>OY282606.1:100504370-101763393 GCA_958298945.1 Atherix ibis | reverse complement strand
TGAGGTGGCATCGGAAAAATTACTTTTATTATTCTCAAAAATTTTGTTTTCTTTTAACATAATATATATAGTAAATAAATTATAGAAACATATACATGCATATAATGGATTACAAATCCAAACATACATAATTTTTGTATGATTTTTTTATTTTTGTTAGATTTTTTTGGTGAATCTTTCAAATTTTTGCAATTATCTTTTCGCCAATTTTGTACAAAATAAATATGAAAATTTGTATAATATTTAATTTTTTTATTTTTAAGTGTAAATTAATTAATATTTATTTTATTTGTCATATATTGAAACGCCCACAAAAAAAAATGCACGAGTGAATTATCGCCATTTTGTAATTGAAAACATGCCAAAGTGGCTAACGCAGGTCAATATAGTTCGTTGTCCTTTGTCTATTTCCAGCCAATACTCAATAGCCGTCAATGGTATGTAGCTTCTCTCATTCTAACAATGGGAATTAAATCTATTTGCTCTGTTCAATTACGTATAGCATAGCAGACAACACATTATATCCAATTTGATAAAAGAGGGTGGAACTACTGCGTATGACATTTAAATATAACAAGAAAAATTTGCTTTCTGAATTTTGAAAATTATTGTTTTTTATTTCCTGTTTTAAAAAACAAATAAACAAGTATATTTATACATAAAAAAAAATTGACATTTAAATAAACAAGAAATATATTTACAAATCTATAAAAATGAATGTTTGTTTTGTTTATTTTTTTAAAAAAAAACAGGGTTGGTCTGTTTAGGTATCTGTTCCCTATAGGACACCTTAATAGCTCAACGGGTGTTCATTTATCATGAAAATTTGTGTATAAGGGTTTTTGGGTACGGGGAGTATTTCCGCGCTCACCATTTTGCTCTGACTGGTCGCCAAAATGGTACTGTAGTGCAATTATTAAAACAATATATTTATTTTTTGTTTCTTTGCGGTTTTTTTCATTTTTTTTGCATTTTTTAATTTAAAAAATTACGTTTGGTTATAATTTAAATATTTGGTTTCCATTTTTTTTTGTAAATTTTTAAGATTTTGAAGTCTTATATGCGTTTTTTTTAAATTTTTTTTTTCATATTGTCTCACCCAATTGCAAATTTTCCCCTCGATTTCTAGCGACTTCAGCTTCTAGTGTGCCTTGCCTTTGCAATTAAAATTAACAAAGCCCAAGAACAATATTGCTAAGTGTTGCTGGATTGAATTTAGAAAATGCTGGCTTTGCCCATGGTGGTCAACTAAATATTATTTGCTTCAGAATAATATTGATATACCCACTTGAATTGCAATAAAGTCTTTTTCAACTATGATAAAAATAAAAAGTCATTTGTTTTAATTATTGAGGAGTACAGTTGCTGAAACTTTTATTGAAATAAAAAAAATAAAATTATTTAATTTTTCGCTGAGACTTTGCCCTTATATACGAGGTCTGTTCAAAAAGTATAACGAATTTTGAATTTTCGCGGGCTACGTATACTCGATTTTTAATTTTTTTTGTGGCATTTTGTTGGTACTCATGTCTCTCACTTATGCCGACAAGTTCGGCCATTTTGAATGTTCAGTTAATTTTTGACAGCTGCTTTGCTTGCACGTGTTTTGGCTCGTCTTAGATTTTCGCCCATTTTCGATCAAAAACAGCATCCAATTAACATTGGATGCTGTTTAGTTAAGGAGCTGTTGGACTCTGCCGCGACGACTCAAATTTGCTCCAGAGGGTCATAACTGGTGACGAATCATGGGCTTATGGTCATGACGTGGAAACCAAAGCTCAATCATCCCAATGGAAGCTGCCGCACGAGCCAAGATCGAAAAAAGCGCGCCAAGTTTGGTCGAATGTGAAGGTTTTGCTTACAATTTTCTTCAATTTCAGGGGCGTGGTGGATCATGAGGGTAGAACTATCAGTAAGGAATATTACCTGCAAGTTACGCGAAGCAATCCGCCAAAAACGCCCGGATTTGTGGAAGAACAAAAATTGGCTTTTGCCATTTTTGGCCAAAAACAACACACCAATAATGCCGCAGCTACCATATTCCCCAGATATGGCCCCCTGTGACTCTTGCTTGTTTCCAAAACTGAAGAGCCCCATGAAAGGACGACGCTACGCTACGATTGAGGAGATAAAGACGGTATCGAAGGAGGAGCTGAACAAGATCACAAAAGATGATTTTTTGAAGTGCTTCGAGGATTGGAAAAAACGTTGGCACAAGTGTATAATAACTGGTGGGGATTACTTTGAAGGGAACAAAATAGATATTTATGAATACGAGTAAATAAATAATGTTTGAAAAAACACAAAATTCGTGATACTTTTTGAACAGACCTCGTATATTATATAAGATAATTTAAATAACTGCTACAAAAATCGTTATAGTATTTGCTTCTTTTGAGGTAATTTTTGATGACTTTTTCGCACATCTCGGGGTGTAGTTCAGTCATTACTTAATATCTATTACATTTTAAATGCTTTCAAGTTTGAGGGTTGTCTGTGTTGACAGAATTTTTTGTAAAGTCTAACAAAATAGAGCCCAATTACGTGAAATCACACAATCCTAGAGGACAATTGATATCAGTAACTTTCGAAATTGTACGTCCTCAATAAAGCCACAATTTGTCATATCGTTAAACTTTAGTCTAAAAAAAGTCAGATATTCTGGGACCGTTGCGATCTTTTCAAACCAGAATAGATATTTTCTCCTTTTTCCATTTTCAAAGGTTCTTCAAACCAAAATACACCACATATGGTTACTTTTCGCTGATACAATGGCTTCTCCGTTGTCACTTGTGGATTTTCAGATCTTCGTGTATAATAAAAATCAAATATCGGACAAAAATACTGTAGAGAAATATTGTCTTTGTAGAGTACTTTAAAAACGCGACCATTTTGCTGAATGAAGGAAAAATTTTCTACTCTCAAATAGGCAAACTATCACTTTTGTAGAAAGTTTTTACCATTTTAACGTAATATTTAATGATAACTTTAACAATTCATATTAAACTAAATAAAAACTTTCAACTAAACGAATTTTTCTCTTAATTGATTATATAATATTTTTGACAATATTATGTCAAATGACAGTTCTATACTTAACAAATTGAAAAAAGAAAATGAATAATCCTGTAATTATAGGAAATTTTCTTATTTATTTAAATATAAAATGAAAAAATAAATTATCAGAGGATAATATTATATTATAGAATATTGTATATTTATTTATATATTGATCTCTAAAAATTTATTCCAAAATAAAAAACAAAACTCATAAAAAATGAAATATTTAAAAAAAAAATTTGTATACTATAAAAATAATGGAAATAAATCTCTCCGATACGAAGTGGAGGGGGGGGGGGGATTTTATTGATATACATATATATCTATGTATATATAATTAGAAAGAAATTTCTCTAGTATTGGTATTGTAAAATATTCGTTAATGTAACCAAAAAAAAAATAAAAATACCAAAAAACAAAAGAAGCAAAAAGAATTTTTTACAAGAATTTTATTAATGCTTTCTCATTGAATTATGCATTTTATTAGAGAACACTTTCAAAGTAATCGATATGCTTTTTATTTATTTATTTTAATATATTTTATTTTTACAACAAAAAAAAAAGAAGAAGAATACGAACAAATCCTTAAAATACAGAAATATATTTTTTTCTGCTCCTTCTACAATATTATATTGTATGTTATATGACGATATATTGTCATGATTTATTCTATTTTATAAGTATACATAAATTTTTTTTTTTTAATATTATTTGGTTTTTTTATTATTTTATAGAATTGTCATTATTGTAAAATTTATTATTTATTCTTAGAATTGAAGAAAGACGATCCAATTGAATCAATTTAATCATGAAATTCATGTATGATTTTTATTTCCTTTGATCGGAACGAAATACATTTTCAATATTGCGATAATAAGAGACGGAAGAAAATATTATATTTTTTAATGCAGCTAAAAGCAAGGTAAATGAAACAAAAAATAACCAAAGAAAATTTTTGTTCTCCTTTAAAAATACAAAAAAAAAAAAAAAAAAAATAGAAGGAATAAATCTAAAAGTGAAAAACAGAAGAAAAAACGAAATTTGGAAAAGGTAAAAAATCCATCCATACGAGTTATACTGGATACAAAGAAGCACAAAAATATATTATATTCATGTCATGAAAGATGAAATGTATTTCATGATTTTTGTCACTTGAGAGTAAGTATATCGTCTATACGGGTTTGGAGTTGGGAGTATAACTATATTAGGTAAAGGGGGTATGTACGTACATACACATATGTATTTATGATGGTTGATATTGGATTTTGTATAAGGTTACTAAAAGTAGAAAGGAAATTAGGTAGGCTGTTAGAGTTTAGTATGAAAAGGATGGATAGTGGGTGGGTGGGTGATTGTGTTGGATTGTACACCGTCATACCATCCCCCATCCATGTAGAATATATTGAATTTCAATTTACGACTATACTGATGATATTTGCGCTGTGCACATTTTAACCATTGGATACAAGGATACAAAATCTCTATTATACTATAGATATTTTATGTTATTTTGTAGTGTAATATGAACAGTAGTGTGTATGGATGTGAGTATGTTTATTTTATATTAGACAATATATCTACTTTATAAGGTTAGGAAAATTTCGCAAGTGTACATATTAGCCGCATCAGTATCAATATCAGATCCTTAGAAGGCATTATTAATGCTTGGATGAGGAGTATTTTTCCGGCTGAGAATTTCAAATATTTCGTTATCCAAAAATGATAAGAAAGAAAATGTGTTTGTTAGTTTCTTGTTTTGTTAACCGTTTTCTCGGTTCAACAGCATTCATCGGATATATCCATCACAAACCATTGGAGGAATCTTAACGCTCGTGCATTAGTTCTATCAAGATTTTATATATCATTTCGCATATATGCATGAATGTAACGTAAATACTTTATTATCTCTCATTTTGAAAATCCCTTAAAAAAAAAAAAAAAAAAAAATGATATCTATCGAGACTTGTGCGTATTCCTCTTTTTCTTACTATTTAATTATTTATATTTTTGTTTTGTTGTTGTTGTTGTTGTTCTTGTTTTTGTCAAAAATTCCCTTTTTTTTATATGTATTTTTTATAACGCATTCTTTTTATGATTTTAATATCGTTTTTTTTTCTTCTCTTCCCTCTGCAATATACTAAAAATTATTTATAGTTAAAAAAAAAAAAATTTACGCATCCAAATATGTAAGAAATAATATTTGATTGTATGAACATACTCGTATATATGGACATGTGCAGAAAGTATATTACCATCATAACGAGTGACGAATTTATGAGTATTATTATGAGGTGACCTCAGGATCATCTCTGAAGTATCGGTGGATCGGAAAGGGGGTGGGGAGGGGTATGATTCATATAAGGCTGGCTGTGATTTTAGGACCACCTATTACCAGGTGCATAAGCTTAAATCCGCTGTTATATTAAATGTTATAAAAAATTACCTTTGATTTGTATTATGTACTCCAAGGAGTAATTACCAGGTGTATAAGCTTAAATCACTTATTAATAAAAATAAATTTATTCAAAGTACTTGCCTTCGCTAGCTAGACATTTTTCCCATCTCTCGGGTAATTTGTGGATACCATGCCAAAAAAAATTCCTTCCCTTTTCGAGGCAAACCACTTTTCGGACGTCTTCGTAAGAATCGAAGTGCTGCTCAGGGAGCGCGTGGCCCATCGACGAAAACAGGTGGTAGTCGGAAGGGGTGAGGTCTGGTGAATAAGCGGGGTGGGGGAGCACATCACAGTTAAGTATCTCTAAGTAGTTTCGGACCATTTTTGACGTGTGCGATGGAGCGTTTTCGTGGAGGAAAATCAGCTTGTCATGTCTTTGTTGATAATCCGTCCTTTTTTCACGCAGAGCACGGTGTTATTTGATTAATTGTTGGTGGTAGCGGTGGACATTGACAGTTTTAGCAGGTCTCAACATCTCATAGTAGACGATACCCTGCTGATAACACCAAACTCACAGGGGAAGATGTTGATGGTTGGCCGGGATCCACCCACGATTTCTTGCGTTTAAGATTCTCGAAATATATCCACTTTTCATTGCCTGTCATATTCCGATGCAGGAACGGCTTTCTTTTTTGTCTACCGAGCAAGATTTCGCATGTGTTTTGGCGTCGCTCCATCTGCCTATCGTTCAATTCATGCGGCACACATTTTGGGATCTTTTCAATCTTCCTCATGGTACGCAGACGCATGGAAATAACTGGTTGAGTAACACCCAATTGCTCCGAGATCATTTTTTACGATTGGGTATCGTCTTCGTCAAAAAGAGCCTGCAATTGATGGTCTTTAACCTTCCTAGGTCGATTTTCATGCTTTTTGTCCCACAAGTCAAAAATACTCCACCTAGATCATCCGGCACGGAAAAGCTAATAGTAATCTATTAGAATAGTGGTTTTGTTTAATTCCAGTCACAAAAATTAATGCCTTACTGCGGTTTCGCAGGGAGATGTAGAAATATCACCAAGTAAGGTAGTTTTAGTCCTACACTTTGCCTTTCGATTTTCGATTTTTCGTTTTCCGATTTTTTGTGGCGTTATGTTGGTACTCATGTCTCTTACTTATTCCGACAAGTTCGGCCATTTGGAATGTTCAGTTAATTTTTGACAGCTGCATTGCTTGCACGTTTTTTGGCTCGTCTTCGATTTTTGCCCATTCCAAAAAATGGATCCAAGAATCTGTTTCGGGAACATTCCGAATGTTGACTCTGGCATATGGTAAAGCTACCTTGGACCGAAGCAACGTTTGTCGGTGGTACAAACTGTTCTGTGAACGACGAAAAGATGTGAACGACGAAAAGCTTGCCGGACGCCCGAGCACGTCAACAACAGGCGAAAACATTGATAAAGTGAAGAAAATAGTATTGGCCAATCATCGAATCACCGTTAGAGAAGTTGCTGAAGACTTAAACATATCGATTGGCTCGGGTCATTCAATTTTTACCAATGATTTGGTCGTGAGACGGGTCACTGCGAAATTCGTACCAAAATTGCTGAATTTCGACCAAAAACAGCATTGCATCAACATTGCTAAGGTGCTGTTGGACTCTGTCCGCGACGACCCAAATTTGCTCCAGAGGGTCATAACTGGTGACGAATCATGGATTTATGGTTATGACGTGGAAACCAAAGCTCAATCATCCTAATGGAAGCTGCCGTACGAGCCAAGACCGAAAAAAGCGCGCCAAGTTTGGTCGAATGTGAAGGTTTTTGCTTACAGTTTTCTTCGATTGCAGGGGCGTGGGGCATCATGAATTCTTGCCACAGGGTAGAACTATCAATAAGGAATATTACCTGTAAGTTATGCGCAAGTTGCGCAAAGCAATCTGCCAGGAAGGCCCGGATTTGTGGAAGAACAATAATTGGCTTTTGCACCACGATAACGCGCCAGCTCACGCATCGTTGCTTGTGCGCAAATTTTTGGCCGAAAACAACAAACTAATAATGCCGCAGCTACCGTATTCCCCAGATCTGCCCCCCCTGTGACTTTTTCTTGTTCCCGAAACTGAAGAGCCCCATGAAAGGACGACGCTGCGCTACAAAATTCGCGATTCTTTTTGAACAGACCTCGTATGTCGCGTTGCTCAGATTCACGATACGAACAGGTGTTCGTTTGGTTGAATTTTCGGATATTACTATGACAATTACTATCGATAAATTCATAGATGAGGCTATTATCAGTACGACTAGAATCAAGGACCAGCAGTAAAGTTACGTAGGCAATCATTCTCAGCATCGAAGATTGAGATTTTATCTCATATCCATCGCTTCGATACCTGAGAGTTCGGATAAAAGCTAGATTGAACTATAAGTAACATTTGAAAATCGATGAAAAGGAAAGTCGCGTTGTTAATGCCTTAGAGAAGATCGTGCCTTACCTGGTATATTGTCACAGCTCTCTTTGAGTTTCTTGAGCAATCCGTACTGTCTGTGTATGACCCGGTCTGTGTATGATCGCTAATAAACTCTTGGCAGACAAAAGAACCAGCATCTATCATCGAAGACGGGAAGGAAATGATATCCATCGGCATGGAATTTACCGAATAAAGGAAGATTAATGCATCACCTCATTTCTGAAATAGCCACGTGGAACGGAAGCGGCCATGGAGAAGCGGATCACAATATATTCAGATAGGAAATGGGTGCTTACTTATAGAGTTTTGATCTGAAAATTAATGCCAACTAACGTTGGACGACAATAGAGGATGGGGATCACGTTTTTTCAACTGTTTATGTTTTACCAAAGAAACAAAAAAACTGGAGAAAATAGTCGATGAACTCCTCCTATTCTCGAATGACATCATTGCACAAATGATAGCATCACAGGCATGTTGGAGTGCGGTAGCTCTTCTGAAGAAGCTCTGTCATTAGGAAAGAATAAGGAAAGACAACCCTACAGCCTAAATAGCCTTGAAGCCAGTATGCTGCCCGTGAAGTAATACCTGATGGTGATCGCATTGGAAGGCATACTACAAGAATAAGAAGGGGAGATTTTAGTCGATAATCTCTACAGCTTCTTTCGTAACATTTTCCCCCATACCACCATTAAAAAGAAGTAAATCTATTCCATTTCGAAATATAATAATAATAAAAATAATTATTAATATTATTATTTCTATTTATGAGAATATCGTATAAGTGATTACCATAATAATAGAAAAAGAAGAAAACGGCAAAAAAAAAAAAATTTGATATCATTTTTATACTTGAATAAATAAATTCACCAGTCACCACGGTTATAACGAATTCGTTTATTTATACAAAAATAAAATATGTATTTTTTGTTGTTGTTGTTTTCTAGTACAAATAATTCATCTAAAATAAATTTTAGATCTAATAAATAATTTTGGTTATTATTTTTTTTCGTTTTCTTTGTCAAATGCATAAGAAATTTTTTTTTTCGTTCTATTAGAAAAGAAAATAGAAATGAACCAAGAAAAAAAATATATTAGATTAAGATTAAGAGAGAGAGAGAGAGAGAGAGACAGGAACAGAGAGTATTAAGAAAATTGAAGAAAAATAAAAATGAATAAATACTTATGAAAAGAAAAATCTTCTTTTTATATGCTTTTACTGGCATACATGAGTATAAAGATATTGATACTATGTGTAGAAATCGATTTAGATGTAACAATTCTTATATTTTGAATATGCGTATTTGTATATATGAATGTATGTATTTGGGAAAAAATGTGTTTGGTTATAGAAGGATGTGCAGATAGATTTTCTTTTTTTTTTAGGCACCCACCTACCTACCTTAAGTATGGATGATTGAATTCGAAAAAAAGTTGATATTTTCATAAATATAAATACGAGTTTATATAAATGTATTCATATTTATACTATTCGTATATAAGGTTGAATAGAAATTTTATTCGATATTATGCAAAATGTCGAGGATAAGTATCGTCAAGGATATGTAAGAATTCAAATTTTGATTTTATGGAAATCATATGCATGTTGGCAAAGAAGCGCAAATCATCATACATGGCTACACTTACTCCTTTGCCATATATATATAATAATGGTACCACTATGCATATACAACGAAAGGATTTGTATATTCAAAATAAGAATTCCTTTTGTACAGCGAACGCATGGGGTAGGGGATACGATAGCATAAAAAATTCAAATACTCGACGCAAAAGGAAAACATAACTTATTCTCAATATTCTGTTATCTGGTTTTATTGTGCATAAATACAAGTTCATATGTATCCATATATCCATCTATCCATCTATCCTTAAATATGGATGGATGTAAAAATAACCAGTTAAGGGTATTTTTCTACAAAGTACAAGAACGAATCATACTCACACACGCTCGTGTACACCTCTTCAATTCGTGTCGATAGAAAATGCTTATACTCGTGATTGTACATACGTGAATATTTATAATTTGTGCGTTGGTGTATCTTATCGCCTTTTATGCATACTCGTTTTTTTTATTTTTTATGTGGGATAATCAGAATATAGTTAGAAGAAGGAGGAATGTGTCTCTATTTTATCATACGTACAATATATAGGTGCATGTTAGCAACTTTCTATCAATCATTACGTATTGATCCAATTTCTCTCCCACTTTCATTCCATTCAATTCAAAATCCGATCTGATCCAATATAGTACATCCTATCTCGTTCCGTCAGCCATTTTCCCTTTCCATGGAAAGGGAAATGTAAAGAAAGCCGGATATGTTCGTATTATTTTTTTGTTGTTGTGGAGTGTGGTTTGGGGGAGGAATGATGCAACCCACTTGAATAAAGAGTAGTATTCTCTTCGCGTTGCTCTTCAAGTTTTCTTAAGCATTTTCCCATCCATCGCTACCCTTAACCCCGTACGTACGTATTATATCCGTTTCACTTACACTTTAGTATTGTGCTAATAATTCTTGTTCGCAATGTCTACAAATGTTTCTAAATCTATAATATTATATATTTTTCTTTTATAGCTGCTAGCGACGCATCCATCCATAGTCTCGTATGTATTCCATTTCATTCTATACTCACTCGTATAGTACTGAATGTGACGATGTAATTTGCATATGTACGTGTATGTATGTAATCTTATACCGAATAGAAAGAGTATAAATTTTCTGTATTTGGCAATAGTCAATTCAACCGTTTCCTTGCGTTTCCATACATACATAAATACGTACGATAACTTTAATATCTTCACATACTGTCATATAATCGTATTTTTACAATCGGTGTTGTACGCATATACTTTTGTACTCGTATTATCGAAATGAATATGCTCGTAAATATTTTTTTATTTGTTCAGATATTACTACTTTACCAAAAAAAAAAATGACAATAAAAAAAAAACATATATCAATACAGAAATCATACTACATTTTGTTTGTTTGTTATAAGAGCCCAAAAAAAAAATAAAAATAAAATTTTTAAAAATAATATGTAAAAATAAAGTATAAAAACTAAGTAAGGCACATGTTTACAAAAAAAAAAAAAAAAAAATTTGTTTGAACGTTAAAAACAAGTTGAAATAAAACTAAATTCAAGCACTCAAAAATATAAGGAAAATATGTAATGTACACACACACACAAACGCAGTATTCGGTATTAGTAGCGAAAGGGTATAAATCCAATCCAGTATACAGATTATAAAAGCTCAATCATCTAGAACTTGGGCGCGCGCGGTGCTTTGTACCATGGTACAATGTTATCCTCGACAGAGTGGCGACTGCATGGCTACTCAGTAACTCCTTGATTCTTTGTTCCGCATTCCTGGTTTTCTCGCCCAACTCCCCAACACTCATAATTTGCATCGATTCTGTTGCTCCCAACAGCTGCAATTTAAAGTGCTGATTCCAGTTTTGAGAGTTTTTATCAATCCTGTACTTCTCGTTTGCAAAAAAGAAAAAAAAAACTAAAAAAAAAATTATAGAAAAAAAAATTGTTCGATAGGAAAATCGAAATCTAACCAGGACCTTACTGTCCTCCTGTTGATATCTCTCAACATCCGGTAAAAGAAACAGTGATGATGCTCCTGATGAAAACAACAATCTGTAAATGAATTGACTTAACGAATATATTTTGGAATCAGCGCAATTAACGCGGCGGAGTGCCCTACCTGATCATGTCATTTGCATATCAAATTGGTAAACGAAATCACCATACTCGGATACGGTCATGCAACAAAGCAAGATGGCTAGCTAGCATAGCTGTCCGCCATTTCGATAAATTTCAATCATGCGCACACACCCAACACCCTACCATGTCCAGCGTTTTATTGGCGAATTTCCTATCTGCCGATACTGCTTCAACCACAGCGCGCACATTTGTTGGTTGTGTGGCACACTCGATACCATCGTATTTATATCGCATACAAACAGCAAGCATAGCATTTGCTGAATTTGCTTTTTTCTTTCTTTTTCTCCCTTCCTTCATCATTCTATCTATCACTATCTCTCGCGCTTCGTTTCGTACGCTATTGAGTGGTGTTGGTTAATCGGGGCTGTCCATTTCCTCCTTTTTTGCAAACACTACCAACAGTATGATTTTATCCACAATACTGGATGTGTGTGTGTGTGTGCGTGCGTATATACACATTTGCATTTCGTATGGAATAAATTCGGGAATGATTTTCTGTTTGAGAATAAAAATAGAATAAAGAAAATATTGTAATTCCAAAAAGCGACCACTGTAAAAAAAGAAAAAAAAGAAAAGAAAAAAACACCAAAAAGGAAAATAAAAAAAATAATATTAATTTAAGCAAATGGATCGATCCTTCCATTTTACATACCTATCTGCCATACGCGTATATATGGGGATGTGTGCGTATCGTACGCACTTTGTATTTTTCGCTTGAAATTTGACTTTTCCTTTATTCTTCTCACATTTCAGTTTCCATCGTACACAAATGTCTCCTTCAATGCTATTAGATTCTTATTCGATTTCCACAAAATGTTTTTTTTTTTTTGGTGTCCTTATTTTGCTAACAGCTTTTTAAGAAGTATATACATTTTTTTTTGACGATTTTTTTTTTCGTACTCTTTAGAAACCACCTGACACCCACCTTTTTTTTGTGAGAAAATCGCAAATAAAACAAAAATATATAAATTGCCAAGAATTGAGAAGCAAAAGCATTATTTTCTATCCGTACACGTATCAATCATTATCTTGTAATACATTATCACCATGACATGCTGTAAATCATTTAGGAGATGTTCGCTACTATAAAATACATACTTTTATGATGGCATACTCTAAATATAGTTAGTGTACGAGCGAGCATAATTCGAATGCTCGTACGACGAGCAAAACATTTACTAATGGAAAACAATAAACTTCATTGAAATATTATATCAATTAATTTGTCAATTACATAAATGTTATTAAATTGTTATTTGCCTATAATAGTCGCACGCGTGGTATAATAAGTATTAGTGCGGATAAGGCAACCACCAACCACCAGTAATCAACATGAAAATATGTCGAGAGGAGCATTATCAAAAGTGATTATCCAATGAGAATTTATATTTATACATGCCCAAATACACAGAATGATTTGTGTGTTTGCGTGTGTGTGTGTGTGTGTATGTGTGTATGCAAATTTAAATATTCTACTAGCTTAGAGGAAACGGTCTACTTTAAGGCAAATTAAGGTTAAAGTCAATGGACTTTTTCAAGTTTAAATAATTTGAGATAACGAGGTCATTAACCTCGAACAAGATGCGAACTCATTCATTAATGGAATTGTTGGGGTAGTATTTTGAATACTCTGTTTTTCCCTCCCTTTCATATGACAAACATGATCCCCTTTATTACGTTGCTTGTATTTTATTATTAATAATGGTTTTTTTTTTTTAAATATATTATTATTGTTATTATTATTATTATTTCTACTCTTCTGTTTTGGTATTTTGTATCGAATAGGAATGATATATGGTATTTTGTTTTTATTAAAGAGTATTTTGTTAGAAATGCTTTTTCTGTTTTCAATTAATTTATTGAAATTTCAAGGAAATCATCGGAAATTTTTCTTACGTACATACTTATGTGTATATGATCTAAATAAAATTGTGTTCTATAAGATATTTTCTTATGAACATGATTCAAAAGAGATTTGATTTAATAGATTATATTTAAAAATACACTTTTTGTTTTTGGGTATTTAGAAATAATTATTATGTTAAATAATTCAATAATAATTGATACAAAAAAAAATTTTGTTTTTTAAAACTACATTTTAATTCTAATACAATAATTCATTTAACTAATTGTTATATTAGATAATTAAAGATGAATATTAACTAATTTTGTAAAAATATTTTAATTTGATTTGCATTATTAAAATTATTTTTTATAATTAAATAACTTCAGAATCGTTTTACCAAAAAGGATTACCGAATTTGTACTTTGAAGATTATCTGTTTCAACGTTATTTTAAAAGAAAAAAGTCCAACGGCTTCAAATTACACAATTTTTGAGATTAATTGACATCATCAAATCTTGCAAATACGGGAACTGCAATCTTTCCGTGAAATAAAGGAAAAATTTATCGTGGTTGTGTGAGTTGTGGCGCTGCATTATTGAAAACAGATTAAAATCTTTATGTTTAGGTCAATAAAAATGACAAAAATTGACTGTAACGATAACTCCTTCTTCATTTTCAAAGAAATACGGTCCAATAACACGTTCAAAATAAATTGCACAACAGAAATTCACTTTATCCGCTTATAAAATAGTGTCTTGTGGGTTCTTAGAGCCACATATATGGAAACTTTGCTTATTGACGCATCCACCGAACGAGAAATCAGCGTCAACTATAGGCAGAAAATGTGGTTAAATGTGGTAAATCACCACATTTGTAGAAAGTTGTTATAATTTTAATGCATTGCAGATTTATAATATAATAATATAATATGGTAGACCTTATTCTAATCAAATTTTATCAAGAATAATATGTTTTTTTTGACACCTGTCAAATAATAGGGGAACATTTTCCATAAACCCACAAAATGAATAATATTTTATAATAAATAAAGAAGTTTAGAAGTTTAAGAGTTCAAATTTACAAATTTTTTTTTAAAAATTTGATAAAAATTCAAAATAAATTTTAAATAAATCTTCAAAATAATTACAAACAAGTGCATATTTATGTGTTCAAATATTTTAATATAAAAGTCAATTTTATCCTTTTTTTTTTATTAAAATAATATATAATAAATAGAAAAGATAATATTGAATAAGATATGATAATGGTTTTATTTTTTTTTTGAGATTAATAATTTTTTTGTTCGTAAAATAGAAAAAATTGTAATTTATGCAATAAAAAAAATACAAAATTCATATGAGGTTGTGTTAAGATCATTTAAAAATATTGTACAAATGTCTTTTTTAAAAATTATGAATAATATTATATATATTTTTTATGAAAAGTATATACTTCCGTATATTGGCAAGGCAAAATGAAAAATACTTCTTTTATTAAAATATTAAACTTTCATTTAATTTAATTCCAAGCAAAATTCTTCTTAATAACCTTTCTTGTTCACATCTGTCAAAAGAGTCTCTCCTCATTTCTTCTCTTTATTCTACACTAAAAACAATGGCCGACCAAACATTAATCTAATTGGTAAAACAGCCGCTTTATGGTCAAAAATACTATTTTTTATTTTACTCCTACAATAATATTTATAATTACAAATTAAAATGTATAAAATAAGAGTTCAAAAAAGAAAATGTTTTGAAAATTAGCAAAAAATTATTATAAGTAAAATTATAAATAATTTTAGTATAATTGTCTTTTTAAAAACTCTTTTTAAAAAAAAAAAAAAAAAAACCAATCAATAATGTTTTTTTAAAACATAAATAAGTTCAATTGCCATTTTGTTTATCAAATACTTTAATGAAAGATAAATGAGCGACAAAATTGGGGAAGTCCTTTTTATAATAATTGGTTTAACCTAAAAACAGTAAGACAAAACAAATTTAAAAAAGGAAAAAAAAAACAAACCTAAATGAGTGGGGAAAAATTCCAATAAACAAAACAATAGAAAAAATTAACATTAACAACAGTAATGATAATAATAATAATAATAATAAAAAAACGCAAAAATAATGAAAACAATTCAACGCAAATCTGACATGATATAAAAGTATGGTACATATATGCATGTACATATTTTCGCCAATTCGTTTCGATTGAGCATCTTCCTTTTTTCACTCGTTCCAATGGGGTACTCAATGTGTGTGTCTCAGACGAGAATTCCTTGAAAATCTCGCGATTGCATTAATCTGTACATGTTGCTTACACACCCGTGTTGCCACCCATTCATTCATTCATTCTTCTTGCGCTAGTTAAATGCTCAATTAATTACACTATGGTATCGTCAAGGTCAAGGCGAAATTATTTAAGAGCTGAGATGAAATAATATAAAGTACTAATACCCAAGTTGTGAAGACTCTCATTTCGTCCGCGCTTTTTTCTCGCTCGTTTGTCTTATTCATCAACATCTTCTCTTTCTCTATCACTTAACTTATTGTTTCTTTTCTATAAAATGGCTAATCGAAGGGTGACGACTGTAAAAGTATGATGGTGTAAGTAAGTGTTCGTTCTTATATTCAAATATTGCCGGCACGATACGCCTGCACCTAAAATGGCATACGACGAATGAACGTACCGAATACATAATAGAGTGGGGTGTGTGTTGTCAATAGATGGTGTTAGTGTATGCAAAATGGTGCGCACACAATGTAATACGAGAAAGAATATTTTACTCAAGTAAAATTTTCTATATACATATACAAATGCAACAGACCACTACTTTGTTCGTCGTAATCAATAATAAACGGGGGTGTATCTTTGTGTGCGACTTTATGCCCTGTTCAACTATGCCAACAATTGATGTCACGAACAATATGTGTTATTTTCCATTATATACCCGTCCGTCCATATTCCAGTAGCAATACAATAACATTCACTCCTTTATTGTGAATAATGTAAATGTGTGTTTGTGTATGCGTGTATATTTTTGTCGCGCATGTATATAAATATCCTTGATTTTCTTATTTCTTCTTGTAGTAGATTTTGTTATTTGGTTTTTTTTTTTTTTGGAAATTTTATTTTGCAAGGAAAACTTTTACAGACACATGCAAATTCTGAGGTGTGTGCTTTTTGTATTGTTTTTTTTTTATAAATATATAATTTCTGGTGTTGTTGCTGCTCTTTGGCATGTGTATGCAAAATAGAGGGATTCTCGATATGCACATAAGGATATATATATATATATATAGGGAAAAGTGGCGTTTGGTGAAATAAAAAATGATGAAAAAGAAGAAAATGATAAAATGGAAGCAAAAGAAAAAAAAACTGAATCGCCCCGAAAATAAAAATGGGAAAAATTGTGCTTTAATAGAAAATTCCCCATCACACAACACGCACAGATTTTCTTGCCCGGCACATTTGATGTTCCTCATTCGTGCCACGTTCGTCCCCAAAAACAGACGCGCAGTACTCCCGTAGTTTTTTTCCGATTTCCACCACGGTTTTCCCTGTTACGCTTTTGAATAAGTTTCGTACGGATTGCAAAATGTCCTTCGCGGACACATTATTTTGCACTCATTTCATTTTGGTTTTTGTTTCGTTCTTAACGCTTTTTCGCAGCTCCTTTTTATTTCATTATCCTTCGAACACAATACACTTTTCACTAAATAGTAGCTGAATTTATTATATATCATTTTTCTCATTTACAATTACGAACAAAGGGTGTCGTCGTCTCGCAGCTCATCCGGTTTGGACGGACGACGATAGGATAGTAAACTTATTCCACAATATTCTCGACTCGAAATTATAATCAACGTAATCGTCTCGTCGTCTTTGTCGTCTTCAATCGTCTCTTCAGGCGAATGCCTAACTTATTAATGTGGAAGGTACTTTAAAAACGGTATAAACAAGCGAATGGAAAACAATTTTCCGTAGCCTAGTGTACAAACACAAATTATTTCTCATTAATAAACACACAACATACTCATCAATTCTCTATTAAATACTTATTCGCACATATATGCAGCACGTTCTGTATAGATTTTATAACATTTTAATTACTCAAATACATATAAAAACCAAAATTTTTTTTACAATACTTGTATTTTAAATAATGTACGAGTATAATTCGACAGACATACACTTTAGCAATATTCACGATAATATATTGTATTATAGAAAACTGAATGAATAGGAACGAAAAAAAAACATATTTATTCAGTGTCTATTGGTGTGTGTGTGTATATATATGTATATATATATATATATCCAAATATATATAATTAAAACTCACGTGTTCGCAGATTAATTGCATTCAAATTAAAACAACAAAAACCAAAACAAACAACATCAACAAAAAGAAATGAAGAAAACCGAGCATCGCTGAAGAGTTGATATTTTTCGTAAGGACTTTTCCTTATGAGAATTTTTGTTTATTTTTTTTTTTTTAAGTTGAAAACTTTTTTTTTTTTTAACATAATATTGAGCTGATTAAGTCATAATTTTAATAATAATTATTCAATGAGATGCAAAAATAAGAGACGAAACTGTTTTTTGGGACAAACGATTTTCAAATAAGTAAATTTGTGTGCGTGTTCATATGTGTGCATCAACCAATCGAATGTAGACTAGCGACAAACTATTCGTCATCATAGTACACATTTTCATATTAACGTTCAGAATGTGAATGAATTCTCTGGAAACGATGGCGTCTCCTTATAAATCAGTAATTTTAAAATTAAAGAAAAAAAAACCAATTATTTCCGTGTAACAAATATTCTACTATATACGATTTGTGACAGTATTTTTTTGTTTTAAAAAAAAAAGTGAAAGTGTTAACCAAAAATTCAATTATTCAGGTAAGTGCAATTACGAAATTATTTCTTTAAACACATTTGGGGGGGGGGGGGGAGGGGCGGTATATCTTTTAATTTATTTACTTTTTTCCAAATATGCATACTAATGCACTAACATCTTATCTACTAAATCTATATTGTTTATATATAAACCAAAGTTTTTTGGTAAATATTTTTTTAAAAAGATGAAATTTCCAAACTATTTTTTGGTAATATAATTAAAAGTAAGTCCTTCCTCAAAAAAAAGGGTTCAACAAATTAAATAAATAATATAGAAAAAAAAATTCTTCATCGAATTCCTTTTTTTTGTACATATTCTCAAATTTTCGAAGTTTTAATTATTTTCTTAGTTTAAAATTTGTTTAAGATTTTTCAACTAAAAGCCATTTTTGTCAAAATTGGTAAATTAAAAAAAAAAAACAAAACAAAATTTTCTAAATTTTTGCCCAATGTGAAAAAAAAAACTTTTCTATATAAAAAACCGAAAAAGAAAAATTTTAACACTAAAAAATTTTTAATGTAAATTTAAAAAAAAAACAAAATTTAAATTTTCCCAAAAAAGAAATGTGTTGTGAAAATTTTCACAGGAATAATATTTACAAAATGACAAATTTGGCTTAGCACACAAATAATTAGTTTTTTATGATAAATAAATATTAAAAATAATAAAATGCATTATTCTCTTAAAAATATTGATTTTTCTTAAAAAATAACCAAAAAAAAAAAAATCTCTCTCCAAAAACAGGATATCCGGTTTTGTGACAAAATTTATAGAATGAAGAAAAAAAAAACGAAAACTTTAAATACTTATTATCTCACATATTTGTATGGTTGGTTAGTTGTAGAACTAAAAAACTAAGTAAAAAAAAAACTTGTCGAAAGACGACAATAATAATAATCACAACGATTGAAACGATGACAATCGTTTTTCAACAAGGATACGAATAGAGTGTGCCTCACGCTCAATACCCGAGTATACTCGAACGTAATTAGAAACTCACGGTTTGCACTTTAAATCAGTACTGATTCGTGAAACTAAAATTCCAATTTACGGTAACAGGAAACAACATCTTAAAACAAATTTTTTTTCCATGTCTGTACGAGCACATATTAATAAAGTCTGCTAAGTATTGGGTAATACTAGTAAGTGAAGAGAGCAAAGGGGTTTTGGTGCAAAGTATCAGCATAAATGTGTGATGATATGGAGCCGGTTAGGGTTGAATAAAAATAAATTAAAATTCACCCTGAATGCCTTTTAATCAGAATCTGACAGTTGTCTGTTTTTGTTCAGCATTTTAATATTCCTGTGAGTATTCACAATGTTCAGTAGGTCACAAACACAACGATGCGCCAAAAAATGATTCCTTCAGTCTAGTCTAGTCTAGTCTAGTCTAGTCTATCGTATCGTATCGTATCGTATCTCGTATCGTATCCTATTCTATATCCTGTCCTGTTGTGTCCTGTGCATTTAATTTTCGAGGAAGGGGAATCGACAATATGTAGATTTATATTAATAAAGCCAACCGTAGACAGTTTCAGTCACAGTTATGATTATGCCTAGCTAGTATAGTAGAACAAATACACAAACTCTTATTAAACACAGTCAATAGAAGAGCCAAAAGAAAGAAAGGGCTTTAGAGATGGGCCCTAGGGCCAAGTCATAGGATAAAACTATGGGCGGATGGTTTTTTTTTTATCGTAAAATTATGCTAATTAGGGGATTTCACTTTCGATTGTGTATGTACACATACCAGTGATGTTGCCTCAACTTTTGTGTTGACACATCCTTTCTCCTTTTTTTAGTTTTCCGCTGTTGTTCAGAATTCGAGATCCGGACATTATATTCTCAGTATACTTCCGGTTCATTTTAACATCATATATAAATCTGTTGATGCTGTAATTGTGTGCGTATTCGCACGTACACATGCTGAGCCATCTCGAAACCAATTTAAATCGCGAACTTGCTCTTATGCTAATTGACACCATCCTAACAGCTACACAGAATCAACTGCTTCAACTCATCTCAGAAGCCGATCGGTAATTGTACTTTGACAGCGCATCAATACGTGTACAAACTCGACAAGTATTGCGAAAAGTTTCGCCTATTCAGGATGACTACTTAAGCTACTTGTAAACTGGTATTTGTCTAATCACACTTGACTGTCTGTTAGTAAATTTTGCCTTCTCCATAATATACCAAACACGTGACAGAATTGTATTTTGTTGTTGTTGTCCTTTTTTGTTATTTTTTTTCTGTTTTTTTTTTTTTTTTTTTAATTTTTTTTTGTACGATAAAATATAGAAAAAAAAAACATTATTAACTGTTCCTGATTTCATATATTGTACAAGAACATAGACTCTAAGTGTACAGAGTGTAAAATGTTTTCACTTTCGTCCTTTCTTATTTTTTCAAGCTTTCACTTTTTTTTTTTGTTTGTTGCCTATTTACCATTGAATGAAATCGGAAATTAATCGAATTCCGATACAATGCTTGAACGATTCAAATAATAGAGTTCGTTGTCGATATCATAAATATGCAAATACCAAGAGTTTTAGGGATACAGTTTGATTTCAATAATAGAAGTATAGGTATTATTACATAAGAAAACAGACCTCTCTCTCTCTCTCTTTCTCTCTCTTTCTCTTCTGTTACTATAGCCGTAAGTTGTTGTAAATTGAAAATCAATAAATACTTGCTATTAGCATTTAATCAGAATTATAGGAAAATCAAAATAAACTAGATTCTTCCAATTAAACTGTGAATAATGACATTTTAATTTACTGAAAGTTCGATAAACATGGTTTTTAACCCATTTTTTTTTTTTTTGGATATAATTACTAGAAGGAATTTTTGTATTTTAACAAAAGGTAAATTGTACACTAGTCGTTTTAGTTATTAATTATATTAAGGGTTGGTTGAAAACCGTTTTTTTTTCTTCTTTCTTTTGAATTCCAAATCATTTTGATTAGAATTAATTTGAACAGAAGTTTTCCGACCGTTTTCTTATTTGTATTAGGTTAATTTTCGTTTAATTAATATTTGCTATAATCATAAAGAAATATTGATTCAAGTAAATACAAGTTTTATACTCCCAAAGGTATATGACTGATTATTATTATAAAAAAAAATTCGAAATACTTCTTATAGATATGAATAATTTACATTTTTCTATTATTTATTAGTTTTTAAAAAAAATCCATTTTATTTATAAATTATATTAAAATATTTATTGTTTTTTTTTTTTGATTAAAGGTCGGCTGTTTCTAGTCAGGGTGGGGCATTTACTGATATGTAACGAATTATCTATTTCATAGTTTAAAAAAAAAACCATATAATTTGAAAATTATCAAAAATATAAACTCTTGGAGATAAAATTTTCTTTAGTTAAAAATTTGCCAATTAATATTATAGATCAAATTAATTATCAAAAAAATATGATAAAATTCTAAAAACTTTTCAAACAATCCGTTAAAATTGTAAAAAAAAAATAATGTGGTAAAATTATTTAAAAATACATTATTTTTTTCTCGATTAAATACATCTTTTTCGAAAAATAAAGCATTGAAAACTAACTAGTAAGTACGAGGTCTGTACAAAAAGTATCGCGAATTTTGTGTTATTTCAAAAATTATTTATTTATTAATGAATATTTATTTTGTCCCTTTCAAAGTAATCCCCACCAGATATTATACACTTATGCCAAAGTTTTTTCCAATCCTCGCAGCACTTCAAAAAATCATTTTTTGTGGTTTTGTTCAGCTCCTCCTTCGATGCCGTCTTTATCTCCTCAATCGTAGCGTAGCGTCGTCCTTTCATGGGGCTCTTTAGTTTCGGGAACAAGAAAAAGTCACAGGGGGCCAAATCTGGAGAATACGGTGGCTGCGGCATTATTAGTGTGTTGTTTTTGGTCAAAAGTGGCAAAAGCCAATTTTTGATCTTCCACAAATCCGGGCGTTTCTGGCGGATTGCTTCGCACAACTTGCGCATAACTTGCAGGTAATATTCCTTATTGACCGTTCTACCCTATGACGAGAACTTATAATGGACCACGCCACTGCAATCAAAAAAAACTGTAAGCAAAATCTTCACATTCGAACGAATTTGGCGCGCTTTTATCGGTCTTGGTTCGTGCGCCAGCTTCCATTGGGATGATGGAGCTTTGGTTTCTACGTCATAACCATAAAAACATGATTCGTCACCAGTTATAACCCTCTGGAGCAAATTTGGATCATCGCGGACAGAGTCTAACAGCTCCTTAGCAATGTTAATTCGATGCTGTTTTTAGTCGAACTTGAACAAAAACCGAAGACGAGCCAAAACACGTGCAAGCAAAGCAGCTGTCAAAAATTACCTAAACATTCAAAATGGCTGAACTCGTGGGCATAAGTGAGAGACATGTGTACCAACATAACGCCACAAAAAATCGAAATCGAATTTACGTAACCCACGGAAATTCATACTGTTGAACAGACCTCGTATCTGCGAAAAATGTGCATTTTTTTTTCAAAATACAGAAGAAGGGACTGTTACCATCTATTCTGAGCGCTTTGGTTGTGTGAAAATTCACCTTTTTTTGACTTGGACTTAAAGATTTTAATCTGTATTATATATGGTTTTAACAAACCGGCTGTCAGAGCAATAAAATTCAACAAATTTTAACGGTTGTGTGAAAATTCACCTTTATTGTGTCTTCATCAGCTTCAACTGGCCTTCCAGAACGTGGTGCATCGTCGAGATCAAAATTGCCGGATCGAAATTTTGGAAACCAGTTTTGGCACTAGCGCTCACTTAACACATCTTCTCCATATAAATCAGATAATTTTTTTCTAGCTTGAACAGTATTTTTATCTTTTCTATAGTAAAAAAGTAAAATATGCCGAAAATGCTGTTTTTCACTTTCCATATTTAAAAGGGTATCAACCAAAAACTACTTGCTATGTCAGCTGTCAAAATACATATGATTATGCGGCTTAAGTATGAAGTTTGTTGTGAAAAAATACAACTAAGTCCTCTGTTGTGAAAAAACGAAATTACCTTCCGAACAACTAAATACATACAGAAATTGTTCAAAAAAGACATAAAAAATTAACTCAAAAGAATTGAATCATACAATAAGTCTAGTGACAGAGCTATTTAAATAATATCCTAAATAATATATAATGGTAAAATTTAATTAATATAATTAAATAAAAATTTATTCAAATCTACAGAATTTTCTGCTTTCCAAAGCACACCCGTTTGGTTAACCCCTTAAAAGGCATCATCGGTGCTTTTGAATCAATATTAAATAGTAGATAAAAAAAATATTATCAGAATTAAAAGAAAACTAGAAATATAAAAATTGATAATATTTACAAATACATTACAAAACCGTATAGAATTGAGAAGGAGAGTGGTAAGTAGGAGATTTGTAAGCTGTACGAACTACTATTTCTATTAAGTTTTGATTGCATCTGAATTTCGAATATGCGTAATTGAGGAGTCCCTCGGGAAATAGCAATAATACTCTTATATCATAGACTAATCCTGACTAGATCTAACGAAACGGAGATTTGTAGAAAATGAATTCCCAGCCTTAATCCTTTTTATTTCCTGTGGAAAAAGACACAGAACACAGAAGGTAGTCAGTCGTCAGTCGCTAGCGGCCCAAATCAATAGGTGAATGTGATAAAAACAATGCTCCACTGAATTCAAAATGTAATTTGAATTTTTTCCAAACGGCTGCAGAGACATTTGCTTTTAAATTAAAATTATACAAATACCTATGTCAACGAATATCCATAAACTGTGTACTGAGAACGACATTTATATAGCAATACGGAAAACAGAGCAAGTCATTCCGTTCGCTATAACGTAGAATGTTCGTTACTCGTAGTTCTTGTATGTGCAGCTTATATCCTACTCTGGTGGCAGGATTGATACAATTTCCTCCTGCACACACAAGGACTTGCCTATAAGCTTTGCATAACATTTCCATTCCTATAGACAATTTTCATGATCCTTTGAATAACAGTCGACATTCTTTTCATTTTTGATTCAAGTACTAAACGTGAGTTTCATTGAAGCTACAATATTGAACCAAAAAAAAAAAAAAAAACTTAAAAAAAAGCACACAAACATAAAATTACGTTGTTTTTTCTACTTTCTTTTCTAAAGAAAAAATATGAACAGTCATTGCTGGGAGAATAGTTGTTGAGAGAGGATATTGTATGCACGTACAATATCCATAGTTGATCGTAGGATACTCGTACCATACTCGTAATTGATGTATAAAAGTATTAAAAATATTCCTTTTATGTATTTTTTTTTTGGAATTAAAAAAAACTATTTTTACACATACATCAGCATGTATTCTACACATATTTGTACACATACTGTTAAAAGTAATTATCTTTTTGTAAACAATTGTTTTAAACTAATTAATTTATTGGTTTTAAGAACTAAGTTTTGCGGTTATTAAATTTGTTATTCGGAAAATAAAATTAAAAGAATTCAGATTTTGATTAGATTATGCATAAAATTTAAGATTATTCAAATGGTTGGCATAAAACTTCTTGCAGGATTTGAAATATGTAAAAAAAATGTCATTAAAAATTACCTTTTGAGATAATTTTTAATGAATTTTTCTTACCTTCTGAGGCTGTAATTCGGTTATTACTCGACGGATGTTGGTTGTTAAAATGTTCAAAGTTTTAAAATTATTTGCGTTTAACATAATTTATGGTAGAAAAAATGCAACTGCATCAAATCGCACGATTTTTGAGTCCAATTGGCTTTACCAAAATTTCGACATTACCACATTTCGACATTACCAAATTTCGACATTACCAAATTTCGACTTTACCACATTTCGACATTGCCACATTTCGACATTACCTAATTTCGACATTACCAAATTTCGACATTACCAAATTTCGACATTACCAAATTTCGACATTACCAAATTTCGACATACCACATTTCGACTACCACATTTCGACATTACTAAATTTCGACATTACCACATTTCGACATTACCAAATTTCGACATTACCAAATTTCGACATTACCAAATTTCGACATTACCAAAATTCGACATAACCAAATTTCGACATTACCAAATTTCGACTTTACAAAATTTCGACATTACCAAATTTCGACATTACCAAATTTCGACTTTACTAAATTTCGACATTACCAAATATCGACATTACCACATTTCGACATTACCAAATGTCGACATTACCAAACTTCGACATTACCAAATTTCGACATTACCAAATTTCTACATTACTAAATTTCGACATTACCAAACTTCGACACTACCAAATTTCGCCATTACCAAATTTCGACATTACCGCATTTCGACATTACCAAATTTCGACATTACCAAATTTCTACATTACTAAATTTCGACATTACCAAATTTCGACACTACCAAATTTCGACATTACCAAATTTCGACATTACCACATTTCGACATTACCAAATTTCGATATTACCAAATTGCGACATTGCCACATTTCGACATTACCTAATTTCGACATTACCAAATTTCGACATTACCAAATTTCGACATAACCAAATTTCGACATTACCAAATTTCGACTTTACAAAATTTCGACATTACCAAATTTCGACATTACCAAATTTCGACATTACTAAATTTCGACATTACCAAATATCGACATTACCACATTTCGACATTACCAAATGTCGACATTACCAAATTTCGACATTACCAAATTTCGACATTACCAAATTTCGACATACCACATTTCGACTACCACATTTCGACATTACTAAATTTCGACATTACCACATTTCGACATTACCAAATTTCGACATTACCAAATTTCGACATTACCAAATTTCGACATTACCAAAATTCGACATAACCAAATTTCGACATTACCAAATTTCGACTTTACAAAATTTCGACATTACCAAATTTCGACATTACCAAATTTCGACTTTACTAAATTTCGACATTACCAAATATCGACATTACCACATTTCGACATTACCAAATGTCGACATTACCAAACTTCGACATTACCAAATTTCGACATTACCAAATTTCTACATTACTAAATTTCGACATTACCAAACTTCGACACTACCAAATTTCGCCATTACCAAATTTCGACATTACCGCATTTCGACATTACCAAATTTCGACATTACCAAATTTCTACATTACTAAATTTCGACATTACCAAATTTCGACACTACCAAATTTCGACATTACCAAATTTCGACATTACCACATTTGGACATTACCAAATTTCGATATTACCAAATTGCGACATTGCCACATTTCGACATTACCTAATTTCGACATTACCAAATTTCGACATTACCAAATTTCGACATAACCAAATTTCGACATTACCAAATTTCGACTTTACAAAATTTCGACATTACCAAATTTCGACATTACCAAATTTCGACATTACTAAATTTCGACATTACCAAATATCGACATTACCACATTTCGACATTACCAAATGTCGACATTACCAAATTTCGACATTACCAAATTTCGACATTACCAAATTTCTACATTACTAAATTTCGACATTACCAAATTTCGACACTACCAAATTTCGACATTACCAAATTTCGACATTACCACATTTCGACATTACCAAATTTCGATATTACCAAATTGCGACATTGCCACATTTCGACATTACCTAATTTCGACATTACCAAATTTCGACATTACCAAATTTCGACATTACCAAATTTCGACATTACCAAATTTCGACATTACTAAATTTCGACATTACCAAATATCGACATTACCACATTTCGACATTACCAAATGTCGACATTACCAAATTTCGACATTACCAAATTTCGACATTACCAAATTTCTACATTACTAAATTTCGACATTACCAAATTTCGACACTACCAAATTTCGCCATTACCAAATTTCGACATTACCGCATTTCGACATTACCAAATTTCGACATTACCAAATTTCTACATTACTAAATTTCGACATTACCAAACTTCGACACTACCAAATTTCGCCATTACCAAATTTCGACATTACCGCATTTCGACATTACCAAATTTCGACATTACCAAATTTCTACATTACTAAATTTCGACATTACCAAATTTCGACACTACCAAATTTCGACATTACCAAATTTCGACATTACCACATTTGGACATTACCAAATTTCGATATTACCAAATTGCGACATTGCCACATTTCGACATTACCTAATTTCGACATTACCAAATTTCGACATTACCAAATTTCGACATAACCAAATTTCGACATTACCAAATTTCGACTTTACAAAATTTCGACATTACCAAATTTCGACATTACCAAATTTCGACATTACTAAATTTCGACATTACCAAATATCGACATTACCACATTTCGACATTACCAAATGTCGACATTACCAAATTTCGACATTACCAAATTTCGACATTACCAAATTTCTACATTACTAAATTTCGACATTACCAAATTTCGACACTACCAAATTTCGACATTACCAAATTTCGACATTACCACATTTCGACATTACCAAATTTCGATATTACCAAATTGCGACATTGCCACATTTCGACATTACCTAATTTCGACATTACCAAATTTCGACATTACCAAATTTCGACATTACCAAATTTCGACATTACCAAATTTCGACATTACTAAATTTCGACATTACCAAATATCGACATTACCACATTTCGACATTACCAAATGTCGACATTACCAAATTTCGACATTACCAAATTTCGACATTACCAAATTTCTACATTACTAAATTTCGACATTACCAAATTTCGACACTACCAAATTTCGCCATTACCAAATTTCGACATTACCGCATTTCGACATTACCAAATTTCGACATTACCAAATTTCTACATTACTAAATTTCGACATTACCAAATTTCGACACTACCAAATTTCGACATTACCAAGTTTCGACATTACCACATTTCGACATTACCAAATTTCGATATTACCAAATTGCGACATTACCAAATTTCGACTTTACCACATTTCGACATTACCAAATTTCGACATTACCAAATTTCGACATTACGAAATTTTGATAATCCTTGAAACTTTGCGTTGTAATAAAGTCCAAATTTTTCGTATTTTATGCTTTTGGAGTCGTTTCTACAATATAAAATCACATCTGGGCAAGATTAAAATTTTTAAGTTTTTGGCACAAACAAGCAATCAAAATTGACGATAACGATTTATTATTTTTATTCATTATCGAAGAACTTTGAATCCAAATAGCAGAAACTTTGCTATATAATTTTTAGTACGCGGTCTGTTCAAAAAGTATCGTGAATTTTGTGTTTTTTGAATTATTATTTTTTTTTTAAGAATATCTATTTTGTCACCTTCAAAGTAATCCACACCAGATATTATACACTTATGCCAAAGTTTTTTCCAATTCTCGAAGCACTTCTTTTTTTGTGATCTTGTTCAGCTCCTCCTTCGATTCCGTCTTTATCTCCTCAATCGTAGCGTAGTGTCATTCTTTCATAAGGCTCTTCAGTTTTGGGAACAAGAAAAAGTCACAGGGGGCCAGATCTGGGGAATACGGTCGCTGCGGCATTATTAGTGTGTTGTTTTTGGCCAAAAATTCGCACACAAGCAATGGTGCGTGAGTAGGGGCGTTATCATGGTGCAAAAGCCAATTTTCTTTCTTCCACAAATCTTGCGCAGAACTTGTAGGTAATATTTCTTATTGACCGTTCTACCCTGTGTTAAGAACTAATGATACACCACGCCCCTGCAATCGAAGAAAACTGTAAGCAAAACATTCACATTCAAACGAACTTGGCGCCCTTTTTTTTGCTCGTGCGGCAGCTTCCATTGGGATGATTGAGCTTTGGTTTCCAGGTAATAACCATAAACTCATGATTCGTCACCAGTTATGACCCTCTGGAGCAAATTTGGATCGTCGCGGACAGAGTCTAACATCTCCTTAGCAATGTTAATGCGATTGTTTGTCTCACGCCCAAATCATTGGTAAAGTCCTCAGCAACTTCTCTAACGGTGATTCGACGATTTGCCAATACTGTTTTCTTCACTTCATCAATGTTTTCGTCTCTTGTAGACGTGTTCGGGCGTCCGGCACGCTTTTCGTCGTTCGCATCTTCTCGGCCCTCTAAGAACATTTTGTACAACCGATAAACGTTGCTTCGGTCCAAGGTAGCTTCACCATATGCCACAGGCAACATTCGAAATGCGTCCGCGCAATTAATTTTGTTTTTCACACAAAATTTGATAACAGATTCTTTAATCCATTTTTTGGAATGAGCAAAAATCGAAGACAAGCCAAAACACGTGCAAGCTAATCAACTGTCAAAAATTAACTGAAAATTCAAAATTGCCGAACTTGTCGGCATAAGTGAGAGAGATGACTACCAACATAACGCAACAAATTCAAAATTCGTGATACTTTTTGAACAGACCTAGTACATATGCAGAAACTTTGCTATATAATTTTAAGTATATTGTATTGTGTAAAAATGGAATACTTTAAATTAAATTTATATTATTTTGAATACCAAATCGATTTTATAGAACTGTACTTTCCAAAATACAAAAAATAAAAATCCTTTATCAAATAGAAATTCATCAATAAAAAAAAACAAAAAAAAATGTAGTTTATTACGTAAAAAAAACTCTAAGAGAAAAAAAAAATTGAGAGATCCATCTTCATCACAGAGTACCAATATTTAACTAGTTTTGATGGAGAAAAAAAACCCCTTCAAAAAAATTAGTATAAATGAAAGAGAAAAAAAAACTCTTTAAATTTGCATGTATTTAAAAGGATAAAAAACAATAAAACTAAACAAAAAATAGTATTGCTACAGCTTGCAAGTACTCTCAAACTAACTAACCTTCATAGACGACTAGACTCATAGGAATAGGATTAGTCTCCCCCTTTTTTGTTGTTGTCTTGATCCTTTTTTTTGTGTGTGACGATTTCATATTTAAAAAAAAAATTAATACTATTTTTTTTAAAAGTATGAATTTTAGTTTAATATTTTTGCTGATTTATAAATATCATCTGCGGATAAACATGTATGGCAGATACATTCAGTTAGGGGCATAATGAAAAATTAGCATATGAGATAGGTAACGCCTTGAAAAAATACCGGAAGAAGTCTACTCGGAAGTAATTTTTTATGTCATTCCATAGTTCTTTGTTCTCGGCTTTTTTATATTCAAAATATCCTGGATAAATGCAAAGCCCATCATCATTCTTCTTCAGCGATTCTAGCCTTTCCCGCCAGTTAGGCTGCTTACTTTCTCTCTGTCCAAATTATAGGGATAACGAAAGGGTATATATCTACTCATACATCAATTTATATCATATATATGTATGTATATACGTATGTATGCTGTTAGTCGCATACACTTGTGCAATAAAATCGCTTCGAATTTGAACGCAAGCGCATCGTATATCGTGACGATCTGAAATGGAATAAGGATAAAATTTTAGCTCTAATATTTTCGATTTTTTTTCTCTCTTCAAAATTATCCTATTATACCTGGAATACCGGAAGTTTGTTTCGTCTTTTCTAGTGTCTCGTTCATCAGTCACAGGACAAGAAATAATTCATAGTGAAAAAGAAAACAAAACAACAACAACAAAAAATCTAAATACACTCAACCAAAAACACAATCAACAATCGCAGTGGTGACTTAAATTTATGCATATGAAAGGAAAAGGGTTCATTAGAAGTGGTCCTGAACGAAATTTTTTCTATTTTAGTTTTTTTCTAAAAGACCTTAGAGTTAGTACATTTTTGCTAGAAATGAAGAACAGGATCTGTTTTGATCTCCACCAGTTATAATAACAGGAATGTAGAGGAATAGAAATTAGGGAATAAATATATTCGAGGATGAGAGGAAAAAAAACTGTGCTTTTTTTCGTTGGTTTTTTTTTCGAGTACTAACTTTTTGATAGTCTTCATATCCTTTCGGTTACCTATAAAAGTATGAATATGCAAATTAGCCAACAGATGTTTTCTCTTTTTTGTAATTAAATATGCATACCAACGGATTTTTTGAGATGAGAAGTGAAACTAAAAAAAAAAACACACACAACACAAAATAAATAAATAAAATTCTTAGTTGATGAAGCTATTCAGGTAAAACTAGAATATATTTTTTTTCTCATTTATGGCTATAAGAAATACGATTTAAAACTTTAGCTGATTGCAATTTTTTAAAATCTTTTTACAATTTTTAAAAAATTGTTTGAATTTTTTTTATTGTCCTGAATATGCTTTGGCCCAGCGGCGGGATGTTAAGTATATACCAGCTTATTATCCCAATGATGGCATAAAAAGAAATTTAGCTAATTAAGGGGGAAAATTATATAGATTCGTGGCGGTTCCGATTTAATATTGTAAATTGCAATTCACATGATTCCCCAATGAGGGTTATGGTGCATAAAGTCCGAGCGGTAACTAAGAATTTACAAGGTTCCTGACCGTAGCTCTAAGAGCGGAGTTGAAACTTAAGAACTCTTAAAACTTAAATTGGTACCACGGGAATCGAGGGGCCCTATAGAAATAGAAGAAATTCTATGCTTGGTTATGGAGTGGTGCTTCGGCATTTACGTGGTAGCTGTGGTTGATACCCACAGCGCGGGTACGAACTGCGGATCGCTAGTGGGAGATATTGGCAATTATCTCGGGCGCTGTCACCGCTTATGGCAGCAGAGGTTTAGATGGGCCTCATCACTAGCAATTGAAGTAATCAGCTTACATTATTTGTTATGGTCGTGCGCTGATTGAGTTTAATCTCCATCGCTATGGTTGTAGGGACTCGTGGTAGTAGGTCTAACGACGGGTATGCCACGTAAAACAAACAGAATAATAAATAGAAAATTTACTGCTGTCAAGGTGGAAGTTAGGGATGCCTGGACAATATGTTTATTTTGAAAAAATTCTTAAAAGGTCCGAATATTCTGATACATGCTTCATAAATGGATGGTAGAAATGACTATTCCCTCAATAAGTCCCAACGTAATGCATCTTGTCAATATAATTAAATTGGTTTTACTTGAAAATTGCTTAAAAATAATAATTCTGAGTTGATAATATTAAATCGGCTTTGCCTGAATTTTTACAATAATTTGTAGGTATTTTTATGTCATATATTTTTTTTTTACAATATATCACATTTTTTTAATTTTTATTCATTTTATTCATATTTTTATAGAATTATTTTTAATCTTATTTTAAATTAAAGTGTCCATCAAGGCATGACTCAACTCATACAACTCACAACTTACTTCAATTGTATGGGCATGCTAACTAGAAAACTATCTGCCGTCTACTATAGGTTGTCCGAAAGGTAACACAAGATTTGAATTTTGTGCCATTTATGAGGTAAAGTGCTGTCAACAAAAAAAAGAGACAGCGTGACAGGTGATAGTTCAGAGTTATTAAAAAAAACGTGCGCTATACGAGGTCTGTTCAAAAGGTATCGCTAATTTTGAATTTCTGCGGGTTACGTATATTTGGTTTTCGATTTTTTGTGGCGTTATGTTGGTACTCATGTGTCTGACTTATGCCGACAAGTTCGGCCATTTTGAATGTTCAGTTAATTTTTGACAGCTGCTTTGCTTGCACGTGTATTGGCTCGTCTTCGATTTTTGCTCAGTTTCGACCAAAAACAGCATCGAATTAACATTGCTAAGGAGATGTTAGACTCTGTCCGCGACGACCCAAATTTGCTCCAGAGGGTCATAACTGGTAATGAATCATGGGTTTATAGTTATGACGTAGAAACTAAAGCTCAATCATCCCAAAGAAAGCTGACGCACGAGCCAAGACCGAAAAAAGCGCGCCAAATTCGGTCGAATGTGAAGGTTTTGCTTACAGTTTTCTTCGATTGTAGGGGCGTTGTGCATCACGAGTTCTTGTCACAGGGTAGAACGGTCAATAATTAATATTACCTGTAAGTTATGCGCAAGTTGCGCCAGGCAATCCGCTAGAAACACCCGGATTTGTGGAAGAACAAAAATTGGCTTTTGCACTATGATAACGCCCTTGCTCATATATATACGGTGGCTGCGGCGTTATTGTTTTTGGCCAAAAATTTGTTGCTTGTCACTGGGCCCCTGTGACTTTTTCTTGTTCCCGAAACAGATTCTTTGATCAATTTTTTGAAATGGGCAAAAATCGAAGACGAGCCAAAACACTTGCAAGCAAAGCAGCAGACCTCGTACATTATTTATTTTAATACAATAAAAACAGTAATGGAAAACAGACTGAAAAATTTGTTCCTTTAAATATTCTTACATACACTTTACGTACACCAGCAGTGAACAATTTTCTGGTAAACAATGAACTGTCAACATCACATTTGTTTACATTTATTAAATGCTGAACTTAATAGTTTTTGGACAAAACATATCCCTAAAAGCCAATTAAACACATTTTAAACTAAATTTTTTGTTAATTTCTGTAGTAAAAATGAAGATGTCAACTTACCAAAAGATAGAAATTCCCAGCTTCCTCATTCCGTTGAATTACCAGCAATTCTTTATAAAACACTACATCTTCTGAAATAAAAATTTCCTATTAAATGTTATCAACAATTTTACTTACTTTTTCGTAAATACTTCAAAAAACATAAAAAGTACACTTTCCGATAAGTGCCAAAAATAACAGCTTGAAAAATGACAAAAGTATGCAAGCTTCTCTGTATGCTACCATTTTCATGGAGAATGGCGTGTTTAAAAATTCTCCGCAAGTCTCCAAAACTGAGGCGCTTGTTATTTGATTGATATTTACGAAATAAATAATATTGTAAATCTTAAATACAATTCCATTTCATATCAAAAGATTTTACAAAAAATAAACATTGCTGCTGTCGTTGTGTTTAAATTGTATTTTTGTTTGAAATAAGTGAATTAAAATGAATATAAATTATGCTTTTGGAATTCAATAAATTTCTATTACGAAAACTAGATGTCAGTGGGTGTCATGTCTACATAAAAAAATCTACACAAAAATATGCAAGCGTTACGATTTCTCGCCGCTTCTGCAATAATTTTTGCTAGAAAATTGCGTATACATGTACGAAAATCTGACGTAGACATGACACCCACTGCCCGGCCCTATCCAGGTATTCTTTAATCTAAGGTTGTAGCAATATTTTAAAAATAATGAAGGTTTGACAGCTCCAGTTCATAATTTTCGTACAAAATATGATCGGAATAGTGATTTAACTTCATTAAATTTAAAATAATGTAAGTAGACTGGATCAGTTATTGATCTTGAACTCTTTGGCGTAGCAGTTCGTAAGAGTGTTGCTGAGAGTTGAGATGAATTTGGACATTTCGAGAACTTCTCTACAGCGTGTTCCCACGGAAGATTTGCATCTTCATATTTACAAAGTTCAATTGACTCAAGAACGGAATGGACTTTGTTGAATGGATTGTGGAACAACAACGAGTGGATGCCGATTTTTTGACTACAATCATCTTCAGCGATGAGCCGCATTTTTAATGATGGGTTGGTTAATCGGCAAAATTGTTGAATGTGCGGTTCAGAAAATCCATGAGTGATTATTGAGAAACAAATTCATCTACAACGTCTTACTGGTTGGTGTGGATTTTGGACTGGAGGCATCATGAGACTATTTTTCTTCGAAAATTCAGCTGGTCAGGCAATAGCAGTTAATGTGGTTTAAATAAAACATGTGGTTTCAATAAAACGGTGCCACATGCCATACAGCGCGAGAAACAATTCAATTACCGAATGAGTCATTTCCTGGTCGTGAAATTTCCCGTTTTGGTCATGAGAATTAGCAGTCCAGATCATGCAATTTAGCGCCGCTGGACTTTTCTTGTTGGTTTTTTTTTTAAATCTAAAGTTTATGCCAACAAGCCTATGGCCATCCACGCATTAAAGGAGAAAATTAAGCGTTGTATCAATGAAATTTAGCCACATTTATCCAAAACGGTAATGGAAAATTTCAACAAACAGTGCTGTTCTAAAGCCGTGGACGCCCCTTCAAAGTAATCTTCACCAGATATTATACACTTGTGCCAACGTTTTTTCCACTCCTTGAAGAACTTCAAAAAATCATCTTTTGTGATCTTGTTCAGCTCCTCCTTCGATGTCGTCTTTATCTCCTCAATCGTAGCGTAGCGTCGTCCTTTCATGGGGCTCTTCAGTTTCGGAAGCAAGAAAAAGTCACAGGGAATACGATAGCTGCGGCATTATAACATAAGTGTGCTATTTTTGTTCTTCCACAAATCCGGGCATTTCTGGCGGATTGCTTCACGCAACTTGGGCATAACTTGCAGGTAATATTCCTTATTGACCGTTCTACCCTGTGGCAAGAACTCATTATTCACCACGCCCCTAGAATCGAAGAAAACTGTAAGCAAAACCTTCACATTCGACCGAACTTGGCGCGCTTTTTTCAGTCTTGGATCGTACGGCAGCTTCCATTGCGATGATTGAGCTTTGGTTTCTATGGTATAATCATAAACCCATGATTCGTTACCAGTTATGACCCTCTGGAGCAAATTTGGGACGTCGAGGACAGAGTCCAACAGCTCATCAGCAATGTTAATGCGATGCTGTTTTTGGTCGAAATTTAGCAATTTTGGTACGAATTTCGCGGCGACCCGTCTCAAGCCAAATCATTGGTAAAAATCGAATGGCACGAACCAATCGATATGTTTAAGTCCTCAGCAACTTCTCTAACGGTGATTCGACGATTTTCCAATACTATTTTCTTCACTTCATTAATTTTTTCGTCTATTGCTCGGGTACTCTTCTTTTTTATTAAGTTACTTAAACTTGATAAAAAAGGAAAGTACTTCTAATAAACAGAAACCATTTTATTTGAATAAAACTTCTGCTGAAATTATTGAACTTGAAACAAGATCATCTTTAGGTAATCACAGAATTCTCTATGCAGCAACAATATTAGGAAAAGTAGGTTCACACGAGGAGTAGCAGAAAAGTAATAAGACTGGAATTACTGATAACTTGTACATTTGTAACTTCCAGATGGGCAAAAAGCATTTTCGGAGAGAGACATTCAAGATTGGAAACTGATGCAAATATGGAACGAGTGAGGCTATTGTGTGGTCAGACCTTCGATTGACATTAAAGCTAATTACTGTTCAGTCTTTGACAAGCTCAGAAAGATGATTTTGAGTCTTTTAGAGATTGACTACTCAAGTCGGACATTTAAATGCTCCATTATGACAATGCCAACTGTCATATGGCAATCTCCATCAACGAGAGGGATACCTGTCGTATGATTTTCGGACTCTTTTTTATTCATTTGATCTCAATCCGTGTAGTTGGTTTTTGTTCCAGATGATAGAAAAAAAAACTTGACAGGATGTTATTTTGGAACTGTCGATACCATCTAAAGGAATGTAATCAATGAGCTGAAGGCGATTCCAGTTGAAGCTGATTTCGTGTGCATGTTGGTCTAAAAGTGTTTTAATACCGTTCTTTGTGTTAACTCCATCGAGTAGATTTATGAATAGTCAGTCCGCAAATCTACTCAAGTTCGAATAAGGCATAGGATACTTTGTCAACAAATGGGCTTTATATGTTCTGACGTTTAGAATCTACTTTTCAGTATTAATGTTACTGTAACGGATAACAAAGAAAGAAAAAAAAAACAATTTATATCAACTCAAGTATTATTAAAATTTAAAAGGATTTTATTATAAAATATCCTCGAATAATTTATTTTTTTCCAAATATTCATTACATATTTATAAAAAGAAAATAAAAAAGTGGTTTAAAACAAAAAACAAAAGAGGAACACTCTTCAATCGAATAAAACAATTACAATATGCCATACCTTTTAACAAAATATCCATTAATATTAATTCCCATTTGTGACAATTATTATATTCTTCAGATTATACACTTGAATTAGAGACCAACAATATTTCAAGTATCCATATACACATGTAAAAAAAAAACAACAAAAACCGACAATTTTAAAGAGGCGAAATTGTTTTCGGATAAGGATTTTGGCAAACCATAAAGCGTGTTTTACCCTTATTCACTTCGAATATGTACAATTCAGAAAATTAAGTGTTTCAATTCATACGTAAACATTAAAAATCCCTTAGAGCGAGAAAAACCCCTTTTCCATTTTAATTTTTGAGCATCCACAACCACAGATGTATGTGCTCATATACACATCCTGATGGATTTTCAAAGTGCATGCGTCGCTGATAAACAGGACCTCTGACTATGGTAACTCGTTCGTATTTTGAAATCATGCAACTAAAAAGTCTCGTCCTTATTGTTACTATTGTGCAAGGGTATTGTCTTTAATAAACTAAATGCAAATATACCATATGTACATGTGTAAGCGATTATTAAAATAATTTTAACAAAAGAAATTTTTTTCTAATAGTAATAAAAGGATTTAAATCTAAGCCATTGAACCGATTCGGTTCGCGATATCTACACTGCTCCTAGTAGTAGGGAATAACATCGTCGAGCCCAATATTAATATTTAACGGAAATTTTCTGCGTATTTGCAATAAAATATGCACGCATCATCAACTATTTACTATCATCCTTTAGATACTCTCGTATCGTACACATATATATATATACAATAATCAAATTTATTACACAAATACATTCGTATGTAAATAATATCTAATATCTGCATACTGAAAAAAATGTCAGGTATCACAAGAAATAATATCCAAACTCGGTTAGATCGGTACTTGATCATATTCACGGCAAATAATAATAATAATAATAACAGGGTTACCGGTGGTGATATTGTACAAAAGGTAAAGTTAAATTGAAAGAAGTTTAGATAAGGGATGAGCACAATGCAGATTGTTGATTTATTGGCAAAATCTAAACCAAAAACCCATTCTATCGTTTGTTCTCGATATTCGAGTTTATGGCTTCTTGTTATTCCATAGAATAGAATCCTGCAAGTACACGTATATCTGGCTGGCTAGGCTAAGGCACTCCATAATATTGGTTGTTAGATAATCTCACACTTATTCAAATTCGAATATCGTCCGTTCATTTTGTTATGTACCATATTATACCCATTATTTGTGTACACAGGTACAGCAAAATCGAAATTCAATCATACTCGTATAAGAAAATCCAAGTATTTGTATATATTAATATCTGCACTAGCAAATATGGTATCATCCGTTGCCCTAAGCCCATAATCATTTCAAATATTCTTCCAGTCCTTTTAACCCTTTTTAATTCACTCCTGATTCGATGCGATATTTTTCTGCTGTGAATATAATTTTTCTATTTTATTACCGTTACATTAATTTATCTTAATATTTGCAACTTTCATACTAATAAAAGAGTTAGTTTATTTATATCCTTGTACGAATGTAATATCCACTTTTGATATCAAATTGACAAAAGCGAACATTTTCCAACCACTTAAAAGGTGGTTTGATTTTGTAGTGTTTACCAAATCCTGAGTGTACTTCATATGAAAAGGTCTTCCTCGGTTCACTGGTAAATTTCAGAATATCGCCGCAAAAACATTCTGATTATTTACTCTTTTTATAATTTTAATTAGCATTCGAATTTGTTTTATTAATCAACAAACTCTTTACCATTTCAAGAGTACACATCAATTAATTAATTTATATTTTTCAGAATAATCTATATGATGAGATTAATAAAAAAAAAGTGACTAATCATGATTAATTATGTTAAATATAACGAATGATAAAGTGATAATATGACTTATTTATTTACAAATAAAAAGGATTAACCATATTTATGCTTTGAAAAGCAAAATGCAATAAAATATGCTATAAATTTAGTTTTTTTTTTTTTTAAATTAAATTTTTTCATTTAAATTTAATAGAAAAAAAATTGCAAAAAAAGAAGTAAGAAAACTTTAATTTATAGCATATTTTTTAAAGATTTTTTCTCACATTTTTATTCGACCATAATTTGAAAAATGTTATTTTTAAAATACTTTAAATTATAAAAATTATTTTTTAAATATTTAAAATTTTAGATAGTTTTACAAGAAAAAATCTAACTGAGTCAAATTGCTTGATCTTGGCGTGTCAACTAATATCACCAAATCGTAAAAATATACCAGTCCTAGGAATTTTTCGCGTAATACCAGGTGTATAAGCTTAAATCCGCTGTTTTTTAATTTAAAAAAACACGTTTTTTTTTTATAGAAAGCAAAAAAAAGTTATTCAAAGTATTTGCCCTCGCTAGCTACACATTTTTCCCCATCTCTCGGGCAATTTGCGGATACCACGCCAAAAAAATTCCTTCTCTTTCGAGGCAAACCACTCATGAAGCCATTTTCGGACGTCTTCGTAAGAATCGAAGTGCTGCTCAGCGAGCGCGTGGCCCATCGACGAAAACATGTGGTAGTTGGAGGGGGGCAGGTCTGGTGGATCAGCGGGGTAGGGTAGCACCACCCAGTTGAGTGTCTCCAAGTAGTTTCGGAACATTTTTGACGTGTGTGATGGTGCGTTGTCGTGGAGGAAAATCAGCTTGTCATGCCTTTGTTGATAATCCGTCCTTTTCAAGCGGAGCACGATGCAATTTGATCAGTTGTTGGTGGTAGCGGTGGGCATTGACAGTTTCACCAGGTTTTATAGTAGACAATACCATGCTGATCCCACCAAACGCACAGCAGAGTATTCCGTCCGAAGCGATTTGGTATCGGGGAAGATGTTGATGGTTGGCCGGAATCAACCCACGATTTCTTGCGTTTAGGATTCTCGAAATATATCCACTTTTCATCGGCTATTACAATCCGATGCAGGAACGACTTTCTTTTTTGTCTGGCGAGCAAGATTTCGCATGTGTTTTCGCGTCGCTCCATCTGCATATCGTTCAATTCATGCGGCACCCATTTTCCGATCTTTTCAATCTTCTCCATGGCACGCAGACGCATGAAAATGGCTGGTTGAGAAACACCCAATTGCTCCGCAAGCATTTTTTGCAATTGGGTATCGTCTTGGTTCAAAAGAGCCTATAATTGATGGTCCTCAACCTTCCTAGGCCGATTTTCACGCTTCTTGTCCCACAAGTCAAAATTGCCGTCTTTGAACTGACGAAACCAATCTCGGCACTTTGTTTCCGATAAAGCACTGTCACCATAGGCTTCCATAAGCAGTCAAAGAGATTCGGCAACCGATTTCTTCAAATTGAAGCAGAAAAGCAGAGCTTCCCGCATATGATCATTATCTGACACAAAACTAGACATGATTACCAAAGGAAAAATGTATGTTGTTGTACGAAATATGCTGACAATGTGCACTGATTAATGTTGACAGATGTCAAACTCATAAAAACAAGGTATGGCGTGCCCATGGTAGCTTAATACGCTCACTCACGCCATCTATGACCAAACAGCGGATTTAAGCTTATACCTCTAGTAAAGTCAAAATTTGTTTTGTTCTGAGGCTGATGGTACCGTTTTGTTGCAACCACATATAATTAAGATTAAAATATTTAATTTTCGACTAAAATAGGTCAGTTTTCTTCGTTTTTATTTTCATAGTAATACCTTCAGTCTAAAATACGAACCATACGGTCACTTTTTTGCAGATACAATGGCTTCTCTATAAAGCCTCATATAAAGTACGTTTTTAAAGCCTCATATAATGTAAATTGAACGAAAGAAAATATATTCTCCTCTTAAATTGCGAAGCACGGCTATGGCAAAATCAGAACTTTTTTTTTAGAAAGTGTTCTTCCACCTTAAATATATTTTTTAATCTATAATATAAAAATGGCAATCCTTAATTTAAAAAAAAAATAAAATTTTAAATCATATAAATAATTACAATTATTATAGCAAAATGAATTTTACTATAAATATGAATGTTATACGAAAAGAATCTATTTATTCGATATTTCGGAGTTTATATGATTCAAGATTTATTGAAATTTTTCTCAATTTTTTGTTTCTTTTAAATTTCTTTAATAAATATTGGGTTGTTCGGAAAGTAATTTCTTTACTGCTGATGAAGACACAATAAAGCCATTAATTGATGCAAAGTCGTGAGATCGCTGAGAGATTAAATTTAGCAAATTCGATTGTTCATGATCATTTAAAGCAGCTTGGTTTTATCTCATCATCTTGCGGAAAAAAATGTATGCCGTCGCATTGACGATTGTGATTTGCTTCTCAAACGTCAAGAAAATGATCCATTTTTGAAGCGTATCATCACTGGGGACAAGAAATGGGTTGTCTACAACAATGTTAAGTGCAAAAGATGCTGGACTAGAAAAGATGAACCGGCTCAAATCACTTCGGGAGCCAATATTGATCCAAAAAAAGTTTTTGCTATCTGTTTGGTGAGATTTCGAAGGAATCGTTTATTTTGAGCTTCTACCGAGCAACACAACGATCAATTCCGAAGTATACTGTCATCAATTAGACAAATTGAATAATTTACTTAAAGAAAAAAGGAGATAGAATGATCTACAAAAATTTTTAGACGGTAAAACGTTTAATTCAAATGAGGAGGCCAAAAATCATTTGAATCAGTTTTTTGCCAGCAAAAAACAAAAATTTTATGAGCGTGGAATTATGCTACTGTCAGAAAGATGGCAAAGGCTCAAAATTTTATGAGCGTCCAATGATCAGAATGGACAAATATTTAATTGAATAAAAATAATAATTCACTATAAGAAAATCGTCTTTCATTTTTACAAGAAAAAAAAACGAAATTACTTCCCTGACAACCCAATAAAATTATTTTGCAAAAAAATTGTTTTTTTTTTCCTTTTTCAAAAAGTATTTTTAATAATATCTAATTGGGCATTATTTTTAACATAAATTATTTGTCTATTTATAAATATTGCAATAAAAAGTAAAAGAGGAAAAACAACATATTTTAATAGAAAAGCAAAATAAAAATTATTTCGAATGTTATCTGCAAAAACCTTAAGTACATTTGAGTAGCGATAAAGGATCTCTTGAATATGAGTCATCTGACATAATTGGAAATATGTAGAATTTGAAAGCTAAAATACCAAAGCAGTTAGAAAATTTCTTTATAAAAAATCCATATGTGTATTTGCACTAGGATTTCTAATCCTTTTGAATATTAGACTAAAGAAATATTTCTATTGATAATCACTATAACGATAAATTCTATTAAAAATTACTATTCCCCAATAATACCGTCGACTCCATTTTTAACTAGGTGGAGTGTTTTAGACGATAATATTTGACGAGGATTAGTTTTAAGTATGTGGAAAAATACAATTTTTTTTGTTACTTTTTTTTTTGTTAATTTGCTTGAACAGATTCATACTCACTGGCAATTTAGTGTAATTTTTTATAAAAAGGGTGTTTTTTTTTATTCAAATTTTTTATATTTTACCATTTGCTAAGTGCGTGTATTTAAATGCATATATATGCAATCTTTCATCCTTCATCTCTTTAGTTAATATTATGCTGTCAGTAACATAGAGTAGAACATAAATTATAGCAGTTTAAGTTGTTTCCTGCATGCAATAACGTACTTGTAGGTTTACCGACTTGCAATACAAGTGTTTTTACAAATCCATCATCAAAAATATATGCCTTTTGAAATAAATCTGCATTTATTCTATGAGTATGTGTACTATAGAAAAATTATGAATTACAATCTTTTCAATTCGTTCTGAATGGCAATAAATTTCATTGAAACACTATTTTATTTATTTTTAAATTATTATACATTTTTCTTAATAATATTTTCGAAATACTAAAGAAAAATGTAATTAAATAGAACTTTTTAATTAAATATATCCTTAACAATAACAAAAAATTATTGTATGGTGCAATTAAATATATTCCTAAAAATATGTGTACACATAGCTTAGCTAAAGTATTTTTTACTAGTTAGTTGACTTACATACAGTTTAGTTTTTTAATCTATTTTATTAAATTAAAACCTTTCAATATCCTCTATTATAATAACTTTACGAGATGTGGCGAAAAGTTATTATAAGACTTAGAGAAATATGGCAATATTGTTGACTCCACATAGCTTGTACTTTAATGCCCCCCTAGAAAGAATTAGGGATCATAAATAATTTTTGAAGGGCCAAACAGCTCTAGGACTCATGAAAATAAAGAACGAGGGAAGACTCTTATGAGATGAGGCCTTTGATATAGTGGCCAGAACAATACCAAGCTCCTTGAAAGGCTTGTTCTTTATTTTAGAGTAGACGTTTTTCGGTGGCATACATAATTTTTTAGGTGGGCCGAGAAGCATTGGAAGCCGAACCTCGTTCTAATAATTTCTACTGAAAATTTCTACTGACAATTTCAACTAAAAATCCTACTGATGATTTCTACTAAAAATTTTTACTGAAAATTCCTCCTGAAAAATCCTACTGAAAATTGCTACTGACAATTTCTACTAAAAATTTCTACTGAAAATTACTCCTGTAAAATTCTATTGAAAATTTCTACTAAAAATTCCTGCTAAAAATTTCTACTAAATATTTCTACTGAAAATTCCTCCTGAAAAATCCAACTGAAAATTGCTACTGACAATTTCTACTAACAATTTCTACTGAAAATTCCTCCTGAAAAATTCTATTGAAAATTTCTACTGAAAATTCCTGCTAAAAATTTCTACTGAAAATTTCTACTGAAAATTCCTACTAAAAATTCCTACTAAAAATTCCTACCAAAAATTTCTACTAAAAAGTCCTACTGATAATTTCTACTGATAATTTCTAAGGAAAATTTCTACTGAAAAATCCTACTGAAAATTTCTACTGAAAATTTCTACTGAAAATTCCTCCTGAAAAATTCTATTGAAAATTTCTACTGAAAATTTCTGCTAAAAATTTCTACTGAAAATTTCTACTGAAAATTTCTACTGAAAATTTCTACTGAAAATTTCTACTGAAAATTTCTACTGAAAATTTCTACTGAAAATTCCTCCTGAAAAATCCAACTGAAAATTGCTACTGACAATTTCTACTAAAAATTTCTACTGAAAATTCCTCCTGAAAAATTCTATTGAAAATTTCTACTGAAAATTCCTGCTAAAAATTTCTACTGAAAATTTCTACTGAAAATTCCTACTAAAAATTCCTACTAAACATTCCTACCAAAAATTTCTACTAAAAAGTCCTACTGAAAATTTCTACTGAAAATTTCTACTGAAAATTTCTACTAAAAATTCCTACTAAAAATTTCTACTGAAAATTTCTACTAACAATTTCTACTGAAAATTCCTCCTGAAAAATTCTATTGAAAATTTCTACTGAAAATTCCTGCTAAAAATTTCTACTGAAAATTTCTACTGAAAATTCCTACTAAAAATTCCTACTAAAAATTCCTACCAAAAATGTCTACTAAAAAGTCCTACTGATAATTTCTACTGATAATTTCTAAGGAAAATTTCTACTGAAAAATCCTACTGAAAATTTCTACTGACAATTTCTACTAAAAATTTCTACTGAAAATTCCTCCTGAAAAATTCTATTGAAAATTTCTACTAAAAATTCCTACCAAAAATTTCTACTGAAAATTTCTACTGAAAATTCCTCCTGAAAAATTCTATTGAAAATTTCTGCTAAAAATTTCTACTGAAAATTCCTACTAAAAATTCCTACTAAAAATTTCTACTGAAAATTTCTACTGAAAATTCCTACTAAAAATTCCTACTAAAAATTTCTACCGAAAATGTCAACTAAAAAGTCCTACTGAAATTTTTACTAAAAATTTCTAATGAAAATTTCTACTAAAAATTTCTACTGAAAATTCCTGCTGGAAAATTCTATTGAAAATTTCTACTAAAAATTTCTACTTAAAATTCCTACTGAAAATTTCTACCTCGTTCTGTACAGCCTTTAATATCGAAAACAGATACAAATTTAGAACGACGCAGGCCTATTATGAGGTGTGACCGTTAGTTAAAGCTCCTTGAAAGGCTTATTCCTGATCAATAGCACATGTTTTTCGGAGACAAAAATCATTTTTGGGTGGCCACTCCGCTTAGAGAAGCCTTCAATATTAAAACTGGTGAAAATGGAAGCCCGACTCCACTCAGATAAAGCTTCAACATCAAAACTGATGAAAATGTGGAACGTTTAAAAGGACGTCTATATGAAAAAGGTTTTTCTTAGGGATTGAAATCGATTTCTGAAAAAGAGTTATTCTTATCACATCGGATATTGTAGACACTTGAATGCTGCACCATGACAATGCCTCCTGTCATACTGCCATCTGCATCAACAAATTTTTATCACAAAAAAGGATGTCTGTGGGTCCCTAGCCTCCAATTCACAGGATCTTAGTCTGTGGAACATTTTTTCTTACCTAAGAATAAAAAATACTTGCAAGGATATCCTCCTGGTATTTTTGATAACATTTAAGGATCAAAACCCACTTGAAAGGATGTCATTTTAGTACTGTTGATAGCATCCACAAAAGTGTAAACAAATACCTTTCCAGCACTACAACGAAGAGTAGGAACAACGCCTCCGCCGATGAAAAATATCTTCCCAGTTTTCTCCTTCTTTTAATATTATAGGAAAATTATTACCAACAAGAATGATCTCATTACTTTTCTGCGAAAATCTCGTATATTAAATCAAATCCAAAAAAAATATATTCTTTTCCATTTCAATTATAAATACATGATGTACTTACTTAAGATATCCTCTTGATATAAATCTTTGAAAATAGATACTCAATATCAAATTTCTTTATAAAAAAATAAAAAAAAAATGTTTAAAATCATACTTTTGTTCAAGGGTATTAATTTATAACTCTTGATTTCAATTCTTTTTGTTGTTGGTTTGTTATTTTCACAAGGATTTTTTCCCACAATATAAGAACGTTGAACTGCTGCTACTTTCAGCTAAGGATGAGAATAATAACAAGGATAAAAAATATAATATATCAGATAAGTCAAAGTCAGTAGCGCATGCAAAAACGGAAACAATCATAATCACAACGAGATCTGAAAGGGAAAGGGTTGTAACGATATGAATATAAAGCCAAGTAGGAACCCATACACAAATGGAGAAAATACAATACCAATTCGAGTACTTCTTCGCAATCTAGGTAGAAAGGGGTTTTGCACATATTTACAAGCAAAACAACAAACAAATCCCTCTTAAACCACATAATAATTTGCGATTGTCTAACTGACTATCATTTTGTTACTACGTGTGTGCAGGTATGAAAACTGACAATGCCAGAAGAGTTCACCATGCACATGTACATAGATATTTTTCAAAAAAAAATCCTTCTTACAGCAATGAAGATGCTTCTTACTTCACCATGAAAAGGATTCTTCCACAAACTCGTATGGATCATTGAGTTCGAATGCATTTAACATCGATTATCAAGATGGCCTGCAACAATAAACACTTAATGCAGTGCATTCCTTTAGATCCGATTCCGTTTTCGATTGAGGCCACTGCTCCTTTCTTCCAGGTCGGAGTTATGTGCAAAAAAAAAATAAATAATAAAAATTAAAAAAAAAACCAGACCATCTCAGCAGGGAATATTTGTTTAGCAATCAAAACGAAAGTGAATTTTCAATAGCACAGCATCATCGAATTTTTTCTATGCCCCCAAGAAAAATTACATTTTATCAAAGGCAAATTATTATTTATAATAAGACAAGAATATGGTACAGCGGGCAATAATAATAGTAGAAAGTAAAAAGTATACGATTCCCTCCCGTTTATGGGTCAACATTTTTTATGATGCATTTTATATAATTTATTCAATTTGCATAATATACAATTTTCTATTGAGAGTTAATATGATATAATTTGTAGTCATCGAAAGTATGTCCTTTGTTATATTTTATCCATATGAGAAAAGATTATTAATAATTATAATAGTTTTTAAAATTACATTTTCATATAGTAGATATTTAATAAATTCTTTTTTTTTTACATATTTTTGGTATTTAAAAAAATTTTTGTTTATTCCTAACAAGTATAGAGTTTACCAATAAGAGTAATATGATTTCTAAGTGACGTTTCGGCCATTTGTAATTTGTCATGATCTGTCATTTTTTTCATTGCATTCAATAATGTTTACAATTTCATTATAGAGAGATATACGCAAGAACAACGTTTACAAATTATTCAATTTTATTATCAAAATAATCGTTTTCCAATTTAAGAAAATCATCTCCTCCGATGAGGCTCACTTTCATCTGAATGGTGCGGTAAATAAACAAAACTGTCGATTCTAGTGCGAAGAAAAATTGACAGTTTAGTGTGGTTTATGGTCTGGTGGAATCATCGGTCCGTACTTCTTTCGAAATGAAGCTGGTAACACCGTTACTGTCAATGGAGAACGGTATAGATCGATGATAACCAACTTTTTATGACCGAAATTGGAAGAAGTTGATCTTGACAACATCTGGTTCCAACAAGACGGGGCTACGTGCCACACAGCACGTGCACCAACCGAATTATTGCGAGAAAAGTTTGAAGATTCGATTATTTCAAGAAATTGTTATATTGAATGGCCTCCAAGAAGTTGTGATTTAACACCATTAGACTATTTCTTGTGGGGTTATTTGAAGTCATTGGTCTTTAGCAATAAACCAGACTCTTTTCAAGCTTTAGAAGTCAATATTGAACGTGCTATTCATGGCATACGACTTGATTTAGTGGAAAAAGTGCTCGAAAATTGGGTTCATCGAATTCGTTCCTGCAAAAGAAGTCGTGGAGGCCATTTGAATGACGTTTCATTCAGAACTTAATCGTATCGATTCTACTTTACACTAAATAAAAAATATTTGAATTTCCTTAACAATTAGTGTTTTTAAAAAAGAAATCATATCACTTTTTTTGGAAAACCTTATATTAAGAAAATAAAAATGGGAAAAATCACATATAAAGTTTTGAGATAAGAAAAAATTAGTAAATATTTATTAAAAAATTATTATTATACAGAAAGTAATTCCTTTGAAATCTCACCAAACAGATAGCATAACCTTTTTTTTGATGAATATTGGCTTTCGAAGTGCTTTGAGCCGGTTCATCTTTTCTACTCTAGGATTTTTTGCGCTTAACATTGTTGTAGACAACCCATTTCTCGTCCCCAATGATGATACGCTTCAAAAATGGTTCATTTTCTTGGCGTTTGAGAAGCAAATCACAAACGTCAATGCGACGGCACCATTTTTTCTCCGTAAGAAGATGAGGAACCCATATGGCGAGCTTTGAGATAAAACCTAGCCGTTTCAAATGATCATGAACGGTCGTATTCGGTAAATTTAATCTCTCAGCGATCTTACAAGTTGTTATTTTTCGAGATCAAAATTGCCGGATGAAAATTTTGCAAAACAGTTTTTGCTCTGGCGCTCACTTAACACATCTCCTTCATACAATTCGGATAATTTTTTTCTTGCCGAAACAGCATTTTTTATCTTTTGTATAGTAAAAAAGTAAAATATACCGAAAATGCTATTTTTCAATTTCCATATTTAAAAGCGTATCAACCAAAAACTACTTTGCAGAATCAATCGTATTTTTTCACAAGGAAGCCTTGCTATGTCACCTGTCAAAATACATATGATTATGCGGCTTAAGTGTGAAGTTAGTTAGTTGTGAAAAAATACAATTAAGTTCTCTGTTGGGAAACAACAAAATTATTTTCCCAACAACTAAATACATACAGAAATTGTGCAAAAAAGACATCAAAAAATTAACTCAAAAGAATCGATTCATACAATAAGTCTAGTAACAGAGCTATTTAAATAATATTCTATTTAATATATAATGATAAAATTTAATTAATATAATCAAATAAAAATTTATTCAAAATCTATATTAAGAATGTACACTACAGAATTTTATACCATACTTTCCAAATCACACGCGTTTCGTTAAACCCCGTTGGGAAAAAACGAAATTACTTTCAGAACAACCCAATAATTTAATATTTTTTTATCATTTTATATAGCAAAAAAATATTATTAATAATAGTTTATTTGTATTGTAAAAGAATATTGAAATAATTTGAAAATTTTTTATTAAATAAGAAAATAATATTTATTATTATCAGGGTTTATTAAATAAAAAAATTTTTTGGCAAATTTTTTTTTTTTTCGATTTTAAAAGAATTAATGAATTTTTTAAATTTTATGTAGCCATAATAATTTTACATAATTTATTAGAAATGAAATGTTATTCGTTTTTTAAGGGTATCTAGTTTTTTTAAGAATTAAATTTAATTTATTAATTTTATTAAGAGAATTTATGAAAATTTCTTGTATAAATTTCGTGCCGTTCATTATAGTGCTTTGTAATTTCCATATTCAGTTTACGTTGTAGTCGTTAAGTTTCTATTTGTAGGTAGGCAAAAATTTCATTTTCAAATATAAAATATGAATCAGCCAAAAAAAGTTGTATTTTCTAAAATCTATCAATCGAATAATATAATTGAACCAAAAAAAACAACCACATACATTTTATATGCACATCCCCTCGTATATACGTATGTTTTGTCGATACGTACACATATAATAAATGATTATATACGCATTCATATGATGTACCATATATGGATGGGGGTGATATTTTGTTATGGCTTGTAAAAAGAATTTATTTTTATCTGAAACCACAAAAAACCAATATGAATAGATGGCGTATATGAGAAAAGGATATACCACACATCAGCCCCGTTTATTACATATTTTCGTTTACCATACAATCTGATGTCGGTCTATATACATATAGATATACTGTTATATGCACGACTAAGTAAATTGATCTAAATTTATCCCCCTTCAGTTTATGATTCATGTGGATACACTTCATTGTGACATATAGCTTCGGGTGTGTGTATTAGGTTATGAGCTTGAAATTGTACTGTTATTGGAAAATCTTACCAATCACAAATTCCATGTTTATCAATAATTTCTCCATTTATCATGAAATAGAAATTCTTGCAGAAATCGCTGTCGATAATGTGTGTGGGAGAGTGTAGGCATTTGTGCTTATCTCTTTTCAATACCTGTTTTTGAGATTAGAAATCATCGTAACGTAATCCCGGAAGGATGTTGCCAGATAGCGAGCGGGTTATATAGCAAAAGAACCCTTTCCGGTGGTAAAATGCGACATTTTTTTCATATACTCATAACTATGAGTACATTTGTTTGTAAGTATTTGTTAGGATTGCTCGTTCCACTTTCGATTTCATGACAATCATCAGACGTGCTTTCTCTTCTTCTTCTTTTTTTCTTCTTATTTTTCTTTTTCTTCCTTTTGTAAGCCCATAACTAATAGTAGATCTAAAAACTGGAATAAAAAGAAGGGAGCGAATATGTATTTAGTGAATACTTCGTAGATTAAGGCATTCGCAGTCACTCATAGTTTGAAGTCGTTGAAAGTGACAACTCTTATGTAGGTAGGGAGATTTTTCATTGTTCAAATTGTATTTGTTGGTTTACGAGTAGTTGGATAAGGCATGTGTGTACACGTACTTGAGCATACATGAACATCCATATATGTCAGCCACTGTTAATTTTTTTCTCCTTTATTTACCCTATAAAAATAGTAAACTCTATATTACCCTTATAAATAGTAAATATAAATAGTAATTTCTACAAAATGTTAAAGTTTAGTTATAAAAAAATTATTCTTATTACACTAGAAAGTTTTACACAAAATATTTTTATTTTTTTATTAGAAAATTAGTGAAAAAAAAAATAATTCCAATACGAATCAATCGTATAAAATGGAAAAAGTATTGATACACATCACTCATGGTGATAACTAGGCGTCATAGATGTTTTCTATAAATATAATACGGATAGATGCGAGGGTGGTACGCGTTTTGTTGTTAAGTCAGTGAATTGTACAATGTCTACGCATATTGGAGGATGTCGATATGTGCATCATACATACATTTGTAGGATGGGAATGGACTTTTTTGACTGGCAGCAATTTAATGGGCTAAGGGAAAACGGAATTGTAAAATTTTTATATATTGTATTTTTGCACTATAAAAAAGAGGGTGTGTATAGTGGTGAGTGGAAACTAAACTTGTATATTGCAGAGTACGATCGTATTTCTTTGTACTGACTTTTCCCTTGATAGAAAACAATTTCGTTCAAAGTTGCTAAATAAGATGGCGAAATAAAAATATCTGTTTTTTTTCTTCTCTTTGCTAGAATTTTTATTACATTTTATATATTATTTCTAAAATATTCTCTGTATTCATATACCATAAATATACATAAATATAAAATCTATAAGCGAATATGTATAAATTTATAGATGGATAAATAGATAGTATAGAGGAAAGATTGTAGAGTTGCCTTTAAATAAATATTTTTGAAATATTTTACTTTTCTCTTCTTTATATGGAATTTTTAACAATATTTCAGTTATTTTAATATGTTAGCAAATATGCTATTAAATTAGATCTAAACTATTTTTTATGAATAATATATATTTTTTTTAAAGAAACAATTATTGTCAAAAAGAAAAGGTTTGAATTTAAAAATTTTAAATACTGTCTTCTAAATTAATTTAGTGAATACAGAAATAATTTCTGTTTTCATACAAATTATTATGTTTCTCATTAAATTAATTTAGAATTTATTCTATAAATAAATATAATTTAAAAGTAACGATAGTTAAAGGATTCTAATTGTGCCTCCTTTATAATTTTTCCCATTTTTATTGGGGTTTTTAAAAAAAAAATTATTTACAACATTAAAATTTGGCCAATTCTTAAGGCAATCGTATTATTGGAATATCCTTTTTCTTTTAATGTAAGAATCTTTTGAGATTTATGATATTGGGAGGCATTTTTTTCTACCCATATTACGTTATTGTTAATATGCATGAATATAAAATTATTCAAACTAGATCCTTTTTAAATAATTTTTAATAACTTTTTCACACATAATTCAATTATAACTTAAAGGGTGTAAGTTCGAAATGGTCTAAAATTTAATAATTTAAAATATAAATGCTTACCAATATCTCTACTGCATGTAAAATTTTTAACAATATTTCAGTTATTTTAATATGTTAGCAAATATGCTATTAAATTAGATATAAACTATTATTTAATTATAATTATTTTTTTTTAAAGAAACAATTATTATCAAAAAGAAAAGGTTTGAAATAAAAAATTTTAAATACTGTCTTCTATATAAATTTAGTGAAAACAGAAATAGTTTCTGTTTTCATACAAATTATTATGTTTGCCATTAAATTAATTTAGAATTTATTCTATAAATAAATAGAATTTAAAAGTAACGATAGTTAAATGATTAACGAATTAATCAAATTGGCACCATCTTTTTTATTTTCTATAAGTGCCTCCGTTATAATTTGTCGTATTTTTATGGGGTTTTTTAAAAAAAAAAAAATTATTTACAAAATTAAATTTTTGGGTTATTCTTAAGACAATTCTACAGTTCTGATATTGGCAGGCATATTTTTTCTACCCATATTACGTTATTTTTAATACGAGGTCTGTTCAAAAAGTATCGCGAATTTTGAATTTTCGTAGGTTACGTATATTCGATTTTCGATTTTTTGTGGCGTTATGTTGATACTAATGTCTCTCACTTATGCCGAAAAGTTCGGCCATTTTGAATGTTCAGTTATTTTTCACAGCTGCTTTGCTTGCACGTGTTTTGGCTTGTCTTCGATTTTTGCCCATTTCAAAAAATTGATCAAAGAATCTGTTTCGGGAACAAGAAAAAATCACAGGGGGCCAGATTTGGGGAATACGGTGGCTGCGGCATTATTAATGTGTTGTTTTTGGCCAAAAATTCGTGCACAAGCAACGGTCCGTGAGTAGGGGCGTTATGATGGTGCAAGAGCCAATCTTTGTTCTTCCACAAATTCAGGCGTTTCTTGCGGATTGCTTTGCGCAACTTGCGCAAAACTTGCAGGTTATATTCCTTATTAACCGTTCTACCCTGTGGCAAGAACTCATGATGCACCACGCCCCTGCAATCGGAGAAAAATGCACATTCCACTGAACTTGTCGCGCTTTTTTCGGTCTCGGCTCGTTCGGCAGCTTCAATTGGGATGACTGAGCTTTGTTTTCCACGTCATAACCATAAACCCATGATTCGTCACCAGTTATGACCCTCTGAAACAAATTTTGGTCGTCGCGGACAGAGTCCAACAGCTGCTTAGCAATGTTAATGCGATACTGTTTTTGGTCGAAAATGGGAAAAAATCGAAGACGAGCCAAAACACGTCAAAAATTAACTGAACATTCAAAATGGCTGAACTTGTCAGCATAAGTGAGAGATATGGGTACCAACATAACGCCATAAAAAATCGAAAATCGAATATACGTAACCCGTATAAAATCATTCAAACCAGATCCTTTTGCAATAATTTTAATGACTTTTTTGCATATTTCTGTATGTATGTTAATTTGATTATTACTTAACGGATGTGAGTTTAAAATTTAAGAATTTAAAAGATAAATTCTTACCAACTGATATCAACAAAATCTCGAAATTACGATAATAGTAAAAAAATACAGCAAAAATTGATCATATTGTATGGCTTATGGCATCATCTTGTTGAAACAACATATGGTCCTGATTAAAATCTTCAAACTTAGACCAAAGAAAAACGGACCAATGACATCTGCATGGTCCAAAATGCATAACCACACGATAATTTTTCATAGATAAAATTACTTTTTCAATAGTCACTTGTGGGTTTTTAAAGCCCTATCCAACGTGTGAGAAATGAATCTCATCAATAAACGACACTATTTAAAATGTAAAGTCATCTACTTTTACTAAAAGTTTTTTTTTATAAAGTTTATTTTATATGTAAAATAGCAAATTAAACTTTTAATAAATATTATCCTAAATGACACATTTCTTTAATAGCTGGTAAATGATCTAAACGAAAAAATAAAAATAATCCTGTGTGAACGAAAAGTTTCTAATTATTTTTATATTTTTCGTTAGAATTTTCACAAATTTTAACTATTGTATCTACAATATTTTTGAAAATTTCCAATAAATAAGAAAATGGAGATAGTTCAATTTAGTTGCATTTTGAAGCAATTTAAAAAGTTTTTATCAAAAGAAAAACCAACTGAACCTATTTACCAAATAATTATCTCGAATTTTGTGTATGAAAAATAATTTGTAATTAAATATTTTTATAAGAGCAACAAGCACCCCCCCCCCTTTCCCGTCACATCTTGTTTACTATTTATAAATTTCAATTTATAAAGAATTAAATAATTTAGAAAACAACACAAATAAAAATAAGGAAAATTCTCAATAAAAATTTGTAGAATAAAATACAAAAAATTTGTAATCAAAATAAAACGCCTAAAAACGATTCAGTTTGAAAACCTTTCCTATTAGTTCGTTGGTATAGAGCGTTTGTCATAAATAATCACAGACATGTCATTATGTACCTTATGGCATGTAATTTATTTAAAGGGTTAAAAGGACTGACTAACCCATAGCACACATCCGTGTTTAGGTATGCGTAAGCCTACATACGAATATATTGTAGAACCTGGAACGGATATGGCTGTACCTGTATGGAAAAGGTAACAAGAACAATTCATAATTTATGCATTCCCATATGATGGTAGTAGGTAATGTACAAATTTGGGAATATGGTTTTTTTGGAAGGATATAAAAAGCAAGGACAGAACCGTATTATTTCTGAAAATACATACATAAATGAAAATTTGAAACTGAAATCTAATCGAAATGCTGTTTTATCTGTTTGCAAAGACAATTATTTTTTAAGCTTTTATTGAAATTGTCCTCTCTCACCTTTTGATAGATTATCCTATTTGCCAAATAAGGGTACATTTACCTTGTTATAATCGGATTCGATTGGTATATCATAGAAAGAATCATTGACAGAAGTTATAACCTTAGAAGCTGATGGCAATAAGAAAAAAAATAACCGAAACAATAACGAAATCAACTGAGTCGAGAAGAGACAAAACTAAATAAAGAAAAAAAAGAAAATGCTGAAAATAAAAAAAATAAAAATGAGAAATGGCTTCTGAAAAATGGCACGATTTTGAGTGGGTGGTAACCTAGCAACGATATCTCAAGTATGTCATATTGGTCGTATATTTATTCATTCATATGTTGAGGGGGGAGGGGGAGGGGGTCGCATGCATACCATACACAACGAATAAGGTTAGGGTTAATAGAAGTAGGGTTTGGTAGAAAGTCGAGAAAGCAGAAGAGAAAATCCTTTGAAATGAAGGAAAAGCACAGAAATGGATTGGAATAAACCAAACCAAGCAAGAAAAAAAAGAAGGCGACTACCAAAAAAAAAAAAAAAAATGGGCAATTGTCAAACTTACAACGAGTATGAGAAAATAGGTATTAGGACGAAAATTACGATTGAACAAGAATATGGGAGTTTTGGCTAAAAAAAGGAAATTTCCGATAAAAGGGGGATGAAGAATCCAAGAAAAGATTATAGATGAAAACTGTTGTATGTTCGTGAACTTACCTCTTTCGGTTGTTACTTTTGGGCAGGAGTGAATGGATGACATTCAGCTGTCATAGTCGGTGCCCCTTTTTATCCGCATTTATCCACATTATTGTTATAAGTTACAAAACCACCCTTTCTATACGGTTGCCATCTACCAGTATATACCACCACCCTTTCAGCAAACAATTCTTTGACATATATTTTCTGTACCATCATTTTTTTTCTTCTATTTTTCCTCCTACGAATATTGTAAATTGACTATAGAACTAGTGGATGTATGTATTTATGTGGACATGTGTATGAGTTTGCAAAAATAATGACAACCAACGACGACAGTCAGTCGTTATATTGCAAAGTACAATATTTGACACTTTTTACTATTATTTTTTTCTTTTGCGTTGTTGATTTATTCGCTTTTTCCATATACATATATACTCTTTCTTATATACACATATATACTCCTATAGGGTGGAATAAATATAGGCAAATATTGGAAAAAATGCAACTTTCCTCAATTTTTTTAATGATTTTATGGAAAGCTTTTGTTCATTCTGTCAGCACTGCATACCTAATCTGTTTAAGGGATGTTGTAACTTTTATTTAAAAAAAATGCACACACAATAGTTCTTTTACAAACATAAGCCATATCGGGGTGGACATATTTTTCTTCTTCCTTCTAAATATAAATACAAATTTATATGCTTAACTTATACTGCAGCATTTTTTTAAAAAATAAATTCATCTAAACTTAATATTTAATTATAATCCTCTTGGAATCAATTAAGTCTGCATCCATACAGAAGCAAATTTATTGAATATTTTCTAAAATAGTAGAATCTTTATTGTTGCCGATTTATTACTGCAAATTCAGAGCCAATTAGAGGTAAATTTATTTTTCTTTATTTTTTTGCCGAGCTTTTCTATTATCATAGGATTAACATATATATAATTGCTCCTTTTTGTATTGAATAGTAATACATTTTGATATAAGTATAAGAATAAATTGAATGATTTTATTCATACTCTATAACAAAAAAAAGTAATTTTTATAATTTAATAAATTTTATACCAAAAGTTCATAATAGAAATACTGAAACTTGTGCTTTTATTGTAATGAATTGATTTTTTGAAATTAATAATTCGCATTTATTCATTTTTAATATGCATACATATTCAAGTAAGGAGGAATGTTTTTTTTTTATTTCTTTTATAATTGAATAGAAATTTTAGCGAGAAATTATATTAATAAATGTAAAATATTCTAATAATAGCAGCTAATTTATTTCTGGGAATTTCTTTATTTTAGGCAATATACCATTTCTGGAAAAGTTTATTTATTAAAAAAAAAAAAAATTACTAGGGATATAAGCTTAAATCCGCTGTTTAGTCATAGATGGCGTAAGTAAGTATCTTAAGCTACCCCATGGGCACGCCATACTTATTTTATGAGTTTGACATCTGTTAACATTAATCAGTGTACATTGTCAGCAATTTCGTACAACAATATATATTTTTCCTTTGATAAGCATGTCTAGTTTTGTGCCAGAAAAAGAGCATATGCGGGAAGCTCTGCTTTTCTGCTTCAATTTGAAGAAATCGGTTGCCGAATTGCATCGAATGCTTGTTGAGGCCTATGGTAACGGTGCTTTATCGGAAAAAACGTGCCGAGATTGGTTTGGTCGGTTCAAAGACGGCAATTTTGACTTGTGGGACAAGAAGCGTGAAAATCGGCCTAGGTAGGTTGAGGACCATCAATTGCAGGCTCTTTTGGACGAAGACGATATCCAATCGCAAAAAATGCTCGCGCAGCAATTAGATATTACTCAACCAGCCATTTCTATGTGTCTGCGTGCCATGGGGAAGATTGAAAAGGTCGGAAAATGGTTGCCGCATGAATTGAACGATAGGCAGATGGAGCGACGCCAAAACACATGCGACATCTTGCTCGCCAGACAAAAAAGAAAGTCGTTCCTGCATCGGATTGTGACAGGCGATGAAAAGTGGATATATTTCGAGAATCTTAAACGCAATAAATCGTGGGTTGATCCCGACTAACCATCAATATCTTCTCCAAGACCAAATCGCTTCGGACGGAAGACGATGCTGTTTGGTAGGATCAGCAGGGTATCGTCTACTATAAGATATTGAAACCTGGCTAAACTGTCAATGCCCACCGCTATCACCAACAACTGATCAAATTGCACCGTGCTCTGCGTGAAACAAAGACATGACAAGCTGATTTCCCTCCACCATCACACACGTCAAAAATGGTCCGAAACTACTTGTAGACACTCAACTGTGAGGTGCTACCCGACCCCGGTTATTCATCAGACCTGGCCCTTTTTGACTACCACCTGTTTTCGTCGATGGGCCACGCGCTCGTTGAGCAGCACTTCGATCCTTAAGAAGACGTCCGAAAATGGCTTGATGAGTGGTTTACCTCTAAAGAGAAGGAATTTTTTTGGCGTGGTATCCACAAATTGCCCAAGAGATGGAAAAAATATGTGTATGTAGCTAGCGAGAGTAAGTACTTTGAATAAATTTGTTTTTGCTTTCTATGAAAAAAAACATGTGTTTTTTTGACTAAAAAACAGCGGATTTAAGCTTATACACCTGGTACAATTTTAATTTTTTTCTTCAGGCATAAAAAAGGAATTTTAGATGTTTTTTAATATTTTTTTAAGGATTTTTGTTTGTTTTGGTTTCCGATATTGTTAATTTTAAGTATGACATTACAAAATATTTGAGTTAAGCTTGGTAAATCTACGAGTTTGACAAATGAAAAATTGCAAAGACCTCTTCTGGGAATATTTCTTATCAAAAGTATATGTTACATTTTTTGGTGTAATAAAGCATTTTTAAAGTGGAATACGAGCTATATTTAGGATGACGTTTCACATGGAAAAGTAATAAAAATACGAAGTCTGTTCAAAAAGTATCGCGAATTTTGTTTTTTTTTTCCTCAAAAATTATTTATTTATTCATGAATATCTATTTTGTGCCCTTCAAAGTAATCCCTACTAGATATTATACACTTATGGTCATAACCATAAACCCATGATTCGTCACCAGTTATGACCCTCTAGAGCAAATTTGGGTCGTCGCGGACAGAGTCCAACAGCTCCTTAGCAATGTTAATGCGATGCTGTTTTTGGTTGAAATTGAGCAAAAATCGAAGACGAGCCAAAACACGTGCAACCAAAAGAGCTGTCAAAAATTAACTGAACATTCATGATGGCCGAACTTGTCGGCATAAGTGAGAGACATGAGTACCAACATAACGCCACAAAAAGTAGAAAATCGAATATACGTAGCCCGCGGAATATCGCGATACTTTTTGAACAGACCTGGTATAGCACGATTGCAGGCTCTTGAGAGGTCAGACAGTTCAGGATAAACTGTTAACCAGATTTTTTATAAAAAATTACTTGAGCGGCTCAGAAAAATAATTTTGACAGATCAGATATTGCAGACACTTAACTGCTCCATCATATCAACACAACCTCCCCCCCCCCCCCCTTCTCCCCCGTCACTATACCATCTCCATCAACGAATTTTCGTCGGTAAACGTTTTTCTGGTTTTTTTTTAACAAAGTTTGTCTGCCTTTTTTTTTGTTTCAGGCACAAACAACTCTTTTTCCTTGTTTCCGAAGAGCTGAATTTGATTCCAGTTGAAGTCTACCAGCACTACTGAAAAAAATGGAAAAAATGCCTCCGCTGCTGTATAGCTGCCTAAGAAAACTTTTTTAAAGGAAATAACTGAAAGTCTGGTCTAGGGCTGTTGAATCAAAGAACTATGGAGGTTCGGCTTCACGCTGCGGTCTTTCAGTTCGACACTTCCAGCTAATTCTCGGCATTTTCTGGGGACCTCATTCATTCGGATTAAGTGCCTAGCCCATTGTCGTCGAATAGGCTCCGGAATAGTCCACCCTCAACTGGGCATCCAAAAATTTATCGAAGGAACCTCCTTTCGAATTCGGAAACTAGAGTTTGCAATGCTTTTAGCTGATAAACTAAGTTGCCAAGAAATACATGCCGACTACCATTACTGCACAGCAGTAACTTTGATATTATGGAGAGAATTTTCGAGCGAAATAATTTAGACTGACTGAAAAAAGGATCTGTTGGTATATATAAAAATTAAATAAAATTGTTACTAAAAAAATCAGTTCTATTACTTTTCCGCCACACCGCGTAAATTATTGCTACATTAAATTGAATTAAATCCCTTTTAAGTCATATAATCTGAGTGAATTAAATTATCACTATTCGATCATGTAAGCAAAATACCATTAATTAAAAATTTCGAAAATAATAGAATATCTGAAACTTTGCATTTTTTAAACCACACACACCCCTCCCCCCTTCTACTTGAAAAAACTTTTCTGTTGAAAAGTTCTCTTACATCCTTGCATAATAATAAAGTTTGAAAAAAGAGAAAAAAATAATCACGTAATTACATTTGAAAATCATTGTGAAAATGAACTGAAAAGTCAGAAAAATTAATTTAGAAATTGCACCGAAAATATTTTCAATTTGCTCATAAATCGTCATTAACGCGATATTGTCAATCCTTAATTGCACTTGCAATTATTTTGAATCCGCATTGGCATATTTTTCGTCTCTTTATTATTTTAATTATTTTCCTTTTGATCTATTTGTTTTCTGGTTTTATTTCCGAGTCACGACAAATTTTTCAACACAAATTACCATATTCTGAATCCTGTCGTCATACTCATCTAAGGACGACGTCTGGTTCATTGTGAAATCTATAGTATGAGCGCAATTAAAACGTGCACGTTTTAATCGTTTAAATACGGAGCAAAATGCAATTCTCTAAAAGTCTGAATAAAAACCATTTCAGGATTCTATCAATCCCTTTTTGAGTCTGGACATTTTTTGTTTGTTTTTTTTCCTACTAATGGTGGTAGGGTTTTTTTTTTACCACATTTTTCCGGTCATATAAGAATATTTCCATACGATTTCCCAGACTTTGAGTGCAGACATTGCAATTAACATTAAACTTAATACAGGTATACATACCATACATATGTATGTATGGAAATACATTCAAATTGAACATATTTACTGGTCAGGCAAATTGAAAAAAAAACGATTAAATGCGAGTATGAGTGAGGGTGTTTCCTTATCATTAATTTAAATGAACGGAAATCTTTCTTGCGCAATTTGATAAGTCATATGGTATACACGCATATGAATATAAATTTTACGCATACCATTTAGTGTGGATTATTTTTAATAATTGTTTTAATTTTTTACTAGAGTTTTAAGTGTTGGAATATTAAGTGTTAGGATGAGATTATTTTTTGAAAATTATAATTAGGGATTATCCATTTCTCAGTTTGGAAAATATAGACTTGTTATTTAATCATAAATTTAAAGTACTTATAACATATTATAATGATTATTTAGATTATAGTTTGCCATTTTATAATATAATTAAAATTATAATACTTTTAAATACAAATTATGATTCTGCCATAGCCAAGTTTTCAACAAATTTTCTCTTATTTCTCCCGCGGTGGTAATATTAATAAGCAAAGTATATACACATACACGTAGATCTCTAAAAACCTACAATTAATTATCGAAAAGCTTTTACTGTCTAGTCTAAAATATTTCATTAGTTTGTATTTATTTAAATATAAAGAAAAAGAGACTATTACCGTCAATTCTCAACGTAACAACTAACGTTTTATTGATGTTAGACTCTTTCTTATAAATCTATGCAAAAGATGATATTTATGGCAATAATCTTTAATTTTGAACCCCTTTAGTCTTAATAGAATTTATACTTTTATTTTGAGTTATCAATTCTCCTGCATTAAGTACCGAATAATATCATCATTCCTCTTACAATAATATTTTTAGGTCGCTGTGAATTTTGACCATTCCGCTATAATTGCCAGTGTTCCTCAGAGTAGTATCCTTGACCCTATTCCAAGGATAAGAATACTACTCTGAGGAATATCGGCAATTATACTTATGCAGTTAACACTTCGTTTTTACAATACTTTATCGTCGAATTGGAGAATAAATCTAAACGAAAAAAAAAGTATTAACGTAAATTTTTCTCTTTATAGTGCATCGTGCAGTATAATTCCTTAAGAAAAAGAGCACGTACTAAAAAGACTGACATAGAACCCTATACACGACTAAAAATACTTAAAGTGAACAGACAATAACAAACAACTACTTAGACTGCTTAGCTTACGTTTTAAGTTTACAACTGACATCAAATCACTTAATTAAAAATACATTGTTTAAACCAATTTGGACTTATGGACTAGAATTCTGTGGTTCTACCAACCCTTCCAACTCCAGTCGTATATAATCTCTTCAGTTAAAAATCCACTATAAAATTTTCTACGATCGTTATTATATTTGGGACAGTGTCGTATATTATGAACTCAAATATGAGAGATAAGAGCTTTTCGTTATAAAAAGTTTTATGCTTTCTTGTTAATCCAGTCTTTTTCAGACATTTGGCGATACATTATAACAGTGAAAGATGGTAGTCAAGATCCTTTGATAAAATTAATAAGTCGTCTAGATAGGCTAGGGGATATAATCTTTTAGGTCATATGGTATTCGGCCCCGGCAGCTGGATGTTAAGTATATGCCAGCTTCTCATCCCAATGATGGCATAAAAATGTAAAATAGCTAACAAGGGGCAAAAGTAGATACGCGGCCGGTAAATGTAATATTAAAATTCTAAGTAAAGCCATTAATATTACATAGTAATGGTGGTGCATCTACACGTACAATATAGATGAGGAAAGAAAAGGAGTGAAGTAGAGAAGGAAAAGATTGCTGACCATTTCTCACTGAGCGGGGTATAAACCTAAAGTACTCTAATAAAAAAAATAGCTACCACGGGAACCGAGACGCCCAACAGAACGAAATTCAAAATATTAAATAGATCTTTCAGGATTGTGGTGTTGAAGCTTTGCATAGCTTTCATGCTTAGTTGAAGTATTTGCTTATATGCTAATGCGGGTAGACTTGTACCTGTTTGTTCTGTAAAATATGATGAATTAGTTCTATGCTCGATTATTGGTGAGGTGCTGTGGTTGATCCTGATCTTCGGATCGCAGGAGGGAGATAACTGGCAAATGTAGTAATACTTTTCAATTATCTCAGTTGTTGTCACTGCTGATGACAGCAGAGGTTTAAAGTAGTCCTCGTTACCAGCAGTTGAGGTGATCAGCTTGTAACTGATTACTTACTGCTAATTTTCAATTATGGTTTATGCGCTGATTGAGCGTATCTCAATCTCAATAGTCGTGGGGCACTAGTGCTATAAAATTCAGAGATGCGATATAGCACCATTAAATAAAGAGTACATAAAAAGGTTATATGGCATTGCACAGTCCAAAAGATTGGCATAGTAGGTGGCCTAGTTTTTTCATTGTAGAGGCATTTGCTAGAAGACGTTTTTAAGATCAAAACGGTTCAAAATTTAACTGTTGGTAGATGTCCCAATAAGCCATCAAAGCATGCGATTTTCTAAAATCAGAAGGTGTCTTTAAGTTCAAGGCTTGTGATAATTTTGACTGGAGGTAGACACCCCAATAACCCATCATTCTTTGTCGGAGCATTTAATTTTCTAGCAGCAAAGCAAGACGAAACTTGCCTGGTTTTTCCACTGACTCTCATTCGATTACCTTTTTAAGTTCATTAATTTTTGAATAAGACCTGTCTTGCTGATCCCTACGATAGTGTAGGAGACCATAGTAGCTCTAACTACTTGCAGATGTCCCCAAGTCTTATTAAGTTCCATCTTTTTTTTGAAAATCTTATAATTATTTTCGTATCGTTTTCTTATTATTTTTTTCTTCACTATAAAATTACTTTAGAACTATTTAGTTATAATAGTTTTTTTTTTTGAATAGATACAGGAATGTGAAATTGAATATGCACCAGGATAGAAAGTATAAAATATTGTATAGGGTGGTCCATCTAGCGGTTCCATTTTGAACTATTATTTATTTGAAGTACTAGAGTGTTAAATGTCAACACGAATTGACAGATTGTTATTTGAAAGTCAGAATTTTACGAAATGGTAATCCATACGCTTGAAGAAAAATGGAAAATATTGAGTACTTACTTCCAAAGTGGTGAGTCTACAACCCAAACTGTGAAGATGATGGCATTCGATCTTTACTCATTTTAAAAAAAATGAGTAAAGATCGAATGCCGTCACGTGAATTTGTGGACAAATTCGTGAAGCGAGTTCGCGAAACTGGTTTGTTGGATACAGTTCGTACGACCGAGAATATTTCCGCCGTTACTGAAAATGTCCGTGATTATCCATCATCAACTCGTCACCGTTCTCAGAAATTGAACATTTCTCACACTTCTCTGTTTAGTATTTTGCACAAAGACCTCGGTATGAAAGCTTACAAAGTTCAATTAGTCCAACAGCTAAAGCCGCATGACCATCCGATACGTTTTCGATTTGCCCAATGGGGTCAAGATCAATTGGCCGAAGATGAGCATTTTTAGCGAAAAATCATCTTCTCGACAACCGAAAAATCATCTTCAACAAACAAAATTGTCACATCTGGGGCTCAGAAAATCCATTCGTCACCATGGTAAAGCCGATACATTCATAACGAGTCACGATTTGGTGCGGATTTTGGAGTGGACGCATCATTGGCCCGTTTTTCTTCGAAAACGATGAAGAAGCCACCGTTACGGTCAATGGTGAGCGCTATCGTGGCATGCTCAACGAATTTTTATTTCCAAAAGTTGAAGAGAATGGCATGGACGATATTTAGTTTCAACAGGACGGGGCCACTTGCCACACAGCCAACATAACAATCCAACTTGTGGGCACTGCTTTCGAAAACCGAATAATCAGCCGAAATTCTGATGTCAATTAGCCGCCTCGGAGCTGTGAATTAAGCCCGTTGTATTATTTTCTTTGGAGAGCCGTTAAGGATAAATGTTACGCAAGCCATCCATAGACAATTGAGGCCTTGAAACACGAAATCAAAGTTGCCATTGAAGTGATACAGGCCCGGACAATCGAAAATGTACTGAAAAATTGGGTTGAGTGAATGGGGTACTGTAAGGCCAGCTGTGGCAGTCATTTAAATGATGTTGTGTTTCATTCTTAAATTTCAAGGTTCAATCTTTTTAATAAAACCGGAAATTTAAAAAAATATACACTAGTTTTTTTTAATTTCATTTTTAAAATAGAACGTCTAAATGGTCCACCCTGTATGTTGTTGATCTATTACAAATGCTTTTACCAAGCTATAAAGGACAATCACAACAATGCTCATCCAAACTTCAGTTGGATATTTATTAGCATTGTACAAAATGGCAATGATGTGAGATAATTTTTAAAGGTAAACGGATGGTGGAATATTCAGTGGGATTTTCTAGCATATCACAATCAATTAAGTCAGCTCTGTTTTAATAGTACTTCAGTTCCTTTACAGTTTTTTCCATTTCGAGTTACATAAATTTTCATTTATGGCGACGATAAATTTTTTTCTTTCCATTTTTTTAACTGGTTTTTTTTCGTCCTATTTTTTCTATATGAATTAGCATAGCCATACCGTTGAACTATGTATGATTTGGTTAAAAAAAAATAAAAATTAAAAAAAATAGAAGAAGAAAAAGAATAAGAAAAAAAAACATGCTCACATAAAGCAATCATTCATCACTCATGGGGTTATTGAAACTTTTCTCATTTTATCCTTTCGAATCGTGGCGGAAGTGTATATGGTTTTATAAAATGGTGTTTTTACGATTACAGAAATATTCCAAAATGTTCAATTATTTGTATGTATTTATATATTTTATATATATGCAGATAAGCTGGATGAGTGATAGTGAGGAGAATAATAAAAGTCCAAAATACAGTGACAGGAAAATGTGTGGTTCTTTTATAACCCGGTAGCAAAATTGCTATAACTGCTTGAATAACTGTGACGGCTCCAGTTGCGGTAGCCGCAATTCACACTACCTCCCACCTTCCTCCTCTCTTTACATCATACATATTTGCAGAGAATAGTATAGACAAGTTAACGTAGCAAATTCACTCCCTTTTTTTTCTCTTTTTCTTATTCGAACAATCATGACCGGAGTTGTTTTCGTCGGTATTTGACTACTGTTGTCGGCATCGTTACTTTATCGGTACTTTCACTACTATATACCAACCACCTACCCACCCATAATGCCATAACCGACCGTACCCCCAACTACATATGTACACCAATCTACTATCGTCAATGTTATCATCATCCGCATTTATATATCAGAAAAGGGATATCTAAACGCATATGCAAAAAATTAAGGGTTACTTTTTTACCACCCTAATGTGTGTATCTCCATAAAAAAAAAAAAAAAAAACAGAAGAAGAATCAACCAAAAAAAAAAAATTGTGAACTCTTTGAGAGCTATTCTATGCGTTATAGCTAAAAGGCTTGGAGGAATCTTATTTGCCTGGCACACGCATCACATACGAGCATGTGTCGAGTTGATAATAAATTTGATAGAAAATGCGAACGACGTTACACTTGTCTCTACATACACATGCATCCATACAATATGTGAAATTTGCAAACTACCACCACACGTGTGTGTGTGTGTGCCTATTCCTATTTTAATATAGGAATACATATTTATATATTTTATGATGTTTTTTTTTTCATCCCCCAAAAAACGAATGTACACACAGTATCTACATGTGACGAAATTTATGCAATTCTAAACGAACCAAAAAAAAAACTAAAATAAAACCCTTGATAACGAAAGGAAAAGGAATAATCCATGATCCTATTGCTTCTCTGTGGCATGTTCCTTTTTTCTTATAAGTTGATTCTGAGTATGCCATAAAACGAATGTGGGGATGTGTATTTTTTCTTTATTTTTTTTTTTGCTTTTGTATATTTCAGTATCTTAGCCCCTTCATTTTTGCTTCTCTTTTTCCAATTGGAAATTGGATAATAGTAATGGGTTCGATATGGAATTTTTTTTTTTTGAGTCAGGAATTTGTTTGATTTCTTATTCTGATTTTATTGAAAATTCCATTACAAAATGGTGATCTTTTGGGATTATTTCTCTCCTTTTAGTATTATTATTATTATTATTACTTTTATTATTATATATTTGGTTTTATTTTTGATTTCATGGTTGATAGTTTTTTTTTTTTTTTGGTAATGTGTATGTGTATGTGTACTAGTAGTTAATGGAGGCATGTTCATACTATTATGTGTAGGTGAATGGAATAAAGCTAAAGGCACAAGTGCACTTGTAGGTGGTACTTAAGACTTCAAATCAAATTTGAAAACAACTATATACCTGTACATAAATATATATATATATTATGTGAATAAAATAATTCTAATTTTATATTGTATCAAAATAAGTAGTTTAACTTATTGACAATATCAAAATTCATCGATATTACTTTATATAGAATAAATTTTTCCAAGAATTGTAAAAGAACTTAGTTATTTCGAAAAAAATATTTAAATATTTTCGAAGAAATTATTTAAAAATTAATATTAAAATAGATTTGTTTCATGTTCGAAATAAAATTGAATTTTGTGTATTTTTATTTAAAAGGTAGAATTTTTGAAAAAAAAAATGTTTTTTGTTAATTGAAGGATTTTTTTTTTGCAATAATATTCTTGCATTTATAAACAGAAATTTTATATATGCTTCAAAATATTGGGTTGTTCGGAAAGGGTTGTTCGTTTTTTTTTTTTTTAGAAATGTAAGAAGGTTTTTTTATAGTGAATTAATATTTTATTCAATTAAATATTTGTCCAGTCTGATCCAATATCCTTTGCTATCTTTCTGGCAGTAGCATAATTCCACGCTCATAAAATAATTTGTTCTTTGCTGGTAAAAAACTGATCTAAGTGATTTTTGACCTCCTCATTTGAATTAAACGTTTTACCGTCTAAAAAATTTTGTAGATCATTCTATCTCCTTTTTTCTTTAAGTGAATCATTCAATTTGTCCAAGTGATGACAGTACACTTCAGAATTGATAGTTGTGTTGCTCGGCAGAAGCTCAAAATAAACGATTCCTTTGAAATTCCACCAAAACAGATAGCATAACCTTATTTTAATGTATATTGGCTTTCGAAGTGCTTTGAGCCGGTTAATCTTTTCTACTCCAGGATCTTTTGCACTTAACATTATTGTAGACAACCCATTTCTCATCCTCAGTGATGATACGCTTCAAAAATGGATCATTTTCTTGACGTTTGAGAAGCAAATCACAAACGTCAATGCGACGGCACGGAATTTTTTTCCGTAAAAAGATGAGGAATCCATATGTCGAGCTTTGAGATAAAACCTACCAGTTTGAAATGATAATGAACGGTCAAATTCGATAAATTTAATCTCTCAGCAATCTCACGAGTTTGTTATTCGTCGGTTTGCATCAATTAATACCTTTATTGTATCTTCATCAGCTTCAACTGGCCTTTCAGAATAACGAAATTACTTTCCGAACTACCCAATACTCGTAGTTTCCTGGGGCAGCGAAGGTATTGTTTTTGTACTTTTCATAAGAGTGCTAAAAGCTTTCAACTAGAATTACCTTTAACTCCTCCAATTTGATGTTATTACTCCTTTGGAACATACCAACATACTCTTCCCGCTTCGTAGGGGTGGTAGAAGGTTTCAACTAAAATCGCTTTCAGCTTCTTGGTTACACTTATTTGAATGTTATCGATATGACGTCCTTTCAAATATTTTTTCGATCTTGGGTAATAAAAAATGTCACACGGAGTGTTTGGGAGTCTAAAAAAATCGTTTTTCCAAGAAAAAAAAAACCTCGACGATGTCCGCGTCTTAGAAGTTGTTCAAATATCTCCAATGTCTAGGAACAACGCTTTTCAAACATTTCTTCATTAAAAAGAACTATATTAATCTAAGTAACTATATTATAAGAAATCTCACTCGTCCTATATTTTCATTAGTTTTCTATATTTAAGGAACGACATTCTTCTTTCACTGCTTCTCGGGCCCAAGCAAAAAATCTCCTTACTTTTCGGCCATTCTGAAAATATTCAAGTTCCCACAATATTAAAAATATTCTTCTAATAATAATTTTATAAATTTTTGAATTAAATATTATTTTTTGTAGTTGTTATCGTGTACAAAAAAATACAGAGTTTATTCATTTTTTATAAAAAAATAATAAATATCAATTATTAGATAAAATTTCTATAAATATTATTCTGTAAATAATATATATAAAAGTTTTATCTAACAACCAATAATCACTACCTTTAGAAATTTAATTATATTTTTATAATCTGCTTTGCAATGGCGTAAAAATTTATATATATAAATTTTTATTTAATTAAAGTAACTGAAAATATAGAAAAAAAAAATGAAACACCAAGAAACAAATCAGAAAATACATAAAGTACTGGAATACATTTAAGTGCACGTACCTAGGAATAAATTAAGTAGGAAGGAAGGAATTATTTTAATTTAACAAAAAAAAAATGCATTTTCCAACTGAGCACAGGGGAATCAAGTCATTAACATATTAAAAACGGAAAAGGTGAACCGGAGCAGATGTACGGTTTTAGGAATGTTTCCGTACCTTGCAGCTACCACAGACGTAACGTTCATTTTCGAGAGTGAATTTTCCATTCATATTCAAATTAGAAATAATTAAACAAGGTGATATTGTGTTTCAAGCATTGCGACAAATAATTCTGCATCCCAGTTATAGAATTTTTATATTTAGCAACTGTTAATAGAGAAAAGTACTGTAGATGCTCGTTACTTGCAATTATCTTAAATTATTTTCAACCAAAAAAAAAAATCTACATATTATTATTATTATTATTATTTTTATTTAATTTCATTACTGAATATTTAATGGAATTATTTTTTATTCTTTTAATTATAAACAATTATGAACTACGTTTTATTTAAAATATTCGAAAAATATAGCCTAAAATATATACACCTAAAATGGTCTTTAGCTAGTTGCTTGAGAAGAGGGGTGGAAATAAGTAAATAAATTTAATGATTTTGTGTAAATAAATAATTTTTAAAATAAACTTTTTTCTTCTACCAGTAAAAATTTTGCGATTTAAGAAATTTTTTTTATATGTTTTTGTAAAATAAAATTTATTTAAAAAATTGTTTTAATTTAAGCGAAACTATTAAAAATTCTCAAAAATATTTTCAATAATCACTAAAAAATTTTATAAACTTTTTTTCCACCAAGACAAAAAACGAAAAAAAAAAGTGACACGTGCGCCATCTTTTATTCAAATTATTATTACTGAAAATGGGTTTGAACCGATTCTATGCCAGAATACAGTGCCGTGTTAAATATGAATTCTATAACCAATACAACAAATACTGCTCAAACTACAATAAATTTAAAGGGGGAAAATCTTTTTATATGTTCGCATTAAGAACAAATTTATTTTATTTTTATTTTATAATTAAAATAATTTATTATTACAGTTAAAAATTATTTTTTAAAAACTATTTAGGAACTTTTCATAAAAATCAGAACATCATATACACACAAGCATTACTAACGAAAGTACAATATGGTATGTTATTTAATTGCGTATGAGTATGTGTGTAACAAAAAGCTCGAGCCGGCAAAATTTGCATACCAATCGATTAGGGTTGCCGTACTATTTGCGCTCATATCTGCACGTGTGTCCGGTCGAGTGCAGATTTGGTACAGTTGCTAAAAGCATTTCCTAGATGTCGCCGGTAACATGGTGCTTTTTTCTGGAAAGAAAGCGTTCTAATCAGAAAAGTCAATGTGATACACACACTCGTACTTATTCCTATCAAATTAAGATTTTTTGCGATATTTTGCTTTAACATTTTTCTTTTCATTGTAAATTTTTTTTGATGGGAATTTTGATTTAATTAAAATTCCAATTATTTAACTACGAGTATGTAAAAATAATGTAATATAGTTTGTGAAAAATTCTATATAATAATTTGAATTTGATTTTTGCGTTACTTTCTTGGAAGCTTTTTTCTAAAGCTTTATATTTATTATCAGCAAAAGCTTTTGCTTTCGTTTATTTTTTTTTTTTAATTTTATATTATTTATTTTAGTTTTTTTCTTTGGATTAATATGTGTGAGCTTTGTTTTTTTTTTAAATAATTTTCAAGATAATTTAATATAAAACATTATTTTTGATCAAAAATTTTTTTAATCTATTTAAAATATGAAAAAAAAAATGAAAATAAAATTTAAAATTGATTCACTTAAAAACATTCAATTATATTGTAATAATAAATAATAAGAAATTTTTATAACAACATTCTATTGTATAAATGTGGTAATTTTGCCGTAGTTATGTTTTGTTTTAAGAAATCAAAACTTCTTCACCGATTACGCTAATTTCTTGCTCGTTGGATGATGCGTCATTAGACAAGAGTTTCGTATATGGGACTCTAAATTACCCCATAAGTGACTGTAAAAGACCACTATATTCGCGAAAAGTGACTATCTGGTGTTATTTTTGGTTATAAAGGTGTCATTCTCCCGTATTTCTTTGGAAATGAAGAAAGAGAGACCGTTACCATCATTTCTGACCGATATGGCATTAAAACTTAGAGATTTTTATCTAGGCCACATGTGGTTTCCATAAGACGATACCACATGTCACACAATAAGCAAAATTTTGACTTTTTATTGCGTGAAATGTTCCCAGGATGTGTAACTGTGAGATTTGATTATGATTCAATAAAGTTAAATATTATATAAAAATAATAAAGTTAAATAAAAACCGTATTAACACAGATAAATTTTAAACTTTAAAGCACTTAAAAATCAACAACCGTCACGTGATGGCCGAATTATAGCATGAAATATGCGAAATAGTCATTATTGGAAAAGAATCAAGTCCTGCAAGAAGTTCAGTTTCGTGACAATCATTTGATTAATGTTATATTGTTTTTATAATGGCAATAATAATTTTTCGAAAATACTAATAAAAAAACTAAATTTTAAGTATGTTTTATTTAATTTTTTCTTTTCAAATCACAAATTGAATAATCCTTTCAAAAAAAGTAATTAAACCACAAAAAAAATATAGTATTTATTTAAAGAAAAAGAAAAATATCTACTAAATATATACGTTATACCATATGTTGATAAATTCTTATATACATAAAATAAATAAATAAATTGGTTAAATCGGTTGAATGCAGTTTAAAAGTGATTTTTAAAAAAAAATCGTTTTGGTGTAAATTGATTTCCTTTACTTACTATACATTTTTGTCCCTAAATCACATGAAATAATAATTGAAAAAGAAAAAAAAGAATTGTGTAAGTGGCTCTCTATTATCGCTAGCTTGCAGGCAGGCAGGCAACCTTTTCGAATTATTATTTATCGCGTGGATAAATTTTAAGGCTTTTGGAAAGTTTTGCGCTTGAGCTACAATTTTGTCCTTTCTACCAAACTTATTTTATCCTTCGTTGGCTCTTTTCAGCTTAAAGTATTTTATTTTTTCTTCTTGGTGATAAAATCTTCGGTGTTTTCTTTTAATTTGAATTTATTTAGAAGAAAAAAAAATCTTTCAGTTTAGTCACAATTATTACATTACATACGCTTGGATAGTGTTTAAAGAGTTTTCTTAAATTTTGTAATATTTTTTTTTTTTTTTTAGATAAATCTTTTTAAAGATTTTGAATTTTTTTTTTTTTGTGGCTAGCTCGATTTTTTATGATGTTTTCTTTTTCTTCTTCGAAATAATCGTTTGATATATTACGAAATATTTTAATTACAGTTTATAACGATAATAATAGTACAAATAGTAACTCATTCGAGTATATGCATTTTAGCTTGAGGAGATGAATTTTCTAGTGAAATCATGTAAACAAAATTGTCTATGAATGAAGATAACATAACACATAGGTATATCTACTCAGACTATTCAGTATTCTATTGATTTGGTAGTGAAAAGATATGAAAACCACTGCATATTTGCTCTTTAGAAACGAAACTCAAGCAAATGAATACAGGAACGGCAGAGTGTTTCGCTTCAACTTCGTCCTTTTAACGTTAGTAGTGGATAAGTTAACTTGAACGAAGAGAATAACGTACATTTAACTACCTAGAAGGCTTATATAGCCCCATAATAGTATGCCTGTTAGATACTATCCTGGTCAGCTTCTATTCGTTCAATTCACTTTTCAGTGCACCATTCTGTTAGGCCACCAGCGATATTACATTGGTATTATTGAGTGCAGCAGACTGCAATTCTTCAGGAAAATACAATAATTCCGATAGAATTCAAAATACAAAAGCTTCTGAAACCAAACTGAACTTTTATAGACAATTCGAAATGTATAGACAATTTAAATAAAAACTCACAAATTCGAAACTTTATCGTGTATAATTTTTTTTTTTAAGCCAAACTACCAATGAAGGATTTCTTATATTTTTCATTATGTTTTTTTTTTTGTGTCAGTTTAGTTTTGATATGTATTTTTATCCTACCTGAGAACAAAAAAACACCGACATTTGAAAACTTTTCTGAAAAAAAAAATACATTCATCTGCTCTATTACAATAGAATTTAGATCCTTTTTCTTGTTGAGCTTAAAAATTTCAACTCATTCAATTGTAGACTAACGTAAAATAAAGTTTATTTAGAAATTTTGTACCCTTTTTTTGTAAAAAAAAAAAAAAAATTCACTGTACAGCTTTTAAAATAACTACAATAAAAACAATAGTCAAACGGAATAATATTGATCCTGTTCGGTGATTTCGAATAAATTAACAATTCTACCTGTACCATAGCTTAAGGTATTATTCTCAATGTTTGTATTTAATTAAGCTATAACTGAATGTTTTTTTTTTGTTCCAGCATATCTTGTTATACATGAATATAAAAAAAATTTTTTTTTACATAAAAATGCAATGGTATAAAATTTGAAATTCCTAATTTTCATATAAATATTGTAGGTATTTGTTATGTAGTTTAAAAAGCATAACCCTATTATGTTAGATTAATTGACAATAAATATATATATTGTATATATATATCAGTTAAGGTAATACCATATGTATTTAGATTACCAGGGGTATAAGCTTAAATCCGCTGTTTGGTCATAGATTGCGTTAGTGAGCGTATTAAGCTACCATGGGCACGCCATAGTTTTTTTTTATGAGTTTGACATCTGTCAACATTAATCAGTGTACATTGTCAGCATATTTCGTACAACAACATACATTTTTCTTTTGGTAATCATGTCTAGTTTTGTGCCAGAAAAAGAGCATATGCGAGAAGCTCTACTTTTCTGCATAAATTTGAAGAAATCGGTTGCCGAATCGCATCGAATGCTTATGGAGGCCTATGGTGACAGCGCGTTATCGGAAAAAACGTACCGAGATTGGTTTCGTCGGTTCAAAGACGGCAATTTTGACTTGTGGGACAAGAAGCGTGAAAATCGGCCTAGGAAGGTTGAGGACCATCAATTGCAGGCTCTTTTGGACGAAGACGATATCCAATCGCAAAAAATGCTCGCGAAGCAATTGGGTGTTACTCAACCAGCCATTTCCATGTGTCTCCTTGGCATGGGGAAGATTGAAAAGATCGGAAAATGGGTTCCGCAGGAATTGAACGATATGCAAATGGACCGACGCGAAAACACATGCGAAATCTTGCTCGCCAGACAAAAAAGAAAGTCGTTCCTGCATCGGATTGTGACATGTTGAAACTTGATGAAACTGTCAATGCCCACCGCTACCACCAACAACTGACCAAATAACACCGTGCTCTGCGTGAAAAAAGGACGGATTATCAACAACGTACCATCGCACACGTCAAAAATAGTCCGAAACTACTTGTAGACACTCAACTGGGTGGTGCTACTCCACTCCGCTTATTCACCAGATCTCGCCCCTTCCGAATACCACCTGTTTTCGTCGACATCGATTCTTACGAAGGTGTCCAAAAATGGCTTGATGAGTGGTTTGCCACGAAAGAGAAGGAATTTTTTTGACGTGGTATCCACAAATTGCCCGAGAGATGGAAAAAATGTGTAGCTAGCGAGGGCAAGTACTTTGAATAAATTTGTTTTCGCTTTCTATGAAAAAAAAAATGTTTTTTTTACTAAAAAAACAGCGGATTTAAGCTGATACACCTGGTAACTATCAAACAATGAAAAAAAATTGTAAACGGTTGGTTGCTGGATCAACAGATTTGAGCAATGATGCTCACTTTTTGCCCGGTAAATGTGTCAAGAAGCAATATTACGAAATATGGGTCTCTAAAAACGCATAAATGACTGCGGAGTAGCCATTGTATCCGCAAAAAATGACTGTCTAGTGTGCATTTTAAGTGTCATTTCTTTCAAAATGCAGAGGAGATATCGTTACCGTCAATTCTAAAAGATGTGAGTTTATTATACTTTAAAACATGAAGATTTTAATCCAAACTATATGTGGTTTCAAAAAAAATGTACCCCAAGCTATATAGCATGACTATAATTTAGCTTTATTGCGCGTTAAAAGTTTCCATGACGCGTATTTTAAGATGAGCTGATATTAATTGGCGTCCAAGATCGTGCTATTTGATGCCGTTTGACTTGTTTTGTAGAGTTCTGCAAAAAAAAAAACTTTTCCAAGTATACAATCTTTTTTAACTTTAGAGTATTTAAAAAAAATATCATCTGCCAAGAAAATTCCAAAATTATCTCAAAAGAATTGAGTCTTCCAGGAAGTTTTGTATTCAGATTTTTGAATCAAATGTAATTTCATGAAAAATATTACACAAATTGGAAAGTCTTTTATATAAAATAGTAATAATACTTGTGTACATATAACATTTACGATTTGGCATAACAAAAAATTACAATATTTTAAATCAATTCGAATGATTATTCTATAATATTATAATTACCTTAAAATAGTTCCTCTATGGAAAATATATTCAAAATCTTTATTATTATGAGGGACCCTTGATATGAATTAATATACAAAAAAAGAAATATAAATTATTACCCGAGAACATCTAAGAAAATTTGTAAGGTTTAAATTTAGGCCGCCGGTTTGTTGATTTATTTTTCCTCTAATTTTAATTGATACATTTTTTTTATATATATTATTTTAACAATTTTAAATAATGAGAAATATCATAAATTTATTTTATATACTAAGAAAAAGTATTTTTTGTTTTTAAGTAAAAAATCTCTTTTGTGTTTGATTACAGTTTGTACGAATCTAGGCAGTTGGTCGATTAAATTTATATATCGAATATTTTCAAATATTATTTCAACATTGCAAAAGGATGCTTTACTAGGCTTCTTCCAAATTTGAAATTTTATACAATATTTTACAGCTATAAAAACGGACTTCTATTCATTTAGAAAAATATTTAACGAAAAAGGGTTAACTTTATCCATTTATGTATATTTAAGATAATATAATAGAGTAAATAACTTGGACTTTTCTGAGCGGAATCTGTAAATAATTAATATTAATTCTCATCTGTTACAAACAGAAATAAAATTTTGGTAATTATATGTGGTATGTTATGAGAAAAATGGGACAAAAATTGAAGGTATTAATTATTTTTTAACATTTCATAAAAAAGAAAATATTTAAATACCATATTTCATTATACAATACATCCAAAGAGTAATATTAGTTTTACCTAAATTTATTAAGATTTTAACTAAAGATTTGTAGAGAATATATTGTTATTAAGATGGTCGGATAATTTTGACCTGCAGTGTATTACAAAATATATTCTATATAAGAAATAATAAAAATTTTCCTACACTCCTATTTTTATATAATTTGCTTATTTCAATTAAATTAGTACTCGTATTTAATAATTAGTAAGTTTTTCTATTACAGATAAATAATAATTTAATAATATCTATTGTTTGAAATAAGTTATAATTTGCATGAAATCAAAATGATAATGTCATTATACAAATTTCAGATAGAAAAACTTTACTTTGATAATAATAAAAGTAATTTCATTCGTAATTAATAAAACACGGCATCAAATTTACCTAATTTGATTCAGAAAAAATAAATTGTCAACAAATTATTCAATTAATTATGATTTAAATAGTCTTTACAACCCCTTTTAATACATTATACGAGTAATAAGTAAATTTTTTTTTAACACAATTATTTAAAATGTTCTTTGTAATTAAATAATAATTTTTGATATCGTTTATCAAAATTAACAACCCCTGACAAAATCAATTAACATCTAAAGGAATGCTTGTTCAAATAAAAATCCAACTGGAAAATTTTATTACCCTCGCAATTATATGTACAAGAATAATAAACTGTTATACAATAAATTGAATACGCTTATAAGGGTTGTATGATAGTTATCGATTAACAATTGATCCTCTCTTCGACAGGAAATCTATGTAGCCAATCACATGCATTAACCTAAAGTCGATCGTGCAGTTCACGGATAGTCTGTCGCTGATTCGACCGCCGGCACAAAAGCGACGAGGTAAGGCGAGGCCAATATTTGGTAATGGAGGTTCGTGCCAATAAAGTTTGTATTTGAATTTCTTTCATAATCTATTGGTAAATCTTTTATATAATTCGTTAAAAGTAAATTTAAATATAAAATACATAATTAAGCGATATATTTATTGCTGAAAGTTTTTACTGACCGAAAATTTTGACTGAACATTTTAACGGCAAATTTTTACGACCATTACGGAAAATTTTTACTAACATTTATTACAGAGAATTTTTACTGAAAAAGTATATTTTCATTGAAAATAATTTTTAATGAACTTTTTAATGAAAATAAGTTTTACTGAAAATTCTTACTGAAAAAATAACTTTTTTTTGCTGACAATTTTTACTGAAAATAATTTTTTTTGCTGAAAACTTTTACTGAAAATAATTTTTACTAAAAATTTTTACTTCAAATAATTTTACTAAAAATAATTTTTACTGAAAATAGTTCTTACTGAAAATAATTTTTACTGAAAATAATTTTTACTGAAAATAATTTTTACTGAAAATAATTTATACAGAAAGTTTTCACTGAAATTTTGACTGAAAATAATTTATACTGAAAATTTTTACTGAAACTAATTTTTACTAAAAATAATTTTTACTGAAAATAATTTTTACTGAAATTTTTACTGACAAAAAATTTTGACTGAAAATAATTTTACTGAAAATAATTTTGACTGAAAATAATTTTACCGAAAATAATTTTGACTAAAAATCATTTTACTGAAACTAATTTTTACTGAAATTTTTTCTGAAAATAATTTTTGCTGAAAATAATTTTTACTGAAACTAATTTTTGCTGAAAATAATTTTTACTGAAACTAATTTTTACTGGAAATAATTTTACTAAAAATTATTTTTGCTGAAAATAAATTTTACTATAAATTTTTACTGAAAATAATTCTTACTGAAACTAATTTTTACTGAAGTTTATTTTTGAAAATAATTTTTAATTAAAATAATTTTGACTGAAATTTTTACTAAAAATAATTTTTACTGAAAATAATTTTACTGAAAATAAATTTTACTCAAAATAATTTTTACTGAAAAGAATTTTTACTGAAATTTTTACCGAAAAAATGTTTACTGAAAATCATTTTTACTGAAAATAATTTTTACTGCAAATTTTTACTGAAAATCATTTTAACGGCAAATTTTTACGACCATTACGGAAAATTTTTACTAACATTTATTACAGAGAATTTTTACTGAAAAAGTATATTTTCATTGAAAATAATTTTTAATGAACTTTTTAATGAAAATAAGTTTTACTGAAAATTCTTACTGAAAAAATAACTTTTTTTTGCTGACAATTTTTACTGAAAATAATTTTTTTTGCTGAAAACTTTTACTGAAAATAATTTTTACTAAAAATTTTTACTTCAAATAATTTTACTAAAAATAATTTTTACTGAAAATAGTTCTTACTGAAAATAATTTTTACTGAAAATAATTTTTACTGAAAATAATTTTTACTGAAAATAATTTATACAGAAAGTTTTCACTGAAATTTTGACTGAAAATAATTTATACTGAAAATTTTTACTGAAACTAATTTTTACTAAAAATAATTTTTACTGAAAATAATTTTTACTGAAATTTTTACTGACAAAAAATTTTGACTGAAAATAATTTTACTGAAAATAATTTTGACTGAAAATAATTTTACCGAAAATAATTTTGACTAAAAATCATTTTACTGAAACTAATTTTTACTGAAATTTTTTCTGAAAATAATTTTTGCTGAAAATAATTTTTACTGAAACTAATTTTTGCTGAAAATAATTTTTACTGAAACTAATTTTTACTGGAAATAATTTTACTAAAAATTATTTTTGCTGAAAATAAATTTTACTATAAATTTTTACTGAAAATAATTCTTACTGAAACTAATTTTTACTGAAGTTTATTTTTGAAAATAATTTTTAATTAAAATAATTTTGACTGAAATTTTTACTAAAAATAATTTTTACTGAAAATAATTTTACTGAAAATAAATTTTACTCAAAATAATTTTTACTGAAAAGAATTTTTACTGAAATTTTTACCGAAAAAATGTTTACTGAAAATCATTTTTACTGAAAATAATTTTTACTGCAAATTTTTACTGAAAATCATTTTTACTGAAAATAATTTATACTGAAGTTTATTTCTGAAAATAATTTTTACGGAAATTTTTGACTGAAAATAAATTTTAATAAATTTTTCTGAAAATAATTTTTCCTGAAAATTATTTATACTAAAAATTTTTACTGAAAATAATTTATACTGAAAATAAATTTACTGAAAATTTTAACTGAGAATTTTACTGACAATAAAAATTACCTTTAACAACATTTTGCTATGTGCAAGTCAGGTATGGTATGTATTTTGATCAGTTTTGAAATATTTTCTTAGCATTACTTAAATTAATTGAACTTAAATTTTCTATTTATTCTCTATTAAAAAATTTAAAAAATAATAAAAAGGTTTATTAGTAATAAACTAATTAATATATTTTAACAAATATCTGGAGATTTTTCGACAAAATCAACAACATTTGATTTTCAGATTTCCTCTCTTCAGATTATCTACAATACAATACAAAAAATATTTTCAATTTTTATGTTAAAGAAAATCCTTTGAGAATAAATTTTTAATAAATAAAATTTATGTGAAAATAATTTAAAATTTTTTTTTAACAAAAAAAAACCTATTAGTATATACATTGTACATTAAAAATTAAAAACAATTCCAATGAATATTTTGTAAGAATAAGTTAGCTGAGCAGAAAAAAGCACACCGAAAGTTTTCGATGATAAAAATAGCTTATAGGACTTTCTTCCAGTGTGTAGATAAAAACGAAAAAGAAAATAAAAATAAAAAGAATAGACAATTTTCCCAGTGCGTTTACTTTGAAAATCTCATGATAAAAGAATGGTAAAAAAAAACTTTATTCTTTAGTAAATAAGGCGTAAAGTTGTCAGAAGAAGAATTTAATTTTAATATTTCATAAGAGATTGGAGACCGTACGGAATTCATGATCAGTTAGACAATGTGGTCACAGCCATACTAGGCCAGGTGCGATAATAATTGCAGTCTTAATTAAAACATATGACGACAGTTTTCCTGAGACGACAGAGCCAATAGAACATGTACACACATACATACATATATAGATTCTGATGATTTTGCTGGTGGCAAAAAATTTTAAAATTCACCTCCTATAAGGAAGAAATATGTCGATACGATAAATTTGTAGAAGGTTGTTCATTGGAAAAGGACCACAGGAGTTTGTCCAATGGTAAGTATGAGTGATTGAATCGATTTAATTGGTATTCAGGCCCAGCATGACCGAAAGGGCGAAGACTATCGCTATAGCAGTCTTTCAAATTACGGTTGACGGATTTTGTACGGGCATACACCATACACCACCAAGTTTGTTCGTCGATATATGAACGAGTAATAGTCAAGGTGAAGGGCGAGACATACATAGAATCAGCAGATCCAATAAAGGCTCATAATCGAAAGTACACAGGTAAATGGAGAGGACCAGTTCCGGTTCCTTGCCTGAATCCAGACAACTCCTCAACTAGTACTAATGCTAAGGACAACCAATATTTCGATGGTACCGTTCGCGTTGTTAAATGCTTGCCTATACCAGAAGGATAAAAGCATCAAATCAGAATAAAAAAATAATAATAATAATAAAAAGCTAACGGCTAAAGGGACTGGTCTAGCTCACGAACCCATGAATATTCGTTGCTGCATTGCTCAAAAATTCAATCCTTTTTATTCTGTCTACATATTTTTCTTCATCTGAATGTTTCACGTTTCATTTGATATCTTTGAATTGATTTTTTTTTCATTTAATTATATTTTTTTTTTTTTGGAAATTTTTAAGCCTTTCCAATACTAATAAGTAAAGTCCAGCACGAAACAATTTACCTGTAAGTTTATTGTTCGTATTTGGCAATGCTTTCTTTTATTTTTATCGAGTTGTTTGGTTCGAATAAAAAAGAAAAAAGGTCCAATATTATTAATTTTTCGTTTATTTTAATAATTATATTATTTGTAAAACTAATCATTTATAATTTAATATGATTTTCTTCCAGTAAAATGAGACTTGATGAAACAGAAAACTTTTACCATTCTAAATTGAAGCTATTTTCATTCCTTTAAGGTGAGCATGAATAAGTTTTTAATAATAGATTATTTTTTATATATACTTAGAATTTGAAAATGGAAATATTATAAATATATTTATTTGAAAAATATTATAAATATATTTATTTCAGAATAAATTTAATTTATTTACTTAAATACAAACTTAGGCGGTATCCAATTTATGCTATAGAAAGAAAAGTTATTTTTTATTAAAAAATTTATTTCAATAAATTAAATAAGCGTTATGTTATTATGCATTAAATATAATAGTTGCTACGTGGCTTTTTGCAGGTCTCGATCCTTTGAGATAATTTTTGATGACCTGTTCGCACTATTCGGGCTGCAATTCGGACATTACATGATGGGTTTTGGTTTTTAAATGCTCTAAAATTTAATAATTTTTTTGTGTAAATATAATATTTTATGTATTTTTATAAGAAAAAGTCTAACGGCTTCAACTGCGATAATCTTGAAGGTCAATTGATGTCACCAAATCTCAAAATTACACGTTTTGGGAACTTTTCGCGCACTAAAAAAAAAGTCGAAATTTGTTTTGTTATGAGGATTTTTTTTTAAATCACATATAAATCTTTTAACACTTTAGTATTAAGAATTGACAATAATTGGCTCTTCTTCTCTCTTTTCAAAAAAATACGGCCCAATGGCACTTTTAGATCAAAATCCATACCAAAAAACAGTCACATTCTTAGTATACAATGGCTTCTAAATCATCAAATTGATAGGAAGATTCAACCATTAAAATAAATTGTTTGTTCATTACATAATTCATATTATAAAATGGCAAGTTTGATTCTAAGCAAATATTACTTGAAATAATATATATATATGACAGCTGTTAAATGACAGAGCTGTACTTTCCAAATAGTAAAATGGATACCTCGTTATTACTCTAGCATATTATTTACTGAAAATTTTTCCTGAAAAGAATTTTTATTGAAAATTTTTACTGAAAGAGTTTTTACTGAAAATTTTTAATGGAAAAAAATTTAACTGAAAATTTTTACTGAAAATTTTTACTGAAAAGAATTTTTACTGAAATTTTTACTGAAAATAATTTTAACTGAAAATATTTTATACTGAAAATTTTTACTGAAAATAAATTTACAGAAAATAATTTTACTGAAAAAAATTTTGTCGAAATAATTTTACTGAAAATAATTTTTACTGAAAGTAATTTTTACCGGAAATACCATAATTTTTTTTTCCTGAAAATTTTTACTGAAACAAATTTTTACTGAAATTTTTACTGAAAATAATTTTTACTGAAAATAATTTTTACTGAAAATATTTTTTTACTGAAATGGATACCTCATTATTACTCTTGGCATATTATTCTAGTTAATCTACTTTTAAGGACTTATTAACATTATATTTGACTCACATTTATCACCATTTTAGTGATGGTAAATTGGTTGATGTCTTCGCTGCAATCATAATGAAATGTCAAGAATAACTTTTATAGATTATTTAAAATAAACTTTTTTTATTTTTAATAATATTTTATAAAAGCAGATAAATGTTTTTTTCGAATGTAAAAGCGGTTTGCAAATTCCTAATTTGGAGGACATTTGCTAAGATATTAAAATTCAGTAACACAAATTTTATGGTAGCAATTTTTGCAAAGAAAAATTATATAAAAAAAAAACATATTTCAATATAATTTTTTAAATATTCTTTTAATTATTTGTTCATTATTATAATAATATAAATATTTTGGTATTTGAGATAAAATTCAGTCTACAGGAATTTATTTTTAGTAATATATTTTTTTTTTCATACATATAGCCGCCTATACACAAAACGAAAGGAAAAGATTGACGAAAATTAAAATGAAATAAATAATAAAGATAAAAAAGATTAAAATAAAAATAGCAATTATTATGAAGACAATTTTTTGTTTTCAGGCAGATAAGTCAAAAGAAGAAAAAATATATATAAGCATTAAAAAAGTCTATCCAAATATATTTATATACAAGAAGAAATATTTAATTTTCGGTAGCCTGCGGGCAGTTCTCCGTTAAAATAAGAATTGTTTGGATTATCACTGACATAGGATAATATTTTTTAATAAACCGTACATATTGTCCATATACTATATATATTAATTTATAATATATTTTTTCTTTATATTATTATTTAATATATATAATAATTCTAGGATATTACAATAGCATCAGAGAATAAAACTGAATTATACAATATAAATACGATATGATGATTGCCTTTAAGATATTGGATAATAGTAATTCTGCATTATATTTGATAATTATCATACTGAATATTATAAAATTATATTATATATTCTATCATATAATTATTTTTTTTAATAAATTTTTCAACTTTAACTATAAATTTGTTAATTGACGTAAAAGATTTAAAAAAAACTTACATCGAAATTGTCTTTTAAGTATCTATAACTTAGATGGTATTGAAAATAAGATTAATTATAAATTCAATTATAAAAGGGCTTAGCCATTTATATTTATTTTGGTAATTCTTTCTAAAATAACAAAATAACACAAATAAAATTATGAGATTGAGAAAAACTAAAATAGAAAAAAAATTCACAAATATAAGAAAATTGTTTGAGCTACCTTTACTATAATTAATATGTGAAAAATAACAAAAAAAAAATTTGAAGAAAAACAGATTAAAAATCTAAAATAATATTAAAATTTTGAATTTTTTTTTAAATAACTGAATTATCCAATTTGTTCAGCATAAAATAGAAGTCAAATAAAATACATTTAAAGTTCAAATTTTAATTAGCATTTTATATATTATAATAAAATAATTTACATTAACAATATTCGAATAACTGCTAAAAAACTTCTGATTTTTAAATACTCTAAAGTTTCAAGTTTAAAAATACTTTATTTTACATAATTTAACAATAAAAAAGGTCCAACCGCGTCAAATCGTACGATCTTGGAGGCCATATTGATATTAACAAATCTCTAAATTTTGTATCCTGGCAAGTTTTTCTCTCGGTAAAGCCGAAATTTCTTATGTTTTGTGGCTTGCGTCGACATTTTGTTAAAACCACATATGTTTGGACCAGTTTAAACTTTTAGTTATCATACAGCCATACTACTCAAAATCGACTCAAACGATCTCTTGTTCTTCATTTTCAAAGAAATACGTGCTAATTACACTTTTAGTCCAAAATTCACATCGGATTGTTGATAAAGTTAGCCATTTTAAATTCATTTGTGAATTTTCAGATCTTCTTATATGGAAAAATTAACTTTTTGACATATTCACCGAGCAAAAAAAAGAGTCTTCATAATCTTCTCTTAAAGCGGAAAACAGTAGAAGTAACATTATTGTAAATAGTTTTTCTATTTTTAATGCATTTTCTAGTAGTTAAACAATCAATTTTATAGAAATGGCAAATTTTAGCTAAGACCAATTTTATCTTGGATGGTTGACAATTATTCAGTAATGAGACTATAGTTTTTAAAGCACATAATGGACATTGCCTGTTAAGTTAATATAAAAATTAAAATCCCAAATATGTGCATGCATTTATACTTTAATACATATAGTATTTATTTTTTTAAAATCCATCTAAATTATGAGAATTTTTTTAAAAATTACATTACCAGTTTTTAAAAAAAAAAAATTTATGCAATATTTCCAAAAAAAAAAACCGTATTTCTCAAAAATATATTTTTTTAGTATTTTTGTTTTCTTCCAAAATCCTCTTGAGCAGATGATTTATTTTTCAAGTAGTGCAGTATTTTTTTTTGCTTTAAAAAACCATGAATTCATATTAAAAATATATTATTCAAAAATAAAGCCATAATAAGTAGTGGCAGTAATGGATAAAAAGTAATATGGCCGCAATCAACAGCGGGCGGTAACCGTTTAAAAATATTCGTTTGCTGCTGACTATGGCTATCGTCGTTAAAGTAGTTGAAAGTAGAATCGTGCTTGTGGTAGTTGGCAATGGCTTCAGTTGGTGATGATACTTGTGGTATTACTAGTAATGCATTTTGTTTAATGCATTGTTTTAGGAGCATTCTGATCGACTTCCGAGTACGAGGGGGCTTTAGAAATTTTATAAAAATCCATTTTCCCAAGGATGACGACTTGAAAACACTCTAGTGCTATAACTCTATTTCCCGAAGGAGCGAAGAATATTTTTGCAGCAGATTGCAACCGTGTTGTATATGTCTGCATTTGACACTTGAATTTAATACATGTATATATCAGGCGACTTATTTAAATTTAAAAAAAAAAAAAAAAAAAAACGCAATGACAAATCATATATGAATATATATAGCGTGGAAAAAACAAAAGATGAAACGAAGAGAAAAAAATCTAAACCTACACGGGTAGGAAAAAAATAAATGAAATCCTTGCGTATAATCACAAGGGACTAAAAAATATCCCCTCCACAATTCCACTAATCACAACAGCATAACTCTAATATCTTGTACAAGGTTTATTTTTTTAATTTTTTTTTTTTTAATGTGAACGATACGATGCATACATATGCATCTCATTAATTTAGTCCTACGTTAATGGAATGCTGTTTGTGTGTACGTATTTGAACGTATTCACTCTATAAGGACTGATTTCATGATCCCATTTCTATTGGTTGATGAGATATTTCATAGGCTCGCGTCGTTGATGGGCTGACGACAACTAGCAAACGATAAAAGATGTAAAGAAAAAATTTAAGCCCCTCCATTCTATATGTTCAGATAGATTTCCGAAAGTTCTGTAGGTTGTACAATAACAAAAAAAAAAAAAAAAACAACAAAAAATTGACAAAAATCTGTTTTGAGATAGAAAACGTTGCATTTTCTTTGGCTTTTACTGTTTTCCTTTTCATCCCCTTATTCTTATAATTGCATGTATTTTTTCCGATTTATTTCGTTTAGTTGCAATATTTTGGGTAACTCATTAAGAAAATCCCCCTACACCTGACTAGCGGATAGCTAAGATTTATATACACCTGAAATGACTCTGCCTTAACCGAATTGATTCTGTCTGTCTGTCGACTTACATACATCATTTAAATACTTTGCATAAATTGTTATTGTGATTAGGGCAGACATTTTTATTGTGTCTTTAGTAAAGATATGAGACTGGAAAAGGGTAAAAATGAATCAACTGGAATTATTTCGTTAAATAATTCACCAACTGGCGGACATATAATGATGGCATCTTGTTGTCTTCGACAGAATCAAAACGACAAATACATCGAAGCAAATAATTGCTATTTTTTTCCTTCTTCTTTTAAAATGTGTAAAGTGCACATATAACAGCACACGCTCATACACCTACCTATCTAGGCTGTATATTTAAATGATTTTTATTTTTGTAAAGAAAAAAAGCTTATGCATTTTTACTTTTACGTCAACAAATATCGAGCTTCGGTAATATGTGCATACAAACAATTCTCATCCCCCCCTCCCCCCCAAAAAAATGGCGTTTTCTGTTGCACGCATGCATAAGAAACCGATGGAAAGATGCTTGACGGACTACTTAAAATGACTGCTGCAACTTCGACAACTTTTGGTATACATACTCGTAGAAAAATGGAGCCGTTTATTTTTTGTTGCCCGTTGTGCAAAAAGCCTATAGGTTGTAATTAAGTATGACTAGTACCATCATAGGTGATTTGGTCTTTCTCTTACTCGTCAATGCCATAACTTTCCGCCCACTGCGGTCGGAACTACACCTACCACCACCAAAGCCACTGCTAACAACCGCTTCCCATTTCCATAACTAATCCTGATATTCTGTGCAGTCGCCTGCAAAACGTTGCTGCTACTACAAAAACTTCTCGAGCTCTTCTGTTTTGCATTTTCAGTGGCTTGATTCAACTGCAAGTACTCGTACAAACACTCATGCATATGTGCATACGTAAACAGGCACGGTATGGAAAAATACATTTTGGTTCCTTTCATATTGCCTTTATTTTTTTTTTTTTAAATGTTCACTCTTTTTTTTTTCATTGAAAAAAAAAAAAATTTTTTGTTTAAAAAAAATCTCTTTTTGTTTATTTTTAATTTTTTTTGGTCTCAACGTATTGGTAGACAGTATTCATTGAGTCTTCATGTATACGAAAGCAACAAAAAAAAAAATACTTAACCATGGCTTGAACAAAAACAAAAGCATTTTTCCTCATATTTGAATTTAGTTGTTTATTATTTTTCCTCTTTCATTCGAAAATTCATATTTTTATATTTCAAATTCATCACATCAATTTACAAATATTTTATAAGCATATGTATACATGTATAGATATGAATATATGTTGTAGGTTTGCCTGATTTTTAGATTGAAATAACTCATATTTTATACAAATACAAACTGGGAAAATGGTGGTGAATAAAAATTTTTAAAAGTAAAAATGACATATACACCAAAAAAAAAAGTAAACCTATGAAAAAATAATTTATATAATATATAAAAGGAAAATGGGGGAAAAAGGATAAAATACCAAAAAAAAAAAAAATATTAAGAAAAAATACAATATAAATTAAAAATATACATAAAACTGAAACGATTTTTTAACATACACATAGTAGAGCATTTGGATGAAAAATTTCTGAAGACTTTTAACATTTATAAGTGCATTTTGTTTTTAACTTAAAAAAAAGAGGAGGGGTTAATGCTATTGCTGTTGCTTTTGAAGCAAGCGAAAATGAAGAAAAATAGAAAATTATAAATAATAATAATTTTTTCAACAAAAAAAAAAAAAAAAAAACGAAAGAAAAACACGTAAAAATGATATCGTCTGAGTTGAAATCAAAAGAAATGAAAGTGGTGAATATGAAACGAAAAGAAAAAGAAGTACTAGAACAAGATGAATTAACGGTTTGAAATGAAACAAGAAGAAGGGAAAAGAAGAAGCAGAAAAAACTAAAAAAATACATTGCAACGTAATGAAGTAGGAGTAAAATAAAAAGAAAAAATGAATCATAAGCGAACGAAATAATAATTATTATGAAGTGAAACTGAAACTGAAAATGAAAAAAAAATTAAAAAAAAAAAAGAAAATTGTTGAAGATCGAAAAAGGGTTTTTTTTATACCATATATTGAAAGCGTTCTTCTTCTTCTTCTTCTTCTTCTTCTTCCAGTCAGGAGGCGGTGCCGGTGTCGGTACTGGTGCCATTGCCGGTGCTAACGGTATAGGAGGAATACTGCTACGGCGGCAATGGCAATGTTGATAATGACTGCAACAATGATTTCAACATTGGCGACGCTGTTGACGTTGATAGCTGTGGCGCGCTTTTCGCGCTCTTATTTGCCTCAAGCTTTCAGAATTGATTATGTGTTTGAGATTTGCACATCATATTCATAGTGAAGTATGAATTTTTTTTCAAAAATTATTCTTCTGACAACGTTCATAACGTAAACAACATTAATCAGGCAACGATGGCGACAAGATAGCACCACCGATTATAGTCCTTTTTAAACAAAGAGCACACAAAGTTAAATCACAAAACAATTTGAATTGTTGACCGATAAAAAATAAAAGAGTAAAAGATATTTTTTTTCCCATAATAATAACAGTAAAAAATAAATATTTTCTTTCAAAATTTCACAAACTATAATAATATAGCTGATTATAGAGTAATAATTAATCAAAGTTCTTCGTTCATTTAAGTTCAGTTCAGTTCTAATTAGTGTCTAGTGAAGTTGTTTATGGTTGACAAATGCAACACTGCTTGATTCGCATCAGCCTCCATTGTCAGTGGCGGCGCCGTTCAATTTGTATGCTATCAAAAAAAAAAAACAAACAAACAATTTATAAATTATTGGCCATAACAGGTAATTAAATTACAAAATCAAATATATAATTTTCAAATACAAAATATATTCTTTTTTTTCTTATTATTTTTTAATAATATCGTAAATCTTCTATATTTGAGAAATTGCATGCTGTTTTTTGTTATTAAGAAATAATTTATTGTATTTTTATTTATGTAATTGTAGTTAACAAAACTAAATTAAATAAGATACTCTGTTTTCATTTGATTTATGATTCAGTCATATTTGATAATTCAATGGATTGCAAACAGTTTAAAACTAACACATATACTTACAATACAAAAGCAAATACAACCAGTTTTTATTAATATGCAATTTGTTAATTTATACAATTTATTCCCACATATGTATATATATATATATATATATATATTTTTAATTTAATACTTTTAGATAGAATCGCACGACCCCCACAATTCAATTCTCTTACAATAATATAAAAAAAATGGAAGGTGTTTGTTCTCCAAAAGATCGTATTTTTTACGTTGCAACTTTTTGTCAATGCCATATGAATATTTATTAAGATATGATTATTATTATGTTTTATTTTATTATTTCATTTTTCTTTTCTTTTCTTTTCTATTTTTTATTATTTTTTTTTTTTATTATATTCAATATCTTTTCAATAATACTGTTGAACAGGTGCGCTATTTATTCGATTAATTATTATTCACATCTACTATCTATTCTAAAGTGTTTCCATACTTAGATATTTAGGTAGTATAGAAAAGTATTGTTCGAATAAAAATATGGAATGTATATTGATAGTCTGATTAATTTTTATTATTTTTCTTGTTGTTGACGTAGTATACGTGTAGGTCAAAAAAGGTGGATTTTTCTAAGCGATCAATAGCAATTTTTACATTTAAAAAATTATAGTTAATTGTATAAAGTAAATGAATAATAAAAAAAATACACAAAAATTATTTTTGACTGGTATACATTTATAGAATTCAAGAGTAATTGGAATTTTCTTTAAAAAAAAAAACATTTCTAACAAATAATATTATTAAGAGTTTTCTATTCGTAGTGTTTATTAATTTCAAAGATTATAAATTTTTAAATAAAATATTTACAATATAAATTATTATTTTGATATTTAAATTGTAATTAAATATTGTAAAAAAAAGCCCATAAATAAGTTATGGTTAAAAAGGTATACAAAATATTAATAAACACAATATCAACGACTTTTATGGTAATTTTTTTTTTGTTATTAAAAGCTAAAAGTAAGTAAACTTTTGATGATGTTAGTTAATAGATAATTTTTTAATTTGATAAATTATTTTTATATATTTAAAAGTACACTTTTATAGAACAGAATTTGATATAAAGGATTAGGTTATCCGATTTGTATTAATAAAATACATTTAAAATTCAGATTTTGATGAAATTTTTTCATCATTTTTTTGCTTAAACTTTGTCATTATATATAAAATAATATTATTTTTATATTATTCTAATAGTTGCCATGATATTTCTTGCATGGCTCAATTCTTTTTATATAATTTTTGATGACTTTTTCACATATTTCGGGTTGTACTTCGGCCATTATATGATGGATGTTGATTTTTAAATGCTCTAAGATTTAATAAATTTTCTATATAAATATTATATTTTACATAGTTTTATAGTGAAAAGTCAAATGACGCTAAATGGCATGATCTTAGAGATAAATTAACATTATTAAATATCGAAATTACACGTGATAGAAACTTGTCGTATTATTAAGTCGAAAAATTACAGTGTTGTATGGTTTGTGGTACTGTTTTATTGAATCAAATAAATTTTTAAGACCAGGCCAAAAAAAAGCAATTGCCATGTGGTCATAGCGCCCCGAATTGACGGTAACGCACTCTGCTACTTCTTTTTTTCTTCAAGAAATACGGTACAATGACACCTTCCGAACAAAATGTACACCAGGCAGTAACTTTTCTCCAATACAGTGGCTTCTCCATAGTTGTTTGTGGGTTTTAAAATTTTCATATATGGTAATTTTACTTATCGATATATCCAATAAATAAGAAATAATCCTTACCATGATGATCATAATCTCTTCTAAAAGCACAAAACATGATTACGACAAAATCACAAAACTTTTGTAGAAAGAATTTTACAATTTTAGTGCATTGTTCAATACTTTCTTTTAGCTTAACTATACAAAATATAAAATGGCAAACTTAAAACTGCTGTTGTCATGTGGTCATAACACTCAGAATTGCCGGTAATGCTCTCTGCTTCTTCTTTTTTTCCAAGAAATGTACACCAGGCAGTAACTTTTCTCCAATACAGTGGCTACTCCATAGTTGTTTGTTGGTTTTAAAATTTTCATATATGATAAATTTACTTATCGATATATCCAATAAATAAGAAATAATCCTTATCATGATGATCATAATCTCTTCTAAAAGCACAAAACATGATTACGACAGAATCACAATACTTTTGTAGAAAGAATTTTACAATTTTAGTGTATTGTTCAATACTTTCTTATAGCTTAACTATACAAAATATAAAATGGCAAACTTAAAACTGCTGTTGTCATGTGGTCATAACACTCAGAATTGACGGTAATGCTCTCTGCTTCTTCTTTTTTTTCCAAGAAATGTACACCAGGCAGTAACTTTTCTCCAATACAGTGGCTTCTCCATAGTTGTTTGTTGGTTTTAAAATTTTCATATATGATAAATTTACTTATCGATATATCCAATAAATAAGCAATAATCCTTATCATGATGATCATAATCTCTTCTAAAAGCACAAAATATGATTACGACAGAATCACAAAACTTTTGTAGAAAGAATTTTACAATTTTAGGGCATTATTTAATACTTAATTATAGATTAACTATACTAAAAATATAAAATGGCAACCTTAAAACTAAATTTTTTTTTATTTTAAATAATATATTTGTATTGATAGTTTTCTAATAAAAGGGCTGTACTTGTAAAACTACAAAATGGATGTAAAATGTGTGCATGAAAACGTAAAGTATTTTTATACTGATTTATTTAGATTAAAAATGATTTTTTTTTAAAAATCGATATATTTTTATACTACAATAAAAGATGAAATAAAAATTAAAATAACAATAATAATAAACGAAAACTTACAGCTTATTTTAATTGAGGAAACTTTCTTTAAAAATAACGTATCATATTTAGTAAAAGGTAGTAATTATCTTAGTACAATTAGTGTACACTATTAAGACTAATATTCACATCCTGCTACTAAATTAGTCAATATAGAAAAAGGTAAGGCAATACGTATGCTCTAAATAATATAATTTTAAGTTGATTTCCGGGCAAATCAATATCTTACCTGAAGCTATTTATTTTCACTTATTTTCCACTTTCCCTTACGTAATATAATTCAACTAATTTATTCGTGTCGAATCCTAAATAATCCACCAGATAAGGTGATTATTAGAAAAATTTCTTTCTTTTTTTTCATTTTTCATTAGTCCTTCTCTTATCGAAAAGGTAAAAGAAATGCTTTCTCATCATCGGCACAAAATAAACGAATTTATCAAATGCAGGACACGAGGCAGTGATGGTCTGTTTGGAAGCGGAACAAACAAATTTATCAGCGGTGCACAGTACTCTCTAACAAATTCGAAAGAAATTTAATTCAATTTATCGAAGAAATGTAATTTTCGAACACGAAAATTATAGAAGAAAAACGATAATGATAAGGAAGCAGACAATTAACTCTGAAGGAACCGTCACCTGTTCTCTGAATTACCTATTTGCCATCTAATGCTTTCCATTTAGTTAGTTGGAGTACGGCCTCAGTTAGAGTGCGTCCTTCAATCCTCTTCTACAAATACTTGTAATTCGAATTAAATAGAATTATTGAATTGACCGTTTTTTTTTTTTTGCTTATTTTTCTTGGTTCCATATTCCGTGCTTTCAATTGAATTTTATATTTGCTTGAATCCTCTATAAATAATTACCCACAAATACATATGTTCGAACAGCTTTTGGAGAGTTGAAAAAATTCGGTTTAGGTTTTTTTTTGTATACTTTTCATAATTTTTTAAAATATTTTTGATTAGATTTTTATAAAATTCAATAGACATTTATGTATTTAGAATTATTTTTAAAATAACTTTGGTTTTTTCTTAAAGTAAGTTATTACTCATAAAAAGAATAACATCGTATTTAGTGTGTATTTAGAAAAGTTTTAAATAGTTTATAAAATTACCAAAATTAGATTTTATAATATATAAACAATTACAAATTTTGTAGACTTTAGGCAGACAATATTTATCTTAATAAATTCAACAACAAAAAAAAACAAAAAAATTGAAGATTGATCAATTTAGAAATTTGTTGAAAATATTTTCTCCAAAAAACTTCCATTAATGTAGATGCTTTCTTCTAAGGAAAAATATGTTCAGTCATCTGACATTATCTAAATAAAAAATTTTAAGATACAACATATTCGTTCGTATATATAAAATAAATGTACTTAAAAAATAACCATTGATGGTAAATTATATTAATAAACAGTTCTTAAAACATCAATCATGAGTAAGCTAATTTTTCAACTATTTTTTTTTTTGTCAAATTCAAATAATAAAAAAAAAACTTGTGATTGCGGTGGGGGGGGGAGGGGGTTGGGGAGGTATAATTTTTAACAGTTTGCAATATATATTTTTAAAACAATTTTATTTTATTATTGTGTTATTCCCTTTAAAGCTGGCCAAATATAAATCAGTGGAGCCGTTGTTTTCACTCTTAGATGGTATCGACAGAACCAAGATGGCGTTTTTTTAAATAATTTTCAATTTTATGTAACAAAAATAAAATTACACAATTTTTGATTAAGCGAATAGGTGAACTGTGGAACCACAGGAATCCTTTTTTCTGACAAAAATTCATTTTTACGATCTGATGTTGAAGAACCTTTTTTCTGAGCTTTTTGAGGAGTTCTCATCAGGTTCAATGTTATTTTTATTAATTTTCCATAGTAAAGGCAGGCATAAGCGGGTATCATGTTCAGCTGCTTTTCGGGCGCCCAAAAAATATTTTGGGTTACCGAAAAGCTTGTGTTAACCATCGGCTCTATGCAACTTTTCTTAAATCAAACTCATAGACTCACAAATCTTAAAATAAAATTTAATGGCTCCAAATTTCGTTATTCCATATTGCGTAATGCACTATAAAAACACAACTTCACTTATCACAGTTTATGAAGTTGCATAGATACCAGACGAGGTTTAAACATATAGTATACTGGACATCGAAGAAGCCCCAACGTACAAGCTGAGTTCTCAGATCTTTTAAGTATTTTCTTATTTCATTCAGTGATGCTAGTCTAATTACTTTTCCTTCACACCTTATTTAGTTTAACATATTCCCATTTTACTCAGTTTTAATTCTTGGAATTTGATTTTTTTTCTAAATATTTCAAAATAAAAATTTATAATATTGTAAAAAATTGAAGACAATTTAAACAAATTATAGTGCATGAAAAATCACATTTACCATTAAATAGTTATGATTTTTGTAAAAGTGGATAGAATTTTTATTATTATTTTTTTGGTATACGATTTTTTAAATTTTATATTTATTATATTATAATTTTTAGCATTATTATTAAAAAATATTGAATATTTTTAGAATTCATATAAAATTTTTAACAATAATTTATTTATCTTATAATAATATATTAAATAATCATAGTTAAAGTTTTACAGGTTTTTCTTAACGAAATTGAAAAATTTTACACAAAATCAAGCTTGAAATTTCAATCGAGTGGTTGGTTAAGCCGTCTTTTACGGTACCTAAACTACCGGGCCTAACTAAATCAATCAAAATTACGTTCAAAGGCCTACTTGGAAAGAAATTTTTTAATTTTCAAAGGTTTATACGAAATTGTATAAAATGGCGGATTGTATTTGAAATATTTTTCATACAAAATATACTTCTAATTATATTTTCAATTAAAAGAAAATTTTATTTTATCAATTTTAAATAATATTTTTGCTAATAACTTAAATATTGAGAAAAAAAAATCGCGAAAATTTATCGAGTCATAAAGATCCAAACTTTCATATTTTCTTAATTGCCAGGTGATATCATTTTCCAGCTTATTTGGAGAAAATTCCAAAGTTACTGATATGTATTTTTATCAATGGTTTTCACAAACTATTCGTAAAAAAATATTTAATTAAAAAATTGAATTTTTATACAATATTTAAAAAAATATATTAGAAAAAAAATGTCCTTTTTAATTTGCTTATTAAAATATTTTGGGCATATTGCGTCTGAGCCTAAACCGAAATGGTCAGTGATTGTTTTTCAACTTTTGATGTGGAAGTGGTGGCTACGTAATAAAGCTTAAAATTGAAAGACTTTCGAATTTTTTTAATAAAGTTCTTGTAATAGTCCAAAAAAAAAAATAACAATAATCCAAAATTATATAATTTTTTTTATAAATACTTTCATAAATTAAATTAAATTTTATTTTTTAGCAAAAATTCACACGTAGTTGACATTTTAATAATTGGTAACAGCCAATTTCGGAATTAGTTCTTAAAACGATTCCAATCTCAGTGCACATTTTTTTTAAATATTATCTACAAAAAATACTATATTTTTTTTACTACTTTTAAAATTAAAAAAAAAACAAAAAAAATTTACCTAAAAAAATGTTTAGGGAAAAAAAACCAAAACTAACGAGGGTCGAAACGAATGCTTTTATATGCTTATCAAGAATAGCAATTATAATATGTGCAGGAAGGGATGAAGAAAAAGTAGTCTTTCTACTCATTGTAATATTTACATATACTCGTACAAAAAAAAAAATTCTTTTTTAAACACACTTAAATTTGTACTCAGTAGACCCCAGTTTTAATAATAGCTACCTATCTACAGATAATATATAAAAATGGACGAATGATTTGTTTTTTCTATTTTGTATACTATCTTCAATATGAGTTTTTTTTGGCTAGTCTTACTTCTCTGCCAGAATTTGACAAAAAAAAAATATGTATATTTCTGAAGGGTAGTTTTTTGCTAGAAATATAATATATTCGAATTTCTTTAACGTAAAAAAAAAAAGAATCATTTGGTTATTTTTTTTTTTGAGTGTCTCATACATTAGTGTAGGTCTATGGCATTTTTTTTTGCTTCTTAACCGGCTTCTAGTTGTTGCCGGCTTGCCGCGGCTGCTGCTGCTGCCAAAACGTACTCCATCTATAAACAATAAGTCATAATACAAAATGGAGGGAATTTTTCGATGATATTTTTGTTTTTTTGGATATTGTTTAAATTGATAGAAAAAAAATTCTTTAAAATAAGGGTAAAAAAAAGTTTAGAATAAAAAAAAAAGCATTTTCTTCGCTTTCTGACGTCATTTATCCGTTACAAAATGTACCATGTACCCTATTTGCCATCGTTCATACTTGTACCACTCCACTTTATCATCTCCAATGCTCCTTCGGATTTTTCATTTACAATTCTTCAAAAATTCAATATATAAAAGGAGGGGAAGCCCTGAATTTAGGGGAAGGATAAGTGAGGTGAATAGATTAAGTATGAACAAGTAAAATAAGAAGCTTGTCACAGGGTCTGCTTAGTCTGGAGTGTTTGCGAATCCCTCTCTTTATATCGTCCTGCCATCTGATATATCATCGCCTGTTTACTCCGCTGATTTCTGGTTCGTTTATTCGTCATAATCGTTGTATGGATCTTTGTCCCTTTGGTTCGGTAGAAATATCAACGTTATTCATGGCGACCCTTTCAAAAAATTCAATATTTAAGAACTGGACGTGGCTTAGCCGAGAACTGGCAACTGAAGAACGTAACCAGCCGCAAAAAGATTTCAAACAAATAACAATTCTGTTTGGTCTTCAAACAACCCCACGCACATATGTATGTATGCCTATAGTCGTATGTGTTGAGAGAATGATTTTTAACTGTTGGAGGGCAGGAATAAGAAACAAGACTTTGCCACGACCACCATCATTATTTCAGTCACCACCATGACCAACACCACCGATAATGCCATCATCGACTATGAATGGAACCGGCATTGGCATCGGTATCATCAGAAACGCAACAATCGAAATTAGCAACCGACAACAGTCAAGTCTGGCTAAACCGAAAATTACGACCAGAGTCTAACGTTAGTATCACAAAATTACTTACACACCACCAAGGCTAGGACCTTCCATTTTTTTTTTGCCATAGATTTCAATAAATTTTCGTTGGTTTTATGCGTGAGAGGGCCAGGCCTCAATTCCAAACGTTACCGCAGGTCTTATCTGTAATTGCCTGCCCGACATTGAAGCGTTTTCCAGCCATAGTGGGAGGGTACATTCGTTTCTCATATGCAATTTATATCTATACATACATACATACATACACACATATATATTTCGGCATATCATTCAATTTATTGTTATTTATCCTTATTTTATGGCATTTGATTTTTTATTTATCTTTTCTCTTTTATTGCATGATTTGTTTACTTTGTTGGAAAAATGAGAATGCAATATTTTTTCTCAATCAGTAAGCAACAAAAAAAAAAAAAGAAGAAAAAACGAAAAGAAATTGGACAAATAGAAGAAGGAAAAAAACCTAATCGATCCTTTTTGAGCAAAATGGCAACTTTTGTATCCTCCTACATAAGTAACAGAACGTATATATATGTTATGTGTATACTTGAAAATTATTTTCCGAATTAATTCGTCCTTTACTTATTTGATAATTTCATGGTCTTCCGTGTTCCTCATCTACAATAGAATAATTTCACTAAATCGAAAGTTCACTGCACCAAGTAGATGAGGATAATCACAGCATTGTATTATGTCCTTTTCAAAATATGCCAGATTGATGGCATCTTTTTTTTATTTTTACGAAAATGGGAGACATGAGAAAGCATTTTAGTTACATCATAAATTATTCGTTAATAATGTTGGATGTTGCCTTGCAAATTAAAATATTTTCTGCTCTTCTTTTATATTTTTATACTAAAATATTTAGATCTATTTATTATATAAATATAATATTATCAAAATAAAGAGAAATATAAATATAACATCAAAATAAAGAGAAATAAATTGCAAGGGGGGGTGGGTTGGTTAGGGGGTGTATGGTTGCAATAAAATAAATGCAAAAAAATTCATATACAACAAGTGCACCCCAACTTGTTACCTATAAGAATATGGTATATTGTAATGCCTCAATTATAGATTAGGTGCATAGAAGCGAACAAACAATTCCGGTTATTTTCTATTGTTAAACTGCACTACCATCACCTGTGTGCATCACAATCACCGGATTTCAGAGATCTCTGAACATCATAATAATAATAGGCTGACTTTTCAATAGATCTATGTAAATAAAAATCTAGTCAACAAAGGATAATAGCACAGCTATAATACACAGAATAGAAAAATCCAATACCACACAAGTACAATAATAGCAACGGCAATAGTTATACCAGCCAGTAGCAATTACAATAATAATGATAGTAGCTACAATGCAATTACATTAATAGAACTATAACAAATACAATCACAATAATAACAATAAAATTGAACAAAACAACAACAACAAAAAAATAGCAAAGACTAGAAGAAATGATTCGCAATCATTCATTTCGTTGGATAATATGAAATCTTTTCGATGTGGTTTTATTTGTACGTGAGGAACGTGGCTGTTATTATAGGTAAAATGTAACCCTTTTTTCAGAATTGAAGGTAAAATTTTGCGCATGTTCTATGTCAAGGGATAAATAGACAAGAAATATTAAGTTCAGATAGCCTATCGTATCATATTGGAAGGGATATATTTGAAGAAGTTTTTTCCAACAGAAAAAAAAATATACATGCACTTTTCTTTCTATACCTATTTTTATAAGTATTTCTCCTCTCACCTCTGTAAATGATTGTCCCTTTTTAAAAAAAAAAAAAAAATCCTTAATTCAGTCTCAGAATTCATCCTCTTAACAAATTTTGTTTTGCTTTTTTGCTTTTACATCCTCTGAATGAGGCATATTCTGTAACATTTATTACTTAAACAATGAAGAGTTTCTGAAGGAGCAGCAGAATTAACAAGACGACGGAACCAATGGTCGGATATATATAAAGAGATGAGAGCAAAGGTAACCAAATAGCCGCAATTTCAATTCAAGGATTTCTTCTTTTTTTTTTATATCACAAGTATATGAATACTTTAATTAGTGTTCATTCAAATCGTGCAGTTTTGCATAAAAGTCAAATTTTCAAACCGTCACCAATAAAAATAAAAACATCTAACCAGTAAAAAAAAAAAGTAAAAACTAAATGGTGCAAAAAGAAAGGATTTTGTAATAGAGTATATATAAAAAAAAATTGCATTTTATAAAATTCATCGGAAGGACGTCGTCTGAAATTTCTATTGAAATTTAGTGGTTGTTTTTGTATGAGTAGGCATACTACTTCTTGCTTTGCATAAATCCAAAAAAGGATTGACTACACTTGTCCTACCACCATTGCAAATATTACCATTATAATGATTATTTCAACCACTATCCACTATCGTTTTCATCTTATTTATAATATAATACAAACAAACCTATATGTATGCATGTAAAAAGTTGGGGGTACTTTCGGAGCAAACAGTAAGCCAAGCAACAAACAAAAAAAATCTCATCTACAATATATAGACTTGATTTCTGAGCTTATTATTAAATGTTGAAATTAACTCTTTATCAAAAGCTTTACTATATATTAATACAAAAAATACTATTGTATATATACACACAATCTATTTACATACGTAGTTTTTATATGCTGTCCACACAGCTTTAGTTAGATACAATAGAATAAAAGTGGTTGAAGCTAGGATAAAAAAAATTTAATTTTTTATCTAAGGAAATTTCTATAGAATTTTCTATACCTTAGGAAATGTAAAAGCTTCGATTTGAAAAATACACCCCACATACCACATGTAGTAAGAATCATTTACATAGAATATAGTAGATCCTTAAAATATGCATGCATGCATTCAGTTTTGTCTTCATATATCCTCATATACTGGATCCTCGGAGTTTGGATTCAGATTTTTTATCTTCGTTAGGTAGAAAAATTCATTTCTAATGAAAACACAAAATAACGTAACTAATAAAAAGATTGAAAAGTATATATCCTTATGAATTTTTTAAAAACTATTTGATCACATTACTAATGATACTAATGCTGATCCTTAGAAGAAAAAGAAGAAGAAATAAATATATGAGATTTATTAAGAATTCTTTTTAATGAATTTTGTCCTTCAACCCTTTTTTACATCATTTATTATTAATTCTTTTTACCCTTTTATTATTTGTGCTTCCTTTTTAGTTTAATAGTTATTATGACCAGCATACTTTCGATTTTTCTTCTATGCTTCTGTGATTCTCCATACCATATATCATACCATCCATATCCTTGCATAATAGAAAGTTCTCAGGCATCTTGGGCCCTTCTTTTGAATATTATGATCATCATCAAATACTAAGAGGCTATACTAAGAATCTATTGTGTATACGAATGGACTGGTTGGTAAGCAGGCAGATAACTAACTAAGCAATCATACAAGATACATAAGTAGATATGCATATAATAGTGTAAGGACGACAACAGAAAAAAATTCATCGAAAAATTCCCACATAATAAGTTGTCCGAAGGAACAAAAATTACTCTTTATCCCATATGCAAATGTATGTTGATATTTCAATGGGAAATAACAAAAGATTAAATACCTAAAGAATAAGGAAATAATAAAATCAACAAGAAAAAAAAAAGAGTTTCGAGACGACAAAAAAGAGGCAAATCGTTTACAATGCATAAGACATGACAAGTTGATACACAATATTAGCAGCAGGCTTGCACTAACGAAAAGGATAAAAAATCTCTTATAATTCCTGACTACACAGACTCAATCTATACTGAATACATATAAAAGAATTTTTATAAAATATCTTTACAAAAAAAAAAGTTTAAAAAAAAACAAGTACGTTTTTATCGAAAACTATTTTTCGAATTGATTAATTCAGTAGCAATTCAAAAAAATGTCCTTTTATTCGACGTGCGTGGGAATATTTCTCTTCTTTTAAAAAAAAAAATAATTTATTTTATCATTTACATATTTTGTTACAATGTAGATTTTGAATAATTTTCGACAATAAATTTTTTAAGATAAATATCCTTGCTGGGGGGATGTGATTTAATGATAAATGCACCCGTATCATATTGTAAAAAAAAAGTGATGAGCGAATATTCAAAGTAGGAATGTTAATATGATCGTAAGTGTATATGAACATATATTTCTGAGAAGCAACCATGAGAACGAAAACTGATATTCTTGGTTTAATTCTTCAAATTAAAATAATCAAAAAAAAAAACTAACATTATCTTACCAAATTTCAAAGAAGGAAAAAAAGATACATTTGTCAATTACCAGCACACATTTTATGCGAATTATTTTTATTAGAACATATTATGTGAAATTTTGTTATTTTGATTATTTATTTTTTTTCCAAAATAGAACATTTTCTTTTTAACATTTACATTAATTTTTGTTTTTTAACATATTTATTTACATTAATTTTTGAAGTAAACTCAACTTTTTTCTTTCCATTAATATGTAAATAGTATTTTTTTTTGTGAACTATATTTCTGTTAAACAATGCGTTTAAATTATAAAAATTTCCATGAAAGAGGTGATTTTGCTGTAGCCCCACTTTGCGCATTGAGGCTAAAAAAAGCCCCACTTTGCGCGATCATTTCTTCAGGGATGAGGCTCATTTCTCGCTTGGTGGATACGTCAAAAAGTAAAATTGCCATACATGAAAGCATGGATATGCTATTAGTCTGTATTTATGTTTAGACATGAGATATGTGTAGTTGATTTTTTTGAGGTCTGAACTTGAAGATTTTAATCCAGACCATATGTGGTTTTACCAAAACGGCACCTCAAGCCATACTCCATGACAAATTTTCGATTTATTTCGCGAAAAGTTCCCAGGATGTGTAATTTTGAGATTTAGTAATATTAAGCGCTCTCAAAGAATCTTCAAACTTTTGAGTAATTAAAAATCAACATTCGTAAAATTAATTATGTAGCCGAATTACAGCTCCAAAAAATAAAAATATCATCAAAAATTACTTTAAAAAGATCGAGCACGAAAAGGCATCAAAAATCACATCAAAAGGATACGTAGCGGCCATATTTGACTAATATTATATATGTTATGAAATAAAACTATTCAAATCTAAATTTTGATTATTTTTAGAGGATTCTCTTATACACCTGTTCGAGGGGTTCTTTTCATACCGGTAAAATTTAAATTATTTCTAAAATGTGGATTAATTTTTATGATCTATTCTTCCTTAAACTCAAAAAAAATTTACTAGCAAACAAATATTTTATAAATATAAAAAAAATAAAAAACAACATTAAAGAAAGGTTTTTGAAAAATTTTCCAAGGCACAAAAGACTTGTTTTTGTTGAATAATCAAATAAGTTTGGTATTTTTTAAGCTTACCCAGATCTTATGTGTAACTAGAGAATATTTTTAGTTTATTCTTTTAAGATTAATACTTCTAATATTTATAAGCATTTTAAAGTCTTAAAACCAAACCGTATTTCTTCAATTTTTTTTATAACAAAATCTCTTCAATATTAAAAATAATTTTACTTATCTTGACTATTACTTACTCTTAAGTGATACCATTTATAGAATCAAGTACAATTATTTACGTGAAGGGCTTTTTTTCATCTATTTCTAATAGAAGAAAAAAGTAATTATAAAAATTAAAATACATATATTTTTTTAAATTATTGTAGATAACTTTTCTAGGGTACAAAAGAAATTTTTGATAAGTTTGACATTTTTGGGAACTACCAATACCTGATGTGTAACCAACCATATTCTTTTTAAATATTAAATTTATATTTATTAAACTAGATTTAAATATTGTTTTAAAGTTAGTAATTTTTTTTTTAATCTTAAAACTTAATCTTATTTCTTTAAATAATTTTAATAAAAAGAACTCGACAAAATTTCAAATAATACGAATTTGTAGAATCCAATGCACAATTGTTGCTGACCGTTGTATTCTTAAGATTAGTTCGCATTATTTGAAATAGTAAAAACCAAACTAGTTTAAGTTTGCATTTTCTTAAATTTAGTTACAATATTATATAATGATATACTTTATAAGTTTAGTATTCAATTTTAAGATGAGATATTTTTAAATGTAATAAATTGTGATAAAAAAAAAACCAACGTTTTAATATGTCCGCAAATTATTCACATGAAGAGCTTCTGATAGTAGCAGCTCACGTATACCTATTCGGGCACAAATGTTCAATTTGGCCATTGGTAACTCAATCGTTGGACATCTGCAAATATTAAACTCAATTTAAAACTATCAAAATTTTATCGAAATAGAACCCCATCGAATAGACGACAGACCGTTTCAATACAGGCAATTTAATATTGATACTATTTGCTAAAGCTCTAATTCGTATGTCAGTTCTATTAAACAGACACATTCTCGTATGAGTATAAGTGATATTGTACAATAACTCCCAATGAAAACGTAATCATTTCAACTTTCATATAGGGAGAAGTTCAAATACCCTTAAATCTATATGAAGTATGATGAGGAATTTTGCTATAAAAACGAAAAATCTAATTTTGGTTTTTGCCAGCTTTCTACTTCGATAAAACAAACTTTCAAACGGGTATGCTTTATACTGAAATATAAAAAAAAGGTTATTTGGTAAATAGACCATTGAACATATTGGAATATCTTATTAAAAGTAAATTAAAAGTAAATTTTATTACTTATTAACAGTAGGATAATTATGCGTTCTGTTATATTATGCACATCATGCCAAAATGTTGTAATAGTTTTTGTCTTTTAATTTAAAACTATGATTTTTTCCATATTTTTACTAAAATCTACAAGTCAGATATAAAAAACTAATACTTAAAATAAAATTTAAAAAAAATAACTCTTAGTCTACACTATTGCAATCCCGACCAATTGGTTTTGAACGTGCCATAAGATCCGATTGAACGTGCACATCTTTTTTGCGTGCAGCGTACGAGTATATACGAGATCTGTTCGAAAAGTATCGCGAATTTTGTGTTTTTTCAAAAATTATTTATTTATTCACGAATATCTATTTTGTCCCCTTAAAAGTAATCCCCACCAGATATTAGACATTTGTGCCAAAGTTTTTTCCAATCCTCGCACCACTTCAAAAAATTATTTTTTTGTGATCTTGCTCAGATACTCTTTCGATGCCTCTTTATCTCCTCAATCGTAGCGTAGCGTCGTCCTTTCATGGGGCTCTTCAGTTTCGGGAACAAGAAAAGGTCACAGGGGGCCAGATCTGGGAAATACGGTGGCTGCGGCATTATTAGTGTGTTGTTTTTGGTCAAAAATTCGCGCACAAGCAACGCTGCGTGAGCAGAGGCGTTATTATGGTGCAAAAGTCAATTTTTGTTCTTCCACAAATCCGGGCATTTCTGGTGGATTACTTGGCGCAACTTGCGCATAACTTGCATGTAATATTCCTTATTAACCGTTCTACCCTGTGGCAAGAACTCATGATGCACCACGCCCCTGCAATCGAAGAAAACTGTAAGCAAAACCTTCACATTCGACCGAATTAGGCTCGTGCGGCAGCTTCCATTGGGATGATTGAGCTTTGGTTTCCACGTCATAACCATAAGCCTATGATTCGTTACCAGTTATGACCCTCTGGAGCAAATTTAGATCGTCGTGAATAGAGTCCAACAGCTCCTTAGCAATGTTAATGCGATGCTGTTTTTGGTCGAAATTGAGCAATTTTGTTACGAATTTAGCGGCGACCTGTCTCACGCCAAATCATTGGTAAAAATCGAATGGCACAAGCCAATCGATATGTTTAAGTCTTCAGCAACTTCTCTAACAGTGATTCGACGATTGGCCAATACTATTTTCTTCACTTCGTCAATGTTTTCGTCTGTTGTTGACGTGCTCGGGCGTCCGGAATGCTTTTCGTTGTTCACATCTTCTCGGCTCTCTGAGAACATTTTGTACCACCGATAAACGTTGCTTCGGTCCAAGATAGCTTCACCATATGCCACAGTCAACATTCGGAACGTTCCCGAAACAGATTCTTTGATCTATTTTTTGGAATGGACAAAAATCAAAGACGAGCCAAAACACGTGCAAGCAAAGCAGCTGTCAAAAATTAACTGAACATTCAAAATGGTCGATCTTGTCGGCATAAGTGAGACATATGAGTACCAATGTAACGCCACAAAAAATCGAAAATCAAATATAAATAACCGGCGTAAATTCAAAATTTACAGACCTCGTATATGGTGCAGTATTTTTTTCTTTGACAACTAAATTAATGTTCATGTCATCATCACCATAATGGCATGATGACCGGGAGTCTATTCTGGGCCTGCTTCGTACCGAAGTTTTTTAGATCAGCACTCCCAACTTTTGGCATCCTGGCTAACGCCATCGCTTCACCGACGGATTAAGTGTCGAGCGTAACGCAGTCTATTGAACTCAATTTTATCCACAACAGGGCGGTTGTGGTAACACTTCAGGATCTCGTCGTTAAATACGCTCCGAAATCGTCCTCATATAGGGGGGCCATAAATTCTACGAAGGGTCCTCCGCTCATACGCGGGCAAGAATTCGCAATGGTTTTTGTTGAGGACCCAAGTTTCTAAAAATTGCATGAGCACTGACAAGCCTAGTGGCTTTTACAATAGTAGCTTCGGTGTTATGGTCAAACTATTTGGACTACCAGCTGTCTTACGTGGATTTTTTACTCAATGCTGTTAACTGCCTGCGTTCCTTGACTCCAAATATGAATAAATGTTCATGACCAAATGTTAAAAATGACTTTATTTAATTTCACTAATAAACGTTAAATGAATGTTATATAATTTGATTATTTAAAAAAAAAATATGTAGCATAACTGTATGCTTACAAAAAAAGGTGGAAATTTAAATAAAAATCGATTTTTAATGACAGTTAACTGGTAATGCAAAAAAAAGGCTCTTCGCTATTAAAACTGGTTCTTATGCCCAATTTCGATAATTGACAAGAACTGATTTTAATTTACGTTTAAATTTATTTAAAAAAAACATGAAATTTGGACACACTTCTGGCAGCAAAAATAAAATTTCTTATCAAATTTGTGCAAAATTTCTGTTTTGACTACAATTCCGAGGAACGGAGCTAAAAAGTATTGCGCAATTTCTTTAAACCTTTGCCATCTTACAGGAGTGCACACAATTGCGAACAGCTACCAAAAATATCCTAAATTTTCAGTCCTATTCGTAATACTGCCAAGATATTTTCTTTATTTGAATTATTTTTATATGGCAGTATTGTTAATTGTCTTAACAATAATCTTAATTGAGAGTAAAAATAATGAGACTTAAATTTTTTTTTGGCAACAATTTTATTTTATTTTTATGCATTCATATTATCCTCTTCAAAGTAGTCCCTCAGGTTTATTCCATTCTTCTAAGCAGTGCTGGAAGACTTTAACTGGAATTGCCATTAGCTCATCGGTTATACTCCTTTGGATGTTATCGATAGTACCAAGATTTTGGTACTCCTTTTAGGAGCTAGCAAATCACAAGAATTCCTTTTTCCAACAAAAACTCGGTGGCAGAGGGCGTTTTCATGGTGAAGAATCCGAGTTTCTAAAATGTCCGATCTAACCGGAAGAACCCTTTTTATGACCTTTTCAAGGAATTCTGTATAAAAAGAACTCCCTTTTCCGGAGGCCTATAAGAACTTCTTTACACAGTTTCTCCTGGAGGCACTCTTTCCAAATTTTCATTAGTTTTTTTCTGTTGAAAGTCTCCCTGAGCAAGGCCGTCTTACACTGCTTCTGGTCCCCCACAAAAATGTTTTGTGCTACCGAACAACTTTTGCTTTTGATAAGGACCTATGTTCCCAATAGGCTCGTTACAACTTTTTGCAAGTCAAATTCGACAACTCACCAAGCAGAACACAAAAATTTCGTGTCTCCAAATTTTTCATAACGCACTACAAAATTACTCTAAAGTTTCTACGATGGACTAACGCACAATCTATGCGGAAGAGAAGGCTTCGGTGCTGCCAAAACTAGATTGCTCGTCGAAATTATATTTGTTTTTTTTTTCAATTGATGAATTTCTTGAACTTTAAGAGTTTGAAGTTACAGTTTTCAAGTCTTAATTGTGTTCGGAGCATTATTGTGACTTTAGAATTTAGGCTGTGGTGCACCAAAAAATTAGATACAATCAGAAAGATTTTCTAATTTTTTTGCACGTCTTATCGGTCCTAAAGTGGCTACAATTCCAGTCCGCTTATGCCCAAATTTTTCATAAGACTTGCATTGAATAATTCTTATACTTTTTATAAATATATATATATATAACCGGGTGATAAATACAATAATCGAAAGGTCCTTATCTTTATCTCATATGCATCGAATATAAGATATTTGCTTAAATTTTGTAACAAACAGCTTTTAGGAGTACACATTTTTAATTTCAATAATTCAACTTAAACTAAAAATCACTTCAACTCAGTCCACAAATAAATTGGTGGGTCTAAATAAAAACGATTGGGTTGTTCGGAAAGTAATTTCGTTTTTTTCCAACAGAGGACTTAATTGTATTTTTTCACAACCAACTTCACACTTAAGCTGTTCAAGCAAGAAAAAAATTATCCGATTTATATGGAGAAGATGTGTTAAGTGAGGGCCAGTGCCAAAATTTGTTCGCAAAATTTCGATCCGGCAATTTTGATTTCGAAGATGCACCACGTTCTGAAAGGCCAGTTGAAGCTGATGAAGACACAATAAAGGCATTAATTGATGCAAACTGGCGAATAACAACTCGTGAGATGGCTGAGAGATTAAATTTATCAAATTCGACCATTCATGATCATTTCAAACGGCTAGGTTTAATCTCAAAGCTCGACATATGCGTTCGTCATCTTCTTACGGAAAAAAATTTGTGCCGTCGCATTGATGTTTGTGATTTGCTTCTCAAACGCCAAGAAAATAATTCATTTTTGAAGCGTATCATCACTGGGGATGAGAAATGGGTTGTCTATAACAATGTTAAGCGGAAAAGATCCTAGAGTAGAAAAGATGAACCGGCACAAAGCACTTCGGAAGCCAATATATAAAAAAATATAAAAAAGGGTTATGGTATCTGTTGGGTGGGATTTCAAAGGAATCGTTTATTTTGCGCTTCTACCGAGCAACACAACTATCAATTCTGAAGTGTATTGGTCATCAGTTGGACAAATTGAATAATTCCCTTAAAGAAAAAAAGCCAGAAGTGGTCAATAGGATAGGTATGATGTTTCAACAGGATAATGCGAAACCACATATAAGTTTGACCATTCGGCAAAAGCTTTTAGAGCTTGAATGGGATATACTGCCATACCCACCATACTCTCCAGACCTAGCACCTTCCGATTATCATTTGTTCCGGTCTCTACAATAATTTTTAGACGGTAAAACGTTTAATTTAAATGAAGAGATTAAAAATTACTTAGATCAGTTTTTTTGCCAGCAAAGAACAAACATTTTATGAGCGTGGAATCATGATACTGCCAGAAAGATGGCAAAGAGTATTGAATCAGATTTGGACAATATTTAATTGAATAAAATATTAATTCACTATAAAAAACAAATTGTCTTTCATTTTAAAAAAAAAAAAAATATACGAAATTACTTTCCGAACAACCCAATATTATAATTTTCTATAATTAGCAAAACTAGCAAAAGTAGGGTTTTCCAATAAAAGTGATATGATTTCTAAGTGACGTTTCGGCCATTTGTAATATGTCATGATCTGGCTTTTTTTTCATTGTATTCAGTAATGTTTACAATTGCATCATGGAGAGATATACGCAAGAACAACGTTTACAAATTATTCAATTTTATTATCAAAATAATCGTTGTCCAATTGCAACTTTTCGAGGCTCACTTTCATCTGAGTGGTGCGGTAAATAAACAAAACTGTCGATTCTGGTGCGAAGGAAATCCACAAATTATCTATGAACACCTATTACCGTCACCTAAATTGACAGTTTGGTGTGGTTTTTGGTCTGGTGGAATCATCGGTCCGTACTTCTTTCGAAATGAAGCTTGTAACACCGTTACTGTCAATGGAGACCGGTATAGATCGATGGTAACCAACTTTTTATGGCCGAAATTGGAAGAAGTTGATCTTGACAACATCTGGTTCCAACAAAACGGGGCTATGTGCCACACAGCACGTGCCACAAACCGAATTATTGCGAAAAAAGTTTGGAGATTCGATTATTTCAAGACATTGTGACATTGAATGGCCTCCAAGAAGTTGTGATTTAACACCATTAGACTATTTCTTGTGGGGTTATTTGAAGTCATTAGTCTTAAGCAATAAACCAGACTGTCTTCAAGCTTTAGAAGTCAATATTGAATATGCTATTCATTACATACGATTTGATTTAGTAGAAAAGTGTTAAAAAAATTGGGTTCATCGAATTCGTTCCTGCAAAAGAAGTCGTGGAGGCCATTTGAACGACGTTTTATTCAGAATTAATTGTATCGATTGTACTTTACATTAAATAAAAAACATTTGAATTTCCTTAACAATTAGTGTTTTTTTTAAAAAGAAATCATATCACTCTTATTCGAAAACCCTTTATTTGAGGTTGACTTTTTAATGAAGAAAAGAGAAGAAAAAGTCGTCTTTGAAGAAAAAGAAGTTTTCTTTTTTTTGAGAACTTAGCAGAAAATTTATTTAGAAAAAATTTCATCTCCAAGTCTTTGGCATATTTCAAATAAATAAAAATGTCCAGAAGAGAGAAAAAACGTACTGCCGGCTGTTGTACAAGTCCCACCTGAACGATCATCATATGGCATAATATCTAACTTTGATGGTGATGTTTACAAAACAATATGCCTAATATAATTTAAACATCGAAAATCATCTATAAAAAACGATTGATACCGAATACACATGTGCCCACAGGAAAAGGGTAAACTGATGTTCAAAATTACCTTAGATTAGTCCATCGAGTGAGAAAAAAAAATATTCTTACAAACCCATCATTACTATTTAAATGGGTCAGTTTTTTTTTGTTTTCCCCGCGGCATAATGAATTAACGGTTGGAAACAAACCAACTCCATGAATGCATTTTTACGCTGACTATGCAAGCGTATATGCAGCTATCGGTCTACTGATGATACTAATATGACGACTACTGGTCCTGCCGCTATTGGATTGGAATTGTTTCGATGGTACAATGACAGCTTCTAGCTCTATAGTTGTTATTGTCCTATTCCTGACGGTTAGTTTGTTGATAAAACCAACTGATTCGAACTCCTTTAGATGCAATAAAAATTTATTATTCATATTTTCACGCATCATTTGTCTTATTCAATAAGTTGCCTCTTACTAATTTAATGCGCTTTCAATTGCATTCTGTTCATTTCAGTCTAAATCAATTTTTTTTTCTAATTTTTTTCATTTATGACATTTGTAAAAAAAAAAAAAAAATAAGAAAATTAATTTGATTGAATCCGAACATGAATGAATAACATATATTGTATATTTTTGAAGGGTTGTTTTTTGAAGAATATCATCATCAGCCCATTTAACCTTTTAAATTTTCTCACCTATTATCTCAAATTTGAGTTGGTTTTTTTTCTTGTTCTTTTTATATTTAATGCAAATATTTTAAATGGTGTAAAAAGTGCATTTTAATTTTTAAAATTGAAAATTCAATTGTAATTGCAATAAAAAAAAATGGTACAAAAATAAAGAAAATTACGTTTGCGGTTTTGGTTGTACTCCAAATCCTGATAAAACTATTCCCTCTTTAGTATCTTCTACTTTTTTAACCCCATGCAGTGCTACGATAGCACAGTACCTGCATCAGTGCACAATATAACATCGATTCATTTTGATTTATGCAAGTTTGTCCTGACAAACGAGCAGAAAGGGTTTGTGGCTGCTGACTGTTGTATTCAGTCCGAGATCAACCAAAAAAAATTAAAAACGACCAGTTAACATATACATTAATATAAAAATCATATTTGTCTTATAATTTTCCTACATTTATTATGGACTTTTTGAATGCAGTCGTTCATAAAGAAAATATTTCCGAACGAATCTCGGGGATTGTTCTACCCTTGCTTAATGCTTAATGCAATTGTTTCTTATGAGAAGACAAAAATATAAAGTTATGAGTATTTATTGATAGTTAGTACCTCTTCTTTAGGGGTATTTTCTAAGACTGCTTGTATACATTCTTTTACCTTAAGACAGATGCTCATTGATTCTTGGGCGTACCATTGTCCAACTTAATAAGTTGTCCTTATACAAAAGACTTCAATAGAGAAGAGATTTTTTCCTGCATTCAAATCTACCTTTCGTAGTTATTAAATTTGGTTTTTTTTTTTGTATTTGTATTCATAAATAAATCTTCAATGTGCATAGTATAAAGACTATTTCATGACAAAATAATAACTTCCTTTTTATATTTAATAATTTTATTTAAAAAAAAAAATTTAATATAAATTACATAAATTTTTTTTTTTTTTAAAAATCTAACAAAATTGGACTTTTTATATACATACAATAAAAATGTTTAGTATAGAAAATCTAAAAGGGAAACCATAGATGTAAAATTTAATTAATTCTTAATAGTATATGGTTTTGTATTTAAATTTTTTTTCGTAATTTATTTTAGGTTTTTTTTTTTACTGAACAATTTATCATTAAACTGAATTTATATTTTATAAAGTGAAGCGGAGTTTTTTTTTAAATAAATAATATTTAATTTTTAATAAAATTGTTTACATATTTGACGGTCTAAACTAAACTCATTCTGTGTTTTATGAAAATTATCTACAAAATATAATTAAATTTTCATAAAAGAAATCTTTTAAATTCAAATTTTTTCTTCTACATTGTAAAAAATCAGTTATCATTTACGTTGGAGTAAAAATTGAATAAAAAAATATACAGAAACGAAGGGTTATCTATTGAATTTATGCTTTATTCAGAATTAATTTTAAATTCAGGTTAGATACACAAATATATATTTTATAACATAAAAATAAATGTATGAATTATAACATTCATCAAATGACTGCCACGAGACTTCTTGCAAGGCTTGATCCTTTTTGAAGTAATTTTTCATTACTTTCATGCACATTTCGGGCTGTAATTCGGTCATTTCATAACAAACGTTAGTAATTTTTGAAATTTTCAAAAATTTCTCTGCGTAAATTCGATTTTATACACAGATTTAACAGAAAAAATTCAACGACCTCATATCATACGATCTTTGAGGCTAATTTACATTATCACATCTTATAATTATGCATCCTCGGACCTTTTCACATAATAAAGTAAAAATTTATGCATTCAGAATCGATATTTTTCTTTTAATTTTGAAAGAAATACAGACCAATGACAACTTTAGACCAAAATGCACACCAGATAATCACTTTTCACGGCTACAATGGCTTCTTCACAGTCACTTGTAGGGTTGTGGAGTCTCATATATAGTAATTTTGTTTATTAACGTAACCACTGAGTGCGAAATAATGAAGAAAATTTTGAGCCTCATTGCGCAAAATGTGGCTAGGGCAGAAAAATTACACCTCCTTGGAACTTTTTGTGTTTTTTAAAAAATTATTTATTTATTCATGAATATCTATTTTTTCCCCTTCAAAGTAATCCCCACCAGATATTATACACTTGTGCCAACGTTTTTTCCAATCCTTGAAGCACTTCAAAAAATTATTTTTTGTGATCTTCCTCAGATCCTCCTTCGATGCCGTCTTTATCTCCTCAATCGTAGCGTAGCGTCGTCCTTTCATGGGGCTCTTCAGTTTCGGGAACAAGAAAAGGTCACAGGGGGCCAGATCTGGGGAATATGGTGGCTGCGGCATTATTAGTATGCTGTTTTTTGCCAACAATTCGCGTACAAACAACGATGCGTGAGCAGGGGCGTTATCATGTGGTGCAAAAGCCAATTTTTGTTCTTCCACAAATCCGGGCGTTTCTGGCGGATTGCTTCACGCAACTTGCCAATAACTTGCAGTTAATATTCCTTATTGACCGTTCTACCCTGTGGCAAGAACTCATGATGCACCACCCCCCTGCAATCGAAGAAAACTGAACGCAAAATCTTCACATTCGACCGAACTTGGCTTTTAGTCGTTCACATATTCTTGGCCCTCTGAGAACATTTTGTACCACCGATAAACGTTACATCGGTCCGTGTCCACGCAATTAATTTTGTATATTTCACACAAAATTTGATACAGATTCTTTTATCCATTTTTTGGAATAGACAAAAATCGAAGACGAGCCAAAACACGTGCAAGCAAAGCAGCTGTCAAAAATTAACTGAACATTCAAAATAGCCGAACTTTTCGGTATAAGTGAGAGACATGAGCATCAACATAACGCCACAAAAAAAATCGAAAATCGAATATACGTAAACCGCGGAAACTCAAAATTCGCGATACTTTTTCAGAAGACCTCGTATGATGCCGTCTTGTTAAAATCACAGATGGTCCTGATCGATTTCGTCAAGTTCAGGTCAAAAAGATTTGGTTATCATACGGGTTAATGATACAGTCATTTTTCGTAGATACAATTGCTTTTAGACAGTTACTTTTAAATTTTTAGAGATTAGCAAGAAATGAGCCTCATTGCTGAAAAAAATTCTGATTCCAAAATCACTACTTTTATAAAATGTTTTTATAATATTAACGCATAGTTTAATATTCAATAATAATACCAAAATTTATTATTATACTTCAAACTAAATAAATATTATCTAAATTAATATATTTGGATAATAACTAATAAAAAAACAGTACTCTACTTTGCAAACTATAATAAGAATAATCCATTATATATACAATACATAAAAAAAAAATAGTAAATTTTAAAAAAAAAATATGCAAATGTCACAACGTTATTATTTTTAATTAAAAATATTTATTGTATAAATATTTAAAAAAAAAATAGAAACGAAGAAAAAAAAACAAATGTACTACAATGATTGTTTGAAATGAATAAATTATACATGCACATTTAAAGCTCAATGTAATGATATTTTCATAATATTTTATTTAAAAATGAAAATATGATTTGAAATCATTCGATGCAAAACTAACAATATTGTCAATGTAAAAAGTATCATATGGTATTCTCATCCAAGTCTATATATTGTATAAATGCATAATAATCTGACTTTTAATTTGAATGAATTTTTTCTCTACTATTGCTTTTGTTTTTGAAAATTTTTTGCAGTTCAATATTTTTACACAAAAGAAGATAGGATAAGGCATACGTTAAAAAGGGTGAAAATTTTTTTCCAACCAACGATAATATAAATTGCATATGTACTTGTGCATGATTTCAGTCTGCTAATGAAACAAACTCTTAAAAATCATTGAAATGAAAAAAAAAAAGTTCTGTGCAAACACTTCACAACACCCACCACCATTTTGAAAATGCACCGTTGAGTCAATCAGCATTTTTATATTCAAAACGTACTATGCTACCTAACCAACAATAGTGGGAGTAGCTACAGTGGCAATGGGCAATCCCAGCAACATTGCTACCACAAACCCCAGACAGATAAGTAGTCTGCATACATAGTATCGGTGTAGATGTTAATGAACATTCCATAATTCTGGTTGTATATTTTTTAATTACTTGTATTTCAATTTTTTCGTATCATTTCTTTTTTTATTCCTTTGTGTCCTATGAAAACGTGTATACACATAAAGTGTGCATCCTGCAAGGATTTGCAAGCGATGGAAAAGAGTTAACGCAAAAAATCTTCCCAATTCCTCTACATACATTTTACTCATTCCGTGTATCTTATGTGCGCTTGATTTTTTATTTTTCCAACTTTCGTAGTCTCAATCTCGACAAAGGGTTCAGGAGCACACTAGAATAATGAAAAGATATTAATACAGATAAGGAGAAATTAAGGGTTTTAATATAGAGTGACGAGGGATGGTTGAATTTTTGTGACAATCGAGTAGGATGGAGAAATGTTAAGTGATATACAATTCTCAGAGAGAATAGCAAATTGAGAGAATAGGGAGTTTTTTTTTGTTCATGTTGCAAATAAAATACAATAATAAAACATTGGAAAAGGGCTCATTCATTCACATATGCATTAAGGTATATGTATTTATGTACTTATGAGGTGCCTAAGATCATAGCACAATTGGCATTATTCCCAAAATATCTTAAGCTATTCACTTTTTCTTGCTAACATTGACTCGAATAAGTACATAATAATGAGATGACACGTGCATTGAAATTTATTCCTGACAATGATTAGCAGAGAGAGTCCTTCATACACGCGCACATGCAGATTCTGTACTGATTACTATGTATGCATTCTTTTAAGGATGCATGCACGTACGAGTATAATCCTAAAGAATTGCCAATTGCAATTAAGAAGTCACACTTTACCCTCCATACGTATTTTATCCAATACATACATTCTATCTTCCGGCGATTTTCTTTTAATTGGGTGCACATTTCAATTGTCGTCAGTTCATTGAAAGAACGAAGATTGCGACATGAAGATTTTGATTAATATTTCAATGCCCAACAAATTTTTTTCTTTATCAAGATCTTAGTAGGGTTTGTTTTTTTTTTTTTTTAACAAATATTTACTCTATAAGTATTTTCTTAAACTATTATTTGTTGTTTCTTTTTGTAAAAAATTGAATTCACATAAATTTTAATGAGTTCCTCCTCCATCAGTGAATAATAGATTTATACGATTTTTATAGCTCAAGCGTGTACTTTTCGGTACTAACCTTCTAAAGTAAAATTTTACTTTTTATTAGTTGTTTATTTTTTAGTAATTATTTTTTTCCTTTACTTTTTAATATGAAATTGATATTTATGTAAAAAAAAAATATAATAATTTATATATATTTTTGAGCATATAAATGAAATTACAAAAAAAAACACGAATTTACGAATAAATCAAAAGTTTTTTAATGGATTTTCAAAAACGGAAAATTTTATTTAGTTATTATTTAACCAATTTTCAAACATTCACTTATAATGTCCTAAAATATAAAGCTTTTGGATGATAATTTTTAAACGTAAAATTCTAATATACGAGTAATTACTAAACAATCCATGATTATTTATAAGAATTATTTTTTAATTATAAATAATTTTTATTTATATTATATTGTAAAATAAATTGCAAAAGAATCACAAAATAAATTCTTTATTCATATACCAATGAGGCTGCGTGCCATTCGACTCCGAACCGTTCTTCTAGTTGTTCATAGATGGCGTTAAAATACGATAGGGGACATATAGATGAAGAAGAGAAAGTGCAAAACTTCGTTGAATTTCTTACTTCTTACCACTCGCTTTATTTTTTCGCTATTATTCGAATTATTTTTTTTTTTTTAAAAAAAACATTTTTATTAAAAATAAAAATAATTATTTATAAAAACAATTATAAATACACTCTTGTTAGGTTTTTAATAATTTTTTATTGTAATATGTATTGTAAAAAGAAAAAGTTTTACTAGTTTTCAAGTCTTCATCAAATTAGTTTCAATATGCTTTATTCAGAAATAAGTTGAAAAGCGGATATAATAAAACTGACAATATAATATGTCAAGTAGTTATTGTACCTGCCGAAAGTACGAGTATAACAAAATTATAGTAAATTGAAGTTTTCTTTTTAATATTTTCATAAAATATTTTTGAATTAATTTTTATTTTTTAAAAATTCTTCAATTACATTGGATTGATATAACTAATGCGAAGACAGTATAGATAAATAATATATTTTTTTTGTATAAAACAAATAGAAAATATTTAAAAGATAAAAAACTGATTATTTATTATAAAATAGTTTCTAACTGAAAAGCAGAGAAATATAAAAGTGCCCAGTTAAATTTAAATGAAAAATAAAAATGCATTGAATTAATTTAATAAAATCAGCCTTAATAAATCTACAATATATTGGCTACAAAACCTCGATATATTGTTATTTTATTTAGAAGAACAATTTTCAATAGAAATAGAAAATAAAAAGTGCTTTTAGGCTTTTATCTATGATCTTGTTCATACACATATATCTGAGGTATATACAACAATAGTGTAACGATTTAATACGCAACCCCAAAAGTGTATTTCGGCGCTAGAACCATTGCAATAAAGAAACCGGCTTCTTGACTCTCTGTGTCTTTGCTCAAGTGAGCATAAATTTATCGTCAATTTCATCTCAATATCGAAGGTACTCCTTTAAAGGTGCATGCGCACATGTATCTCTATAAAAAAAATATGCAAAAATTCGGTATCTCGAAGCAAAAAAAACAATAAATAAATTTTCACTAACATGTGTAGAAGAGAGTGCATTATATGCATTCCATGTTCCAATGCACGCATAACAGAATATGATATGACAACAAATTGCCTAAAAGTGCTACCTTGTTTTAGTGCGTCTTACATCATCGTTGTTGGTGTGAGAATACCATTGCTAATGTAGCCGGTGTTGCTTTGTCGTTTCCTCCATTCCCTTTTGGTGAGTACTACTGTGCGGTGAGTACTATTTAAGACATTCCGACCACCGAGAGATGGCGCAATGAGGATTGATGGAAAATTCAAGGAACAAAATTTTGGGCGGATCTTTCGAAAGCAGGGATTGAGTTTCCTCCATATTATATAGACTGGGCGATGAATTTCAGTGCAAGAATGAAGATGCAAAAATAAAAAGGAATACACCACCGCCACAAGGGCGGTAACAATCTCCCTATTCTATCGTTGTCGTCGAGTTTGCCGAGTATCTTTCAAAATAAAGAGCTGATGATGACGACGATGTACGACTGCCGAACATTTCCGATTCCGGTATGCACCCCTTGTTAAACGCTCTCTCATTGCTTCCTACTGCACCTCAAACTATACCATTTCACCCTATTTTCAATGCACGTGTGAGTAACTAAACAGGATTTGTTTGTTAGTGGTTGGTGCCGGTTTTCTGCTTCAAAGATATACCGGCCAGTAGTGTGTGCGTACAATCCTTGTGGTGCGTGATGGGCGGTTCTTCGACTTGAATGTGACTAGATGGTTAAACGGAGTGGAGGGGTGTGACAGATTTCTGGAGAAGCCACTTTAAACGAACACCCCTTCATTTCAATTCGTGTGCTATAACCTTCCCCTCAAAGTCGATTGTCTCCTCTTTGGGGTTAACCGATGGAAATATTTTCAAAGACAATTTTTTTTAACTATAGTTTCATTTGATAAACAATTTTGTTAGTGTATTTCTACGGTGAATACTGAAGGCGCCATCATGACTCTTTGAAATTCAATTTTGGAGTTGCATCGAATCTACAATCTACCTTCGGTCGTGTTTCCTCATTTACTCATTTCCTTTGAGTCTTTGTTCTCAAATTTTTTCTCCTACTTCTTTGCTTGTGTGAACAGCATTTTTTCCATTTTGTCGTGTTTTTGTTTTTTACAAATGTCCACCGCGATTGGTATTATGTGACATTCGATATTTCTCAACCGGTCTGGTCTCTGTGTGGTGCATTTTTGAATCGAAACGTTTCGGTAAATAGACGTCGGCCTCTGAGTAATGAACAAGACTAACGCAACAACTGTGGCTTTGGAAAATTCCTCACAAATATATTCGGTTAATATGTGTCTGCCACTACTACAAAATAAACTTTTATCTGTGATCTCCAGCATCATCACTGTCATCGTCATCATTCCCATCCATAATATGGATAAAATTTATTTTACTACAAAAATTTACATACTAACTAATCTATAATATAGAATAAAATATTCTCAGACTTAATCAAAATCAAAAATGAAGCAAAACTATATTATTCGATTATTGTATATGAATCCTCAGAAAAGTGAAATCAAAATGCATTTATTCAGTGTGAAAAATGTTGTGAGAATGAGCCATAACCAATTCGAATTTATATCCTTACGATTAAGTTGGCACAACAGAAATACCGGCTAAAGTATAATTTTTCCTTATTCAGCTTCAAAACAATCTAGTTTTCTTCATAAAGTTATAAGTTTCGAAATAAATATTTAAAAAAAAGTGATTTATTGTGATTTAACTAAATACTAAAAAATTGGAAATATGAAAAATTTAATTAATAATATTTATTAAAGATAAGTTTGCCGATAAATATCAATTTGAATAAATAAAAAGGCAATAACAACATTTGTGTAGTTTTCATTTATATTATAAAAAATATTATAAACTTGCTGAATCAAAGAAATAAATAAAATAGTTTATGATGACTTAAAAGAATTTTAGTTATAGCTATCAATAAAACTAATACTAATCAATAGTTTAAAATAATTTGTTAAAACTTTTACATTATTATATTTAAAAAATATAAATGCAGCTAAATTGATAAAAGTATCATTTATGATCGAAATATTTCCATAATCAATAAAATAATATTAAAAAAAATTTTTTTTTAATATAATAAATATATTTTCTAAAAAGTTTTTGATTTTATTCAAATAAAATTCGTGTATAAAATGAATCTATACATTGAACAATAAGTAATAATTTTATATATTTATGAAGAAAGAAAAATGTGACTTAGGCATTGGGACAAAAAGAAGCAAACAATTATAAAATGGCGGTAAAGTGCTATCCAGTTCAAGTTAAAATTTTCTAATGAATTTCCTAATAAAAGGCTATTGTATTAATTTTACATCTTCAAAATAATATAAAAATATATATAAATGGAAAATTGTATTTTGATTTCTTAACACGCTATCAATATAGAAAAATATGTAATTTGGATAGATTTAAAATATAATAAACAAAAATATACTTTTGACTCAAATGAATAAATTCAGGATATTACATTGTCAAGAAAAAACCTTTTTAAAAAAAAATTTGCTAACTAGAAAAAAAATTGAAAAAATTTTCATTCTAAAATATTTTTAGATAAAAACACAAAAAACCAAACATTGTATGAAACATTGCACAAAGAATCTTTTTAAAATAGATCCTTTTATGTTGTTAATTCAGTAGAAATTCAATATTGAATGAATGGCTTTATTTAGTCACAAAATATCCTTTAAATTTCATTTGAAAAAAATATGTGGTTTTTTATATGGTTTATTATTTCCTTTATTAAAATGTATTGAACCATGGAAATGTTTAAAAAAAAAACATTATCATTATCACAAATAATATATTTTTTCTATAATATAATAATATACTTATTTATAAAATACTATTTTCGTTAGAACCTTTGAAAGGATAATATTTAAAAAAATTGCGGACAACTGAATCGAAGAGAATAAGTGTTTAATAGCTTTCAAATTCACTGAATACTAAATCCTTTATTGTACAGAGGAAAACATGAAAGATATCAACTCTAAATATTTTTGTGTAAGTATACCAATACAAATAATTTATATAAAATAACATTTGGTCAAGCTAACTTTTATGCATGTAAATTAATATGAACAAAAAAGGTTAACGTTTGGGTCAAAGCGATTAAAAATAACTAAATATATAATAGAGAATAACAAATTAAAAAGAAGGACGACAAAAGTCTCTATAAACAAGTTGTTAAATATCAATTTCTATATTTTATTTTAAAATATATTAAACAAAAAGCTATATTTTACTAATCAAATCTTTTTCCTAAAGTAAAGTATATTTTTTATTTAAAAATAGTATTAAGTATTAGAAGAAAATTAAATTTATCATTTGTGTTTTAATCAACAATTTAAAAAAAAAAAAAACTTAAAATTATATGTCTTTTGAAAATTTCGATATTAATTTTTATAATAAGAAAAAGCCAGCGTATATTTTTATATTTGTAACTTATCGAAAAGAATGCCTTCTAATTCATATTATTTTATTATTACCACAAAATCTTTTTTACATCAAACAATGAACAAATGGTAGTGTTTTATTCTTAATTGATTTGGTTTCAAAGATTATTTTTATTCCAAAAAAATACTTACCTCAGAAACCGCATTTCATCTAAATAATTAAATTATTTATTAAACAATTAAAAATTAAATTAAAGTCAAAACATTCACCGCAAAAGCATAAAAATAGCCAAAATCAGTATAAAAAAATTTTCGTCAATTCAAAATTCGCACGTTTGGCATAAGTGGTATAATAAAATGGCCGCGCCACCATTCAAAAGCATTTTTGCATTATTTCAATACATTTTGCAAAATTTCAATGTTTGTTTTTTGTCTAAATAAATGTAGATTTGAAATTTGAGCAACAAAATGTTCCGATCAACTATTAAAATATTTATTTAATACTAATAAATTATTATATAACTATTTAATTAGTTTCTATATCAAATAATATTCGATTACCCTCCAAATTCATATTTTTAAAATATATCAAGTTAAAAACATAGTTTCTATCAAAATTACATTAAATTAAAAAAGTGCAATTATTTTATCTTCATTGTTTTACTTGTTAATATCCTTTTTTTTATATGGTATATTTAAAAAAAAATATATATAATTTCATTTTATATTTGAGTTTTAAAAAAATGTACACTTTTAATCTTAATAGACAATTAAAATAAGAAGAAGAAGAAAAAGGTAATTTATTTAAGTTATAAAATAAATCTTAAACTCAAGAAAAAAAATCCAAAATTTTTTTCAAATACTAATAATTTTTGTGTGTTTTTTTTCTTTTTTTTGTAAATGGTTTTGTTTATAATTTTTAAAAAATATTAAAAATTTATATGAATTTTTTTAAAACAAATCAATTTATTATAAAAGAAATATTATAATTTATTAAAAATATCCTATATTATTTAATTCGGACCTCGGAAATTTTCTTAATCAAGATAAATTTTTTGAATGGATGATCTATTTTGATATACTGCTTTTTTATAAAAAAATTTTAACGAGTATTTTGTTGAAACATTTTTTTAAAAATTTTGTTATCTTTACATAACAGAACGTTATTCTCTAAAAAGGTATACAAAATCAGAGGTATCTTCAGCAAAATATCTTACATGTGATTTCTCATATAATTCTGCATATTTTCCTGAATCGACAGTTGTTCGTTTAATAATAATTAACCGAAAAAAATATTCAAATTTTATGTGAGGATAAACAATATATTTTTTTTTTCATTGGAAATTCAATTTTTCCAATGTACAGTTTAGGCGCATAGAATCCAATTTATTTATTAACTGCAACGAATCTTAAAAGAAACGATACATTGTATGTGGTTTTGTTCCTCTTCTGTTAGGATGCATTCACTTCCGTCCTAATAACCTTTGATATGCACGCTGTTTTGATTTATGCGCACTCCGTTCAGAGATGATAATTTACAGGAAGTTATCGAGTAGTAGACCAGAATTCATTTGACTAAAACTAAGCATTACTGCTTGGATACTATGGAATTTTTAATATTTCTCACAATACCACTCAGTATGTATCAGCCCTTAATTTTTTGAAAAGGCCCTAATATAAATATTTTATTCAATCATGATGAATACTAATATTGTTTTTACCTGTAAACCCCTTTCTGTTCATATACAATTGTCGAGAAAGAACTGAACAATAGAGTGACAGGATCATTCTCCCAACACCGTATCGATTTGTACAACTGGAAATATTATAAGGAACAAATTCACCTTAGACTAAAATTAATTCCGCAGCGTTTACATGAAGAATACTCCTCTTTGATATCGATAATTTTTATGCATTCTAATATGATTTGTTTGTATAGATAGAATTTTTTATTTATTTATTTATAAACAGGAGATCATTTTAATGCCAAAAAAATCTAGAATGTAATAGAATTTTAATATGTTCGACTTTTTTTTATTAATTTATTGCAAAGGCGTTTTTTTTGACTTTATAATCTTTAAAATTGGCATTTATTTAAGGGCAGGGAATGGCAAAAAAAATACTCATTTTTTTCATAAAAAACTGTAAGAAAATAATGGCAAAAAAAATCTGGAATGTAAAAAAATTATTTTGATGGTAAAAAAATCGGGAATGTACTAGAATTTTAATATATTTGCCTTTTTTTATTAATTTATTGCAAAGGCGTTTTTTTTTGACTTTATAATCCTTAAAATTGGCATTTATTTAAGTGCAGGGAATGGCAAAAAAATACTCATTTTTTTTCATAAAAAACAGTAAGAAAATAATAAAATAATGGCAAAAAAAATCTGGAATGTAAAAAAATTATTTTGATGGTAAAAAAATCGGGAATGTACTAGAATTTTAATATATTTGCCTTTTTTTATTAATTTATTGCAAAGGCGTTTTTTTTTGACTTTATAATCCTTAAAATTGGCATTTATTTAAGTGCAGGGAATGGCAAAAAAATACTCATTTTTTTTCATAAAAAACAGTAAGAAAATAATAAAATAATGGCAAAAAAAATCTGGAATGTAAAAAATCATTTTGATGGCAAAAAAATCGGGAATGTAATAGAATTTTAATATGTTTGCCTTTTTTTATTAATTTATTGCAAAGAAGTTTTTTTTTTGACTTTATAATCCTTAAAATTAGCATTTATTTAAGTGCAGGGATATGGCAAAAAAATACTCAATTATTTTTCATAAAAAAATGTAAGAAAATAATAAAATAATGGCAAAATAATTTGGAATGTAAAAAATTATTTTGATGGCAAAAAAATCGGGAATGTAATAGAATTTTAATATGTTTGCCTTTTTTTATTAATTTTTGCAAGGGTGTTTTTTTTGACTTTATAATCCTTAAAATTGGCATTTATTTAAATGTAGGGATATGACAAAAAAATACTCAATATTTTTTCATAAAAAATGTAAGAAAATCATAAAAAATGGCAGAAAAATTTGGAATGTAATAAAATCATTTTGATGGCAAAAAAAATCTAGAATGTAATAGAATTTGAATATGTTTGCCTTTTTTTATTAATTTATTGCAAAGGCATTTTTTTTTGCCTTTATAATCCTTAAAATTAGTATTTATTTAAGTATAGAGATAAAGTAAAAAAATACTCAATATTTTTTTATAAAAAAATGTAAGAAAATCATAGAAAGTATAATAAAAAAATTATCAATATTTCTTCTGTTCAAGTATTGAAGATCAACCAAAAAACTTTTACTTATTGTAATAAACTAATATATTAGTTGCAATTTATTCTGAAGATCTACTTCCTTTTTAAAAAAAAGATCTTTTATAAAAATTGATTTAGTTTTTAATAATTATATTTTATATTAACGATATTTTTAAAGATAGAAGTTCATGACATTAAAATAAGGTCTCCTCGCTGATTAAATAGAGAATTATGGATATAATTTGCTAAAAAATGTCCCTAAAATCATGGCTTTTAAAATTGCCATTTCAGTACTAATACTACAATATATAAAAATAAAGTAATAATTAAAAATATGTAATTACAAAAATAAATCATTTTAATAATCCATTTAAAAAAAAATATTTGAAAAAAAGTTGTCTCAGCAAATACCAAAAATATTTTGAGATCTTTTTTTTTTCATTAAAAAGAAATCTTCTGAAAATCTCGTAATAAGATTTAAATATTTAGTGTTATTTACCTCGAATATTATTATAAGTAAATAATCAAAATTTAAAAGAAAAAAAACTGCATTTATTTGCAGAGAATATAAAAATATAAGAACTTGGAATTATTTTTCTGAATTATTAAAACGATTATAAAAAAAATAAGAAGTAAGCTTCATTAAAAAAAAGGTTATCCATTTTTGATTTGAAAAGTACCGCCCTATTGATAATTTGACAGTTATTAAAGATATATCTTATTTAATGTAACATTTATTTAGTTTAAAATTTAGCATTTATATATTATAGATAGTATAACTGACCAACGCGCAAAAATTGTCAAAACTTTCTACAAAAATGGTAGGCAGTTTTACGCTCGGTTGATCTGGTTTCCGTTTTCTGCTGAAGATGCTATTATATTTTCTTTTGAAAATAAAGAAGGTGGAACCGTTTTGTTGAAAGCACATTTCAACAAGACGGTACCACCACCCACACAATATAACAAATATTAACTTTATTGAGGGAAAAATTCGCAGGACGCATAATTTCGAAATTTGGTGATATCAATTGGTTTCCAAGATCGTGCAATTTGACGCCGTTTGGCTTATTTTTATAAAGTTAAATAAAAAAACAATATTAACGTAGAGAAATTTTAAATTGTAGAGCATTTAAAAAATCACTGGTCAAATTTACAGCCCCAAATGTACCAAAAAGTTATTGAAAAAATAACATCAAAAAGATCGAGTCCTGCAAAAAGTATCATGATAGACATTTGAATGTTATTATATTTTATGCAAAAGGACAAATTTTAAGTAATAAAATAAAATAAAAATTGAATTTAGATAATATTTTATTTAATTTTGCTTTTCAAGGCACAAATTGTATAACTAACTCTTCAAGAGCAAAAAACTCTATTTTTTATCAAAATTTTTGATTAAAAAATATTAGAGGTGCAAAAATTATGATTTTAAAAAAAGATAAATACCAAAAAAATTATGAAAAATATAATTTTCCGTTTATTTTTTTTTTTTTTTTGCTTTGATTTGAGTAAAAATATGCCAATTATTATATGTTTACTATGTGTGAATAGTGCACGTGCTTTATTACTTATTGAAGCTTATTTTTAAGGTAATATTTGCTTGTTATAATAATAGAAACAATTTTTTTATTAACAATATTTTTACAATAACTTTAAAATGCAAGAAGGAGTAAGCACTCATCAGAACTACTCTACCGTACGAGGTTTATTTAAATATTTCAATAAGTTCGAGGCCATAGTCTGTTCAGTTGGTGTTAAGTGATTTTGGGAAAAGAGCTTAACACCTATGATTATTATGGAAATAGAAGCAAGAATGAATTTTTTTATAACGACAAACCCATAACATTGTTGGGGACACAGAGAAGTACTTAACAAATTTTAAGTTATTGAAGTTATTGTATTCAATGGGAATTAGAAGGCTTGGCATAATCCCAAAGTTCAAGTCTGTAAGTCCAAATAGGTTTTAGTCATTTCAGATTATTTAATGAAGTATTGAGATAAGTAAAAAAAAATCATCCAAACTATTGCCATTTTGTTTTTTTTTTTAATTGGATAATATTTTTAAACAAAACAATTTATTGTAATTAAAAAAAATTAAACTAAACAAAAATATAAATTTTCCTATAATAAGAAAATGATGCAAAAAATTATTCAAGTTATCAGAAAGTAATTATTTTTAAATACATTATAATTTTTCACTTTAAAATGCAATTACATTTTTCAAATATGAATTAGGATAATTGAAAGCTGGACAAGAGATATAAAAGAAGAAAAAAAAAACAAATAAAAAATCAAATTCATTAGAAAATGGGTATCTTTTTTTCTATATAACAAAGGAAAACTTTTTTTTATAAGATATTCAGTTCGTTAGTAAAAATTGTCTCCCTACTATACTGCAAGCCATATTGCTTCTCTTATTTATTTATTTATTTATTTTTTATTTTTTTTTTACTTCAAATAAATAGTAAATAAAAATATATATATTGTATATTGACAAAAATTATAAAACTCATCAATATCTATGTACATAAACTTATTTTATATAAGATAACTGTTGCAGAAGGAGGCAGACTAATTCTATTTGAATTTGACGACGTGTAAAACATTTCTAATGACTGACTTGACTGACGAAAAGTAATTTTGTAATTTATTTCTAATTTAATGAGTTTATAAATAATTTCATCATTCAATTTTTGATTACATGAACATTATTCATTTTCCAGGTCGAAGCATATTGTGCGTTACAGGTTGAAGGTGATAGTATATGGCGAAGAGCATCAGTCCAGTTTCTTAGCATTTCTGGTGGTTGTCAGGACTTCAGGTTGCCAAGTTCTTCGTTCCTACGATAACTTATAGTCGGTGATAGCGCAACGCAACAATAACGACAAATGGCCACACTGACAATTCCCATAAGCACAAGATTAATTTAATCATTTAATGCGTGGTAAAAAAAAATTTCATATTATTTTTAAATTGCTAAAATATTAATAAATTTGACCGTAATTTTTATCCCCATTCCCAACTATTGTAGCTTCTTGGCTATCATCCCCTTTTTTATTCTTATTTAACATTATTCATAGGGCAGAAAAAGAAGTATGTATATACAACGGAAAAATATTTATTGTCTCAAATAATGTCCATAAATAAAAATTGTAATTTTAGTAGTAAGAATTTATCATTTATTCATGAAAGTATTTTTTTTCTCTCCATATTTTTCTTTTAAATACAAATATGTAACTTTATATAAATTTTTTATTTATTCATTTATTACAATTTTCTTATATAATATGTTTAATTTTTTTATATACATACATACACATAGGTTATTTTTAGGTTTATTACTCAAAACCCAAATTATTATGAAAGACATGATAGTTTTAGTTCTATAAATATCATATCTAATTTACTGAGGTATATTTTTGTTAGTCTTTTGCAATAGATACTTTTTAAAATTTATTCTATAATTTTTATAGCACTGAATACATTTATAAAAAAACAATTAAACGATTATCTAATTTGTATTTTTAATAGTAAAATCAAATGAAAAACATCTAATATTTAGTTTTCCATCAAGTTTTTATTTAATTATATAGTTTAAACCCTACCAATTATATAGTATAAAACATTATTTAAATAGCTACCATAGAATTTCTAGCAGGACTCAATCCGTTTGAGATAATTTTGAGGACTTTTTCACATATTTCTAGCTGTAATTCGGCCATTAATTATTAGAAATTTCTTTCAGGTAAAATTAGATATTTTGAAAATTTTTTTGCAAAACATTTAACAAAAATGATAAATGTTAAATATTTGAATTGAAGAAATTTAATAATGATGCAATATAAAAACACGTTGCTCAAAAAAAAAGAAGAATTTCATAAATAAAAATCTATTTCATTTTTACTTTGGACAAATAAGGTCCTAATATATAAGATTTCGCTAAATTTTTAATTGATCATATAAGGTAAATTTTGTTATTATGAAAAAATATAAAATTACGAGGTCTGTTCAAAAAGTATTGCGAATTTTGTGTTTTTTCAAAAATTATTTCTTTATTTATGAATATCTATTTTGTCCCCTTTAAAGTAATCCCCACCAGATATTATACACTTGTGCCAACGTTTTTTCCAATCTTCGAAGCACTTCAAAAAAACATTTTTTTTGATCTTGTTCAGCTTCTCCTTCGATGCCGTCTTTATCACCTCAATCGTAGCGTAGCGTTGTCCTTTCATGGGGCTCTTCAGTTTTGGTAACAAGAAAAAGTCACAGGGTGCCAGATCTGGGAAATACGGTGGCTGCGGTATTATTAGTGTGTTGTTTTTGGCCAAAAATGGCAAAAGCCAATTTTAGTTCTTTCAAAAATCCGGGCGTTTCTGGCGGATTGTTTCACGCAACTTGCGCATAACTTGCAGCTAATATTCTATATTGACCATTCTACCCTGTGGCAAGAACTCATGATGAACCACGCCACTGCAATCGAAGAAAACTGTAAGCAAAACCTGCACATTCGATCGAACTTGGCTCACTTTTTTCAGTATTGGCTCGTGCGGCAGCTTCCATTGGGATGATTGAGCTTTGGTTTCCACGTCATAATAATAAACCCATGATTTGTCACCAGTTATGACTCTCTGGAGCAAATTTGGATCGTCGCGGACAGAATCCAACAGCGCCTTAGCAATGTTAATGCGATGCTGTTTTTGGTCGAAATTGAGCAAAAATCGAAGACGAGCCAAAACACGTACAAGAAAAGCAGCTGTCAAAAATTAACTGAACATTCAAAATGGCCGAACTTGTCGGCATAAGTGAGAGACATGAGTACCAACATAACGCCACAAAAAAACGAAAATCGAATATACGTAACCCGCGGAAATTCAAAATTCGCATAGACTTTTCTTTTTGAACAGACTTCGTATTTAAATGGGGCTGTAGTTCAACTATAACTCGAGAGATGTTAGTTTTGAAATGCTTTCAAGGTTTTGGGATTGTCTGCGTAAATATGATCTCATTGAAAAAAAGTCAAACGCCGTCAAATTGATTTCAGAAAATCTCGAAATTATGCGTTCTGTAATTTATGTTGATAGAAAATTTGTCTTCTTATGTGGCGTATGGTGCCGTTTTATGTGACCATAAAATCTCATATGGTATAAATTAAATCCTTAAAGATCAGACCAAAAAAAGTCGGTTGTCTGTATGACCGTAGAGGAGTTCATAATCATTCTTAGCGCAATGATCGTATGTCTTCTTATTAATTTTCAAAGAAATATGGGCCAATAACACTGCTAGACCAAAATTCAAACCTAAAATTCAATTCTCGCGAATACAATGGCTTCTCTACAGTCACTTGTGGATCTCAGAATCTTATATAAAGTAATTTTTTTTCTATTGACATAACTACCGAGCAAAAAATAAGCATAATCGCTAAAGAAAAATTTTTGTAAACGGTTTTTACAATTTAAACGAATTGTTTGGTAATTTTACTATCTATAATATAAAATTTTAAATCATAAACTAAATATATGCTAATTAGAATAGTATATATACTTGACAGTTGTCAAACTGACACGACTATACATCCCGAAACCTAAACTTGACAGCACTTTATAATTTTATATAATCAATTACTAATATTCAAAATTTTAAATCAATATTTATAAAAATATATTATATAAAATTAAAAATAGGCAATAAATATACCGAAAAAATTAAAATCTTAAATAGAGACCGTATTATGATTAACTAGTTGAATAAGATGATAATTGATGAATTAATAGAATTTTCAAGGTACTCGATAATTTGCATTTATCCTTAAAAAGGCAAAATTGCCATTTATTTACTCCATTTAACACTGTTGAAGTACTTTTCATATAACTCATTTGCATATGAATGTAAACTACTTAAAGAATTTCCTTTCCGTTCTGGGACGGGATTTAATTTTTTGGACGGGATTTTTTTTTTTTTCATATTACGAATAATAGTAATAATAATAACATATTATTTTAAGCGCTGACACCATGGACACATTTTGTATGCAATAAAGCAAATCTGTTAGAAGTGTTGACACAAAAGCCTTAACAATAGAATCCGCTGCAAATCTGAGTTGAAAGAATATTTATTCATTACTAACCAGTATTATTTATATTTCTTTTTTATTTAATTCTACCACCACAACTGATGATAGACCTACTTCAGATAAATATGTCTACCATAATTTCAATTGGCACTAAAATCTCAGCCATCACGTTATGTTTTATAGAGATTTAATTGTTTCTCGGGAAGAAAAAAAAAAAACAAAAATTAAAATTTCATTCATTGATGGAAACTGCTGTTATTTCTATTTAAAGAAAATAATAATTAAAAATCGTCGAACCCTTTCTATTGTTCTGAGTACACCATGTATTCAGATCAACCCTTAAAACGACAAAATATTCATAAATACCCACAGTTAGTTAGGCATATTCTCATATGATATTTACATATATGTTATGCCTTTGTGCATCGATCGACTGGTAAGTCGCTTGATTAGATATGCTCGTTTTTTTTAAACAAAAGATCCTTTGATTCATGAAATGCGACAGCCTCGCCCCGTCTAACTAAAACAAGGATCGAACATTTAACAAGCAATCCCGAGAGAAGAAAAAAAAAACCTTTGAAAAATTTTTACAAAGTCAATAGCAATGGTGTATTGAAAAGCACGCCACTGGAAGTAAATGCTTTTATTCAATTCGATTTCTTCTTATGTGTGATTCTATTAATAAAAGCGCGAAAAAAAAGGCAAAAACAAAGCGTTCATTTGAAAAAGGAAAATGCTAATAGAATAAGGACTAAGACTCCATTCTAGAAAACGTTTACCGTGAAGAGAAAACTAATTTTATACGTGCAGAATGTAGTCAGTCGTCAGTCAGTCACCAACGATCGTACCTAACGTTAAGCTAATATTTGATTCTGGTTGTTGGGTGATGACTTTACCACTCATGACTGTAAAATTCAATTTGAATTGATTAATGTCGAAACATATCGTATTTTGCGAATTTTAAAATGCCAAATTCGACTAAAGCTGATTTTCAGGTAATGGATTTTCTTTGGTCCTATTATGGCAGATAAGAACCATTTCGACAGCAGCAGTTGGATAGATACCAACAAAACCGCCAGCAATTGGCAGAAGTTGTTATGGCAATATTGTAGTGATTCTCGATGGTGAATACCGGAAGCAACCATAACGTACTTTGAATATTCGGCAGATAGTTGTGCAATTGTGTATAGATGTGCACAAAATATTTTGTTTCTCTAAAATTTATTTAAATACGCTAAGAACCGTGAATCTCCATTTGCAATACTGCCAATAGTTCACCGTGACCAGAATTCAATTTCAACCCTAATCTGAAAAGTGTACAGAAAAGGATTTACGATAGATAATTCAGTAATATTATAATTAGTTGTGTCTTTTTTTTATTCATAATGCACATCAGTGTTAATATGTAAGTGTTTTTGTGCAATTGCATTAGTGAAGTGGAAAAATTTTTATTTACAGTCTATTCAATAAATAATACTAATATTTGGTTAGTAGTAAAGAATAGTTTTTTTTTTTAAAAAATTTTAAAAATAATCATCAGAAGTACTACAATTATATTTTGGAAAATTAATTTTGTTTTCTGTTGTTTTTTTTTATTGTGATAATTATGTTGGAAAAAATGAACATTTATTAAAAAAATCATAGGAAATTATCTATTTTTTAAAGAATTTTTAAGGAATTTATTTTTATACTTTTCTTGAGAAAAAAAAAATTATATATATAATAAATTTTATTTTAATTTCTACTCTATAATAAATTTAAAAATTAAATAATACTACTTATTTGAGAAAAGCATATTTCTAACAAAAATATATATAAATATAATTTTGTTTAGTGGAAATTAATGATAAATTAACATATTCAAATATGATTCTAACTAAAAAATTCTATAAATTTTTGACGATATTTCTTACAATTTTTATTAAAATTTTTTTTTTTTCAAACACTTAATTTTTAGTTAAAGCATTTTTTATTAAAATTATATTTGGAAAAAAGTTAAAAAAACTATTAAAAATATTCTCAATGAAATTCTATTATATTGTTGCAAAGAGACAAATTATAAAAATTTGTATTTAAAAAAAAAATTCACATGTCCTTGAATATCATTGAATAATTACAGATAAGACCGACCCACCGACCGTCTTCTATTCAAAGGAGGGAATCTTGATCACCTTCAATAATATATTCGTATGTACACACTACAAAACAAAATTGTATAGCTAACATAGAATAGTTTTCTCGTATAGACATGGTTTGAATCTCATCTTTGATTTTCCCAGCAAACCCTTTTAAACCGTTTTTAATCCTTTTGTTTATGCATATCAGTTTCCCTTCCAGGAGAATAGATGATTGCAAGGTCATGTAGGTGAAAAAGAATATTTTCGTTTTGATATCCTTGAAAAATGAGGGAACAAAAACTTTTATATAAAAAGATGTGATCGGTAAGGTGGCCACAAAAAAAAGGACTTATTCAAATTATGGCCAAGATAAACTGTTCGTTCAGTGAGAGAGGGATCCTCATCTATACTAAAAGAAGTGTAACAAAAGGAGCTGATTATTTATTTGGATTTATTTTACTTGTGAAAAGCGACGTTTGCCATTAGCGAGGTATAGAGTTCCTACGTAATATTTGCATTGTAGGAACTTCATACCGTGCTCTTGGAGCGTCAAAAAATCTACAAATAAGCAAATTTAGAATAACCAAAAAAAAAAAAAAATACAATATAAATAATTTTAAATATATTTAATTAATTTTTAGGAATTTTGGAAAAATACTGAATAAATTTTCTTATTCAAAATGAAATTTTTTTCCAATTTATTTGGATTTTTGTTACATAAGAATATTTTGTAATCGTTTTTTTTTTTTTAAATATAGTTAAAATGATAGTTAATAATAACAAATATTTATAAAAAGTGGTGAAAGTAAGTAAATTTAAAACAGAAAAAAATACCAATTGATTCATTTCCTTTAGGAAGTTACTTTTAGAAGACCATTTTTGATGTTGGCCCTATATACGAAACGGAACGTTCAGAGAAGAAATAACAGTTTTAGTAAGGTAAAATTTCGTAATTAAATTATCATTTCCGGTGCAGTACCTAAGTTGGAAGAACAAACGAAGGGGCTTTACTGTTACTAAAGTGAACCTTGCGCCGTACGTAGAGAAATATATTGTAGATAGATAAACAAATATGCACAAACATAAAAATTTAAGGCTATAGAACACATGAAAAACTGTTATTATCATAAATGTATTAGTGTCCCTTAATACGAATTCTATCAAGATGGGGCGGTTCTTTTCTCCCTAAACTGCGGAATACGGACATTTCCAATATACATACACATGTATGTATATACTTATATGACTGCAAACTGCACTGTTTTATCCATCTATCGTTTAGGGTGGTTTTTTCATAAAATATCGACAAAATGAAATTGACTTCCTGTACGAGTGTGAAGCCCCTATTTCAACCACACCTCATCATCTTAAATAGTGCGCTGCAGTCCCGCTGACTATACTAAAACATGTTCATCGAAAGTAAAAACAGAAGAACACAGAAAAAAAAAGTGAAAAAGAAATTTTAAATAAATAAAATATTCCAAAAGCTGCTGAGAAGGAAATAATCACCTTGAGATCTTTGAAAATTCATCACGAACAAGGAAGTGGTAAACGTTTTTATTTTTTTTTGCAATTCTAATTTCATGCAAACAAGCGTCCAGCTATTTTCTTTTTCTTCTCTCATATTCCCCGTAGTAATTGTTCCTTTTACAACACGAAATCATTTTTATTTATTTTTTTTTTTGGTTCCTATTTTTCAATTCAAATTATTTAGAATGTACATTTTGTTGTGCAAATTATAAGCAATTCAAAATGATTCTTTTTATAGTCATTTTATCCAACACACACTATAACACAAATCATATAAGAAATTTACAAAAAAAAAATCTAATTTCAGGAAATCAAAATAAAAACAGACAACAAATCTGAATGGTAAGTATTTGATTTGAACAATTTGGAAATAAGGAATTTACAATATTAAAATTTCGAAATAAATTTTTTAAAATTATATGAATTTTTTTACATAAATTTCTTTTACAGAAAGGTGGGGAAAAAAAATAACAATTTTATTGGGAAATTATTTTTCGCTGCCACGGAAATGAATTTTTATATTAAAACTTTAAGAAATTTAAATGCAGCAGCTACGAGTATTTAAAAAATTTTATATTAGTTTATCGTTAATAAGAAACATGTTTCAAGATGACGAACGATTGAATAATCAATGGTAATAAATCATCAAAAAAAGATAAATGCACAATTACGAACAGGAAATCAATTAATATCACAACATTTTGATTTATTATTTTTAATTATAATATTTATATATAAGTTTATAAATAAATATATAGAATATTTTAGTTTTTTTTTTGTGAAATAATAGTCCTGGAGTTATTGTACTATCATTTAAGAACTATTATAATAAAGATAACAATATATTTAAATAAAAAGAAATTTTTTTAAAAAAAATATAATATTTAAAAAATAATTTGTTTTATTTCAAAAAATATTGAATCAATAAATATTATTATGATTTTTTGTTGACATTTTCATGACTTGTAAGTAAAAAGTTTTATTATGAAAACAATAATTAATAAAATATATTTTCTACAATATTAATTTATTGAGTTTTTTTTAAAGGGTAAGTGAAAATCTCAAAAGACACTACGAGATATTCCTAGTACTCCTAATAGTGTGGGACACTAATCCACTAAAAACATATCCTTGGGCATTATCATGACCAATCTTAATTAGTGACTTCAGTTTCACTATTACTTTTTTTAATATTATCGTTTTTGAAAATTGGTTTAGGTCAATTGCTTAGAGGAAATAATTGCCTTAGCAGTGATTACCCTACTAATTCGTGGGGCTTAGTCCTTTTTAGTCGACGTGTATTGTTGCTTAAATCAAGGACCGTTTACATCTCAGAGTTCTCATTTAGGAGTAGGCACTGATTGTGTTTACCTACTTTATTTTTACTTCTTCAGCTACTGGAAGAATGTGCAAATCCCGTTGTAGGAGGCTGTTACGTACACATATGTACCACGGGGCATTGACTATATCAGAAGAACTTTATTTTGGAATGTTTGAATAATTTAAATATTCAATTTGCTTGTACAGCCCCATAACTGGATACCGTAGGTTCATACTGGCTTTAATATTTGCTTGTAGATGAGAAGTTTATTTGGAGTTTCGTCCTAACAGTCAATAATATTTTCTATATTTAATGTTGAGCTCTTCGTTTTTTTTTTATTTTCATATGCTCTTTCTACCTCAGTTTAGCATCTTGGTTGTGTTTGCATATAGTATATTTTGACCATTAATAGATACACCAATAGGATTTTCTTTTTTGATATATACTGGTATGATTCCAAGAAATGTCGAGTGCAGAAACATCAATTACGGATATGCAAGTGATGTGATCCTGAAACCATCTCGATACGATTCTACCGTATTTAGGAAAATGGGGAATAGACACCAATGCAGACAAAACCTATCTGATATGTATACGAAACTCATGCACAAGAGATCTCCATGAAATGGTCCAAAAAAGCAAAATCAATCTGAATATTGCTGGAGTAGGGGTAAACGCTGTGAATAAATTTATATACTTTGGAGTAAACTTTACTCAATTATTTAAATTCAACATAAACAGTGAATACAATCTACAAAAGGTATTAAGGGCCTACCATACCATATCGTTCTTATTTTAAAAAAAAGAAACGAACTCTCAACATCAACTAAGCTGCATTTATATAAACACTTAATTAGGTCAATCCTCAGCTATGGATTTCCGGTTTGGTTGTCTCTTTCTGGAGCCCAAGTGTCCAGGATGCAGAAATTCGAAAGGAAAGTACGAAGGCCGTTCAATAAGTCCTTAGAAAAAGATGGAAAAAACTGTTTTTTTTTTTAAAAAAATTTTGATTTTTCAACATAATCTCCTTTTAGCTCTATACACTTTTCCAACCGTTTTTCCAAAATTTTTATCCCGTCCAAAATATAGGATTTCGGAAGTTCAGCAAAATACTCATCCGTTTGAGCAATGACGTCCTCGTTGGAAGTGAACCGTCGTCCGCCAAGCCATTTCTTCAGATTGGGGAAAGAAAATAGTCACTCGGGGCCAACTCTGGCGAATAAGCGGGATGCTGCAACAATTCCATTCTCAATTCCACAATGTTGGCCATGGAAACAGCGCAGGTGTGCACACGCGCATTGTCCTGATGCAAGAGGATTTTTTTCTTCTTCAGATGGGGGCATTTCTCTTTGATTTCCTCGCTCAACCGTTGCAATAACGATGCGAAATACGCTCCTGTTATTGTTTTTCCTTTTTCCAAGTAGTCGATAAAAATGATGCCCTGCGAATCCCAAAAGACCGTGGCCATCACCTTGCCGGCCGATGACACAGTTTTTGCCTTCTTCGGAGCCCGTTCACCCTTGAAAATCAACTGTGATGTCCGTCTCTTCGTTTCTGGAGTGTAGTAGTGTATCCAGGTTTCGTCCACAGTGACATATCAACGAAGGAAGTCGGCAGGATTGCGATGAAAGAGTGCCAACATAGCCTCAGAGTCCACTGCACGATTGCGCTTATTCTCCTCTGAGAGCAAACGCGGCATCCATCTTGCCGAAATTTTTTTCACAGACAATTTTTCATGCAAAATTGAGGCGACTGTACCTTGTGATATGCCCGTGGCCTCAACTAATTCGCGCACTTTAATTCGCCGATCGTTCAAAATCAGATCGAGGATTTTGTCGATGATTTCAGGAGTAGACAACTCAACTGGGCGTGTTGAACGATGTTCATCTTTTGTGGATGAACGGCCACGTTTAAATTCATTCACCCAATTGTAAACCGTCGCAAACACAGGTGCAGATGTGCCATGAACTGCATCCAACTCGGCTTTGATTTCTTTCGGGCTTAAGCCTTTCAAATGGAGATGTTTGATGACAGTCCTAAACTCTCTTTTTTCCATTGTTATGCACAAATAAATATCGTTAACTTTAATCGACGATAGAAATAGACCTACGCTATGGATCGAGCTGAAATTCGATCATCAAACATCTCCATTTGACGATAGAAATAGTGTCGGTAAAGATTTTTTTTGTAAGTAGCATTATCGACAGCTTTCCTGTCGATAATGCTACTTACAAAAAAAATCTTTACCGACACTACGAGCGCAATTTCTCGGATTTTCTAAGGACTTATTGAACGACCCTCGTAATTCGACATTGCACAGGCTTATACCGCAGAAATAATAAAAGGTATTATCCAAATATATTATCTGGATATATGTAAGAAATATCTGACAGGAATCGAAACTCAACCGAATGCTCTAGTAAAAAACACTAGAGCAATTTACTCCAACCTGCAGTACCGGAACGGATACATATACTCTTCACCATTAATGATTATTGACGACCGATACAAACACCTGGTCGTGAACAAAGGAGGTATCAAATTCTATGAAGCTCGTAGACCTAACTTTCACTACGGGTAGGACACGTAAATCAGCACCATTATGAATAGCCTATTGACTGACAATTGCTGTGGCAACAAATTTTATTGTTAATTAGTTGTAAAGTTAGGTTAAGTTTGTAAATATCGTTGTATATGTGTAAGTTAGATATAAGATATTAAAAATAAGTAAAATAACAAAAAAGTAGAATAAACAAACTAAAAGATAAAGCTACAAATACATTGACTTAAATTGCCAAAATACTTAACAAGGAAAATATCAATTAATTGAATTGCTTCACAGTTTTTAAGCATATAATGTTAGTACGAGTAAGTAAGTTTATATAGGAAAAACTATAATAAATAATTTGAATATTGTTTCGGTAGATCTCTATGCAGCCTGTATTTAAGTCCTTCATGCCAGACCTTATCGAATGTCTGCGGAACATTTACGATAATTTTTTCTCGTCAAATCCTTTTTTCAACCTCATAAGTGATTCTGGGCCAGAGTAGGGTATTTAGTTCTGAAGCCAAGTTTGTAGGATTTGGATGAGTTTTCTTTTTTTTGATAGTTGGTAACAATCTATTTAATATCAGCCTTTCGAATATCTTTGACATTATTGGTAGCAAAGATGACAGAATAAAATTAATAATAATTTAAATATTCGTAGAAATTTGCAAAAACACTGAATTTCATTTGAGTTTATAAATTGTATAATCAAAGTGCAAATCGAAAGGAATAAAAATAATTGAATTATAAGTTCAGTACATACGTGTAGTAATGTACGAGGTCTGTTAAAAAAGTATCGCGAATTTTGTGTTTTTCTTCAAAAATTATTTATTTATTCACGAATATCGATTTTGTCCCCTTCAAAGTAATCCCCACCAGATATCATACACTTGTGCCAACGTTTTTTCCAATCCTCGAAGCACTTCAAAAAATCATTTTTTATGATCTTGTTCAGCTCCTCCTTCGATGACGTCTTTATCTCAGGGGGCCAGATCTGGCGAATACGGTGGCTGCGGCATTATTAGTGTGTTATTTTTTGCCAAAAATGGCAAAAGCCAATTCTTGTTCTTCCACAAATCCGGGCGTTTCTGGCGGATTGCTTCACGCAACTTGCGTATAACTTGCAGGTAATATTTCTTATTGACCGTTCTTCCCTGTGTCAAGAATTCATGATGCATCACGCCACTGCAATCGAAGAAAACTGTAAGCGAAACCTTCACATTCGACCGAACTTAAGGCGCTTTTTTCGGTCTTGGCTCGTGCGGCAGCTTCAATTGGGATGATTGAGGTTTGGTTTCCAAGTCATAACCATAAACCCATGATTCGTCACCAGTTATGACCCTCTGGAGCAAATTTGGGTCGTCGCGGAGAGTGTCCAACAGCTCCTTAGCAATGTTAATGCGTTGCTGTTTTTGGTCGAAATTGAGCAAAAATCGAAGACGAGCCCAAACACGTGCAAGCAAAGCAGCTGTCAAAAATTAACTGAACATTCAAAATGGCCGAACTTGTCGGCATAAGTGAGAGACATGAGTACCAACATAACGCCACAAAAAATCGAAAATCGAATATACGTAACCCGCGAAAATTCAAAATACGCGATACTTTTTGAACAGACCTCGTATATAATGTAATGAAAGTTTTTTAATCAAAAAATCCAAGGTTATTCTGGATTTAATTTTATCCACAGTATTTTAATGGGAAATATACACACGTTGTGGAAGAGTGAAGTAGCGAAAATTAAATGAAACTTATATAGAAAATTATTAAATAAAAGTTACAATATATTAAAATAAAAAATAAAATTGAATTAGCGAAGAATGCAGTAACGAAATCAGAGATAATATCGAATTATTTTATTTTAAGCAAAAAGCAGATATTTTATCCAAAAAGATTTTTTTTAGCAATTATTATTTTATTTTAATAAGAGCACTATCTAATATTATTAACAATCAACATCAATTTCATCAAATATACGAATACATACAAATAATCAGCGCAATCGATATATTGTTATGAATAGAATATCTGCAGCTGTTTTTGTTTATAAATAATTTACCATAATAAAATTTAATTATAGAAATAATTTTGTAATCTTTTAAAAATATATAAATTAGTTTGTTTTCGAATAAAATACAAATTTTTCAAATATAAGTAAAGCGAATTTCAATTAATTTACGTGAAATTATCAAATTGCCGAAATCTTTTAGACCAACTTTATATTCCTTGCCCTTTTTTTATATATTTTTACATAGCCAAAATACCTTCAAATATTTATAGGTGAAGTGAGAAAAAAATAGCCAACCGTTTGTCCGTTTCCTTGCAAACTTTCAATTTTTTAAATTTAGAAATCACAAATTTTAGGCAAAAAGACAATTTTAAGAAATTGTATAATCATTTACTATAGTTTCAACTAGTCTATATCGAAAAGTTTATGCAAATTATCCCTCTATTAACTCATTCAACATTTCTTTACTTTTGTTAATTGTATGAAAACTAAATCAATCTATATCAGAAATTCACAGGAATGTATGTTATTAGTAAAAAAAACTCATTTAATTTTAGTTATTTATTTAAATTTGTTGAAAAAAAATCGCACTCCATTGCTTAGTGCTATAGAAAAAATAAAATTTTTTTGATAACATTTTTTCACTTTCTTTTTATATCTCCATTTATATTGAGAATATATCTTATGTCTGTTTATTTGTATTTTAGTAAAATCAATTTATTTAAAATTTATTGGAAAAATTATCCATTAAAACTGTTGTCTACTATAATATAGGAATTACATTTTATTACGTAATTCGATTGAAAAGGTGCACCCAACATAAATTTATTTTATCTTTCAATTTTGTTGGCTTTTGCCTTGAACTTTATTCGGTTTCGGGCGTGATTGTATGACCACAGAATTTGTCAATGGTTTGATAACATTGCCAACGGCCTTTGTCCTACCCTCACGAAAAACCATCCTCTGTCCAGGACGAATATATTCCGGATGTTTTATAAATCGGAAACGTACAATAGCCTTATCACCTGTTCGTAAACAATCTTTGGACATGGACATGATAAAGGCAGTTTGTCGAATGCTACCACAGTGAACCATGGCCTGGTAACGTGATGATATAGTGGTTGGGTGGTGCAGAACCAGTATTTCACCTTCGAATTCCCAGCAAGCCTGTGGTTTTAAGTCAGAACTTACTATCACCATACCTTTGCGAATTTGAGATCGTTTGATTTTCTTCAGTGCAAAACTAGCTGTTTGTCCACCTCGTACAAGTTTAACAGTCATTCGCTTCCGATGAATACTTTTGATCACTATTGGTATAAATTGACCAAGCGGATCTGGTCCCAATAATAATATATCATTAAGTTTGATTACACCTTGCAGACATGTTCCGGATACAACTGTCCCCACACCCGGTACAGAATAGGAATCATCAATCTGAAACTCGGCCGGCTGATCATCATGGCAGGTCATTCGCGTTGTTAATAGGTTGAGAAACATTTTCAACAAATGCAAATTTTCGCCAGTCACATTAGAAACCTGGAATATAGGACATAGTCGCTGTGAAACGAAATTTGTCGCGCTCAACACGACTTCATCAGAGGTCTTTACAATCACAGGCACCTTTCGACAACCTTGAGATTTCAATATTTTAAATAACAACTTCAAATTATCCTGAAGTACATTTGGCGGACACATATCTATTTTAGTGATCACAACAAAAATGGGTACAGATAACGCTAACGCCAACCCAAGGTGCTCTTTAGTCATACCAACAATGCCTGCATTTGCACCAATCTAGAAACATAGAAAAATATGCACTTACTATAATTCCGTAAAAACAGCATCAAATACTTACCATTAACATTCCAAAATCAGGCACATGACCTGTCATCCCAAATACAGTAGTTTTCAGATATCTCTCATGCCCTGCCAAATCAATAAAAGTGACGACCTTTGCTGATTTCTCGCAGATTTTTACCCAATCCAATGTTCCATGATCTGGCCGATTAACAACATTTCCAATACTGTCGAAACCTTTATATTATTTTGTTGCATTAAATAAATAAATATTAGTGAACTTTTTTTAGAAAATATGATTTTAACAAAATATTTGGAATTTTACAAATATAATATTTCTATTTAAATATTGATCTTTACCTAGAATATCGTTTCCAACAGAGCTAGTTCGACCACTTTCTACTTCATGCTTATGACGGAAAAGACGTTGCCTGGCATGCCCTCGACCATTATCAAGTTCGCCATGTGTAAGTACACCTAAAAGTGTAGATTTACCAGCGTCAACATTACCAACTACAGCCACCCTACAAATAAACGAATTTAATGTAAAAGAAATATTTTCAAACTATTCATATCTAGTGGATTACCTGATTTCCATAAAATCTGATTGACTAACCCTTTTACGAACTAAATACTGCCCTGTTAATCCCTTTTCACCCTTTCGCTGACGTAGCTCTACCACATCGGCATCAATTGTGGTAGCCAATGACTGCAATGTTGCCAACGAGGCGGCAAATTCCTCTGGATTTAACCCACTATCACTGCCATCTGAAATTTTTCAATTTTTATATTAAATAATATGTATACATTTAAAAAAAAATTCATTCTTTACCTTCCCCAATGCCAATTTCATAGATAGTCTCTCCACGACAATCATTGACACGTTGCTCTAGTCGTTGCTTCAGTAGATCGAATTGTTCTTCGGTAGGACTGACGAGTACCCTTTTCTCCCGAATACTGGAATAATCTGCAGACATACTCTGTATAGGATCATCTGCTAACTCCATAGTTTTGGTCCCGCCACACTTGATGGAAGGAGATTTATCCATTTCTAATATTTGCTTAATATAAATGTCGTCAAAACAAATTTCGGTTTCTGCATAAAATGCGGATTAAACATTTTCCCAAGTGGAACTCAATTTATTTTGCTGATAATATTTCACGTAAAAATACAATTGATTCTAAAAAAACACATAATTTTAAATACATTTTAAAAAAAAAAAAAATAATAATTCACTCAAAGTTGACAAGTCCTTATAACACGCTACAACAACAAGTTGACACCCAGTATTTGTTAGCCTATAACAATTTATAAATTATGCAAACAGACGCAGTAAATTCTTTTTATTCTAACCAACAGAGTTATTTATATCACAAATGCGAAAAAGTCACACTATGCACTCGTCTTTATATATATTGCAAATTTCTATTTCACCAGCAAATAATGATATTGCATGCAATTTTTCTTCACTTAGTATAGACACAAACACTTACAATACAATAAAATATGTTCAAACGGTCATGTGTCTATAAAAATACTGTATAGAATATATTCCACCATATTGCATCATATCTTACTTAAATTATGAAATATATTAATGAAAAATATTGGTAAATAAAGGTATTTGCTTAAATTTATAGCATAAAGATTAATATTTCAGCCTTATTTATATATATGTATAAGTAATTTAATTCAGCAATAAAAAATTGATTTATTAAAAATATTGAAATTGTTGACTGATATTAAACTGGTTGAAAAGTATAACAGATAATAAATTTAGCTGAGGTGAAATTTGTTAATTACCAATAGGAATGGTGAATGTATTTCTGACAACAAATGTCAAAATAAGTTGAAATAAGAGGAAGAGATTAATAAGTTGAGGGTTGGTTGTTTTGAATAAGTGGATAAATTTATAAATGTTTCTGAATAAACAATTGTATGCCGTATTAACATGTAAGCGTATTACATTTAGTAAATTCTTAAAATTCAACATTTTGTTAAATAGAATTATCTAAAAAAGAGGTTATGCGCAACGAAGATATGATTTGATGATAGGTCTTAGTGTCTGAATTTGTTATTGTTATCTTTTCAGAGATAATATCGATTCTTAAGTAACTTTACCCAGTACTATATAATGTCACTATATACACGAATATTAAGTAAGTTTCCAAGGAATATAGACTATAGTTTCGCTTATGGTTCAGCAGTTAAGCAGCAAGTTGGATATAATGATCGGCCAGCAAAAATGATTGATTTTATGTTTTGCGTCAGTGATCCATTACAGTGGCATGCAGAAAACTTACGTTTAAATGAGCATCACTACTCGGGAATAAAATTATTGGGGAGCAAATTTATAGCTAATTTTCAAGAATGCATAGGAGCTCGTGTATATTGTAATACATTAGTACCTATGAAAGAAGAGGGCCTAATAATGAAATATGGTGTAATATCTACTACAGAACTAATCGATGATCTCTTGAAATGGAACCATTTGTACGTGTCAGGCCGACTACACAAACCAGTTGATGTCATAATCAATAGCGATTGTTCAAATCTTAAGAATGCTATTGAAAAGAACCATGAAAGTGCTGTTCGTACAGCCCTTCTTCTTCTGCCTGAAAAGTTCAATAAAATTGATCTTTTTATTGCAATATCTAGTCTAAGCTATAGTGGTGATTTCCGAATGATATTCGGTGAAAATAAAAATAAAGTTAAAAATATAGTAACACCACAATTAAGAGAATTTTATAATTTATATTTGCCGGTATTGAAAAATCTAACCCAATACGTGGCTGCTGGCAAAGAGAATTTCGAATTCTGCCAAGAGAAATGCTATTTAGCTAATGAAAAGCATTTACGGAAATTACCTAGGAACCTTCAAGATCGTATAATAGTTAATTCCAAAATAAAACCAGTCAAACCAAATATATTTGCTAGTATTTCGGAACGCAGAGATCTCAAAGATATTGTTATGAAATCGGTCAAACAAATTGTATGGAAGAGCAGTATTTTACAATCTCTAAAAAATATACCTACAGCTGGTATTACCAAAGCGTTCTCGTACAGTTGGAAAAAAGCTCTAAAAACTTTTAATATGTAAATTTGCTGATTGTTAAAATAAAAATAAATTAGGAAAAAAACTTTGTTGAAATCATAACTTTAGTAGTTTTTTTACATACAATATTAAATATTATTGTTTCCTTTAAAAAAAATTATTTTTCTTCTGCTCTTCATCCATTTTGTTTTTCCGAATCCTTAATATTTATTTGTATACGTACATTTTGTGTTGAATATTCGGCATACAGATATTTTGTTAATTTTCTTTTAGTATCTGTCTATTTTTAAACATTTTTGAAAATTGAAATATTACAGAACATGTCTGATTCAGAAAGTTTGGACTCGGATAGTGGTATTAGATTTAAAACGACTTCGACCAGAGATAAAGAATTTAGAAATATTTCTTCATCATATACAAGTTCATCTGGTAGTTCACGCAGTAAAATGCATGTAGAAGATAAAGTTGTACATGATAAAAAACATCATCATCGTCGAAGAAGTAGGAGCAAAGATCGCCATCGTCACCGAAGCAAAGAACAAAAAAAAAGTAAATCGAAAAAACGACACAAATCGGAAGAAAGCCTAAATAATAAAAAAAGTGCGCATAAACACAAGAAAAAAACAAGATATTCGAGTCCATGTAAGTCTTCATCTCCACAGCCTCTACTCTCAAATGATAAAACCAAAAGTTTTCAATTTGATAGTTCTTCGAAAGCTAAACAGAGTCAATATGTAGAAGAGAGTAGAAGAGATGATGAATATGAACACGTAAATATATCTAATAAAACTAGTGGGCCTAAAGATACGGAAGATTGTTTTGGACCTGCTCTTCCTCCAAATTTAATAAAACCATTGGTGGTAGATAATTATGAGGACCCCAATCTAAAAAGTATATCCGCAGATATCTGTGGGCCAGAATTTCCGCATCATATAACTAAAAAAACTGAAACAATCATCGGCCCTGTTATTCCAATGCATGTTCAAAATAATTCTGAAAATGAAAATGATTTTAAAAAATTAGTCCAACATATAACAAAAGAAGTGCAATTGGATACAAGTACTGAAGAGGAAGAAGATATATACATTGGACCGAGAATGCCAGGCTCTACCATGACCAAAACTGAGCTGGAGTTAGAGAAACGTGCATTAGAGCTTAAACTTTCTAAATTTGACGATGATAATTATTCAGATAATAAACCAAAAATTCGGGAAGAATGGATGTTGGAATTACCTGAGGTGAATTCTCTTCGCACTTTGGGACCAACCGCTCGACAATTTAAAATGAAAGAAGGACCAAATTTCAGTGATAGGTTGTTTATTTTACCAATAGTATCGTAACGTGATTTTGAACAAATAAAATTTCTTTAGGTCTAGTTGGACTGATACACCACAAGATAAAAAGAAAAAGCTGGAAAAACCACAGACAACGGAAGATATGAAAGAGCTAATTAAACATAAAGCTCAAAAAGTACAAGAGCAAGTACGTGATTTGGAACAAGAAGATATGGTTAATAAGCATAAAAAAAAGGATAAACGGGATCAATCCCTTCTGGATTTACATAGGAAAAAGTTAAAAGAAGAGATGGAGGTACATTAATATATTTCTTACGAAGTTGAGTAGAAAACTTATACGATAACAATTTTATTTTTAATAGAAAGAGGGTAAAACTGATAAAACAGAAAGACGACCATTTAACAGAGAAGTTGATTTGAAAATTAATCGATTTGATAAAAATCAAACGAATTCGATTATTGACAAAGCTAAACTTCTTGACTCGCGATTTTCTAGTGGAAAAGCAAAATATTTGTGAGCTAACAAGAAAAATAATTAGTTATAAGAATGGTAGTAGATTGTCACAAGATAAATGCGCAAAGTGATGTATAACAAACATAAATATAAATTTATGGATAAAATAAATATTGAAAAACTTTTTCCAAAATTTGCTTATTATATTTTCTCGATTATAATAGTAATTAGATTGATAGTTGAACAATATATTTGTTAAAATTTTCGATGATGCACATTGAACTTATATATAATCAGCCTTAATTTGATTTTCGGCATATTATCTATTTACCATAAATACTATCGTTGTGGTGCCGGTTTTGGTTTAGGCATTTTTCCTAAAAGTGCTACAATTTCATCTTTTTCCTTCCACTCCCGCCATAATTCGAAGAGGTTTACAATAGCGCGAGCAATTTCTTGCACTTTATCCATGTCAACATTTAGTTCTGCAAACCACGATTTCATTGCATCTTTTTGTAATATTACACAAGCTATTTGGAGACAACCGATTGCAATCTGCAAATTTTATTTCAAAATAAAATTGATTAGAAGAGCTTAGTACTTTTGGATTACTATGTACTCCATATTACCTGGTACGGTGGATATAGTAAACATACATCAGTCCTAAGTGAGTCATTGATAATTCTCCAAGACAATGTTAGTAACTGCTCATCTTGACCGATATCTTGAACCAATTGTAAGAGAGGCCTGTATGGCTGATAAACAATCAGACAACAATCTAAATTCTCAAGGAGATAGAATTCGCATTCGAGTATATGATTTGGCCGATATGGAAATTCTTGCTGATAGGCATAGGTAAATTTGTTTTTGATTACACTTTGACATGAAGACATTAATCTTGTATTGGAGATAACACCGAATTCCTCTACTTTAGAAGCCAAAAAAATACATGTTGGCGCAAGCAGAAGTGGATCAATGCTTTTCAAAGAATTACGTGCATAAAATCTTTTAAAGTAGACAGTGGCGGTAGCAATAACTTGTTGACGTAATTTCAAATGTTCTCCTAGAGCTTGAATAACGTTTGCGAAGAAAATAAAAATTTTCTGATACTCGTCTTCAGTTAACGCTTGTAAGTCATGTTGTCGTTCGCGTATTAAATCTTGTCGATCTAAAATCCACTGTTGACTATGTGAGCTCTGCCAGAAATTACCAGCCATATTGACACGTTGTCTATTTTTTTTTTATAAATTATATCCAAGCAAGTAGAAAATAATTATTTAACAATTTATTTTACTATATTAAGTTTTTACTATATAGCATTATAAATTATAACAAGTTAATTACATTAAATATAACAGTAGCTAAAGAATTTATTGGGTAGACAAATAGCATCTACAACGAGAATAAAACTCAGACTTATTAAAACATATATTTTTAGCTATAAATTAATCCAATGAAAATAATGTTGACTCTTTAATTTTGAAAATACATTTGAAAACAATTGTTATTATACTGTATACGTAATTGTCAAAAAAATTGATAATGGTCTCTTCCTCTTATTCAAAATGTGCATGCAACTATATACTGCAAGTCTGTCTAAGTCTAACAGTTAGTTTTTGAATTTAAAATTTCATTTATTTATTATAATTGATTATAGTAATAATAAATAAAGAAGTTATTGTATATTTTTAATTTTGTGTAATGTTATTTGCATTTAAATAAAAATATAATGCTTTTATTGTAAAATCTTTATTTTCTCAATGACTCATTATAAAATTTAGTATTACTATTAATTCAAATAAATTCTATTAATTAGAATATACTTCTACTTAATTTCAAATAACTTCAAATAAATTTATTTTTTGGGAATTTTATTTTGATGTTTTTTTTTAATTATGAATTCCAATTTCATATTTCAATTTTACATATGTATATATACAAATATAATATTTTTGAATTTGACATAAAGTGAATTTGCAATTATTTTTTTATTTATTTACAAATATTGTTTAATTTTATGAAGAGACACAATATTTGTGTAAAAAATATTTTTTATAATAAGATTTTTTAAATAAATCAAAACTTTACTAAAGTAAGAAAACGTAAAATTTCGCATGGTTTTGCTGCGCGAAATTCGACGTTTCACAACGTTGCCAAATATTCAACTTTGGATTTGAGGAATGCGATATTTTGTTGAGTTCAGTGGACAGTTTAACGCCTGAGACCAGTTCATTGTGTTTGAATTTCCAACAGCTGGTTTTTAAACGGATCTTCAATCCACTATTATACAAGCCACGTTCCTTTTTATTTTATATCAGTGTATTTTTTAAATATTGTGTTTGTGATTAAACGGTTCAGTAGTTAAATTGTTAAAAATAAGAGTGAATAATGTCTCCAAAACCAGAAGAAAAAGTTACGGATATCCCAGAAAAGTTGTACGACGCTTCAACAAATACAAATTATCAGCGCCTAAGATTTTTCGGAAAGGTAAATTGCCCACCTGAATCTGTACAATTAATTCAAAATGACTATAACAAAAAATAATTACTTAAAGTATTAACTTTATTCCGATATTAAATTATTTTGTATAATCAAATTTTCATTATTCAATATAATTGAAAATGAAAGTCTTGTATAGATTTACGTATAACAAATTATTATTTTTAATAAATCTTACCAATTTATTGTCAAAATATGTATATTCAAATGCTTTTAGCAAAATACTAATGTATTTAATATACGATTTTATACATATATATATGAAGGGAAGCCTGATACTTGTTGATTAGAAAATTTGGCGGCTTCCATTTTGAAATTGTCATTTCTATCATTAAACGGTTTTCAAGTTTTGAAAATATGCCTTTTTGCAGCAGATAATTTTTGTTTACTTATATGCACAAGGCTAAGAATACTATATTATATTGCAGGGTGGTTTTGCAAAATGTTACGAAATCGTGGATGTTGCAACCAACCAAGTGTATGCGGGAAAAATAGTTTCCAAAAAGTTAATGATGAAGCACAATCAAAAAGAAAAAATGACTCAGGAGATTTCTATCCATCAAAGTTTAAATCATAAAAACATTGTGCAGTTTCACAGCTTTTTCGATGATAGCCTGAATGTATATATAGTGTTAGAGTTGTGTAAGAAAAGAGTAAGTTTTTTCCTTTTATTTTATTTTATTGCTGTTGGGTTTACTATCTTATATTTATATTTGCTTTTAAAATATATAGTCAATGATGGAGTTGCATAAAAGAAGAAAAGTTATTACTGAGTATGAGTGCCGCTATTACATTTATCAAACCGTTCAAGGTGTAAAATATTTGCATGATAAGCGCATCATTCATCGAGATCTGAAATTAGGGAATTTATTCCTAAACGATGACCTTCACGTCAAAATTGGTGATTTCGGCTTAGCTACAAGAATAGAATACGAAGGTAAATATAATTTTAGTTATAATTACATCGATTTATTATAAAATTCTAAATAAATCTTCAGGGGAAAGAAAAAAAACTTTATGCGGAACACCAAATTACATAGCTCCAGAAATACTTACTAAAAAAGGTCACTCGTATGAAGTTGATATTTGGTCAATTGGTTGTATTATGTATACTCTCTTAGTAGGACAACCACCATTTGAAACAAAAACTTTAAAGGATACGTACAGTAAAATAAGAAAATGTGATTACCGGTAATAATATATTTCCAAATGCAAATATAATTTGATTCTTTTTAAGGCAGATATTTATAAAAGAAAGCAATTCTAATATTTTAGTGTTCCAAGTTCGCTTAGAAAGAGCGCGGCAGATATGATCATTGCAATGTTGCAATCAAATCCAGAAAAACGACCCAGAGTAAAACAATTACTGAGTTTCGAATTTATTGCCAGTAGTCCGGTTCCATCATGTCTTCCCAGTGCTTGTCTTACTATGGCTCCTCGAGCGGATCAATTTGAGAACAATGAATGCAATGGATACTACAGGAAACCATTAACCGAAATGAATAGAAGTAAATATTAATAGTAAAGATCTATTTGAATAAAACACGTTAAATCTATTTTGAATTTATAACAGTTGATGACACGAGAATTGATTCAACCTTTCTCAAAAATCACTTGCACGATGCTATTACGGCTTCAGGGCAAATATCCCGTCACAACGAAGAATATGGAGCTGATATTGAAAACTTATATAAACAGTTAACAGCGCTTATTGATTCTAAAGTACGGAAGTTTTTGTTTAAACAAACATTGGCATAATGTTAATTTGCTTGATAAATATTAAAAATTATTTTTTTTATTTCATAGCCATCAAAACATATCGGAAATTTGGGTGATGAAAACACAGATCCAGCTGCGCAGCCATTATTTTGGATATCGAAATGGGTCGATTATAGTGATAAATATGGTTTTGGTTATCAATTATGCGACGAAGGAATGGGCGTTATGTTCAATGATACAACCAAATTAATAATGTTGCCAAATGGAATGTAAGATAATTATAATTTAAATTAATTTTTTGAAGCTATTTCTTTTATATATGTGCATTTTTAAAAATTATTATTAGGAATGTTCACTTTATTGACAAAGATGGCAACGAAACATATATGACGACCAGTGAATATCCGAGTCACTTGGAAAAGAAGATGAAATTGTTAACATATTTTAAACGTTACATGACTGAACATTTAATTAAAGCTGGTGCAGGTGCTTGTTTCAATGAAAATGATTCCATTTCGCGAATTCCACATTTACATACTTGGTTTCGGACAATGTGTGCGGTTGTAATGCATTTAAGTAACGGTTCAGTACAGGTACGTCAAATAGTAATATTTAAAACGAACAATTAAAAAATAAAACATTGATATTATTTTATTGTAGTTCAATTTTTCGGATCACATGAAAATAATTTTATGTCCAAGAATGAGTGCCATTACATATATGGATAGTGAAAAACATTTCCGAACCTATCGGTTTACGACAATAGCACAGAACGGTTGTTCTAAAGATTTATATCAAAAAATACGTTATGCACATGAGAAACTGAAGAAACTCATTGAAAAGTTGTCGTAAGTTCAAGACACCAAGAAAAGGACTATATTTATTTTTTTGATATGTTTTTATATTTAATTTTAATTTTATATTGTTAGGTCGAAAAACAATTCATAAGTACATATTCATAATATTGTCCAGAATTCAATAGCGAAAATATATATTTGTACCATCGTCCAATAGTAAAACTAAAACAAGCAAAAAATTTTTTTTTTTTAACTAAGCAGAAAAACAAAAATAATATAATTATTAAATAAAATATATTTTAAAACGTAAAATTTCATAATTATAAATGCGTTTTTACCGATATATATTCTCCATTCATAAAATATTCACAATTCAATATATACAATTTTTAATATGTTAAAACTATAGTTAATATAAATAATTCAAAAACATAATTGCTGCTGTTATTTTATAAGAAAAATTATTGGCACGTAATTGAAAGACATCAATTTTTTATAAAAAAAAAAATGTATGACGGGATAATTTATACAGTAGAAAGAGCATCGTCCAGCCATAAAATGCACTAAGGCGTACATATAAGCAGTCTTTTATTTTATAATGTCGAATATTTCAATATGTTAGTTAATAAGATAAATATATTAAAAAAGAATCAATGTCATGAAAATTGAGTCGATGTATTTTGTTTAATTATTTGTGAAGCATTGTTAGTACATTTTTGAAATAATTTGTTCATAAGATTTTAAGTAATTTTTTTTATTTGGGAAGACTTGAAAAATTAAATAAGTTACTTTACTTTAAATATAAAATATAAATCAACAATTTAAAATAAATATTTGCCATTTATATCTTTTTCTCTTGTTATTTAATGAAAACAAGTCGAATGTATGTATTACGAACAATTGAGTCGAAAAGTATTTGCTTTGTTTTAAGTACACCATAATGCCTTCAATTGAATTTTTTTTCCCCATTATTTTTATATTATATAATTTAGATATAGAAGAAAATTAGTTTATATAAAAACTCGAAATTCCGCAAATATAAAACATATTTTATAGTAACAAAATTTGTTTTTATTTATTTATATAATTGTGTATACATTAATGCAACACATCGAGATTTTGTGAAGCTACTTGATAGGGCATGATTGTTATAATGACAATTCCATTAAAATTGTAAAAAATACAAGTAGTAAATAATCAAAATTATCACTGTACATTTACTACTTTTTAATTAAACTTATTTTCGAATACGTACGCCTTTCAGTTATTTCTAAACAATATTAATCAAATAAATAATATTTAAAATTTATATTTTTTGGTTGAACTTTGACGAAAATTTAATTTTCATGTGGTAGTGATTTCTAAAAATGAGATTTTATTCAATTTTGAATAGAATTCCATTTCTATAATAATCATAGCAACTTGAAAATATTCAAAATTTATTATAGTTGATTTAATAAAAAAAAAATACAAATTTTTGGGATTAAAAAAAAAAGAAGAAAAGAATGTGAAATGATAAATTTTTGAATACTTTAGCAAATTCAAATGTTACCAAATTAATTGAGATAACAGTCTTGTGGCATGATATCCAATTTAGACGAGGATGACCAAGATGATATTCCGTTTTTTCCGATATATGATTATCAACATAGAAATGGTAATTCTGTTTGGTGGTTCGAACGAGAATTCTCACAAATTCATTATGGAAGTTATGCTCACCGAGGAACAAATTCTTGTACTTTGATAACTATTTTGGTAGCGGAAAAAATTGCTAGATCTCAAATTCAAGTATGTTTTTGACTCGTATTGATATTAATTAAAAGCTGACCACATTAATTATTCAAATACGTTAACTCACTTAGACTTTGGCTAGGAACAATCGTATACCGTACGACTTGGTTTTTGTATTTGGACGAGCTATACTCGAAGGAAATTCCACTTATGTGAATTTATCTGATACGGGACGACTGCAAAATACCAATTTAAACATTCCTGAGGCTATGGAAGCTATGGAGAGTTATATAAATAATTTAGAAGAATGGGTAATGAATCATTGAAAGTATAATAAACATCTTTTCAACTAGTCAATATTAATTCTTAATAGTATTATGTGCATATTCATGTACAATCAATAAATTTGTACAAGAAAATTGCAAGTGAAAAACTATATCAAGTATTGGAGGATGGCTTGGGTATGTGGCAAATGGTTGATTTCGGAAAAGACTATCTTTTTGTTGTAATAATAGCTGATAGCCGATCAGTTCTGTTATGTTTTCAAAAAACTTCTAAGACGGTATAGAAAATTCTTATTTAAAACTAAAAAAATTACGTTTCAATAAATACATACCTTTTATGATTTTTTTAAAATTCATTTCAGATAACACTGTTCGATTCGCACCAGCATTCTGTTCGTTACGGAGCAGTTGTTGCACAGACACATTGGGAAAATTTACTAAATCTTTGCATTTGGATAGCTCAAATGTTCTTAGAAGTTTATCAGTCAAGGCCTACTGTGTACGAATTATCTTTCATACCAGCGAAAGGATAAAGTTTACTTCGTAAAAAATAACTTATTTAGAAAAGAAAAAAAAATGTAATCTTAAATAAAGCAAAAATAATAAATTTACCTGTTTTTTTTTTATTATGATTTTTAGATTGAATCAAATGAAAATAGATTTGCATATGAAGCAAAACGTCATTAAAGGGACAAAGTACAAAAGTCTGTGCAAATTTCTCCAATCAAATAGCAGTATAGCACATTTAAACTTATAAATTTTTTAATTTTTTTTTTTTTAAATGTATTCACTATAATAAATGAACCGCGCTTTATTTACACAAAAAAAAGGTAACAATTATAAATTTACATTCTTACATCAGTAAATCCATATTTTTTTCCGCATCTAAAGTATGTATATATATATATTTTTTAAAAATTTATTTTTATTGAAAATTTTTTTTTTTTAAAGATTTTCCTATATTTATTTATTTATAGATGTTTTTTTTCTTCGTTATATTATATTATTATAAATCTATTTCCATGCAAATTAAAAATTTATTATTTACGATTAAAATCCACTGCTTGGTATTTTTTCTTTCGTTAGCCATAGTTCATGTTCGTACTATGAGACGATTGAAATTGGCTGGTTATAGTTTTCTGATTTGCAAAATAGTTCTCTTGACACCATTCAACGAAATCATCAATGAGTACTGGCCAAGCGCCTTCTGAATCATAATTGCTCATATTATCATCGATGTGTAAAGCAAAGTCCAGTAAAAGATTCCATGTATCTTTTGGTATAGAGCGCCTATGCTTTTCCTATTGAAAAATTAAATAATTTTAATTTTTGTTTCCTATGAATTATTGTATTAATTTTCTGTACCATTAGAAATTTACACCAGAGATCAAGAAATTTGAATCTTCCTTGTAAAACAATGTTCCAATAAGCAATGGCCATATCTAAATCAAGGCCTTTCTGTCCCGGATCTTTAGCATAATTAAAGGTGAAATGGTAAAAATCTTTAAATTTATTTATATCTATCAGCTCGTTTTCTAGCGCTGGTAATTTAACTCTTAATTTTTCTAAACTATCTACACCTAAATTAGTAAATCCATTTACAAATTCCTCTCGCGTAAACTCGCATTGTGTTGCCGCACGAAATTTCCATGCTATTATCAATACTAATTTCGATTCTGGACTTAATTTTAAATCGTCCAAAAATCTAATGACACCATCTGAGTTCACTTTTGTATTATCGTTGGGATCGCTGTATCTATTAAATAGAGCTTCAACTTTTTTACGATCTAATTCTCGATAATATAATTCTGGATTTTGAAAATAGTTATCGCTGGCTAAATCTAATTTCCAATCATTGTGTGTTAAACAAAAAATCGCTGTTTGTTCGCCAGTTTGTGTTAAAGATATAAACTTTCGCACTTTATCCTTTTGCGCTGGTTTTAATTTATTCTGAAATGAAAACCATAACAATTCAATATATGTATATATAAATGATATGAATTTAGTATTTTTTTTTTATAAATAGGGTATTCCTTAATAGAAGGATATGCTATCATTTAGATAATATGCACGTAAATGTTAGGCCATTCGAGCATAATTTTGTTAATCGCTATACCGTAGCACCGTGTATAACTCTCACTTACGTACATTTTCATAATAATCTCACTTTCTAATTGATTACATTATATTAAATTGGTATTGATATTATTGAAAAAAATTTTACATACTATATTATTCATACCATTTTCTTTATAATTTCCTTATTTTCAAGGAGGAAAAACTTCTTTTTTTATGGAAATAGCAAATTTGACGGAAATTTTGACATTTGTATAAAAATAAAAAAAACCAGTTTCCAAGTGAATACACGAATACCGATTGAATTACTTATAAAATATATGTGTACAAAAATATATGTTTTTTTTTTGCCATCTATTGACTGCAGTTCAGACATCTACCAGAATGGTATAAAACTTAACTACAACAATTGAATTTTTTTAAATAATTAAAAAAATAATAACTATTATTAAAATAAATGAACATTTTAATATAATTTATAATGTGAATTAAATTTAAGATTAAAAATAATAATACTAGCCTGTTGGAAATTGTTTTCGTTTGCATTTGATGTGAATTGAATTGAATTGTCTCCACTAGAAAACGAATTATGTAAATTATGTTTTTTTTGAAAACGCATTATTTCAATGTAGGAGAAAATGTGGATATTTATATAGGTGTGCGTATTGAAGTTTTCACTTGGTCGGAGTTTTATTGTGCTATAATAGAGTTGAGTTTTGCCAAATATAAAATGAAATATTGAAAATAGTTTCTATTTAATAGTGTTGCAAAAGGCCAAAAAATTGTCTTGCTATAGAATGGAACATAATATTTCGAAATCATTCAATTTGTTGCAATTAAAATGACATAGTGGTATATGATTGTTTTTTCTACACGTACGTAACTATATATATATATGTATATGCATATATATATAAATATACTATATAGGAGATTTTCTATAAATACGCATATTATTATGTATGCATCTATATAGAGTTATATAGATATATATATATACACATGCATGCAGATTTACAGTCATATATATATATATATATCTAAACATATGACTACACAATAAAAGCAAACTTTCCAAAAGGTGTGTAGAATTCTGTATGCACTGTGTAAACGTATGCAGTCTTTGTTTCATTCTACAATTTCCTTCTAAATGGCAATTACAAAGAGACGATCACTACACGAACACAGCTGTAGAGGCAAGTGAATATTCCTAAGCAAATTTTGCTGGAAATTTTTTTCGATTTGTTTTGTTTAAACGAGACGTTTGAAAAGGAATTTGAGTGGCATCGTTTTTGTCATACTGTCAGTAAAATAATCTCAAAATTGATAGGAATAACAAAAAATCTGCTGCAACTGGTGCCTCTTGTGAGGACCAGCCGCCGCGTAAAAAAAGTCGAAAGACAGCACTTGGTGAATGTTCATCGTGTTGTTCATTAAGTGTTGATAATAAAATTGGTACGCTATTGTCGACGGTATCTGGATCGAGTTCAAGTTCGGGAACGGGATCGGGCTCAGAAACGGTAGCGACAGCAATAGTAACGACGGTGGCAACGACAGCCAATCAAATAATCGACAGTAAAACGTCAAACGACCCTGCTGATCAAAAAATGCAACAACAGCAGCAACAGCAGCAACAACAACAATCTAATTCTAATCATCAGCAATCAAGTGCAAATGCATCGAATAATTCCACTGGAACTTCACAAGGTGGGGAGGCCAATGGACACGTTACCGAGGAGGAACGTCCAGAGCAAAATGGTTCAGCTCGTAATGGATTTAGTGAATTTACTCCACCGGGACGAGTCCATCTCGACAAGACCAATCAAGAGATTATTCGTTTAATTGGTCAATATTTGAAGAACGTTGGCCTTGAACAAAGTGCTGAACTGCTGATGCAAGAATCTGGGTGCTATTTGGAACATCCAGCCGCAACTAAATTTAGGCAACATGTTCTTTCTGGTGATTGGACAAAAGCAGATCACGATTTAAAGGTAAATCAAATTGAAAAAAAAATCATAGCATGACCAAGAGTTGTCATATTTACCATATTTCATACAAACTACTCATGTATGCATTAGACAACAAAGACGAAAATTACTTGAGTTCAAAGTTTTCGAAATTTTCTAAAAGTCAAAAGTTTTTGTGTACTCATGATAACAAAAAATATATTAATGATCAAATATTGAAAGTTTATTAAATTATTTTTTTTCTTCTCTTTACAACTTTAATTCAGGAACTGCAGCCTCTTATCGATTGTAAACATTCAAACATAGTTGAAATGAAATTTATACTTTTGGAGCAAAAATATTTGGAGTTTTTAGAGGATGGGCGTCCTTTGGATGCTTTGCATGTTTTGAGAAATGAGCTAACACCGCTACAACATAATATAACACGTGTACACCAACTTTCATCGTATATGATGTGTTCTAACAATCAAGATCTCTATCAACGGGCAAATTGGGAAGGGAAAGGTCTTGTGTCAAGGTCTCAAGTGATGGAGCGACTTCAAACTTATCTGCCCCCATCAGTAATGTTACCACCACGTAGACTTAGATCCTTATTGACACAGGCTGTGGAAATGCAGACAGAAAGATGCCCATGTCATGACATGGCATGGGAGACGAACATCGAAAATGTTTCACTGCTTTCCGATCACGTTTGTTCATCCGATGGTTTTCCTATGCAGCCACTACAAGTCCTAAATGACCATTGCGACGAAGTATGGTTTTGTAAATTCTCTCCCGATGGCTTGAAATTAGCATCTGGATCCAAAGATACAACTGTTATTATATGGGATATTGATCCACAAAAATTATCAGTTAAATTTCGTCGCACTTTAGATGGACACGCTTACGGAGTTTCTTTTGTTGACTGGAGTCCCGATTCGAAACATTTATTGGTTGGCGGACAGGAAGATTGTCCAGAGATTTGCATATGGAATATAGAAGAGGAAAAACCCGTCAAGATATCACATGCAATGGAGGATAGTTTAACTTGTGGAGTCTTTAACAAAGATGGTACTCGGTTTGTGACTGGCGGAGTACGTGGACAATTCTATCTATGCGATACCAGCGGAACGATATTTCAAACATGGGAAGGAGTACGCGTTAATGCACTAGCATTTCGATCAGATAATAAAACTGTTCTGGCCGCAGATACGCACCATCGTATACGAGCGTAATTTTAATATATTTCAATTATATAGAGAATAATGCATTTATTAATTGAATTTTTTATCCTGTTTATTTTGTTTTGCAGGTATGTTTCTGATAATCCTCATTTAGACTATAAAGTTCTCCAAGAGCAGAATTCAATAATGACTTTTAGCGTTAATTCAGCTGATAGACTAGCACTTTTGAACATAGCTACTCAAGGTCTTCACTTATGGGATCTGGAAGATAAATGCCTTATTAGGCGTTTTAGAGGTGTAAGCCAAGGAAATTTTACGATTTATTCATGTTTTGGTGGTGTGCACGAGAGTTTTGTTGCAAGCGGTAGCGAAGATCACAAAGTATATATATGGCATATAAAAAGAGAAGAACCTTTAGCAAAACTAACGGGACATACGAAAACAGTTAATTGTGTGTCTTGGAATCCAGTCTATCCGTCCCTTTTAGCGTCCGCTTCAGATGACGGTACGGTTAGAATTTGGGGACCAAAAGCAGTTCAACAAAGTCATGCTTCGGAGAGTGACGAGTGTTCTTCCTGTTCCTCGTCATCATCATGGAATATGACATCGTAATAGAATTAATTTTTTTTAACACGAATTATTTTATATATTCGCATAATATATATATTTGACAAAACAAAAGAAGAAAAAATACAACAAACAAACAAAGAAACAGAGATAAAAAAGCAAAAATAAATAAGTAATTTTTAAATTTTAAGAAAATAAATACAGAAACTCAAAATACAATATATCTATTGCAAGCAAAATAAATCGTAGTTCCATGGAATGTCTTCATTGTTGTGACCTCATTATCGATTAATTTTGAAATGAATAACGATGTAAAAATACATCCTAGAAACTTAAGTAAAAGCGTCTTATTAATGAGAAAAAATCCTGTTTTTATTAATTCATCCTGCCAAATTTACTTTCCATTATTATCATAATTTTTTGTTTGTGCTAGTTAGTAAGCCATTCGTTGCACAATTTTGTCGAATTTCCAAATTTAGCTGTGTTCCATCCATATGGGAATCAGCTGGGCCTCACAGATTGGCTAGTAAATTTTTATGTTTACAAACAAAGGCGACCAAGTTATCAGCATGTGGCTTTATTATTCAATATGAATGTGTTGAGTAGAGTTTGGCTGAAATAGTATGCGTCTGTCATTCATAAATATTGATCGAATTTAACCTGGCTTCTATTTGAAATTATGATATGGCGTATATATTAAATATTTTTCAATACAAATTGCCTTTGGATAAAAACAGACGAAATTAGTTTAAACAAATATCTTTTGACTTAAGAAAATAACGGTACTAAAATATCAATTAACCATGATTACATTTTTTTTTTCAAATTTCGTATATTTAAGATATAATATTTACAGTAAACATTTTCTCTTATCAATATAAGTAATTTTTCAATATTTTGTCTAATATATTTAATAAATATTCCTATACAATATATATTTCTTTAGAATTTATTTTAAATAAAATTTATAAATTTTCTTTTGTTTCAGTGATGGCTTTATAAAAAAAATTTAAATGAAATTGTATGGAGAATTATTATGTTTGTTAGGCAGTCCTGTACAACAAATTAGAGATTTTGTTTAGTCAGCTGTTTTTATTATGCCAAAAGTAGTGTCACATATACAGTAGGCTATAAATTTTGATTGAATATTTTCCAATTGTTTTAATTACTATAGATATAAACCGTGCATGTAAATAAATAAATATTATAATTATTATTTTGAATTTATATCATTTTTCGATATTCAAATGTGTATATATATTTAATTTTAGCATTTAGCCGAAATATATTCGGCAATGACATATGATTTGTATGAAGTATTTCGAATTACTGACGAAATATATTTTATACTATTATATTTATGTCAAAATTATTTCCATATATTGAAGCTAATACTAATAATTAACATATTTATGTTCTTTTAAATAAATTATTTAAAATTGATTTTGTTTTTATAAAATGTAAAAAAATTTTGAAAATGTTTTTATACGGGTTGCGTCTTTGCTGCAACAACGACCGAATATAATGACATTGATGCGTTGTTGTCACAATACAACATGAGTTTCGTTCACTTTATTTTGAAATCGACTGAAAAAGGTTGTGTTCTGGTAAGTGCGGTGTGATTTTATTGAATAGAGAAATCTTTAAATATTACGAGCATCTTTAAAAATATTCATTAAATAATTCAAAGATTTTATTGTTTGTTTAATAGTTTAAAGAAATAGCATTTTATTTTTTGGCTAATTATATATAATTGGCGTTTTTTATGATGTGGCATTTTTCTGTTTTAGTTCTTAAATTTCATTGGAAGTCCCTATTTACAATTTCAAGATGGGTAGGGAGAACAGAGCTGCATGGAAAGCCGGCTATTTTGTAAAAGTCGTTGTAAGTACAATAATTTATATTTTTTATGAATTATCATTGAGTGATTTATTTTTGTATGATGAGAAGAATTCGCGTCTTAATGTGTTCCGTCTGGTGCTTGAGCTAGAAATAGCCGAACCCAAAGTGCCTGGTTCATGTTTGTTTAGAAACCGCCTTTATGGCTGTCTGATTGTGTAATTTAGAATTAATAATTTTATTGTGCTAATAATTGAAAACTAATGAGCGCTATTATTTTTGTAGCAACTTCTTGATGAATATCCAAAATGTTTTATTGTTGGTGCGGATAATGTCGGATCGCGGCAGATGCAGCAAATCCGTTCATCTCTCCGTGGAATGGGAGTCGTATTGATGGGCAAGAATACTATGATCCGTAAGGCGATTCGTGGCCATTTGGAAAATAACGCAGCGTTGGAAAAGTTGTTGCCTCATATCAAAGGAAATGTAGGTTTCGTTTTCACCAAGGGAGATTTAGCAGAAATTCGGGACAAGTTGATGGAAAGCAAAGTTCGCGCTCCAGCTCGTGCTGGTGCTACCGCTCCCCTATCAGTTATTATTCCAGCACAAAATACTGGTCTTGGTCCTGAAAAAACATCTTTCTTCCAAGCTCTATCTATTCCCACGAAAATTTCGAAGGGTACTATTGAAATCATCAATGATGTTCCAATTTTGAAACCGGGTGATAAAGTCGGAGCCTCAGAAGCCACACTTTTAAACATGTTGAACATCTCTCCGTTTTCGTACGGTTTAGTTATTGAGCAAGTGTATGATTCTGGATCGATTTTCTCACCGGAAATTCTCGACATCAAACCAGAAGATTTGCGCGCCAAATTCCAAGCAGGCGTTGCTAATTTGGCCGCTGTTTGTCTTCAAATTGGCTACCCAACAATTGCATCGGCGCCACACAGTATCGCCAACGGATTCCGCAATCTCTTGGCTATTGCCGCTGTTACGGAAGTTGAATTCAAGCAAGCTGCAACTATTAAAGAATTCATCAAGGATCCTAGTAAGTTTGCTGCTGTAACTGCAGCTGTTGCTCCTGCGGCAGAAGAAGCGAAACCAGCTGCTGCAGCTAAAGAGGAAAAGAAAGAGGATACCGAAAGTGAAGACGAAGACATGGGCTTCGGTCTCTTCGATTAAAGATCCGCGATTATGTTTTGTATTTTCGAGACGTATACTCGCTGGAATAATCCAATGGCGATTCGTCTCGATTTTTCATTCTGTGGATTTTTATCTTGAAGGCAAATAAATAAAAAAGTAATAACGAAATTGTTTTTATTTTAAATTATGAGGTTAGGTTTTACAATAATGTCCGTTAATATTCCAAATGAAGTGGAGTCATTTTTATAATAAAAACAGAAATCATCTGATAGAAGCATGTACAATTAAATTGCAATTGGTTAGAAATTTGAAGAAAAGTACAATATAAGTGGAACAAAGTTGTGTCGAAACTATTTCCTTCGTATTATAACAGGTGTATAAGTTTAAATCCGCTGTTTGGTCATAGATGGCGTGAGTGAGCTACCATGGGCACGCCATACTTTTTTTTATGGGTTTGACATCTGTCAATATTAATCTAAGGCACACTGTCAGCAATTCCGTACAACAACATACATTTTTCCTTTGGTAATCATGTCTAGTTTTGTGCCAGAAAAAGAGCATATGCGGGAAATCGGCTGCCGAGTCGGATCGAATGCTTATGGAGGTCTATGGTGACAGTGCGTTATCGGAAAGAACGTGCTGAGATTGGTTTCGTTGGTTCAAAGACAGCAATTTTGACTTGTGGAACAAGAAGCGTGAAAATCGGCCTAGGAAGGTTGGCAAAAAAAAAAAAATCAAAAAATGCTCGCGGAGCAATTGGGTGTTACTCGACCAGCCATTTGCATGAGTCTGCATGCCATGGGGAAGATTGAAAAGATCGGAAAATGGGTGCCGAATGAATTGAACGATATGCAGATGGAGCGGCGCCAAAACACATGCGAAATCTTGCTCGCCAGACAAAAAAGAAAATTGATCCTGCATCGGATTGTGACAGGCGATGAAAAGTGGATATATTTCGAGAATCCTAAACGCAAAAAATCGTTGGTTGATTCCGGCCAACCATCAACATCTTCCCCAAGACCAAATCGCTTCGGACAGAAGACAATGCTGTGCATTTGGTGGGATCAGTGGCGTATCGTCTACTATGAGATGTTGAAACGTGGTGAAACTGTCAATGCCCAATGCTACCACCTTAGATTAAAGAAGTACTTTTCTTTTAATCTAAGGCTACCACCAACAACTAATCAAATTGCACCGTACTCTGCGAGAAAAAAGGACGGATTATCAACAAAAACATGATAAACTGATTTTTCTCCACGACAACGCACCATCGCACACGTTAAAAATGGTCGGAAACTACTTGGAAAGACTCAAAAATTGATTTTGTATAAATAGCTTAAGAATATTGTAATATTTTTCAGAATAAAATTGAAAATTGTCAACTTTAATTTTTTTTAGTTTGGTCAAGTAACGTTGCCTAATGTTTGGCTGGAAGTTGTTAAATTTCCATGGCCCTCCAAACTTACCAAACTATTGGCCTGTTCACGCGACCTTATGTTTGGCTGGTAAATTGTAAAGTTCCCATGGCCCATTGGATATAGAAATTTACGAAAACTAAAAAAGATACGAAGAAGACAGAAGATAATAAAGCCACCTAAAGTTATGACAACTTATAACAGATATAAAAAAAACCACTACATTACATTCCACTTCGACAATTGCCATCTACAAGAAATAAAACTAGTGCAACCCATTAAAATTGCGAGCATGAGGATTCAAGAATATCTCGATGAGTGAAATACTAAAAACGTTGATTTTGTTCCGTCGAAAATTGATACAATTCGTTACGACGGGAAAAGGGAGCCCCACGGCTGTTCGTCCGCCATGTCCGACCAACGGTGAGGAGCCTTTGGCTGAAACGTGGGTGGCTGTTGTTTAATATCTACATCGCGGGTACATTCTTAGGGCTGGAGGTGAATTCCGGGTACTATCACTGCAAATGATAGTAAAGGTTTAGGTAGGCTTTGCTACCAACAGTTAGGATGGATGTAGCTGTTCATACGGCGGGGCCAGTTAGTTGCAGAAATGTGTGTGGAGTAATGAGGAAGCGGTCTGCTGGTAGAGACCGCTTACCGCAGGAATTTTAAAGATGAATAGATTCAATGTTTGCCTGCTTCATGCGAGAAACACGACCGAAAGCTAAAAAAGGAGATATGACGAAAGATGGTGATGAGGTATGGTAGACTGAGTGTTTGTTGCATGGTGCATCCCAAGCAGGAAATAAGAATTCGTTGGAAGTAAGTGAGCTGGGTTGATAAGCTAGCGAAATCCATTATAGGCGATCTGTGGTATTATGTCAAATGACCGGTATGCCACGTTAAATGGAATTAGTTTAAAATTGTATTCGATTATACACATATATCGATTTTCGATTTTTTTGTGGTGTTATGTTGGTACTCATGTCTCTCACTTATGCCGACAAGTTCGGCCATTTTGAATGTTCAGTTAATTTTTGACAGCTGCTTTGCTTACACGTGTTTTGGCTAGTCTTCGATTTTTGCCCATTCCAAAAATATGGATAAAGAATCTGTTTCGGAAACAAGAAAAAGTCACAGGAGGCCAGATCTGCGGATTACTGTGGCTATGGCATTATTAGTGTGTTGTTTTTGACCAAAAATTCGCGCACAAGCAACGATGCGTAAGCAGAGACGTTATCATGGTGCAAAAGCCAATTTTTGTTCTTCCACAAATCCGGGCGTTTCTTCCACAGATTGCTTCTTGCAACTTGCGCATAACTTGCAGGTAATATTCCTTATAGACCGTTCTACCCTGTGGCAAGAACTCCTGATGCACCACGCCCCTACAATCGAAGAAAACTGTAAGCAAAACCTTCATATTCGACCGAACTTGGGGCGCTTTTTTCGGTCTTGGCTCTTGCGGCAGCTTCCATTGGGATGATTGAGCTTTGGTTTCCATGTCATAATCATAAACCCATGATTCGTCACCAGTTATGAGCATCTGGAGCAAATTTGAGTCCAACAGCTCCTTAGCAATGTTAATGCAATGCTGTTTTTGGTCGAATATGGGCAAAAATCGAAGACTAGCCAAAACACGTGTAAGCAAAGCAGCTGTCAAAAATTAACTGAACATTCAAAATGGCCGAACGTGTCGGCATAAATGAAAGACATGAGTACCAACATAACGCTACAAAAAAAAATCGAAAATCGAATATACGTAACCCGCGGAAAAATCAAAATTCGCACAGACCTTTCTTTATGAACAGACCTCGTAGTATAGGTTATGTCTTATTTGAAGGAACGTTGAGGCCCGTTGTAAAGTTAATAAAAAGCAATCAACCTTCAAATATGCCTCAATTGTATATAGATATTATTGACAATTTTTAAAGATACAAAATTTTCCTAAGTTTAATTAAAAGTATTTATAGAAAGAAAAAAAAAACTCGGAGATAAAAAATTATTAAATTTTGCTTGGTTTGGAAAATTATTGGTTTTTTTTAAAGATATTTTCTCAATAAATAATCGCTACACGAAATAGATATAATACAATTGAAGATTATGTAAATAGAAGAAAATGTTAGTAATAATCAAAGTCAAACTAAAACGATTAACGATAAAAATTTCCTGTCTGCATATTTAATGATAATAATTAGAAAAATTCCCGAGCATTGTTATTGTTACTTTTCCAAGTATTCAATGTCGTCCTTATTTTTTTAGTTCAGTATTTATACACTCATAATAACCCCTAATTAGTGATATGTACATATATAAGAGTATAAATAATAACTTGAATACAAAACATAAAAGTTATGAAATATTTAGAAGCGAATGGATCATAAAACCAATTTTTACAATGTGCACTTTTATCTCAAGCGATTGCTTGAAATAATTTTTTTAACATTTCCCAAAACGTTAACGATGTCATTTTGACTTTATAATTATGGCAATATCTATTGGTCTTAAAATCTTTGCCGTTTTTGAAGGCGGATTTTATGGCTGTCGATTAAACATTTATGCCAGCTTTATTTATGGTACAAAAAAAAAAAGAAATACTTAAACACAATACAAATGGCAAGTATAAAAGATTTCGATTTTCATTCCACATTATTTGGAATATGCTCGTACATATTCCACATAATTTTAATTTTAATATCATTTTAATGTTCTATTTTGTTGCTGGCAATTTTATTTATGTATTTCGAATTTACAATATTACACTGATAACTCGAAAAGTTCATTTGGAAGTTGTTATTTGGTTTTGTTGTTATAGCATACGCAATTTTCTGGCTTAATTATTGCAGAAGCGGTGAGAAATCGTAACGCTTGCATACTTTTGTGTAGATTTTTTTATGTAGACATAACACCTACTGACAGCTAGTTTTCGTAATAGAAATTTATTGAATGGCAAAAGCATAATTTATATTCAATTTAATTCACTTTTTGCAAACAAAAACACAATTTAAATAGGGAATGTTTATTTTTTGTATGGGGTGCGCCATCTAAATGTGGTCGATGGTCGCGGATTGTCTGTTTCCAATAATCTTTGGGTTAACTGCACTTTATATGGAAACATATCCAGATCATCTTTCAGAATCCTCCTCAAAATAGTTCCACTGATGTTTAGTTGCTGAGACCGGCGGCGGTACGAGACAGAAGGATTCTCTGCAACACTCCGTTGAACAGCTTCAATATTTTCATTTGATCGTCGAGGACGTGGTCGATTTGAATGTGAACGGTCCGCTACAGACCCGTGATTCTCGAAATTCGAAGCTAAGCGGCGAATAGTGTCACTTTTAGGCGCAGAACGACCGCGATACTTTTGACGATACGCATGCTGTGTTGCAACAACTGAACGATTACATTTAATGAACATTGTCACTATTTCCGCGCGTTGTTTGGGCGTGAATCGATTCATGGTTAAAATTGTAATGCAATAACCTTTCCGAAATGTGTTCGACGACGTCAATCGGTTTAAATCTTTCAAAGTTATTCAATATTTCCATCGACCACATTTAGATGGCGCACCCTGTACAATCTTTTGATATGAAATGGAATTGTATTTTAGGTTTATTATTTATTTCGTAAATATCAATCAATTATGAAGCGCCTCAATTTTGTAGACTTTCGGAGAGTTTTAAAAAACGCCATTCTCCATGATAGTGGTAGCATAACGAAATGCTTGCATACTTTTGATATTTTTAAAGTTGTTATTTTGGCACTTATCGGAAAGTGCAAGTGAAAGTGTAGTTTTTATCTTTTCTGAATTACCATATTTACGAAAAACTAAGTATTTATATAAATAGTTATATTGCCGATAACATTTAATAGGAAGTTTTTATTTCAGAAAATGAAGTGTTTTATTAGAATTGTTGGGAATTTCTCCCTTTCGGTAAGTTTACATCTTCATTTTTACTAGAAAAATTAACAACAATTTATTTTATAATGTGTTTAAATGGCGTCATTTAATAAATATAAACAAATGTGATGATGACAGTTCAATGTTTACTAGAAAATAGTTCAGTGCCGGTGTATGTTAAGTCTGTGTAAGAAAATTTAAGGGAAAGAATTTTTCAGTTTGTTCATTGCGGTTTTCATTATGTTAAAATAAAAAAAGTAAATTGTGCTTTCGCTTGCTCTATTAGACCATTTTGTAATGCATTTACTAAATAATAATGTTTTCAATTTTTTCTAGAATATTAGTTGTTAATTATTTAAGTACCTTGTAATTTAGTTTTAAAGCATTTGCTATAATGTTGAATAATGCTTTATTTTTTAATTTACCATTTCAATTTACAAAACACAAATTTATATTTTAAAGAAGCTTTCAATATCAACAAATATGCTTGTTTAATATTAAAATTTATATTTACTAAGCTGCGGTGTGGGGTTTTAATTTCAACATAATATCACATTTTCTCTAATTTAATTCATTTTGTATTTTTGGAATGGATTTTTCTTTTGTTCACAATTTTTTTTTATTGTAATATAATTAAATAACAATTGAAGCCCTAGAAACCAATATTAGGCAATTTATCCAATCAGGATGAGCTTCGTAAAAAACGCTATTTTTGCAAAAGAAAAATTTTCCGAATAAAAATTTTTAAATTTGCAAAAAATTTAATTTTTTGTTGTATTTTTCGTTTTTAAACTAATTTTAAAATTATATTCTTAGAACTTTTTTTAATTAATGAACACAATAAATATTTTCAATGTAATATAATCAGTTTAGGAAAAAAACTAACGATCGCCCAAATATTTAGATAAAATGTAGCATAAGCTGTCATAGATACATTAAAAATGATTATTAAATTTGGAAATATAATTTTGTGCATTCGAATGGGAAATCATTATTCAAATGAAAATTATATGTACTGTGAACAGGAAAATTGAACAATGACTATAGTACGAATGGTAATTACTAAGAATATGCGCTTAAATCCGCTGTTTGGTCATAGATGGCGTGAGTGAGCATCTTAAGCTACCATGGGCACGCCATACTTTTTTTTATGAGTTTGACATCTGTTAACATTAATCAGTGTACATTGTCAGCAATTTCGTACAACAACATACATTTTTCCTTTGGTAATCATGTCTATTTTTGTGCCAGAAAACTAGACATGATTACCAATTTGAAGAAATCGACTACCGAATCGCATCGAATACTTATGGAGGTCTATGGTGACAGTGCTTTATCGGAAAAAACGTGTTTTCGTCGGTTCAAAGACCGAAAATTTGGCTTGTGGGACAAAAAGCGTGAAAAACGACCTAGGAAGGTTTAGGACCATCACTTGCAGGCTCTTTTAAACACATGTTAAATCTTGCCAAAACACATGCTAAATCTTGCTCGCCAGATAAAAAAGAAAGTCATTACTCCATCAGATTATGACAGGCGATGAAAAGTGGATATATTTGGAGAATCCTAAATGCATGAAATCGTGGGTTGATCCCGGCCAACCATCAACATCTTCCCCAAGACGAAATCGCTTAGGACGGAAGACGATGCTGTGCATTTGGTGGGATCAGCAGGGTATCGTCTACTATGAAATGTTGAAACCTGATGAAACTGTCAATGCCCACCGCTACCACCAACAACTGACCAAATTGCACCGTGCTCTGCGTGAAAAAAGGACGGACTATCAAAAAAGACATGCCAAGCTGATTTTCCTCCACGACAACGCACCATAGCACACGTCAAAAATGGTCCGAAACTACTTGGAGACACTCAACTGGGAGGTGCTACTCCACCCCGCTTATTCACCAGACCTGGCTCCTTTCGACTACCACCTGTTTTCGTCGATGGGCCACGCGCTCGCTGAGCAGCCATTCGATTCTTACGAAGACGTCCGAAAATGGCTTGATGAGTGGTTTGCCTCGAAAGAGAAGGAATTTTTTTGGCGTGATATCCACAAATTGCCCGAGAGATGGGAAAAATATGTAGCTAGGGAGGGTAAGTACTTTGAATAAATTTGTTTTTGCTTTCTATGAAAAAAAACATGTGTTTTTTTGACTAAAAAATAGCGGATTTAAGCTAATACACCGGTAATTGTTTACTTAAATAATACGAATATAAATTATTGTCGTTGGTGAAATCGGTGAAATCATTGCACAATAAACACGTTTACCTCTATCATCGAATTATTAAATTAATAGCCGAGAACAATATTATTTTTGATTTTCCAACTGTGATTATACTTAATAATAATAATAATTACAAAGCATAGATCTAGAGCCATAGCATATTTACTGAGTTGTTTTTCCAATAAAGGATTAATTTGGAAAAATTTCTTAAAAATCAAATATTAAACAATTAACAATTTTCAGAGTTTATATTAAATGCAAAAACTATCAAGTTTATAGTTGCTTTTATGGGAAATAATTTTAAAATCACTAAAATTAACATCAGACAATTATAAGATCTTTTCATTAAAATATTTCTATTCGAATCGAGCAGAATTGCTATCAACATTCAAGAAGGAGAAATGTTGTAGAAAAAAATAAAATTTATTAAGTATGTTTGAATTTCATAGTGACAGGGGAAAATTCAATGAGATCTTAAGAAAATTTTCAATTTTCTTGGATATTTATCGGTTAAATGAAATCATGCCATCGTCGTCTATTGTTTACAAACAATTTCCTTTGGAAGATTTGGTTTTGGAGAATTCATGTGGTATTAATTTTACGCAAACAACGTTACAGTAATGGAAGTTTCTACAATTTTCTTTATTAAATGTGAATATTTGAGTGTGGAAAAATTTTCCTTGCATCGAAAGTTATCCGCCCGGAATAGATAGTTGTAAATATTGTACACTAGAACTTTTCAATTTTTCTATGTTGCGTAGAGTTTGCATTGCAAGAAGAGTTCTTTCTTTTGTTAATTTTAAAGTCATTGCACAATCAGATCTGAATAATTTATCTTATTTAAAGGGTAATATCTTCAAATTTATTTTTAATATTAGAAATGCTTAAAAATGGGGTATTAAAAATATTTGTCTGTTTAAATGTTTTGCAATATTTAAAAAAAAATAAAATTAAAATAAATAATAAATTGTCCAGCATCACTTTTTTGCATTAAAATTTAATAAATATAACCAAAAAGTTGTAGTTACGTCCACAAAAATAAGCAAAAAAATTAAAAAAAAACCATATTCAATAATAATGTTCGGTAAAAACCGATTTCGGTAAAAAATTTCAGTACAAATTTTCGGTAAACAAACTCTTCGGTTCTAAGCAAATTTTCGGTAAACATTTCCAGTAAAAATTTTCAGTAAAAATATTCGGTGAAACGTTTGGTAAAAATTTTCAGTAAAAATTTTCAGTAAAAATTTTTAGTACAAATTTTCAGTAAAAATGGTCAGTAAAAATTTCCAGTAAAAATTTCCAGTAAAAGTTTTCAGTAAAAATGTCCAGTAAAACTTTTCAGTAAAAATTTTCATTAAAACATTTTCAGTCAAAAATTTTTCAGTAAAAAAATTTTCAATAAAAAATTTTTAGTACAAAAAGTTTCAGTAAAAAAATGTTCATTAAAAAAATTTTCAGTAAAAAAATTTTCAGTAAAAAAATTTCCAGTAAAAGTTTTCAGTAAAAATTTCCAGTAAAACTTTTCAGTAAAAATTTTCATTAAAACATTTTCAGTCAAAAATTTTTCAGTAAAAAAATTTTCAATAAAAAATTTTTAGTACAAAAAGTTTCAGTAAAAAAATGTTCATTAAAAAAATGTTCACTAAAAATGTTCAGTAAAAATTTTAAGTAAAAATTTTCTGTCAAAATTTTCGGTAAAACTTTTCAGTAAGAATATTCGGTAAAAATTTTCAGTAAAAATTTTCAGTAAAAATTTTCAGTAAAAATTTTCAGTAAATATTTTCAGTAAAAATTTTCAGTAAAAATTTTCAGTAAAAATTTTCAGTAAAAATTTTCAGTAAAAATTTTCAGTAAAAATTTTCAGTAAAAATTTTCAGTAAAAATTTTCAGTAAAAATTTTCAGTAAAAATTTTCAGTAAAAATTTTCAGTAAAAATTTTCAGTAAAAATTTTCAGTAAAAATTTTCAGTAAAAATTTTCAGTAAAAATTTTCAGTAAAAATATTCAGTAAAAATTTTCAGTAAAAATTTTCAGTAAAAATTTTCAGTAAAAATTTTCAGTAAAAATTTTCAGTAAAAATTTTCAGTAAAAATTTTCAGTAAAAATTTTCAGTAAAAATTTTCAGTAAAAATTTTCAGTAAATATTTTCAGTAAAAATTTTCAGTAAAAATTTTCAGTAAAAATTTTCAGTAAAAATTTTCAGTAAAAATTTTCAGTAAAAATTTTCAGTAAAAATTTTCAGTAAAAATTTTCAGTAAAAATTTTCAGTAAAAATTTTCAGTAAAAATTTTCAGTAAAAATTTTCAGTAAAAATTTTCAGTAAAAATTTTCAGTAAAAATTTTCAGTAAAAATTTTCAGTAAAAATTTTCAGTAAAAATTTTCAGTAAAAATTTTCAGTAAAAATTTTCAGTAAAAATTTTCAGTAAAAATTTTCAGTAAAAATTTTCAGTAAAAATTTTCAGTAAAAATTTTCAGTAAAAATTTTCAGTAAAAATTTTCAGTAAAAATTTTCAGTAAAAATTTTCAGTAAAAATTTTCAGTAAAAATTTTCAGTAAAAATTTTCAGTAAAAATTTTCAGTAAAAATTTTCAGTAAAAATTTTCAGTAAAAATTTTCAGTAAAAATTTTCAGTAAATATTTTCAGTAAAAATTTTCAGTAAAAATTTTCAGTAAAAATTTTCAGTAAAAATTTTCAGTAAAAATTTTCAGTAAAAATTTTCAGTAAAAATTTTCAGTAAAAATTTTCAGTAAAAATTTTCAGTAAAAATTTTCAGTAAAAATTTTCAGTAAAAATTTTCAGTAAAAATTTTCAGTAAAAATTTTCAGTAAAAATTTTCAGTAAAAATTTTCAGTAAAAATTTTCAGTAAAAATTTTCAGTAAAAATTTTCAGTAAAAATTTTCAGTAAAAATTTTCAGTAAAAATTTTCAGTAAAAATTTTCAGTAAAAATTTTCAGTAAAAATTTTCAGTAAAAATTTTCAGTAAAAATTTTCAGTAAAAATTTTCAGTAAAAATTTTCAGTAAAAATTTTCAGTAAAAATTTTCAGTAAAAATTTTCAGTAAAAATTTTCAGTAAAAATTTTCAGTAAAAATTTTCAGTAAAAATTGGCAGTAAAAATTTTCAGTAAAAATTTTCAGTAAAAATTTTCAGTAAAAATTTTTAGTAAAAATTTTCAGTAAAAATTTTCAGTAAAAATTTTCAGTAAAAATTTTCAGTAAAAATTTTCAGTAAAAATTTTCAGTAAAAATTTTCAGTAAAAATTTTCAGTAAAAATTTTCAGTAAAAATTTTCAGTAAAAATTTTTAGTACAAAAAGTTTCAGTAAAAAAATGTTCATTAAAAAAATTTTCAGCAAAATAATTTTCATTAAAAAAATTTTCAGTAAAAATTTCCAGTAAAATTTCCAGTAAAATGTTCAGTACAAATTTTCAGTAAAAATGCTCAGTAAAAATTTGCTGTAAAAAAAATTTTTAGTAAACAAATTTTCAGTCAAAATAGTCAGTAAAAATTTTCAATAAAACTTTTATGAAAAATTTTGTGTAAAAATTATCAGGGAAAAATTTTCAGTTAAAAAGTTTCGGTTTAAATGGTGGCGTATATTTTTTAATATTTAGCATTTCCACAAATTTTTATGATGCAGATTTTTAGTAATTTATGCATTTTGAATAAAAGATTTTGAGTAAAAATAGTTATTAAAAAAAATGTGTGGAAGAAAATATTGAAATTAGTCGAAAAAGAAAACGAGTTATTTACCATTGTATAAATTTGAGGAATTTATTTAATAATTAAGTGTAAAAAAAAAATATCTATAATTATATATAAAATAAGATATTTATAAAATTTTTAAAGCTAAATTTCACTTTCACGCACAACAGGATGTAGTATACCAGAAGCTCCATTACAACCGACTGTATTAGCGATAAAATCTTGAAAATTGCTTTCAAGTGCCCACATAAATTTCTTGTAACCTGGTATTACCTGTGTTGGGGGAAATCAAAAGAAAAAAAAGTGTTAATAAAATTATGAGTCAAAAATATATAAACAGCATTTCATAGTGTTTGCACATAATTTAATGGATTAATCCAGTGACGAGACGTCTACTACATTATAGAAATAGACTCACCTGCGTGGCAAGTCGGCACTCTCCACCTCTTTGCACCTCAAGAAAGTTGGAAAGTTTGAAAGAAGTTTCCGTATTCCATAGATATATATCGCTTTCACTCTTGTACCGGAAGAATAGAGCTGCACCTGTATCAGCGCCAAGAAGAACGATTTGCTTGCCGGATGGTTTTGCCCCAACGTCAACGACGGCCCCGGAACCCACACCTCTCCGCAGATGATCAGTTTTGATGGAGAACAGTTTCGTGGAGCATAAATATGTAAAGTATAGAATTTTTGTATTATCCGATTTCTGTATTAAAGACATATACAAGACGTCGTTTCTAGTACATCCGACGTTGATGGCTGACGGTAAGACGATACGATAATTTCTATTTAGATTCGTCGAGTGTACAAGAATTGCTCGTGTTCCAGCATCGGAAACGTATCTGTTTGATTCGATTGTCATTTTTACATAGAAAAAAAAAATAAAAATATATTTTATTTAATATTATTTAAACAGGGTATACGTGTAGGTAAGTAGATTTGCTAAATTGTCATCTAGCCGCCGATACATTTTGTGTAATTACGAGTATCTTTAAAAATCACAAATTTCACTTCAATTAAATCATTTGAATGCCAGATTGATTCATGATATTTATTTCAAATTATTAATTGTTTACCGAATGCAATTTGAATCCGTGCCAATTTACTTTTGGCATAAAATTTCTGTTCTGCTCGTAACGATAGAATAAATTACATTATTCCGCAAATTATTGGTGCTTCCCACACTGGTCTTGCAACGATTCAAATCGAATAAAATAACTAAAATTACAAAGTAAAATTCATTCTGATGGCAGGAAATTGTAAATATTTACAATTTGATAGAGTCTATAATAATTGTGGGCAAAAATCGAGATGTAGGTATAAATATTTTGATATAAAATACGCCAAAAATTGGCAGTTGTTAGGCAGTTAAGGAAGATTTTATGAAATGATATTTTCTCTCGACATCTTTTATATACAAGCATCATATCGTCCCCCACTTTTTTTGTGGGAAAAGTTTTGTCTTTTTGTGAAATTTACAATTTAAATTCGATCAATGATAAATGCCAGTTATTATTAGGATACATTTCTGTATAGAATTTTTGGAATTGCTTTAGCAGGGATCATGAGGGAGTGCTCTTCTCTTTAAATGCAAAAATCTTAAATTATATTGCAAAAAGAAACTAATAATAATATAAATATACTTTTTGAATTTGTAAAATTCGATATGGAAATTATATTGTTTTTTAACCCACTTTCGTATATTGAGAAAATTGGCATATACTTTGTTGATGGTATAATAATTAAATTTTGATTTAAAAATTTTCGGTAAAACTATTCGTTACAAATTTTTAGGAAAAGGTTTTGGTAAAAATATTCGGTAAAAATGTTCGGTAAAAATTTTATATTTCAGTAAAAAATTTACGGTTCAAATTTTCATTAAAAATTTTCGATCAAAATGTTCTGTAAAAATTTTCGGTAAAAATTTGTGGTAAAAATGTTCGGTAAAAATGTTCGGTAAAAATTTTTGGTAAAAATTTGTGGTAAACATTTTCGGTAAACATTTTAATTTTCAGTAAAAATTTGCGGTTAAACTTTTCAGTAAAAATTTTCGGAAAATATTTTCAGTAAAAATTTTCGGTAAAAATTTTCGTTTCAAATTTTTAATAAAAATTTTCGGTCAAAATATTCGTTACAAACTTTTAGTAACAGTTTTCGGTACAAATATTCGATAACATTTTTCGGTAAAAATTTCGGTAAAAATATTTGGTAAACATTTTTGGTAAAAATTTTAATTTTCAGTAAAAATGTTCGGAAAATATTTTCAGTAAAAATTTTCGGTAAAAATGTTGGGTTAAAATTTTAATTTTCCGTAAAAATTTTAATTTTCAGTAAAAATTTACGGTTAAACTTTTCAGTAAAAATTTTCGGTAAAAATGTTCGTTTCAAATTTTTAATAAAAATTTTCGGTAAAATATTCGTTACAAATTTTTAGTAACAGTTTTTCGGTACAAATATTCGATAACATTTTTCGGTAAAAATTTCGGTAAAAATATTTGGTAAACATTTTTGGTAAAAATTTTAATTTTCAGTAAAAATATTCGGAAAATATTTTCAGTAAAAATTTGTGGTAAAAATTTTCGGTTAAAATTATCAGTAAAAATTTTCGGTAAAAATATTTGTTACAAATTTTTATTAAAAGTTTTTGGTAAAAATATTCGGTAAAAAGTTTTGGGTAAAAATGTTGGGTAAAAATGTTCGGTAAAAATTTTTGGTAAAAATTTTCGGTAAACATTTTCGGTAATCATTTTAATTTTCAGTAAAAATTTACGGTTAAACTTTTCAGTAAAAATTTTCGGAAAATATTTTCAGTAAAAATTTTCGGTAAAAATGTTGGGTTAAAATTTTAATTTTCCGTAAAAATTTTAATTTTCAGTAAAAATTTACGGTTAAACTTTTCAGTAAAAATTTTCGGTAAAAATGTTCGTTTCAAATTTTTAATAAAAATTTTCGGTAAAAATATTCGTTACAAATTTTTAGTAACAGTTTTCGGTACAACTATTCGATAACATTTTTCGGTAAAAATTTCGGTAAAAATATTTGGTAAACATTTTTGGTAAAAATTTTAATTTTCAGTAAAAATGTTCGGAAAATATTTTCAGTAAAAATTTTCGCTAAAAATGTTGGGTTAAAATTTTAATTTTCCGTAAAAATTTTAATTTTCAGTAAAAATTTACGGTTAAACTTTTCAGTAAAAATTTTCGGTAAAAATGTTCGTTTCAAATTTTTAATAAAAATTTTCGGTAAAAATATTCGTTACAAATTTTTAGTAACAGTTTTCGGTACAAATATTCGATAACATTTTTCGGTAAAAATTTCGGTAAAAATATTTGGTAAACATTTTTGGTAAAAATTTTAATTTTCAGTAAAAATATTCGGAAAATATTTTCAGTAAAAATTTGTGGTAAAAATTTTCGGTTAAAATTATCAGTAAAAATTTTCGGTAAAAATATTTGTTACAAATTTTTATTAAAAGTTTTTGGTAAAAATATTCGGTAAAAAGTTTTGGGTAAAAATGTTGGGTAAAAATGTTCGGTAAAAATTTTTGGTAAAAATTTTCGGTAAACATTTTCGGTAATCATTTTAATTTTCAGTAAAAATTTACGGTTAAACTTTTCAGTAAAAATTTTCGGAAAATATTTTCAGTAAAAATTTTCGGTAAAAATGTTGGGTTAAAATTTTAATTTTCCGTAAAAATTTTAATTTTCAGTAAAAATTTACGGTTAAACTTTTCAGTAAAAATTTTCGGTAAAAATGTTCGTTTCAAATTTTTAATAAAAATTTTCGGTAAAAATATTCGTTACAAATTTTTAGTAACAGTTTTCGGTACAAATATTCGATAACATTTTTCGGTAAAAATTTCGGTAAAAATATTTGGTAAACATTTTTGGTAAAAATTTTAATTTTCAGTAAAAATGTTCGGAAAATATTTTCAGTAAAAATTTTCGCTAAAAATGTTGGGTTAAAATTTTCATTTTCCGTAAAAATTTACGGTTCAAATTTTCAGTAAAAATGTTCGGAAAGTATTTTCAGTAAAAATTTGTGGTAAAAATTTTCGGTTAAAATTATCAGTAAAAATTTTCGGTAAAAATATTTGTTACAAATTTTTATTAAAAGTTTTTGGTAAAAATATTCGGTAAAAATGTTCGGTAAAAATGTTGTGTAAAAATTTTCGGTAAAAATTTTAATTTTCAGTAAAAATTTACGGTTAAACTTTTCAGTAAAAATTTTCGGTAAATATATTCGTTACAAATTTTTGGTAAAAGTTTTCGGTAAAAAAATTTGGTAAAAATGTACGGTAAACATTTTATATTTCAGTAAAAATTTTACGGTTCAAATTTTCAGTAAAAATTTTCAGTAAAAATGTTCGGTAAAAATTTTCGGTTAAAATTTTCAGTAAAAATGTTCGGTTAAAATTTTCAGTAAAAATGTACGCTTAAAATTTTCAGTAAAAATTTTCGGTTAACATTTTCGGTTAAAATTTTCGGTAAAAATTTTCAGTAAAAACTTTTGGTATAAATGGTGGCGTATATTTTTTAGAATTCAGTATTTCCACAAATGTAATTAAATTTTGATTTGTTAATATCATTTTTACTTTTATGTGGAAGAATTTTTTTAAAATAAATTTTATATTAAGAATTTTTAGTTATATTTTTTTTGCTTGACCAGAGGAAAGTCACAATATATTGGGTAATATGGTATGTTCTTCAATGTAAATATTTCTTGAGATGATTTTCTAGCTGATTCTGTGGAAAAAATTTGATGAGCGGGGTGGGGCAGGGGTTAAGTCTAAACCCCAAAGTAGCAACATACCATAACACTTTAAAAATGTCAGAGGAGGGAAAGACGTTGGGCTATCCCTTCCACCTAATTTATTTGTCACTATCTCCTCAGCTATTGTAAAAAAAAATTTAATTGATATATTTTTCTCAATCTTATTAATTTATCTTTAAATGCAATTAATATTTTCAGCCTAAAATTATTTATTTTAAAATTTAAGAGCAGGTTCTCACATACAAATGCTTTTTCTTTTAAATTAATAGTAGAACTTATTGAATACTATGAATTTTTAGAACAAATATGTATGTTGTTATTCATTGATAAACTTCTTCTAAAAGAAGTATAGAGTTACAGATATTACCATCGGAGCTTTAACCACTGTCAGAAGACTTCGGATAATTTAAATATTAATTTGTCTATGGGGCATCACTGAGATCTGGCAGCACTGCATATTTTTTCCTACCTAGCTGGAACGTTAGTCGTCTTCCTTAGACGTAAAGTAAAAGTTTCAACTTCATTGGGTAACTGCATGGCCCTTATTAATAGGGATGAGCGAAGTTGTCATTTTATGGTGCATTGTGAATTGAATTGTAGAATAACTCAATTTGGAGCAAGTATGTGCCATCAAATTTATGCTTATCAAAAGCATAAGTTTCTCGGAGGCATAAATCATTCTTAAAAGGCGGAGAATCAGGGAGGCCTTCTAGATTGAAAGGTAATGAAAATATTGAAACTGATGATCGTACACTTCCTAGCGTCAGACCGGACATTGGACACACTTAGGTCATCTCCATCAACGAGTTTTTGTCGGAAAAAGGAATACCTGTGATTTATCAGGTCAACTTGAAAAAATTTATTTTTCCATAAAATATAGAATTTTATAAAATTTTCTAATGGCTTTATATTCAGTACAAGAACAAGTCACAAAATGGTTAAATTTTAATATGTTTTCAGACGGTCAATTATTTAAAAGCAAATAAAATATAGTGAGTAAAAGATTCCAGTGTAAACAAGATGAGGTATTTAATCACCTATTTTAAATTAAGGGCACGCCATACTACACCATGGACACGCCATACTTTTTTTATGAGTTTGACATCTGTCAATATTTATCAGTGCGCATTGTCAGCAATTTCGTACAATACCATACAATTTTCCTTTGGTAATCATGTTTAGTTTTGTGCCAGAAAAAGACGATACCCAATCGCAAAAAATGCTTGCGAAGCAATTGGGTGTTACTCAACCAGCCATTTCCATGCGTCTACGTGCCATGAAGAAGATTGAAAAGATCGGAAAATGGGTGCCGCATGAATTGAACGATAGGCAGATGGAGATGAACATCTTCCCCAAGACCAAATCGCTTCGGACAGAAGACGATGCTGTGCGTTTGTTGGTATCAGCAGGGTATCGTCTACTATGATATGTTGAAATCTGGTGAAACTGTCAATGCCCACGGCTACCATGAACAACTGATCAAATTGCACCGTGCTCTGAATTAAAAAAGGACGGATTATCCACAAAGACATGACAAGCTGATTTTTCTCCACGAAAACGCATCGAAACTACTTGGAGAAATGGTCCGAAACTATTTGGAGACACTCAACTGGGAGGTGCTACCCCACCCCGCTTATTCACCAGACCTGCCCCTTTCCGACTACCATCTGTTTTCGTCGATGGACCACGCGCTCGCTGAGCAGCACTTCGATTCTTACGAAGACGTCCGAAAATGGCTTGATGAGTGGTTTGGCTCGAAAGAGAAGGAATTTTTTTGGCGTGGTATCCACAAAATTTCCCGAGAGATGGAAAAATGTGTAGCTAGCGAGGGCAAGTAGTTTGAATAAATTTGTTTTTGATTTCTATGAAAAAAAAACATGTGTTTTTTTTGACTAAAAAACAGCGGATTTAAGCTTATACACCTGGTAATGTACAATAAGTTCAAGAATTAGTATCACGGGATTATGAACAACACCCACGTTAGTTGTTTCAAGACCACCCTTTATAACCAGATTGGAATTTTGTAATTATTGCTACTTGAGCGGCATATAGAAAATTGAAATTTTTTTAGAAACATTTTATGTTTGTTCCGATTGTTTTCGGAATGGGATAGTAAATTTTCCAAACTTTCATCGGTGGTCGAAAAAGCACCCACACACTTGTAGGCAATCATCTTTTCAAAATAAATTTAGTGTACATATGTGGGTGGGGTGGATGGTCTACAAAATAAGTTTAGTGGACCTTTTTAGCTGCCATCAACTGTTTTTTTTTTTGCAAGTACAAGTTGAGGAAGTTATGGAAGACGTTTATCTGGGATAATACAGTGAAATTTATTATCAACACAATGGAGCATCCACTATGGATATAAGTACACTGTGAATGTGAGGTTTCAGCGTGTAAAATTCCCAAATCGATGGACTCAGGTGTTGCTTGGCCATTTCATATTTTCTGTAAGGATACTTTCTGTGAGGAATTTTCTATAATAAAACTATTTTCTGTAAGGATACTTGCTGTGAAAGAATTTATGATATAATTAATAGTATAGAATTGTTAGGAACAATGTTAATTATATTAAGTAGATTAAAAGAGAACTTAAAAAAGTAAATTGTTGACTTGAGCAGTTTCGTAATGGCAAAGAATCTCACACGAAAAGATATTGTAGAAACGATGCCATTTAAAAGATGATGTGTTGTATACGGAAATCTGAGCAAATAATATGAGTGTGACTATCAAAAAGGAATGATATTAAATTTTTCTTTTTTATCTAGACTTTTAGTAATAATAATGGTTATATTTAGAAAAAGAAAATATGAAAATGATAGAAAATAAAACCATAAATTCTCAATAAAAAAGAAATTTCACAAAAAAAAAATATTTACCAAAAATCAATCAGAAAACCTATTTAAAATACACAAACACATATTTATATTTTTATGTGAAAGAATCTTTTCAGAATCATAGAAATATTAGTAAGAAATTAAAATTTTATATTAATATTTATATTTACATAATGCTTTAGGATATAATATTTTTAAGAGTATTTAAATATTGGTAATAATCCTTATCAAACAAGGGTGATTTTTTTTGTTTGTTTTATTAGCTGCGAGGATTATTATATTTCAATATTTATGCTAAACAGATATTAGATAGTATATAGAGCAGCAAAAAAAAAAAAAAAATCAATAAATTTGTAAAGGAACATATTAAATGTTAGGGAGCTAATAAATTTGAGATTAACTTTATTATTTATATTTACAAATAATATTGAGACGATTTTAGTTAATATATTGAAAAATCGTTTTTAATAAATACTGACGAATTTCCATCTGCAGTAAAGAAATAAACTTTATTTTTCATACAGTACATAATTATATGATTAAATTTAGAAATAATTAAATAAGATTCATGCATAAAGTTTACTAATTTTCATTTGAAAATTGGGGGAAAATATTAAAATTTTCCAATTAAGAACAGAACTTATTTCATAATGTATTTGGCTATAAACTCTTACAGTATTCGTATGTGATGATGTTTTTGTTTTTGATTTCTAGAACTTATTACATGTGCAAATTAATTACAATATTTCTAAACATTTCTAATTAAAATAAGTTATGATATTTCACAATGCAGCCAGTTCCCTTATTAAGAATATACTCATATACTATACGTGTTTGATGATAATTTTTTAGAAAATAAAAAATTCCAACTTTTCTATTATAATATTCAAAGTATTTTTATATATTCGGTATTCTGAAAGTCATACTTTATAATCGAATATAAATTATTATGAAAGTCATACTAAATAATTGAGCCGGATTTGATGAGTAAATTTAAAAGGACAATTATTGGTGGTAGATGAATTACTAATAAAAGTTTTATTGAAAAATATTTAAGAAATTTTTTGAATAATTATTTGTTTTTTTTTTTATGAAATGCTTTTTTTTATTGTTGTTATGAATTATTTTCGAACGTTTGTTTGAAAGGTCAGTTTTTTCGAGATTGTTTACTAATTAAACTTTATATAAAACAATAGGGATAATTTTACCTGGCAACCCTAAAATGATCACGTACCGATTTTCAGTAGGCGTTTTCCTTTGGACCAATTTTGCTACTAGTCGGTAGCTGCGTGTAGATGACCAAAAGTTAAGCCAAATTTTAAACACTAGTAGAAACATAACCTCAAAATAGTCAGCAACAATACTGAGTTTACTCACACATAAACAATAAAAACTGAGTTTATTCACACATAAACAATACTGACAAAAATATGACTCTTCAACATAACCAACGAACCCGCAAAACTATCTATTTTCACTTTAGCAACTAGAATCCATCAAACGTAAATTGTATGCGTAACTCCCAGTTCAATGTGCTCGTTTGTTCGAGGTAGAGTAGATGATGACAGCTAGATCTACCGACTCGTAGCAAAATTGGTCCAAAGGAAAACGCCTAGTCTGATATGTCCATAAACGGGCGAGTTTACACGGAGTCAATATGTTATCAATATCATGTCATCAACCGCGTCCGTACAGATTTCTAACAAACTGTTTTTTTTTATTGATGTGTTAGTAAAGGACTGCTTAGTTTGATCTTAAGGTTCAAAGTGAAAACGCGTTGTTTGCGGTTAGAAGTAAAATATACGCAGAAAACGCTAAAAGACCACGGAAACACCCATGCTTTAATAAAATTATTATAAAAACATTCTTCGGATGGATAAAGAAAATTTCCATTTATTTTAAGAGGCCATAGAAAATGAGAGGAAGCTATTATACAGAATTGAGGAAAGCAACCAGGGCCAGAGAAATTTCCAATGCCGCAATTGGAACAAGAATGATGAATAAATAAGAGCTGAAGAAAAATGTGCGGCTTAAAACGATGTTGACTGTGAACTCAAAAATCCCCCACTCCTAAAATCAGTTTAGGTATGGGAGCGGAAGTGATGCAATGACATATTGACGGCGTCTAAACTCGTCCATAGTAAAAGTTATGAAATTATTTAAGTCATATTTACACACACTGTTGTAAAAATATTAAAGTAAGCACAATAGTACAGTATCAGTAATACTTTTTAACTACCGGACATAGTAAAATATTAGATAACAAGTGCTTTTGTACAACATCTTAGTATTTTGATATCTTTAAATTTTAGTCAATATAGAAAATTCATCAGCAAATTTTAGTTTTACATTTTAAATTTACACCCTTAAACACATATATTACCGCTGTCACTGTCTTATCTAAGTTCTTAAGCTAAACCATATACGCAATTATTATATGAATCATCTTCGAACTCTAAATTGTGTTTTAATTGCATTAAAACACAATTAAAGTTCGAAGATGATTCATATAATAATTGCGTTAGTGCACAAACGCTATTTTTCTTGCAAAGTGTTTGTGCACTATTATTTTCGAAAAGAAAAAATATTATTTTCGAAAAAAAGGATTATTATTAGTTTTCGAAAAGTGTATGTGCACTTTTATTTTCGGAAAGGAAAAAATATTATTTTCGAAAAAAGGCTTATTATTTTTTTTCGAAAAGTGTATGTGCACTATTATTTTCGAAAAGAAAAAAATATTATTTTCAAAAAAAAGGTTTATTTTTTTTTCGAAAAGTGTATGTGCGGTTTTATTTTCGAAAAGGAAAAAAATATTATTTTCGAAAAAAAGGCTTATTATTTTTTTCAAAAAGTGTATGCGCACTATTATTTTCGAAAAGGAAAAAAACATTATTTCCGAAAAAAGGATAATAATTTTTTTTCAAAAAGTGTATGTGCACAATTATTTTCGAAAAAGAAAAAATATTATTTTCGAAAAAAAGGTCTATTTTTTTTCGAAAAGTGTTTATGCACTATTATTTTCGAATAGAAAAAAAATATTATTTTCGAAAATAGGCTTATTATTTTTTCGGAAAGTTTTTGTGCACTATTATTTTCAAAAATGAAAAAAATTTTTGTTTTCGAAAAAATTATTATTAATTTTTTCAAAAAGTGTATGTGCACTATTATTTTCGAAAAGGAAAAAATATTATTTTCAAAAAAAAAGGTTTATTTTTTTTCGAAAAGTGTTTGTGCACTTTTATTTTCGAAAAGGAAAAAAATATTATTTTCGAAAAAAGGCTTATATTTTTTCGAAAAGTGTATGTGCACTTTTATTTTCGAAAAGGAAAAAAACATTATTTCCGAAAAAAGGATAATAATTTTTTTTCAAAAAGTGTATGTGCACAATTATTTTCGAAAAAGAAAAAATATTATTTTCGATAAAAAGGTCTATTTTTTTTCGAAAAGTGTGCACTATTATTTTCCAAAAGAAAAAAATTTTAATTTCCAAAAAAAAGGTTTATATTTTTTTCTTGAAAAGTGTTCGTGCACTATTATTTTCGAAAAGGAAAAAAATAATATTTTCAAAAAAAAGGTTGTTTTTTTTCCGAAGTGTTTGTGCATTTTTATTTTTGAAAAGGAAAAAAATATTATTTTCAAAAAAAGGTTTACTTTTTAAAAAAAAAGTGTTTGTGCACTTTTATTTTTGAAAAGGAAAAAAATATTATTTTCTAAAAAAGTATTATTATTTTTTTCAAAAAATGTATGTGCACTATTATTTTCAAAAAGGAAAAAAATATTATTTTCGAAAAAATTATTAATTTTTTCAAAAAGTGTATGTGCACTATTATTTTCGAAAAAAAAAATATATTATTTTCAAAATAAAGGTTTATTTTTTTTCGAAAAGTGTATGTGCACTTTTATTTTCGAAAAGGAAAAAAATATTATTTTCTACAAAAGGATTATTATTTTTTTTCGGAAAGTGTTTGTTCACTTTAATTTTCGCAAAGGGAAAAAATATTATTTTCGAAAAAAGGATTACTATTTTTTTCGAAAGGTGTTTGTGCACTTTTATTTTCGAAAAGGAAAAAAATATTATTTTCGAAAAAAGGATTTTTATTATTTTTGAAAATGAAAAAAATTTATGTTTTCGAAAAAAAGCTAGAAGAAATTTATGACGTTTACTCTGAAAGGACCATAAATGCCAAGGAGCAAATGTTTGTAAGTGAAATTTGGAAGAACCAAGAAAAATGAAGCTGTTAATGAAACAAGGATTCTCTACTATCATTCAGAGATGAGACGACAATAGACTTAAAGAAAAAGGAAAAAAAGTATAGCAGGGACCTGTTTGCAGAATTATTAGACCTTCTTAGCAAATAAATTAAAGAGAAATGACCACATTTAGTAAAAAAAGTTAGGTTTGTTCATTAAATTTGTAAAAAAAATGCTAATGGAACGAAGTTTTCCTCAAACGTGAAAATTAATATCCTACACTTAAAAACAAATTATTATGTAGAAAGAATGAACAAATTAGAATTTTTTTTCTCCCAGTTTTCTATGCAGTTATCGATTAATTCTCGTATGTTCTCTTTAATTATTTAGTTTTTGTTACTTTTAACCGTTCTAATTGTAATAATTCATTTACAAAAAAAAACATATCAAACGTGGATTATATCAAACGTGACTAAGACAAATGATTCTGATTTTAAAATATTTTATCCGTATCTTTGTATACATGCAGATAAGTTTATGTTTTGTATATTTATATAAGGTAATTTAAGTAAGAAAAATCTATTTAAAAAAAATCGAAAAACAGTTTTAATATTCTAAAGCACTCGTAATTAAAAAAATGCCAGTTAACATTTAAGAAACTTCTGCATGGGTACTTATTCGAAAATTGAGCAAATTACTTTTCAATATAATTCCCATATATATGTTTTCAGGAAATATTTTCAGTGAACATTTAATTAAATAACAAAATTAAAATATGTTATTTAGTTGAACAAAAAAAAGTACATACATGTAGTAATTTCTATGCATGCCTGTGTGCATAATAAAAATATTCTAAACTTGAGCGTTTTGAATTTAAATAGTCCCCAGTTTAAATGCGATATTTTGCATATTCTTCTTTTTTTGCAATTTCAAGCCCTTAAGGTCTATGGCTTAGAGCTATTCTGATTTTCTAATTAAAATATTTTCACCTATTTAAATTTAAAAAAAAAAACGTTCTTGAATTTCCTTAAAAATAATTAGGATTTTAGAAATTTTTCTATATAGATTTTTTGGAAAATTTTCCAGGAAAATAAAAGTTTAAAACGGATTATTTAAGTGATTCAAATTTTATGATTAAACAAATTCAATTTCAATTGTTTTTTTTTTATACTAAATACTAATTAGGTAAATGGTTTCTCCCTCAACGTTTTTGTATATTTTGAAAAAGTGTACAATAAATGGATTATAGATTTTACGATAAGATAAAGCATATATGAGGCTCTAAAAATCCACAAGTGACTGTGCAGAAGCAATTGCATCCGCAAAAAGCGACTGTCCTGATGTGTATTTTTATCTGAAGGTATCATTGGGCCAAATTTCTTTGAAAATAACATACTTTTTTGGGATAATCTTGAAGATTTTAATCAAAATTTGAGAAATTTTGGCTTTATTTTTTTGGGGCACATCATTTCTAGATTTTAGAATGTCAAACAGCTTCAAAGATCGTATGATTTGACACCATTGGAATTTTTCTTGCGTAACTACGCGCAAAATAATTATATTGAGCTCTTGCAACCGGGAGAAACCATTGCAGGAGTTCGCTACCGAACACAACTGATGCGTTTGAGTCGAGCATTGACGGAAAAACGGCCACAATGCGAGCAAATACACGACGTATATAATAACTTTACGGCATGAAAACGCTCGGCCACATATTGCTAAGCTATGCTGCCAAAAAAATGGGAAAAAGTTGCTGCCAGAAGAAAGATGGGAAAAGCTTGTGCCTAGCGATGGACAATACTTTGAAGTATGAGCATGTGAGCAGTTTTCCACGAAAGAGCCTCAAATTTTAAAAAAAACCCAATTTCCCATTTATACTCCCAAATAATAAAGTAACTTTATTTTTTAGAGAATAAATTGGATAATTCTGTATTAATTTTATTGTATAAAAAAAAGAAAAAAACTTTTTAAAGCATTTATAAATTGCCTTAATAAGATTTTATTAAATTAAAAAGTTTCAAGTTTTTATCTAATAGCCCTATTAATAATGGATTGGTTTGTGAAATTCCTTTTTTGAATTCCATTTAAAATTATCCAACTTTTCTTTGATAAAAGAAAGTTTTGGTAAACATTTTTTTTTTTTTTTTGGAAACTTTTCATACAGAAACTATATTGGATAAACTAATACTAATCTTTGGAACTATTGTACTTTTATCTATACTTTGTATATGAACATTATTGATAGGATTTTATTAAATGTTAAAGAAATTACTGAATAACAATAAAAAATTTATCCTGAGTTCAATCAATTGTAGTGCTATTTAAATATTACGAAAAAATTCAACAAAAGCAATATTGTAAAATGCCACAAAAATAAATTTATTTATTATCATTAAAAAAAAAAATAATGAAAAAGAAATAAACTTTAGATATTGTAGAATAAGTTTTTGATTGCAGTTTTTCGAAACAAAAACAAAAACAACAACAGAGACTTAATAAAAGCTCTGTTGTTGAGAGAGTTTGTGGCTTTCTATTTGATTAAAAACCTTTAGTAAACTTGAAAATATAAGAAATATCCTTGTGTCCTTATTATAAAAAGTTTGATTTGAATATATTTTTTTAAATATATATACTTTTTAAATTATTTATTGATTATTGTTTTTTTTTTCTTCAAATAGTATTGGTACTTACACGTAGCTTTGTCCTTCATCATCGTAATCAACGACAATGTACTGTAGGCGTGACAATGTTGTAACCACATTGGAGAGATCGACAATTTTTACAAGTTTTGTTGTTGTAATATTAAATCCAAGTACTTTTGGCGGACATTGTCGTATCGGCTGTTCCAAAGTGTTGACAATGCCAACGTCCAGAGCCCATAGGATTCCCTGTCAGAAAATTGAAATTGAATTGAAAAATTTGGCATTTTTTGTAGAAATTAGTTTGTTTTTATAATTCTTGTTTTTTCTTCAATTTTAATCTCACTTAGGTTAAAAATAATTTTTATACAATATAAAAAACGGTAGTTATTTTCTTAGCAATAAATAAATTTTTTCCTAGAGTTTTCTTTTTATTATAATTTTCTTCTATAATATATTTTTTTTCTAAATGTAATTATGCTCATAATATAGTTTAAGTGGTTAGCAAGACGTAAGAACTATAATAGCAAATGGAAGAAAATTGCATAAAATCAAAAGGGCAATTTAATGTTTCGATGGCAAATTATACATTACTATGCTCACATACGAGGTCTGTTTAAATCGTGAATTTTTATTTTCGATTTTTTGTGGCGTTATATTGGTACTCATGTGTCTCACTTATGCCGACAAGTTCGGCCATTTTGAATGTTCAGCTAATTTTTGACAGCTGCTTTGCTTACACGTGTTTTGGCTCGTGTTCGATATTTGCCCATTCCCAAAAATGGATAAAAGAATCTGTATCAAATTTTGTGTGAAAAACAAAATTAATTGCGCGGACGGATTCCGAATGTTGACTGTGACATATGGTGAAGCTGCCGCAAGAGCCAAGACTGAAAAAAGCGCGCCAAGTTCGGTCGAATGTGAAGGTTTTGTTTACAGTTTTCTTCGATTGCAGGGCGCGGTGTATCATGAGTTCTTGCCACAGGATAGAACGGTCAATAAGAAATATTACCTGCAAGTTATGCGCAAGTTGCGCGAAGCAATCCGTCAGAAACGTCCGGATTTGTGAAAGAACAAAAATTTGCTTTTGCACCATGATAACGCCCCTGCTCACGCATCGTTGATTGTGCGCCAATATTAATAATGCCGCAGCAACAGTATTTCCCAGATCTGCCCCCCTGTGACTTTTTCTCCATGAAAGGACGACGCTACGCTACGATTGAGGATATCACAAAAAATGATTTTTTGAAATGCTTCGAGGATTGGAAAAAACGTTGGCACAAGTGTATAATATCTGGTGGGGCTTACTTTGAAGGGGACAAAATAGTTATTCATGAATAAATAAATAATTTTTGAAAAAACACACAAAATTCGCGATACTTTTTGAACAGACCTCGTATATTGTACACGCCTGCATATAACACATAAAAACGAACACTTACTTGGCTATCTAGAAATAGGTCAACGACAGATTGTAGAGATTGGCAACTGCCCTCCTCCTGTATAGCCCAAGTGGGATATGGTCCAATTGATGCTGAACATTCACCTTTTCTAAGATGAACTTTTCCAAGTGTGAATGGTACGCCGGGCTTGTATCTTGGCAGTGCAACAAATGCCTCATCCTTAAAGATTTGTGCTCTTGTTATGATAACATTCTTCGGTATATATCGACCGGATGTTATGTAAATGTTCTTTGTCGATTGACATGGCCACTGCAACTGATTCCCTCCTAAACGGAACGTTAATTCCGGCAGCAACGATTTTTCACAATTTGTCAGTATGCTCGGTATGAGCAAGCACACAATTATAACAAGCCTCAGCAGCATGATTATCTAGATTTAAGAATGGAAAATAAAAATAGACTATCTTTAGTTTTTGTACTATAATTGAGGAATTGGCTTTCCTATTTCTTTTGTAATATTTTACAAAAATAGTCAATTTTGTTTTAACAAAAAAAAAAAACAATCCTTTTTTCTTAAAAATAACAATTTTTATGTGAAATTTTTTTAAAGAATTATTTTTAAATTTAATACAAGAATAACAATTATATAAAAGGAAGAAACTCGTGACCCATAATGGAAATTATAGGTCGAGTTTCTTTCTTTTATATAATGCATCACATATGGAAATAGTTGAAAAGTTAATGATTCTTACCTGTTGCGAAAAATTAATATCTAAATACTGTTGTTCGTAAAGTTTATGTTGAATGCTTTTATAGAAAAATTAAAATACCTTTATGCTTAGCCATACATAGAATTTTTGAATGAAAATTATTATTTATATTTTTGAAGAAGAAAAAAAAAATTGAAATTATAATGAAAAAGAAAAACACGAAAATTTATTATTTTTATTTTCGAAAGTTTGTTTGTAAATACTCGTATTTGTTTTTAGAATTTATGAAAATAAATGAAAATCTAGATTTTGCATATTATGAGTAAATCTTTTATATAATATAAGAGCGGAATAATTTTCTACAACATTTCATATTTCATCCAGAATTTTATTGACCTCGTCTACGCCAGCATAAATTGCACAGTTAGAGAGTTATCATTTGCCTATGTGTACGTACGTACGAGTATACTTTATACTTGAAGAAGTAGCATTTTCAGCATAAATTCTTTTTTTTTTTATTGCATTCATTACTACTTATGTAGGTTATTATGATATTAAAAAAATTCTTTATCTTTTCCTGAATTTTAGTCGACAAATTCATATTCCTTGAACTTAGCTTATCCCAAAGATTTTCCTTTTAAACTTATCCAAAACGGAAATCAAAAACTTCGTTATTTTTATTAAATTAAGAAATAATTTTTTTAATTATACAAAAAAAAAACATTTAATTAATTCCAGTCAACTCATATTTAACAAAAACAAAAAAAAGAAAATCCTTCACATTTTAATTACGAAGAAATCATTAAATTTTTTATATTATTTACTTGAGAAAGTTTTTAATACAGGAAAAATAATACTTTACAAGAGGAAATAAAAATTTCTTAAACTCTTTCATTAAAAGTAAATAAACTTAAAAATATTTATTTACATTTTTATTGCATGAAAATATTATATGAATATTTATGCAAATATTGATAAAATGTCTGTTTATTATTTGCATGTGAAAAAGTACTGGAAAACTACTGGAAAGATTTTTACTAGATTAATGCTTAAAGTAAAAAATATTTTTTTTTAAATAAAAAAAAAAAACTGTAAAAAAGAGGTTCTATTTTGATAGCATCCTTTCCCGAGGATTGCTTATAATTAACGGGTTACAAGGTCTGTTCAAAAAGTATCGCTCGTCTTCGATTTTTGCCCATTCCAAAAAATGGATCGAAGAATCTGTTTAGGGAACAAGAAAAATTCACAGGGGGTCAGATCTGGGGAATACGGTGGCTGCGGCATTATTAGTGTGTTGTTTTTGGCCAAAAATGGCAAAAGCCAATTTTTTGTTCTTCCACAAATCCGGGCGTTTCTGGCGGATTGCTTCACGCAACTTGCGCATAACTTGCAGGTAATATTCCTTATTGACCGCTCTACCCTGTGGCAAGAATTCATGAAGCACCACGTCTCTGCAATCGAAGAAAACTGTAAGCAAAACCTTTACATTCGACCGAACTTGGCGCGCTTTTTTCGGTCTTGGCTCTTGCGGCAGCTTCCATTGGGATAATTGTGCTTTGGTTTCCACGTCATAACAATAAACCCATGATTCGTCACCAGTTCTGAGCTTCTGGAGCAAATTTGGGTCATCGCGGACAGAGTCCAACAGCTCCTTAGCAATGTTATTGCGATGGTGTTTTTGGTCGAAAATGGGTAAAAATCGAAGACGTGCCAAAACACGTGCAAGCAAAGCAGCTATCAAAAATTAACGTTACATTCCAAATGGCCGAACTTATCGGCATAAATGAGAGACGTGAGTATCAATATAACGCCACAAAAAAAAAATCAAAAATCGAATATACGTAACCCACGGAAATTTAAAATTCGAGATACTTTTTGAACAGACCTCGTATTTATTTTGCAATTCGGAAAGTACAGCTCTGTCATATAATAATTGCCAAGACATGTGTCCTTAAAGGTAAAAATTAATTATTTTTTTGAGAAATGAGCTTGGTGGATACATCAATAAGCAAAATTTGTATATTTGGAGCTCTTAAAACCCACAGGTGGTTGTAGAGAAGCCATTGTATCCCCGAAAAAAAGACTGTCTGGTGTGCATTTTGGTCAGAAGGTGTCATTGGTCCGTATTTCAACCGTTAATTTTGAGGGTTATGGTCATATGAAAATTGTCTTTTTTTTTTAGTCTAAACATATATTTATATTTTTTTTTAGGCCATATATATTTATATTTTTTTAAGCCATAAAGTTCCCTGAATACGTTATTTCGAGATTACAATTGGCTTTCAAGATCGTTTGATTTGACGCTGTTGAAGTTTCCTTGTAAAAGTATATAAAAAAAATTGTATTTATGCTGCCAATATTCGAATTTGATAGAATTTAAAAACCAACATTCATCAAATAATGGCCGCAATAGAATACAAAAATGGCAAAAAACCTCATCAAATCTCAAAGGGATCGAGTCCTGCAAGAAGTTTTGTAGCAGTTATTTAAATAATTTTATATTTCATGTATATAATAATAAAAAAGTATTCAAGGAAAAATTGAATAACATTTTATAAGACTTGTACATATTTTGCTGCTATTAAATTCTATCATAATCCACCAGAAAATACTAAACCTCGGAACAGAAAATTTTGAAATTTTATGAAAGTCAAAATTTTTATTTTTTTTCATCTGCAACTACAATTTTATTGTAACAAGCAGATTTACATAACATTTTAATTAACAATCTTGTGTATCATGAAGTGGGAGTAAACACCCATCGGCGTTTCTCCAACTAACGGAAGTTAGATTCCTCTAGAAAATCTCTAGGCCATTGTCTCTTAAGTCTCCGATTAGTGTTTCCGGGGAGGGCTGTACAAGACAATTCTCTCACAAGTGGATTATGATGATAGGATAAACAGGAGTGAAATTTTTGATATCGGGAAATGCACAGGTCATGAACAAAGGGAACATTTAGGTCACGATGTATTACAGTGTTACGAACATTAAAGGGGGCATCAACAATTTCACGGAGGATCTTGGATTGTAAGGCCTGGACGCGATAGGAATTGAAACGTTTCGTTGAACCCCAAAGTTCAATTCCATATGTCCAAATTGGTTTTATAATTGTATTGTAGATTAGAAGTTTACTTTTAATTGTTAGTTTCGATCGTTTGTCCAGTAGTCTAAGAAGTTCTAGGTAACGTCTGTTAGCTTCAGCTCTTTTTAATCTAGTATGTGGGTTCCATGTTAGTCTCTTGTCCAGGTAAAGTCCAAAATAACCCACTTTATCATATTGTGGTATCATGTTGCTATTTAGGTATAAAGGGGGAGATTTACCTTGACAAAGTGTGAAAGTAATGTGAGCACTCTTCTGTTCATCTCTTATACCAGGATTGACAATTGTGGATATGGAATTGTAAATTTTTGGAAGCTATGTCAGGATTTGAATTGGTAGCAAGTATGGCCGTATCGTCTGCATAAGTAGCAATGATAGTATTAGGATAAGCTGGAATGTCATGGGTATAAATATTATATAAGATGGGACCAAGGATACTACCTTGTGGGACTCCGGCTCACTCCCGAATAGGATTTATTTCCGAGGATTCTGAGTTAATTGCAACCTGGACATATCTTTGGGAGAGATATGAATTTATGATAAGGTAGTTTGTTGAAGGAAGAAAGCTCTTGAGTTTCCAAAGGAGTCCAGGATGCCACACACGATCAAGAGCTTGGGAAATATCTAGAAATACTCCTGGGCAATACTCTTTCCTCTCAAGAGAGGATGCAATATGATCAACAATGCGATGGCATTGCTGGATAGTGGAGTGTTCAGACCGAAAGCCAAATTGGTGATCAGGAATAATTTTTTCAATAACTAGAACTGGGTAGAGTCGTTTTTTTTAATAGGACTTTCTCGAATATCTTACCAAGAATTGGTAAGAGGCTGATAGGTCTATAGGAGGAATGTCTTAATTTAAAATACATTTTATTGAACTATACTTTTTAGACTATAAATTGAATTTTAAATTCCATTTTTAAATCATTATTTTAAATTTTTTTTAAATAAAATAAAAAAATAAAATTCAACAAACTTTGCCAGCAAAGAAGAAAAATATTTCAATTTGGCTATTTTTATAATATAAACAATTTAAAAAAAAAAATTCTACAGTTTTTTTTTATCTTTAGAAAATGAATATCTCCTTAAGCTTTGTCATCATTATCAATTGAACTAAATTTTCTTTCCGATTCACTAGTGTAACTAATGAATTCTAGACATTCCCAATAGACTAGTATTTTTCCATTGTTTTACTCTGTACAATTTCTTAATGTAAATAAATATTGTATATACAAACTAATGGTAGTATATAAGAGTACAAACTTATATGCACATAGTTTAACTTTATTATCATTCTGTGTGTGTTCCAATAAAATAAGCTTTATTGAAATGCGATTTTCCTAGCACCATCACTATGGTAGTGCCATAATTTTCTATGAACTTAAACAATTTGCATCTATGTCAATGACAGAATAATAGTGTTACCATATAAGAAAATCAAATTTCTTATATACTCGTATACAAGGAAAAATCCCTTATCGTCAATTCAATATGATATTGACATAGAATAAATTTTGTTCCCAGTTTATTTTGAAAAAAAAGTCTTTAATTTTGTATTGTAGTAAGAAAAAATAGGAATTTGTTTATTGAATATTTTGAAAGCTTCGTGATGTGCACTATTAAGTTCATATATTGCGACTAGACATTTGTTCATCGGCAATTGGGTACATCATCACATAAATAGGACATTACTACAAGTTGAATTGCAGCAAATTGACAAATTTAAATTTATTTATTTAAGTGCACTAAGCTTTAAATAATCTAGTAACTAAATACTTAAATTATTTTTATAAATATTTACTAGTCTTCCATTGCCTAAGTGGTAAATATTATTTTTATTCCAAGAACGTTTTTTTTTCATCTCTATATATTGTAGATTAATATTGAAAAAATTGTATATTATTGATTTATATATTGAATGTTCATAATATAAGGTGAAGACTCCTAAAGCCATCTATTGGCAAAATAATGGATTACTTTTTAGTAAAAAGTAATCCATTATTTTGCCAATAGATGGCTTTAGGAGTGTGTATCTCCCGTTTTAAAAGTGGGATCGGGTTGCACTAGATGGCGTTAGAAAGATAAAATTTTGTACTAAAAAAGTTTCTCATACAGTTTTGTGATTACTTGACTCAGTATTTTTTTAGCACGCGTCAAAGATGGACACTAACAAAGAGAAAATACGCCATATTTTACAGTTTTTCTTCGATAAAGGCTAAAACGCAAGCCAGGCAGCTGAAAATGTGAATAGTGTTTATGGTCCTGATACTATAATAGCCAATCACGCGCATTCCGTTCCGGTAATTTTGATGTCAAAGATGCACCACGCTCTGGAAGGCCAATTGTCGAAAATGTCGATAAAATAATAGAAATCGTTGAGTCCGACCGTCACGTTAGCACTGTTTCGATTGCCCAGGAGCTAAAAATTGCACAAAAAACCGTTTGAAACCACTTAAATAAGGCTGGATACAAAAAGAAGCTCGATGTATGGGTGCCAGACGAGTTATCGCAAAAAAACCTCATGGACCGAATTTCCATCTGCGAATCGCTGCTGAATCGCAACAATATCGATCCATTTCTGAAGCGGATGGTTACTGGTGATGAAAAGTGGGTCACTTACGACAACGTCAAGCGACAACGGTCGTGTTCAAATCGCGGTCACCCGGCGCAAACGGTGGTCAAGCCAGGATTGACAGCCAGGAAGGTTTTGCTGTGTGTTTGGTGGGACTGGCAGGGAATCATCTACTATGAGCTGCTCCCATACGGCTGAACTCTTAATTCGGACCTATACTGTCAACAATTGGATCGTCTGAAAGAAGCAATCGCCCAGAAGCGGCCAGCTTTGGCCAATAGGAGAGGAATTGTGTTCCATCAGGACAACGCCAGGCCGCTTACATCGATAATGACTCGCCAGAAGTTCCGGGACCTTGGTTGGGATGTTCTTATGCATCCACCTTATAGTCCGGACCTGGCACCAAGTGATTACCACCTCTTCCTGTCTATGACGAATGATTTTGCAGGTGAAAAATTCGCCTCAAGAGAAGATTGTGAAAATCGACTGTCCCAGTTTTTTGTCAATAGGGACGAGGGTTTCTATGAGAGACGCATTATGAAATTACCTCCGAAATGGCAACAAGTTATCGAACAAAACGATGCATATTTGACCTAAATCGTATCATTCTATCTATGCTAAATAAAACCTTCAATTTAATGCAAAAATAATGGATAAAAAATTATATGAGAATAAATAATTTAACAATAGATGAAGTTGTAGATGTAAACTTTTTTACTGGTAATTGAAAAATTTACTAATAGATTTCAGTAAATATTTCAAGAAGGAAGTGTTAAATGAATTTTAAAAGCCCACTAAACTCTTTATGAGTTCACATTTTTTTCATTCCTCAAAGAAGAAAAGAAAATCAAATTTGGTTTGGTAATTTTATTTTAAAATTGCAGACAAACTATAGCCTAAAAAAATTGAAATCTATCACGAAGCTTTTTATTTATTAACGAAAATTTCTTTCTAGTTAAAATAATATTACAAATTAAGGCTTGAAATGTTACGCAGGAGTCTGAGTAAATGATCAACATATCGATGACACTATTTCAGATACATTGGAATTGTTGAATAATCTCGGTTTTTTAAAATAGGCACCATTTGAAAAAGTAATACTTTTTATAATCACTTGTTGGTATTGCCTTTAGCTCCTTTTGAAAATTCTCCTAGTGGACTTAAAACCTTTCCCAGGGAGAAGTAATTTCAGTTTGGGGAACAGAAAAAAGTTACAAGGATCCATATTTAGTGAATACGGTGTTTAAATGATGACATTCGTTGAGTTGTTTGCTAAAATTTGTGTACATTAGTTAGACCCTTATAGAGGGCTTCGTCTGGGAGAATGATCCATAAAGACTACACCAGAAGTGACTACGGGTATTAGCGCACTCACGTCCATAGCTGACCCAGTAGAACCTATCTGCTAATCGCAAGGAGGTTTATTCTAGAATAATAATCCATAAGGACTACACCAGATGTAGTTTTTTGGTGTAATTAGCTGGCCTAGTAGTGCCGAAGGAATTTGCAAGGCCAAAGCGTTTATACCGGGTGTCTTTAATGATACAATTCGTGGTAGGGAGCCCCACGGTTGTTAGTCCGCCGTGCCCATCCAACGGTGAGGTGCCCTTGACTGTGGTTTTATACCTTAATCGCGGATACAGTGTTAGGGCTAAGAGTGAGGGATGCCAGGATCCCGGTTGCTATCACTGCAGATGATAGTAGAGGTTTAGGTAGGCCTTGCTACTAATAGTTTTGTAATTGGCAACTGACCGTTAGAAAATGGACCTACCTATGATGGTCATATGGCGGGGGAAGGAAGTTGTACAAATATTTCTGGAGTAATGAGGAAGTATGCTAGGTTGATAATAAGCTGTTAGTGAGCTGGGTTGCCATTGAGATGCGTGCAACTACCTGGATCAGTCAGCTAAGCTGGCAGAATCTATTATATTGTATATAGGTCTCTGACTGCGCTGATTGGGCGTATCTCAATCCTGACGGTCGTAGGAAACCTGTGGAATTATATCGAACTACAGGTATGCCACGAAAATAAAATTACATTAATGAACAATAGTTGCGTGGTGCAAAATCCAAGGGAGGGAGTCCGGCGAATATTGTTTTTTAAAATCGTCATTACGTTCCGATAATATTATTTGATGACAATTTGCACAAATACTATCAATATTACTTTAATTTTCTAGCAACTTTCAATTAGTTTTTTCGCCATGTTAAACGACCGGTTATTATGCGTTCTATAAGAAAAGAGTCCGAATTGGCCAGCTCAAGTATGTGCTTCAATCAATCTGGAACGCATTCCATGCTCCAAACAAGAATTAAAAATTAGTAAGCCATATTAAAATCCTGAACCTTTCGCTTTAGCTAGAATGATAATTTCTCATCACCATTGTCTATAATTTATTGGTGTTTTAACCTGAAAAAGATAAATCTTCAACCACTTTTCGTTCATCATTAAATGCTTTTTACCACTCGAATAAGACTAAGTCACCATAAGCCTTCTTTAAAATTACGAGTAGCAATGACTGACCACAAGCAATTTTATGGCCAACTGAAAATTTCAAGCAAAGTCTTTGTTCGATATTTTTCGCATATCATAAATCACAAACTAGTAGACAGACAACGTGCCAATTAAAAACATTAGTGCCAACTAAACAGAAAAAAAACATTTTTTTACAATTTTTACGTAGGATTTTTAAATGAATAATTTCAGATAATTGGTTGTATATTTTTTATAATTAGTGTTATTTATCTTTTATCCAAGTGGAGATGCAAGTGAAGAAATATCTATCATTGAAATTTATCCTGATTTAGTGACACTGGCGACGTTTGCGCCTTCTCTTTAAATCCAACTAGTGACATAGTCGGGGAGTGACCTTTAGTTGTCGTTCGTTGCTAAATTTTCACTAAACTTAAATTAAATAAGTAAGCTTAGTTTTTTAATATTTGACTATTAAAAATTTCTCATCACTAAATACAAAGCAAAATCTATAACTTTATCAAAAATTTTGAATTTGTTTTAACGATGATAGCGTTTGCTTTAAGAATATATAAATTTTAAACTATCAAAGCAAACGATTGAAAAAAAGTTAAATATTTTGTAAAATTTCCAAAACAACAATCCAAAAATATTTGTAAATATATTGTATATTAGGAAAACAGACGAAAGAAGGAAGTACGGTACTGATGATCAAATTTAGTAAGTGGTACAGGGCACGTTACAAACTTTGAGATAATATGTACGCGGTCTGTTCAAAAAGTATCTCGAATTTTGAATTTTCGCGGGTTACGTTCAATTTTCGACAGCAGCGAAGGCATTTTTTCCACTCCTTGCAGTAGTACTGGAAGACTTCAACTAGAATCAAATTCAGCTCTTCGGTTATCCTGCCGAAACTAAGTTTGAAAAAAACCAGAAAAACTTTTACCGACAAAAATTCGTTGATGGAGATGGTCTAGTGACAGGGGGGGAGGGGGAATGGGTATTGTTGATATGATGTAGCATTTAAGTATATGCAATATCTGATCTGAAAAATTATTTTTCTGAGCCGCTCAATTAATTTTTTATAAAAAATCTGGTTAACAGTTTATCCTGAACGGTCTGACCTCTCAAGAGCCTGCACTCGTGCTATACGAGGTCTGTTCAAAAAGTATCGCAAATTTCCGGGGGCTACGTATTTCCGATTTTCGATTTTTTTATGGTGTTACGTTGGTATTTATGTCTCTCACTTATGCCGACAAGTTCGGCCATTTTGAATGTTCAGTTAATTTTTGACAGCTGCTTTGCTTGCGTGTGTTTTGGCTCGTCTTCGATTTTTGGTCATTTCGGACTAAAAACAGCATCGCATTAACATTGCTAAGGAGCTGTTGGACTCTGTCCGCGACGACCCAAATTTTCTCCAGAGGGTCATAATTGGTTACGAATGGTTATGACATGGAAACCAAACCTCAATCATCCCAATGGAAGCTGCCGCACGAGTCAAGACCGAAAAAAGTGCCTTAAGTTCGGTCGAATGTGAAGGTTTCGCTTACAGTTTTCTTCGATTGCAGTGGCGTGATGCATCATGAGTTCTTGATACAGGGAAGAACGGTCAATAAGAAATATTACCTGCAAGTTATACGCAAGTTGCGGGAAGCAATCCGCCAGAAACACCCGGATTTGTGGAAGAACAAGAATTGGCTTTTGCCATTTTTGGCAAAAAATAACACACTAATAATGCCGCAGCCACCGTATTCGCCAGATCATCCCAATGGAAGCTGCCGCACGAGCGACCGAAAAAAGGGGGCCAAGTTTGGTCGAATGTAAAGGTTTTGCTTACAGTTTTCTTCGATTGCAGCATCATGAGTTCTTGCCACAGGGTAGAACGGTCAATAAGGAATATTACCTGCAAGTTATGCGCAAGTTGCGCAAAGCAATCCGACAGAAACGCCCGGATTTGTAGAAGAACAAAAATTGGCTTTTTCACCATGATAACGACCCTGCTAACGTATCGTTGCTTGTGCGCGAATTTTTGGACAAAAATAATACACTAATAATGTTGCAGCCACCGTATTCTCCAGATCTGCCCTCCTGTAACTTTTTCTTGTTCCCGCAACAGATTCTTTGATCCATTTTTTGGAATGGCCAAAAATCGAAGACGGGCCAAAACACGTGCAAGCAAAGCAGCTGTCAAAAATTAACTGAACATTCAAAATGGCCGAACTTGTCGGCATAATTGTGAGACATGAGTACCAACATAACGACATAAAATCGAAAATCGAGTTAACGTAAACCGCGGACCTTAAAAATTCGCGATACTTTTTGAACAGACCTCGTACACTAAGAAGTCTTAAAACTTTGAGAGCACACATATATAATTTGTACTGGAGATAGTGGACGAGTGTAAAAATTTCATAAAAGTTCTTGAGTAAAGGAATAAAGTTTTCTATTTGATAAAACTCACATTTAATAATTTATAATGGACAATATTTTTATCCAGTTCAAGTTGTTCTTGTTCGAGAAAAATGTAAAATTCATGTGAAAGCAGGTACTTAAGTTAAATTTTCACAAAATTATTTTGAAAAATTAATTGTAATTTTTGCAAGTCCAAAAAAAAATATTTTTTAATAGAAAAATCAAAAGATTTTTTAGCAAAAATTATTTATTTTTTGTTAATTAGTTTTTGTAGAATTGAAGAGCTAATCATCATGAAGTAAAGCATTGTCTTTAGTGGCAATTAGCATGTATTCAAAAATATCTTAAGCTACGGAAATTAAAGTATAATTAAATGAATAATAATATTTTCATTACTTCGCATAATTTGAAAATTCTCTAGAACATCGAAATAAGATTAAATTGCCAACGTAACAATATAAGAAAATATTTAGAAAATTTTCTATAAAAGAGTGCTGAGGCGTAATATTTATTTTGTAAATTAAAATAAGAATTACTAACCATTACAAATGTAATTATGAATTTTATATAATAATGTGTCTCTGAGATGTACTCCTCGAAAGATTAGATTATTTTTGGCATACAATTTGATGAAATTTTGTAATTTAATTTTATGGTAGAATTTTTCAACAATGCGCAGATATTGTAATTTTTTTTTATGGTAAATTTATATGTGTATATTTGTAAGAATATGAATAAAAGAAATCTTCTAAAATTAATAAAAAAAGATAATAGCTTCAATAATAGTTTTTGATACAAGCTTGATAAATTTTCTAGTGACTTTAGTTGAGCATGAAGTTTAACAAAGAATATTTTGTATCAATTTTTATTTGAAACAGAATTGTTAAAATTTCTTTCGAATTTAGAAGAATATATTTTTATGATTTTAAGTATTTTGATCAACACCTGACCAGATTTTTACAGTGCGACAGATACTGGTGAAGACCTCCGCATATTAAAAGAACACTCATTACCTGTTGATTGACTTTCACCAACAGCTTATGACAGAGTTAAGAGGGATTAACATCTTAAGGTGAAGCATAATTTAATATCTCTAAGATTCTCCTGGCTATTTTAGGGGTTGAGATACCATTTACCGCTATTAACCATCTATCGTGTTCCATGCATGAAGCAGTCAAACATTCCATCTTTCTTTCTGTCAATTCCTGCGGTGAGCAGCCTCAACCAGCAAACCGATCCCTCACCACTCTGCGCCAATTTATGCAACTACCTGGTCCTGCCTTTAATTAGCTAAGTCCATCCCATCTATTGGAAGCAAGGCCTACCTAAATTTCTACTATCATCTGCAGTGACAGCAGCCAGGATTCTGCCATCCCTCAGCTCCAGTCCTAAGACTGAACCTGAGATGTAAGTGACAACCACAACCACCCACGTTTCAGCAAAAGACTCCTCACCTTAGCCGGGCACGGCGGACGAATCACCGTTGGGCTCCCGACTCCCGTGGTACCAGTTAGTTCTGGTATTAAGAGTACCTGGTAAGTACTCTTCACTCAAAGATCTACAGTAAGAAAACTTGTAATTTGCTGACACTGCCAGACCAGCTCGGGATTGCGGGCTCCCCAAGACCAGTCCTATGGCGTATCGAATACGCCATAAAGAGTGATCTGGTCAATCTCTACACCGAAGAAAAAGTGCGCCAGGCCCAGAGTCAATAAAAAGGGCACCATCTTGGTTAAATCCGTCTAATTGATTGCCTCTGATGATGACATAGCCATCATTGGGCATGTCTGTAAATATGGAAATTGGGAAATTATATAAAATGAAGAGGCTTATATCTCCAGTTGGAAAGCTTTTATTGTTTCGAAGATAAAAATTCAGGGGTTACGATTAATCTTCTTCTTGATCCCAGTTGGCAAACGTCCAAGAGATAAACTGATTCTTAGACAGAAAACCTAAATATGATGTGTGCCAAAAATTAATGAGGCCTCTTGTGAGATTAGACCATGGATTAACATTGATTCTTATTGAAATGCTTAGAAAAACGATAGTGCAGGTCAGATCGGATATTGTAACAGGTATATAAGCTTAAATCCGCTGTTTTTAGTCAAAAAAATACATGTTTTTTTTTCATATATAGCAAAAACAAATTTATTCAAAGTACTTGCCGTCGCTAGCTACATATTTTTCCCATCTCTCGGACAATTTTTGGGTACCACGCCAAAAAAACTCCTTCTCTTTCGAGACAAACCACTCACAAAGCCATTTTCGGACGTCTTCGTAAGAATCGAAGTGCTGTTCAGCGAGCGCGTGGTCCATCGACGAAAACAGGTGGTAGTCGGAAGGGGCCAGGTCTGTTGAATAAGCGGGGTGGGGTAGCACCTCCCAGTTGAGTGTGGTGCGTTGTCGTGGAGGTAAATCAGCTTGTCATGTCTGTGTTGATAATCCGACCTTTTTCACGTGGAGCACGGTTTAATTTGATCAGTTGTTCGTGGTAGCGGTGGGCATTGGCAGTTTCACCAGGTTTCAACATGTCATAGTAGACGAGATCCTGCTGATCCCACCAAACTCACAGAGTCGTCTTCCGTCCGAAACGATTTGGTCTTGGGGAAAATGTTGATGGTTGGGCGTGAGCAACCCACGATTTCATCGCCTCTTACAATCCGATGCAGGAACGACTTTCTTTTTTGACTGGCGAGCAAAATTTCGCATGTATTTTGGCTTCGCTCCATTTGCCTATCGTTCAATTCATGCGGCACCCATTTTCCGATCTTTTCAATCTTCCCCATGTCACGAAGAGGCATGGAAATGGCTGGTTGAGTAACACCAAATTGTCCGCGAGAATTTTTTGCTATTGGGTATCGTCTTCGTCCAAAAAGGCCTTCAATTGATGGTCCTCAACCTTCCTAGGCCGATTTTCACGTGTCCCACAAGTCACAATTGCCGTCTTTGAACCGACGAAACCAATCTCAGCACGATGTTTCCCAAAAAGCACTGTCACCATAGGCCTCCATAAGCAGTCGATGTGATTCGGCAGCCGATTTCTTCAAATTGAAGAAGAAAAGCCGAGCCGCCTGCATGTGCTCTTTTTCTGGCCCAAAAGTAGACAAGATTACCAAAGGAAAAATGTATGTTGTTGTACGAAATTGCTGACAATGTGCACTGATTAATGTTGACAGATGTTAAACTCATGAAAAAAAATGTACGAAATTGCTGACAATGTGCACTGATTAATGTTGACAGATGTTAAACTCATGAAAAAAAAGTATGGCATGCCCGTGATAGCTTAATATGCTCACTCACGCCATCTATGACCAAACAGCGGATTTAACCTTATACTCCTGGTAGATACTTGGACACTCTACAATGACAATTCCCCTGTCACATGGCCATCTTTATCAACAAGTTTTTGTCAAAAACAGGGATTCCTGTGGTTCCACATAATTCAAGCCTGTTTGACTTATTTTTGTCAAATACTTGAAATAATGTCATGTTGGTTACTATCGATTATATCCAAAGGAGTATAACCGAGGAGTTGAAGGCAATTCCAGGTGAAGCTTTTCGGCACTGATGTCCAATAATACTACTTTGCAAAAAAGTAATATTGATATTGAAAAATTAAAAAAAATATGTCCAAAAAAAATGGGGACAAAAAGCCCTCAACAAAAAAATTTAGCAAACTCTTCTTGATGAGGCCCAAATCCACAATGGGCTGTAGTGTCAGTAACTAAAAATAATAAACAAAACTTATTGGAGTGTAAAAAAAAGAAAAAATAGAAAATCAATATTTAAATTTATATACATACGAGTATATACTAGTAGTTAAATAGCTAAACAAAATGGGTTGGTTAACACTTGAAGTATATTTAATTTGCGTTATACAATAAAATATCATTTTAATTTTCTTAATTAATTAATTAATTGACTTTTTGTTTATGTTAATGTTTTTTATAATATTGTACATCCTAATATACTTAGACAAAATACATATTTACATATAACATTATGTATTCTTTTGTAATTTTTGAAAAATATTTAATTCTTGTTATTTCCTTAACATTTATAGTAAAATTAAATTTAATCTTTGCCATTAACTGGGAAAAAGTTGTTAAATACCAATTATATTCAGTCTGTTTTGTGAAAATCAAAACATTAAAAGTTGAATTGTGGTGAAATAAGTACATTTATGGAATGACTTTGACAAAATGTAAATTTCGTACTAATCTCAAATATAATTGACTAACAAATATAAAGCGTTCGTATTCATAGAACCATTGAATGTTTGTGAATATTTGAAAAATTATAAATTAAAGAGTTAAAAAGAAGGATTGCAAAACATAGAAAGTTAAGTCATTCAATTTAAAGGATTTACGATTTTACAAGCTCTCTCATTCTTAACGAAAAGATTTTATTCGATGAAGCAACAAAGTTTCCATAACTCCTTAAATCCAATTTAAATAGATGAATAGCATTGCAGAATTTCTGTCTTATATAATATACGAGTACGAGTATAATGTTATTGTAGATGGAACAAATATGATTTTTATTCCATTCACGAATGCTGACAGTCTTGAATGGGTACCATTAACATTGCAATCTGCAAGGGATGACTATTTCCATATATCATCTGTTTTCATTATGGAAAGAAAAATGAATTAATAAAATAAAAAAAATTACTTCAAAAAAGAAAAACTGAAATATGTTTACATGCTATAAAATATGTTTCACTTGGGATGTTTCTTATAAGGGATGCACATTTATCCAAACAAATTTTATACGTATATTTGCATGAGATGAAAATCCCACACTATCAAAATTTATTGCAAATTTAAAGGCAAATGGAATATAAAATATTTAGTTTAGAATAAACTAATTCTTTAGTTTATTGTAAAAATTTGATTAAAAATCGTCTATATTAAAGTAAAACTTCTAATCAAATGATTCTAACAGACAACCGCCATTTTCAAACATGAGCTTTATAAAATAGCAAAAGTCATAAATATTTTTAAAATACTAAGTTTTTTATTTGTCGGAGAATTTTTTTTTAAGCAATAAATCGTTTGTGTAGAGATACCTGCATTTTTCAACTAAAGTCTGTGCTAGCCATCTTTATCGTAAACTTTTAACCGATCAAGGATCATCATTTTCAAACATGAACTTTATAAAATAGCAAAGGTCATAAATATTTTTAAAATATTAACTTTTTTATTTATCGGGGAATTATTTTTTTTAGCAATAAATCGTTTGTGTAGAGATACCTGCATTTTTCAATTAAAGTCTGTGCTAGCCATCTTTATCGTAAACTTTTAACCGATCAAGGATCGTCATTTTCAAACATGAGCTTTATAAAATAGCGAAGGTCATAAATATTTTTAAAATATTAACTTTTTTATTTGTCGGGGAATTTTTTTTAGCAATAAATCGTTTGTGTAGAGATACCTGCGTTTTTCAATTAAGGTCTGTGCTAGCCATCTTTATCGTAAACTTTTAACCGATCAAGGATAGTCATTTTCAAACATGAGCTTTATAAAATAGCAAAGTCATAAATATTTTTAAAATATTAACTTTTTTATTTGTCAGGGAATTTTTTTTAGCAATAAATCGTTTGTGTAGAGATACCTGCGTTTTTCAACTAAAGTCTGTGCTAGCCATCTTTATCGTAAACTTTTAACCGATCAAGGATCGTCATTTTCAAACATGGGCTTTACAAAATAGCAAAAGTCATAAATATTTTTAAAATATTAACTTTTTTATTTGTCAGGGAATTTTTTTTTAGCAATAAATCGTTTGTGTAGAGATATCTGCGTTTTTCAATTAAAGTCTGTGCTAGCCATTTTTATCGTAAACTTTTAACCGATCAAGGATCGTCATTTTCGAACATGAGCTTTATAAAATAGCAAAGGTCATAAATATTTTTAAAATATTAACTTTTTTATTTGACGGGGAATTATTTTTTTTAGCAATAAATCGTTTGTGTAGAGATACCTGCGTTTTTAACTTGAAGTTCGTGCTAGCCATCTTTCTCGTAAACTTTTAACCGATCAAGAATCGTCATTTTCAAACATGAGCTTTATAAAATAGCAGAGGTCCTAAATATTTTTAAAATATTAACTTTTTTATTTGTCGGGGAATTTTTTTTAGCAATAAATCGTTTGTGTAGAGATACCTGCGTTTTTCAATTAAAATCTGTGCTAGCCATCTTTCTCGTAAACTTTTAACCGATCAAGGATCGTCATTTTTAAACATGAGCTTTATAAAATAGCAAAGTCATAAATATTTTTAAAATATTAACTCTTTTATTTGTCGGGGAATGTTTTTTTAGCAATAAATCGTTTGTGTAGAGATACCTGCGTTTTTCAATTGAAGTCTGTGCTAGCCATCTTTCTCGTAAACTTTTAACCGATCAAGGATCATCATTTTCAAACATGAGCTTTATAAAATAACAAAGGTCATAAATATTTTTAAAATATTAACTTTTTTATTTGTCGGTGAATTATTTTTTTAGCAATAAATCGTTTGTGTAGAGATATCTGCATTTTTCAATTAAAGTCTGTGCTAGCCATCTTTATAGTAAACTTTTAACCGATCAAGGATCGTCATTTTCAAACATGAGCTTTATAAAATAGCAAAGGTCATAAATATTTTTAAAATATTAACTTTTTTATTTGTCGGGGAATTTTTTTTTAGCAATAAATCGTTTGTGTAGAGATACTTGCGTTTTTTAATTAAAGTCTGTGCTAGCTATCTTTATCGTAAACTTTTAACCGATCAAGGATCGTCATTTTCAAACACGAGCTTTATAAAATAGCAAAGGTTAAAAATATTTTTAAAATATTAACTTTTTATTTGTCGGGGAATTATTTTTTTAGCAATAATCGTTTGTGTAGAGATACCTGCATTTTTCAATTAAAGTCTGTGCTAGCCATCTTTATCGTAAACTTTTAACCGATCAAGGATCGTCATTTTCAAACATGAGCTTTATAAAATAGCAAAGGTCATAAATATTTTTAAAATATTAACTTTTTTATTTGTCGGGGAATTTTTTTTTAGAAATAATCGTTTGTGTAGAGATACCTGCATTTTTCAATTAAAGTCTGTGCTAGCCATCTTTATCGTAAACTTTTAACCGATCAAGGATCGTCATTTTCAAACATGAGCTTTATAAAATAGCAAAGGTCATAAATATTTTTAAAATATTAACTTTTTTATTTGTCGGGGAATTTTTTTTTAGAAATAAATCGTTTGTGTAGAGATACCTGCATTTTTCAATTAAAATCTGTGCTAGCCATCTTTATCGTAAACTTTTAACCGATTAAGGATCGTCATTTTAAAACATGAGCTTTATAAAATAGCAAAGGTCATAAATATTTTTAAAATATTAACTTTTTTATTTGTCGGGGAATTTTTTTTTTAGCAATAAATCGTTTGTGTAGAGATACCTGCCTTTTTCAATTAAAGCTTGTACTAGCTATCTTTATCGTAAACTTTGAACCGATCAAGGATCGTCATTTTCAAACATGGGCTTTACAAAATAGCAAAAGTCATAAATATTTTTAAAATATTAACTTTTTTATTTGTCGGAGAATTTTTTTTTTAGCAATAAATTGTTTGTGTAGAGATAACTGCATTTTTCAATTAAAGTCTGTACTAGCCATCTTTATCGTAAGCTTTTAACCGATCAAGGATCATCATTTTCAAACATGAGCTTTATAAAATAGCAAAGGTCATAAATATTTTTAAAATATTAACTTTTTTATTTGTCGGGGAATTTTTTTTAGCAATAAATCGTTTGTGTAGAGATACCTGCGTTTTTCAATTAAAGTCTGTGCTAGCCATCTTTATCATAAACTTTTAACCGATCAAGGATCATCATTTTCAAACATGCACTTTATAAAATAGCAAAGGTCATAAATATTTTTAAAATATTAACTTTTTTATTTGTCGGGGAACTTTTTTTTAGCAATAAATCGTTTGTGTAGAGATACCTGCCTTTTTCAATTAAAGCCTGTACTAGCTATCTTTATCGTAAACTTTGAACCGATCAAGGATCGTCATTTTCAAACATGGGCTTTACAAAATAGCAAAAGTCATAAATATTTTTAAAATATTAACTTTTTTATTTGTCGGAGAATTTTTTTTTTAGCAATAAATTGTTTGTGTAGAGATACCTACATTTTTCAATTAAAGTCTGTACTAGCCATCTTTATCGTAAGCTTTTAACCGATCAAGGATCATCATTTTCAAACATGAGCTTTATAAAATAGCAAAGGTCATAAATATTTTTAAAATATTAACTTTTTTATTTGTCGGAGAATTTTTTTTAGCAATAAATCGTTTGTGTAGAGATACCTGCGTTTTTAAATTAAAGTCCTTGCTAGCCATCTTTATCGTAAACTTTTAACCGATCAAGGATCATCATTTTCAAACATGAACTTTATAAAATAGCAAAGGTCATAAATATTTTTAAAATATTAACTTTTTTATTTGTCGGGGAATTTTTTTTAGCAATAAATCGTTTGTGTAGAGATACCTGCGTTTTTCAATTAAGGTCTGTGCTAGCCATCTTTATCGTAAACTTTTAACCGATCAAGGATAGTCATTTTCAAACATGAGCTTTATAAAATAGGAAAGTCATAAATATTTTTAAAATATTAACTTTTTTATTTGTCAGGGAATTTTTTTTAGCAATAAATCGTTTGTGTAGAGATACCTGCGTTTTTAAATTAAAGTCCTTGCTAGCCATCTTTATCGTAAACTTTTAACCGATCAAGGATCGTCATTTTCAAACATGAGCTTTATAAAATAGCAAAGTCATAAATATTTTTAAAATATTAACTTTTTTATTTGTCGGGGAATTTTTTTTTGCAATAAATCGTTTGTGTAGAGATACCTGCGTTTTTCAATTAAGGTCTGTGCTAGCCATCTTTATCGTAAACTTTTAACCGATCAAGGATAGTCATTTTCAAACATGAGCTTTATAAAATAGGAAAGTCATAAATATTTTTAAAATATTAACTTTTTTATTTGTCAGGGAATTTTTTTTAGCAATAAATCGTTTGTGTAGAGATACCGGCGTTTTTAAATTAAAGTCCTTGCTAGCCATCTTTATCGTAAACTTTTAACCGATCAAGGATCGTCATTTTCAAACATGAGCTTTATAAAATAGCAAAGTCATAAATATTTTTAAAATATTAACTTTTTTATTTGTCGGGGAATTATTTATTTTAGCAATAAATCGTTTGTGTAGAGATACCTGCGTTTTTAAATTAAAGTCCTTGCTAGCCATCTTTATCGTAAACTTTTAACCGATCAAGGATCGTCATTTTCAAACATGAGCTTTATAAAATAGCAAAGTCATAAATATTTTTAAAATATTAACTTTTTTATTTGTCGGGGAATTATTTATTTTAGCAATAAATCGTTTGTGTAGAGATACCTGCGTTTTTAAATTAAAGTCCTTGCTAGCCATCTTTATCGTAAACTTTTAACCGATCAAGAATCATCATTTTCAAACATGAACTTTATAAAATAGCAAAGGTCATAAATATTTTTAAAATATTAACTTTTTTATTTGTCGGGGAATTTTTTTTAGCAATAAATCGTTTGTGTAGAGATACCTGCGTTTTTCAATTAAAGTCTGTGCTAGCCATCTTTATCGTAAACTTTTAACCGATCAAGGATCATCATTTTCAAACATGAGCTTTATAAAATAGCAAAAGTCATAAATATTTTTAAAATATTAACTTTTTTATTTGTCGGGGAATTTTTTTTAGCAATAAATAGTTTGTGTAGAGATACCTGCGTTTTTCAATTAAAGTTTGTGCTAGTCATCTTTATAGTAAACTTATAACCGATCAAGGATTGTTATTTTCAAACATGAGCTTTATAAAATAGCAAAGGTCATAAATATTTTTAAAATATTAACTTTTTTATTTGTCGGGGAATTTTTTTTTTAGCAATAAATCGTTTGTGTAGAGATACCTGCGTTTTTCAATTAAAGTCTGTGCTAGCCATCTTTATCGTAAACTTTTAACCGATCAAGGATCGTCATTTTCAAACATGAGCTTTATAAAATAGCAAAGGTCATAAATATTTTTAAAATATTAACTTTTTTATTTGACGGGGAATTATTTTTTTTAGCAATAAATCGTTTGTGTAGAGATACCTGCGTTTTTAACTTGAAGTTCGTGCTAGCCATCTTTCTCGTAAACTTTTAACCGATCAAGGATCGTCATTTTCAAACATGAGCTTTATAAAATAGCAGAGGTCCTAAATATTTTTAAAATATTAACTTTTTTATTTGTCAGGGAATTTTTTTTAGCAATAAATCGTTTGTGTAGAGATACCTGCGTTTTTCAATTAAAATCTGTGCTAGCCATCTTTCTCGTAAACTTTTAACCGATCAAGGATCGTCATTTTCAAACATGAGCTTTATAAAATAGCAAAGTCATAAATATTTTTAAAATATTAACTCTTTTATTTGTCGGGGAATGTTTTTTTAGCAATAAATCGTTTGTGTAGAGATACCTGCGTTTTTCAATTGAAGTCTGTGCTAGCCATCTTTCTCGTAAACTTTTAACCGATCAAGGATCATCATTTTCAAACATGAGCTTTATAAAATAACAAAGGTCATAAATATTTTTAAAATATTAACTTTTTTATTTGTCGGTGAATTATTTTTTTAGCAATAAATCGTTTGTGTAGAGATATCTGCGTTTTTCAATTAAAGTTCGTGCTAGCCATCTTTCTCGTAAACTTTTAACCGATCAATGATCATCATTTTCAAATATGAGCTTTATAAAATAGCAAAGGTCATAAATATTTTTAAAATATTAACTTTTTTATTTGTCGGGGAAATTTTTTTTTTGTGCAATAAATCGTTTGTGTAGAGATACCTGCATTTTTCAATTAAAGTCCGTGTTAGCCATCTTTATCGTAAACTTTTAACCGATCAAGAAATTTTTTTTTAACCAAAAATTAATTAAATAGTTTCAGCTTGGAATTTGTCCCTACGATGGGATCTAAGGCTTATCATCCCAATGTTGGCCAGTGGCTAACAGAGGGCAATAGTATATATCCAACAGAAGATATCCCGTGTTATTCACAAGCAAATGATATTGCCAATGCAATTCATAATTAACCTTCATGAAGAGGGTGGTCCATGGAACAAAAATCCTTACAGTGTATTAAGGGTGCAATATTCGAAATTTTGCCAGATGTTTCGAATTTAGAGTTATCTGTTCTAAAATGCATACTTGCGGTTAGATCCGCGGTATGGCGTAGGATTAAGGGTGGTTGTGGTAGACTAGCTGGGGATCGCAGGATGAGGTGTGGTCATTGGGAAAGGTCATACCTTAGATTAAAGAATACCTGGATAAGCCCGTACGTCAGATTTCCGTATATGTATACGCAAATTTCGGGCTGAATAATTGCAGAAGCGGCTAGAAATCGTAATGCTTGCATACTTTTGTGTAGATTTTTTTATATAGAAATGACACCCGTTAAAATATAGTTTTCGTAATAGAAATTTATTAAATTGCAAAAGCATAATTTATATTAACTTTAATTTACTTATTGGAAACAAAAATACAATTTAAACACAATGACAGGTAATATTTATTTTTTGTACAATCCTTTGATATGAAATAGGTTTATTATTTATTTCGTAAATATCAATCAAATTTTTGTAGACTTTCGGATAGTTTTAAAAAAAACGCCATTCTCCATGAAAGTGGTAGCATACCAAAATGCTTGCGTTCACTTGCCATTTTTGAAGTTGTTATTTTTGCAGAAAGTGCAAGTGAAAGTGTAGTTTTAAAGTTTTTTTTTTGCAGTATTTAAGAAAAAGTAAATATTTATATAAATAGTTATATTGTTGATAACATTTAATAGGAATTTTTTTTTTTTTAAATTAAATGTTTAATAAAGGTTTGCTGGGAATTCAATGAAATGACGAAGCCGAGAAAAGTTGACATCTTCATTTTTACTAAATAAATTAACAAAAATTAAGTTGATGATGTGACTAATAGGCTTTTAGTGATTTGTTTTGTCCAAAAAGTGATTAAAAAGTGAAAAGTTCGGCATTCCATAAATGTAAACCAATGTGATGTTGACAGTTCAATGTTTACCAGAAAATAGTTCAGTGCCGGTGTCCGTAAAGTATGTGTAAGAAAATTTAAGGGAACGAATTTTTCAGTCTGTTTTCCATTGCTGTATTCATTGTATTAAAATAAATAGAGTATATTCGATAGGCTTATTATTTAAACAAATTTTTTGCATTTGTTTAAAATGGTTTTAAACGAACACCGCTTCAATCACACTAGTGAAGTTTTAAATTGGCCCCCAATGATTTACACCGTTTCTGTTATTTTGCATGTGCGTGCATTCTACAAATGTATTGCCAACAAAATTGTACCACAATTTTTGTGTAGAGGCCTATCCAGTTCTTCTATAATCTAAAGGTCGCACGCTTTCCAATAATCTTCGGCGATTTTTTTAAATTTTAATAAGCCTTTAGTTGGGTAAAATCAGAAAATGTCAAAAAAAATGAACACACATCATCCACACCCCCCTCCACTGGTCAAATAGGTGGAGAGTATGGTCAAAAATTGCCATATGCAGAAAAAAATGTAAGGATTAGAAAAATTACATTATGCACATATTATGAAGAAATACCCTAAGCCCTCTTACCAGGACCCATATGATGTAACACGAGAACTTTGAGATCATTTTAGTGACAAAATTATATGCGAGTAGCCAGATTACTTTTTTGAGAATGTTCACCAGTGTAAGTGAGGTGAAAGCGAACATAAAAGTTTGATCTCATGGAGAAAATTATTTATCTTGAATAGATTGGAAAGGGGGCTGAGGAAGGAAGTTTGTGCATTAAGGTGTTCTACCTAAAAAAGGACGTCGAATCGTATTAGAAAAGAAATTAGGGTGCTGTTGCAGTCCCGAAGTATATGTATGATGGTAAGACGAAGGCCACAAGGATTGACAAATGGGATGTGAAATTGTGGATGAGAGCTGCATGCCCAAAAATTATTTTTAGCCCAGAATTCGGATATGATAGTGGGTAATGGTCTGCTTTTTTTCTATTTTTCTCCATCGGTCTACTAAAGCAGACTAACTGATGCTCCCACAGTTAATCTGCTTTAGTAGACGAAAAAAAAATTATTTTTGTAAAATTAAATCAGTTTATTAATCATGAATCTCTTAAACGAGGGGATTAGATACTATTTACAAGTTGTTATAATGTATGGGGAATTTCAAAAATAATGAAAAGGAAGGTAAAAAATTCGGAAAATAAAATACGTAAAGTCTTAGAGAATTCAGTACATCTTACATGCTATAGAGACTTTAGAAAGAGAAGGAGAGGGTGGAATATATTATGTTATGTTGCTGAATATTGTGTTACCCTATCCACATAACAAAAAAGGGAATATGCCAAGATAGCTATTTAATTGAGAGCATCTTTAGGTGGAAAGTTCTTTAAGGTCCTTAAGGGAATAGGCAAAGGAAGAATTGAAAAAAAGGCATTATTACACAGGCACGTGTAAGTTAAAAGATTATATTTGAAGCAAGAATGTTATTAGAATATAATTTAAGAGTTTTCTATAAAAATAATTTAAAAATTATTTATAAGCAATGAATTTTTCATGCTTATTAATTTTAAAATATATTGTTTAATTAATAAATATACTTTCTTATACAATATACGAGTATAAGAAAATGTTTATAAGCATCAGTTTAATATTGGAAAATTAGTTGAAATTACTTTTATTTATGTATGAATTTGGCATATTAAAAAATATTTGCCTTTGGCCATCAACAGATACCAAAATATGCTGAAAACAAAAATTTGCTCAAAAAAAGTAAAGAGTAAGTTATAAATTATCCGTAGGCACACATTATATATACTTTTAGAATATTTTTATATATTTCTTTTTTAATTAAAAATTATTTCGACAGTTAATAAATTTGCAAGTTTATTTTTTTATATAAAAATTGATCTTTATCAAAATCTTTCCACGACAAATTTGACAATTTTTATGATAGAAAATAAATATTGATTGGATTTTTTTTTATTTTTTAAGAATTAAAAATTTTGTTTGAATTTAAAAAAAAATGATTTTGTTGGTTGAAGAAAAAATTATTTATTTTATTGGGTGTATAACTTAAAAATGCGGGATTGACAACAGATGGCATTACTTTTACACATGGTTTGTGTTAATAATAACTCATATGGCATTTTGGAGGTTAAACATCTGTCATTCATTCTCGATTAGTCATTGAACGAAATAGTGTAAACAACAAAGTTTTTTTTTGCTTCAAAAATGTCGAATTTCGTACCAAAAAGGTCCCATTTGCGGGAAGTGTTGATTTACTTCTTCAATTTAAAAAAAAGGGCAGCTGAAGCATATCGATTGCTCACCGAGAGATGGTTTGTGCGGTTCAGAAGTGGTGATTTTGACACGGAAGACAAAGAACGACCAGGTCAGCCAAAAAAGTTTGAAGATGAAGATTTGGAGGCATTACTCGACGAAGACTGTTGTCGAACTCAAGAAGAAATTGCAAAATCATTGGGAGTCACTCAAGCAGCCATTTTAAAACGTTTGAAAGCAGCAGGATTCATCCAAAAGCAAGGAAATTGGGTCCCATATGAATTGAAGCCGAGAAACGTTGAAAGGCGATTTTGCATGTCCGAAATGCTGCTTGAACGGCAGAAAAAGAAGTCGTTTTTTAATCGAATCATTACTGGCGACGAAAAATGGATTCATTACGACAACCCAAAGCGCAAAAAATCGTATGTGAAGCCCGGCCAACCAGCCAAATCAACGCCCAAAGCCAAATATCCATGGCGCCAAGGTAATGCTCTGTATTTGGTGGGATCAGAAGGGTGTGATCTATTATGAGCTATTGAAATCGGGCCAGACGATCACAGGCAACCTCTACCGAACACAATTAATCCGTTTGAAGCGAGCATTGGCCGAAAAACGCCCGGAATATGCGACCAGACACGAAGCCATAATTTACCATCATGACAACGCTCGGCCTCATGTTGCAAGACCGGTTAAAAATTATTTAGAAAACAGGGGCTGGGAAGTTTAACCTCACCCGCCTTATAGCCCAGACCTTGCCCCGTCCGACTACCATTTGTTTAGATACATGCAAAACGCCCTCACCGGAATACGCTTCACTTCAGAACAGGGCATCAAAAATTGGCTCGATTCATTCTTTGCCTTAAAACCGGAGCAGTTTTTTTGGCGCGGAATCCATATGTTGCCAGAAAGATGGGAAAAAGTAGTACCTTCCGATGGACAATACTTTGAATAAAATATATTATAACAATTTTTCAAAATAAACACTCAAAGTTTGCCAAAAATCCCGCATTTTTAAGTTATACACCCATTATAATTATTACTTAATAACTTGGATATTATAACAAGTTTCAATTTTTGTAGAGTTAAAATGTGAATGATTAAGTTTGTTAAAAAAACTTTAAAATGAAACTTTTTGGAATTCGTTCAGAATACAATGTGCGATAGAACTGCGCCTGGTAACTAAGCGACCCTATATTGGGCGATAAGTGAAGTTGTATTTTTCTGTTTGTTTGTATTTAAGATCCCTTGGATATACGAGCCCTATTTCATATGTATTGATCCAGGGCAAAAATTTTTATTATGTGTTAGCATATGAACTCATACAGGTTAATTTTTGTATCAACAAAATATATTATATTTTTTACTTTAAGATACAACAATTCTCTAAATTTTCCAGAAAAATTTTTTGTATTTTATTTATCTAGAAGTATTTTATATATCAATTACAAAAGAAACATCTATTTCATATGTATTGGTCTAGGCAGCTATTTTTCTAGTATTGAGGTCGGTTGTTTTATTCTTTGAAAAAAAGTCCCGTTAACTTCTCAGTATTTAAAAAAAATTGTATTGTGGTAATATGTGAACTTATTCTGGTCAGTATGAGTACACCATGGCACGTGGGAAGGCAATATCGGCTGATATCAGAAAAATTATAATTGAGTCATCAAATAATGGAAAAAGTGCTTATAAAATTGCAAAAGATTTATTTTTATCAAGATCGTCTATTCAAAATATAATAAATCTTTATAAAAAAAATAAAAACATTGACATTAAAAAGAAATCTGGCCGTCCAAGTACGTTTAGTGAGCAGGATTATCGAGCATTGGAGAGAATATTGAAGGCAAATCGACGAGATACATGCGAGGAAATTTCGGTTTTATGGGGTAAAATGCTCAAGAGGACAGTTTCAGCTGTAACTGTGCACAGGGCAATGAAAAAAGTTGGGTACGGTTTTTATAAAGTAAGTTAGGTGCATAATTCGTATTTTTTTTAAATTTAAATAAACATAAAAAATAATTTTTAATTTACAGGCCAAAGAAAAACCATTGCTGACGGAAAAGCAAAAAAAGAGACGTCTAAAATGGGCCAAGGAGCGTCAGAATTGGATCCCTCGTCAATGGGAAAATATTATATGGAGTGATGAGTCCCGTTTTGAGGTTGCGGTTGGAGACTCAAGGAAGAGAGTTATAAGGAGAAAAGACGAAGCCTTTCATTCAGACTGTTTCAGCCGAAAAGTTAAATTTCCAGCATCGGTGATGGTATGGGGCTGCATGTCAGCTAATGGTATAGGAAATCTATATTTAATTGATGGAATTGTGAATTCCGAAAAATATATATTCATCCTTAAACACCACCTTTTACCTGCGATCCCACAATTGAAGGATATCGATGGTCATTTCATTTTTCAGCAGGATGGCGCTGCATGCCATACTTCCAAGAAAAGTATGAAATGCCTATCTGATAACAATATCTCCGTCTTAGATTGGCCATCCAGCAGCCCTGACTTATCACCAATTGAAACTCTGTGGGGGGTAATGAAAAAAAAGCTCCGCAAGGAACCACAAAGGAGAGTTGGAGATTTAAAGGCAAAACAGCGGACTATTTGGGAAAGTTTCACACCTGAATATTGTAGGACACTAGTTTCAAGCATGCCAAATCGAATAAAGGAAGTTTTGAGTGCGAAAGGGGATGTTACAAAGTATTAAAGACAATTCCGTACAAGTTTGATGAGTTTTAATGGCTAGACCAATACATATGAAATAGATGTTTCTTTTGTAATTGATATATAAAATACTTCTAGATAAATAAAATACAAAAAATTTTTCTGGAAAATTTAGAGAATTGTTGTATCTTAAAGTAAAAAATATAATATATTTTGTTGATAAAAAAATTAACCTGTTTGAGTTCATATGCTAACACATAATAAAAATTTTTGCCCTGGATCAATACATATGAAATAGGGCTCGTATATCATGCGCAGCTTTATAGCGACATGACCGCGAAGCCATTTGGAGACTTCGTTGTTCGTGTGGGAAGCTATCTAAACTAGACTGGTCTGTGGTTACTAAACTAGAGAAATGAAACTTTATTAGATTTTTTTCTACAGCAGATTAGTATATTGTGGAAGATTATAGACGGGATTTGGAAATGCAGTTGCTGCATTCAATGGGATAAATCCTGTTTGCTTGGAAATGCAGTTGTTGCATTGAATGGGTAATTCTTCGTCAGGTAGCGTCCACATAGTACAGAGTGCGTTTTATATTCCTGGTTGGAGTTGTTTTTAATTATTCCTGGTTTATATTCCTGGTTGGAGTGCGTTTTATATTCCTGGTTGGAGTTGTTTTACCAACCAAGCATCGAGGTTATAGTTGGTTTGTTAGTGTACACCTTTTCCTTCAAGTACCACCATACGTAAAAAGCGGGAGGGCTCAAGTAAGAGGATCGTGGGGGCCAGTCAATATCACCAATTTTTAACATTATTCGGCCGGGAAAAATTTCTTTTAAAATTTGCATCGTGGCACGAGCTGTGTGTGATGTGGCACCGACTTGTTGGAACCACATGTTCTCTAGGCCTAATTGATCAAATTCAGGCAGAAGAAAGTTATCCAACATGTCCCGATAGCGGTTACTAGTAACTGTTACAGCATTGCCTCCAGCTTCCTCAGATAAATATGGTCCAATAATGCCGCCGTTCCAAAAACCGCACTACAAATTTACTCAGCGAGGCTGTGTCAGTTTAGGGTTTCAGTGCCGGTGTCTCAGTTTAGGGTTTCAGTGCCCAAATAGTGGCTATTCTGTTTATTAACAACGCCAGCTAAGTCGAAGTGTTCTTCGTCGCTTAAAATGATTTAATGCCAGAAATTGTAGTCGTCTATACGGAGCTGCAAAACTCGAGCACTCCAGTCTCGCCGCTCTTCATGGTCATTTGTCTGCAGCTATTGTATCAATTGAATTTTAAGCAACACTTTTTTGAGAATTTTTAACAAACATGATGGAGATATGTTATTTCCAATTCTTGTGCACGGCTACCCGAACATTCAGCAACACTCTACCACACTGCGTCAATGTGTACTTTGGCTTAATTCTTGTCCAGTCTTCGCTTTATCTCCCAGTATAAGCATATTTTCAAAATTATTCATTACACGCTGAATGGTTGACTTGCTCGGCATATGATTAACACCAAAGAAGTCACGCAATTTCCCCGCGTATTCACAATTGAAGAATTATTTAAATAAAATTATTTAATAAATTCAGCACGTTGTTTCGGTGTTAGATGCTTTAAAAAAAAGTTGTTATCGATTATTTTCAATGGCTGTTAAATGGCAACAGACAAATGTCATTCAAATCAAAATAGCAGCCAAACAAAATCAACCTATTATTGGTTGATTTTTGTTTGGCCGCCATTTTGGTTTGAATGACATTTGTCTGTTGCCATTTAACAACAAAAGTTATTGTCAAAATATTTAAGTTTTTTATTATTGTCAAAATATTTTACACTTTTGTGTTATTGTTAAAATATTTTACAATTCTATTTACAGTAGTATTATATTATTTAATGTTACTTATATGTCATTAAACATAAAACCACGAGTCGCCTACGACCATAGAGATTGAGTTACGCTCCACCATTACTGGCAGTTTACAGACAGTAACCAGTTACAAGCTGATTACACTAACTGTTAGTGGCGATGGCTACCTAAACCTCTACTATCATTAGCAGTCCGAAGACCGTACCCGCGATATGGGTATTAACCACAGACATCACGTTGCTGCCTAAGGCGCCTCAACATTGTCGGGCACAGTGTGTTTTAACACCATGAGGCACCCCGATTCCCGTGGTAGCATTTTTTGTTTTAAGAGTACTTCAGTTTGTACTTCGCTCATTGAGCTACGGTAAGGAATCTTGTAAATTCCTTGGCACAATTATTTAAATAAAATGTTTTAATAATTTCAACATGTTGTTACGGCGTTTAAAGCTTTACAATAAATTGTCGACTAATCTCTAGGACTGTCAAATGCCAATAGACAAATGTCATCCAAACTAAAATGGCGGCCAAATAAAATCAGCCTGGCACGCTTTATATGAATGATTGTGAACTGAGCGTATTGTCATAGAGGACAGTTAGTGTAACATAGCCAAAAAGAAAATCACGGACGAGAGCAGTATGTTCAATCCGAATTCTTAGGAGGTTACATGTCCTGAATTTCGATCTATTATTTCAATCAATGTCTCTGCGATTGGCTAATGGCATTAGTTGCCAATCTTATAGCAGGCGAGGCAGATTGGGGATAACTGTGAGCATTGGTAGGCATTGAGCTTCTTTAGCCAATTTGTCAGCAGTTTCAAACCAATTTTTTCAAAGTCTATGGACTTTCCCCTTTACATATGTAGACGTGCAGTATACGATTGAATCTCCTCCGGTAATTACGCGGACCCTAAAGAGCGTGATAAAAGAAGCTTTGATTTAAGCTTCGTGAATCCGTATATTTGACTTACAAAAAGCTACCAAGGAACGTATGAGGAACAAGTGAAGGCATAAGCTTCGGCATGGCTCGAAACTTTTGAAGCAGTTAGGGAGGCCTTCAATATCAAAAACCGATGAAATTTTAGAATAAGTAAAGGTTCTTGTGAGGTCAGACCACCGATTAACACTTGCAGCTGTTGAGTGAGTCATTGAAAGTCTAAGAAAAAGGGTTCTTTGCATTAGATCAGATATATTAGACACTTGAATGCTCCACCATAAATGTATATTTGTCGTAAAATATTTTTTTTAGTTAGACAGCGCCCCTTAATCCATCAACTGTATTCAACTGATTTTAGTCTGAGTGACATTTATTGTTCCCCAAGATCTTGTTCTGTCGATAGCATATAAAGGTGTATAACCGAGCAGTTGAAGGTGACTCCAGTTGAAGCCTTCCAGGACTACTAAGAAGAAACCTATTTTTAAAGGAATAATATTAATGTAAAAAATAAATTAACTGGAAAAAATAATAGTCTCATTACTTTTCTTCAACATATTGAATGTGCACTATTTTATAATGGTAGAAATATTTAATTTATTTTATTAACAAATAATCAATTTACATTAATTTATTACATTTTCCTACAATATTCGTACTCTGATTTTTTTTTTAATAAATTCAATGCGATACACATAATTACACTATAGTCACAACCTGACAATAAATCAAAATATAAAATCCTGTGGGCCTGATTTGAATAGAATTTCAAATATATTACGAATACCTTGAACAATGTTAATTTCTGTTAATTTTAGTTTTAGTCACGCACAGTGATTATATTCATAATTTAATGTGATACTTTTACTATATTTTTATTAGAATATTTGCAAGGAAATTTACTTTAATAAAACCAAAGAGTTATTTCGAATGGATTGCGTGAAGAAAATTATTTTCAGGATTAAGTTTGTATTGGAATAATTATAGATTCATATAGAAAAAAGTATTTTGAGGTCAGGAAATAATAATAAAACAATTAACCAAAAGCTCTTTGACAAATATTATAGAATAGTTAATTTAATTTGTTTAGGTGATAATTTATACCAAGGTTAAGGACACTAGAGTATTTATTTTGAATATGATTTTTATGAATTTTCTTTGTAAAGTCTCTTAAAAATATAATAATTTTATAATTTTAATATACGACTACCCAAAATGGATATAAGTATTTATTATTAAATTTACAATTCATCTTTAGAGTTTTTGGTAATTTGCAACTATTTATTTTTATTAAATATTATTTATTTGACTGCATAATAAGGTGATTAAAGTGTTGTGGCTACAGGATCAATTTATGCGTTCAAATATGTCAATTGTATTAACTTTCTTTGCTCATATGTTTATATGTCATTTTGTTGTTCGAAAAATACAGCTCTATAATTTGGCACCTGTTAAATTAATAATTTGTATTGGTTTCGTTTAAGGTTTGCTATTATATATAGGGTTTTTCAATAAGAGTAATATGATTTCTAAGTGACGTTTCGGCCATTTGTAATATGTCATAATCTGTCATTCTTTTTTCATTATATTCAGTAATGTTTACAATTTTATCATAAAGAGACATACGCAAGAACAACGTTTACAAATTATTCAATTTTATTATCAAATAATCGTTCTCCAATTGCAACTTTTCGTGCGCTCACTTTCATCTGAGTGTTGCGGTAAATAAATAAAACTGTCGATTCTGGTGTGAAGAAAATCCACAAATTATTCATGAACACCCATTACATTCACCTAAATTGACAGTTTGGTCTGGTGGAATCATCGGTCCGTACTTCTTTCGAAATAAAGCTGGTAACACCGTTACTGTCAATGGAGGGCGCTATAGATCGATGATAACCAACTTTTTATGGCCGAAATTGGAAGAAGTTGATCTTGACAATATCTGGTTTCAACAAGACGGGGCACACATTAGCTTTTGCCATTTTTGACCAAAAACAACACACTAATAATGCCGCAGCCACCATATTCCCCAGATCTGGCCCCTCGTGACTTTTTCTTGTTCCCTAAATTGAAGAGCCCCATGAAAGGGACTACGTGGCACACAGCACGTGCAACAACCGAATTATTGCGAGAAAAGTTTGGAGATTCGATTATTTTAAGAAATTGTGACATTGAATGGCCTCCAAGGTTTGTGATTTAACACCATTAGACTATTCTTGTGGGGTTATTTGAAGTCCTTGGTCTTTAGCAATAAACCAGACTCTCTTCAAGCTTTAGAAGCCAATGAACGTGCTATTCATGACATACGACTTGATTTAGTGGAAAAAGTGCTCAAAAATTGGGTTCATCGAATTCGTTCCTTCAAAAGAAATCGTGGAGGCCATTTGAATGACATTTTATTCAAAACTTAATTGTATCGATTGTACTTCACATTAATTGAAAAATATTTGAATTTCCTTAATAATTAGTTTATTTGCTTTTTAAAAGAAATCATATCACTCTTTTTGGAAAACTCTATATTATGGATCGTTGAACTACGAAATAATGCCCTCAAATTGTATTTGTGGATTTTTAGAGCCCTCAAAAAGAATTTTCTTCAGAGATGAGGTTCATTCCTCGCTCGGTGGATACGTCAGTAAGCAAAATTTCTATATACACGTATAGGGCTCTGAAAATCCACAAATAACTATAGAGAAGTTATAGTATTCACGGAAAGTGACTGTCTGGTGTGCATTCTGGGCTCATTTAGCCATATTCCTTTGACCTAGGAGAAGGTTGGGGGGGGGGGTAAGGGACCTTTATAATCAATTCTGAATAATATGTGTTCTCAATAAAAATTCGCCACAAGATGATGAATTTTGTTTTTATTATGCGAAAAGTTATTTCGTGACGTCAATTGGCTTTTGTTTTTATTATGCGATGCGTTATTTCGTGACGTCAATTGGCCTCCAAGATCGTGTGATTTATCGCGGGTGGACTTTTTTTTGTAAAACTACGCAAAAAAATCACGTTTTTAATGAAATTTTTTTAAATTTTATAGTATTTAAAAACTAGTATCCGTTAAGTGATGGCGGAATTCTTGCTAAAACTAAGTGAAAAAATCATTAAAAATTGCCTCTACAGGATCGACTTTTATTGTACAAGAAATCTTTTGGTAGATATTTTAATAATAATAATATTTTATACATAATGGCATAATTTAAAAACTTTAATAAAATAAATTTTTTATCAACATTTTAATTTAAAATGCAATTAACTTAATTTTACTTCCAATAGCGCAAATTGGATAATCCTTTAGTTTCTATCTTACTGCATAAAATAAATTCAAAGAATTTCTGCTGATCGTGGGTGTGAATAAATTCAAATTTTATATAGAAAAACGTTTATATATATTTGGTTTTACAATATGTGCACTTTCAAAATAATATCTTTTTCACACTGTTGATTTTCTGGCATAGTTTCTAAAAGTTTTGATAGAACTTGCAAATTTCAGAACTAATTTATAAATTTTATAGTGAAATTAGCATATTTAATTGAATATATTTTGAGAGAAATTCCGTACACATTTCCACATCTTTATTTATTCGGAAAATGTTTTTTTTTTTTTAAATCGAAAGATTTCTTTATGAATATATAAATATAAAAGTATTTATGGATTATTAATAAATTTTTTTACTTTTATGGTTTCTGTAATGTTACATTCATATTTATACTTCTCCAACCTTAAATATTTCTATCTCCACTTCAGAAGAAACCATATAAGTTTTTTAATTATTTTAAAAAACACAATTTGTTCGGATTTTATTTCTTATTACTTTTGAATGGTGTAAAAGTATCTGTTTGTGTTATTTTCATCTAAGATTTAGTATCTTTTTTTTTTAAATTGAATTTTTTTAAAAATTTTATTAAAAGATTTTCTTGTTTATTATTTTCGTTCATTTTTTATATTTTACCAAAAAAGTTTTGCAAAACGTCAGAATAAATTTTTTGAAAATTTCTTTTAATCTAGAAAATATTGTATATAGCCTGACAACTGTATGGAACCACCCAAAGTTTTTGAAATTTTAAATTGTATTTGGTGCGAAAATTTTATTTGTTAGGTTAAGCAAAATTTTGCCAAAAAAAAGAAACAGTTGCTAACAGTGCGACAACTGTTTGGGTCCATTTGATCAATCCCAACTACAATAAAGAAAGGTTAGTAAGTAATACAGAAATTTACAATTATAATTCTTTTAACATTAATGGGTATACTTTTGTTGTGTCTTTATAAATTTTCCTTATCACTAAATAGTTGCCTAATCTTTTCTTGAGGTCAGAAGATTATGCTGACCATGTATTGGTGTATAATCCTGTTGAAAATCCATTATTGGCGTTGTACTATTAGGTTGGCAACTAAGTGATTGCGGATTTTAAATAAGAAAAAAATTCAAAATTTTTACCTAAATAATTAACTTTATTTAATTAAGTATTGTTCGTTTTTGTCGATGACCCTTTGTCAGCTTTCAGGCAGTGTCATAATTTCGTGTTCGTAAAATTTATTACTTTTGCTTGCAAAAAACTTAATTAAATGTGATTTTACATTCATCAGCGTCATTGAAAGTTTTACCATTTAAGGAGTTTTAGTTTTGCATGGAACGAAATAAATGGTAATCTGAGAAGGCGTTAGGTCAGGGCTATATGGTAGAAGTGACAACTAAAGATGTGTGAGGCTTTTGTATTGTCGTGCTGGAAAACAACGCCCTTACGATTTGCCAATTCTGGCCGCTTTTTCTGAACTGAGTTGTTGAACATACACGGTAGAATTAATCGTTAATTTCTTGGTAAAAGTTTAAAGTGCAGAATTCCTTTATAATTCCACCAAACTGATAGCATAATCTTCTTTTGGTGTATCTCAGCTTTTGATATCATCTGAGGTGGTTCATCGTTGTAAACTACCCACTTTTCGTCGCCAGTTATCAGTCGTTTCAGAAATGGATCCGTTTCGTTGCGTTTCAGAAGCGAATCGCAGATGCTAATGCGTTGCGTCAAGTGAATTTCCATAAATCGACTTTCTTAACATAGCCAAGCTGTTTTAATTTTTTTTTCAATGCATGTATGCGTTACATTGAGCTTCTCTGCAATCTCGCGTGTATGTGCTATGACGATCTGACTCGATAATGGCCTTGATATTGGTCTCATCAACTTCAACTGGATTTTAGTGAAAATCACCAGAACGAAATTTAGCAAACCAATTTTGACACTGCCTTTCTTTCATGGCTTCATTCCCATATACGGCACATAACTTCTTGTGTACCTACGATGCGTTCTTGCTTTTTCGGAAATAATACAATAAAATATGTCTAAAATGCACGTGCTGTCCTTCCATTTTTAAATTTGGATGAAAACAAAACTAAATAGCTAAACGATACAATTTTTTACTAAATTAAAGAGTCTAAACAACAAGAAAACAATATAGGTTAGGGGCTTTGAACATGTTGACATAACAAAAGAATGAACTACAAGGGTCGTTCAATAAGTCCTTAGAAAATCTGAGAAATTGCGCTCGTAGTGTCGGTAGATTTTTTTTGTAAGTAGCATTATCGACAGGAAAGCTGTCAAAATTTCAGCTCGATCCATAACGTAGGTCAATTTCTATCGTCGATTAAAGTTAACGACATTTATTTGTGCATAACAATGGAAAAAAACGAGTTTAGGGCTGTCATCAAACATCTCTATTTGAAAGGCTTAAGCCCAAAAGAAATCAAAGCCGAGTTGGATGCAGTTCATGGCACATCTGCACCTGTGTTTGCGACGGTTTACAATTAGGTGAATGAATTTAAACGTGGCCGTTCATCCACAAAAGATGAACATCGTTCAGGACGCCCAGTTGAGGTGTCTACTCCTGAAATCATCGACAAAATCCACGATCGGCGAATTAAAGTGCGCGAATTAGTTGAGGCCACGGGCATATCACAAGGTACAGTCGCTTCAATTTTGCATGAAAAATTGTCTGTGAAAAAAATTTCGGCAAGATGGGTGCCGCGTTTGCTCGCAGAGGAGAATAAGCACAATCGTGTAGTGGACTCTGAGGCTATGTTGGCACTCTTTCATCGCAATCCTGCCGAATTCCTTCGTCGATATGTCACTGTTGACGAAACCTGGATACACTACTACACTCCAGAAATGAAGAGACAGTCATCACAGTGTATTTTCACCCTTGAAAAGGCTCCGAATAAGGCAAAAACTGTGCCATCGGCCGGCAAGGTGATGGCCACGGTTTTTTGGGATTCGCAGGGCATCATTTTTATCGACTACTTGGAAAAAGGAAAAACAATAACAGGAGCGTATTACGCGTCGTTATTGCAACGGTTGAGCGAGGAAATCAAAGAGAAACGCCCCTATCTGAAGAAGAAAAAAATCCTCTTGCATCAGGACAATGCGCGTGTGCACACCTGCGCGGTTTCCATGGCCAAAATTGTGGAATTGAGAATGGAATTGTTGCAGCATCCCGCTTATTCACCAGATTTGGCCCCGAGTGACTATTTTCTTTTCCCCAATCTGAAGAAATGGCTTGGCGGACGACGGTTCACTTCCAACGAGGATGTCATTGCTCAAACGGATGAGTATTTTGCAGAAATTCCGAAATCTTATTTTTTGGACGGGATAAAAATTTTGGAAAAACGGTTGGAAAAGTGTATAGAGCTAAAAGGAGATTATGTTGAAAAAATTTTTTTTTTTTTAAAAAAAAACAGTTTTTTTTTATGTTTTTCTAAGGACTTATTTAACGACTCTCGTAATACCATCTATTGACAAAATCCGCAATCACTTAGTTGCCCACCCAATATATCATTAATATGAGCTTGTACAGTTGATGCAGCCGTTTCAATCTTTTTAATTTTTTGTGGGGTTATGTTTGGTACTCATGCCTATTACTTATACCGACAAGTTCGGCCATTTTGACAGCTGCTTTGCTTGCACGTGTTTTGGTTCGTCTTCGATTTTTGCTCAATTTCGACTAAAAACAGCATCGCATTAACATTGTTAAGGAGCTGTTGGACTCTCTCCGCGATGACATAAATTTGCTCCAGAGGGTCAAAACTGATGACGAATCATGGGATTATGGTTATGATGAAAAAAGCGCACCAAGTTCGGTCGAATGTGAAGGTGCTTACAGTTTTCTTTGACTGCAGGGTCGTGGTGCATTATGAGTTCTTGCCACAGGGTAGAACGGTCAATAAGGAATATTACCTGCAAGTTATACGCAAGTTGCGCGAAGCAATCCGCCAGAAACTCCCGGATTTGTGGAATAATAGAAATTGGCTTTTGCCATTTTTGCCCAAAAACAACACAATAATAATGCCGCAGGCACAATATTCCCCAGATCTGGCCCCTTGTGAATTTTTCTTGTTCCCGAAATTGAAGAGCCACATAAAAGGACGACGCTACGCTACGATTGAGGAGATAAAGACGGCATCGAAGGAAGAGCTGAAAAAGATCACAAAAAATGATTTTTTGAAGTGCTTCGAGGATTGCCAAAAATGTTGGCACAAGTATGCAATATCTGGTGGGGATTACTTTGAAGGGGACAAAATAGATATTCATGAATAAATAAATAATTTTTGAAAAAAACACAAACTTCGCGATACTTTTTGAAAAGCCCTCGTATAGTCTTTGTTAGATTTTTTTAATTAATAATAAATTTTAACAAAGTATTCCTTAATATTTAGCCGATAGAGAAAAAAAATTAACCAATCTTATTAAGATATAAATATCCATACGATATAAACCAATATTTAGAAAATCCTATTAGATATCAATTTTCCATCAACAGATTACATAAATAATTATATTTGTAATATTAAACCCATACTAAAAATTAATATTATCTGAAATACAAGTGAATAATCTGATAGAAATGTGATTTTTTCCGAAAATTATTTCATCAAAAGTTCATATTTCACATTATATGTGAGTGTGCACATATCATCATTGACATATGATTTCATAAAAGAAAATTACAATTCGATAGAAATTGAAAACATAAATATTCTTGGAATATGATAAGGCTACCCATCCATTAATTAATATAAAGATTAGCCACTTCAGTGAATACTCTTAAATTATTTTGTATGTTTTCTTTTTCACTTTAATTTCAGTAATTTTGTGTTGATTTTTAATTTTTGTTGTTTTATTTTTTATTCTATCTAAGTCAATTGCAGTTATTCGAACCTTAGAAATGGATATAATTAATAAATTCAATTAATTTTACTTTGGTTTTTATTAACTGTCATAAAATATTTTTTATAAATTGTAATCATAAACATTTGCTGACGTTTGGAAACTTACTTTAGTTCTACGAAGCACAACTAGATGGCACTATTGCCAGAATCATTTTCATTGGAGAGTATATTCGAAAACAATTCCGAATAAGCATATTGTTTTTAATTCAAGTTTATTTAAATTATTTCCTTAATAATTATAAGCTGCAAATTATTGAAAATAAAGTAAATATTATATATACGATTTGTGGCCAAAAAAAAGTGATCAGACTGATAATTTTTTGTAAGAATATTATTTTATTTTTAAACATAAATTTTATCTCTTTTAAGTAAGTTTCCTTGAGGGTTTTTGCTTCCAATTGTCATAGCAATGCTGGAAGCTATCAACTTGAATCGTTTTCATCTCATCGAGTACAGTGCCAAGATGATGTTTTTTTAAATGTTTGTTGATCAAACATCGATGCTCCGCGAGCACAATACGAAGATGTGGAACAAAATAAAGTTATAAGGTTTGAGATCGTATAAAAAAAAAGGGCTCCGGAACCACAAGAATTCCCTTTTTCGACAAATACTCGTTGATGAAGATGGCCGCCTGATGCGAAGAACCCGATTTTAACTCACTAATCGTCAGGTTCAATATTGTTCGACAGTCTGACTTCACAAGTTTCATTGATCTTGGTATATTTTTGTTTGTTTTCGATTCTTAGCGAGGTACGTCTTCCACTGCTGCTACTCAGTCCACCAAATATGCTATGCCATCGAAAAATTCGTACTTTCGAAAAGGAATATTTCCCATATACTTCGTGCGCAAATTTAAGAAGTTTAATACAATATTTAATGGCACATCATAAATTCGTAATGCCCTATAAAAACACTTAGTTATCGGACGAGTTTGGAACTAAAACGCAGTATTGCCAGATCATTTTCAGTGATGCCAGTTTTTAATATTTAATAAACATTAATTTTGAATCTATTTCGAATTTTCTAATATGAGTTTTCTAATATTCGAACCTTGTTTAATTAAATCATCGCTCTCTGATGAAATTTTACCCTTAGTTTTTGCCTGCATATACCTTTTTTCTCTTTAGTGGAAACTTTTTAGGATCCCAGCCTTTTTTATTTTTTTCATCAAAGTTGAGAGTATCATCAAAGTTAAATAATGCGATAAGTATTATTGCAAGCTCAAAAAATAATCCTTTAAAGAATATTTTATATTTGGAGGAAAATTTATAAAGAAAATTACAACATAAAATAAAAAATAGATTCTCAAAATTATAAAGAAAAATTGAAAACTTTTTTAAATTATTGGGGTTTTTGGTTCTTTTCTTTATTTTATTAAGAAATATTTGTTCTCTATTATCAGTTCAGTTAGCATTAATACGATTGTCTAGAAATTTTTTTCTATAAATAAAATTATTATTTAAAATTCAAAGACTATATTTTATAAAAATTCTAAAAAGAGCCATCAATTTCAAGAATATTTGTAATGCAATTTAAATAAATGCTATTAATTTATAAACCACCTTTCAATTAAGAAGTGAACTTTCTAAAATAAAACATTATTAAGTGGACATTTAGAATGGTCACGTTCTTGATTAATTATCAATATTTCATTTCGAAAGATGTCCCATTAAATGCTATTCGTATCCTTCCAACGGGGAGCAAAAATATAAAAGCTTCTTTGGATATACGTGTATCTGCGTACATAGTCTCATAAAATATTCACTGAACATTCCCACCGTTTTTTAAATTTATATTTTCTGCATCGTATATGGTTTTTTTCTTCTTTTTTTATTTTTCACATTATCATATCATAAATTACAAAAGTTACTTTTCTATTCATTCAATTTGATGTCCAAATTTGTTGTCTGTTTTGATAAGAATTCCAAATGCAAAAGAAACAACCCCAAGCAAGGATCTCTATTTAATTTGAACTTTCTATGTTTTTATTCAATTTTCTTACTAAACTTTCAGTTACAATAAATCTTAATTGAATCAGACGCTTACACGTATGTCAACTTATGTGTATGTGTGTGTGTGTTTTTTTGTTGTTGAAATTTTTCTTACAAAATACACCATCTACTTTGAAGGATTTTTGTTTGTTTGTTAGAATACTTGTAAAAGTAAAGCTCACGTAAGTCATTAATTAATAAAGTCAAGTGAGTATGTGAATTACGAGTGGTGGTGGTTTGTGAAATCTTAAACTGAATAAATCAAATGAACTTGACTGCACCACTTTTAACTTATCGGGTCAATTGCCATTTTATAATTTTCCTTCGATCACGTAATTCAGAAAAAATTGTTTGTTCTTCTTTTAAAAAAGTTTTGAAAAGTAACTTTATAAAAAGAAAATATTATGTTAGAAGAAAAAATTAAAACACGTTTCTGTGTTTGAAAATTAGGATTTTTATTAAGTACATTAATATTGGAGAGTAATGGAGAGAGTTTATTCTAAGCAAACATTTTTCAGGATACACTCTTGTGTACATTTTTGAAGTGTTTTGTTATTTTCCAAAAGAGTTTTCCCATTATCGATTTACTATAAAGTATAGAAAATATCCTGTGTTGTTATGATATTTGTATTAAAATCATTGGCAGAATGTTTTCAAAAGTTATACTTTTAAAGTTTTCAGGATATAAACCCTGTCTAATACCAATACAAAGTATATATCGAATAAAATAAAACGAAACGGAAGAAGGGAATTTTCATCGCGATGTAAATTTTGTGTGCCTTTTTAACCTATCAACTTGAAAGTTTCAATCTTTGGCCTCAGTTCAAACAATATTGAATATCCTTTTTCGAGTTGTTAGTATTTATTGATATGGATAAACGTAAACAGTTAAGATAATTGTTTTGGTGTTGATTTTTTTTTTTGCTTTTTTTTTTTAAATTTAAGTAGTAAGGATATTAAATGAACAGAATGTTGGCTATTCTTCCTGTTTGTACTGCTTTCGTCGTAGTAATTTGAAATGTTTTTACGCATGTATGGTCTCAGGTTTAAAGAATTTATTTGCCAATTTTTGTTCATTTTCTTTTTATGAAGTTTTTCTTTTGGCTGAAATTTGTATTTTCAACAATGTATATTTTGCTAAATTGACTGTAAAATATTTATTGTTTATCTAAAGTCAGAGAGACAATAGAGTTTAATAATTTTACCCGTATATATATTTTTATGTTTGATTATGACTTGTTTTTTTTTTTTTTTTTAAAAAAGCAAATTAAATTGAGTGAAAATACCAGAGAGGAGTAATAAAAATTCTCAGATAAAATAAATTAATTTTATTTTAAGTATATTTATTTATTTTGGAATATTATAATATTTTACATTGTTTACTATATAAATAGATACTGTATTAATTCATGAAAATTTGTTTATAAAATAAAATACTTACTCAAACAGGATTTTTTTCGGTATTTTTCAAAAATCCGTTTTAATACAGTACAAATATTATTTTTCTACATTTGGTAGAGAATTTTGTATACACGTATTGGTTGATTTTCCAAATAATAAAAGATAACTTTTAATTATGTTAATAAAAATTTTTAAAAAGTAATCTTAATAATAATTTACAGTTTTATGATGCTTGATAATAAAAGTTAGGAAAAAACTTTTGGAAAAAACTTTTTTTTTTAAATTTATTTTAGTATTTTTTATGTAGAATACATTTTTTTCTTCTTCTGAATTATATGTACTAGGGTCGTTCAATAAGTCCTTAGAAAATCCAAGAAATTGCGCTCGTAGTGTCGGTAAAGGTAAGTAGCATTATCAATAGGAAAGCTGTCAAAATTTCAGCTCGATCCATAGCGTGGGTCAATTTCTATCTTCGATTAAAGTTAACGACATTTATTTATGCATAACATAACAATGGAAAAAAGCGAGTTTAGGGCTGTCATCAAACATCTCCATTTGAAAGGCTTAAGCCCGAAAGAAATCAAAGCCGAGTTGGATGCAGTTCATGGCACATCTGCACCTGTGTTTGCGACGGTTTAAAATTGGGTGAATGAATTTAAACGTGGCCGTTCATCCACAAAAGATGAACATCGTTCAGGACGCCCAGTTGAGGTGTCTACTCCTGAAATCATCGACAAAATCCACGATCTGATTTTGAACGATCGGCGAATTAAAGTGCGCGAATTAGTTGAGGCCACGGGCATATCACAAGGTACTGTCGCTTCAATTTTGCATGAAAAATTGTCTGTGAAAAAAATTTCGGCAAGATGGGTGCCGCGTTTGCTCTCAGAGGAGAATAAGCGCAATCGTGCAGTGGACTCTGAGGCTATGTTGGCACTCTTTCATCGCAATCCTGCCGACTTCCTTCGTCGATATGTCACTGTGGACGAACCCTGGATACACTACTCTACACTCCAGACACGAAGAGACAGTCATCACAGTGGATTTTCAAGGGTGAACGGGCTCCGAAGAAGGCAAAAACTGTGCCATCGGCCGGTAAGGTGATGGCCACGGTCTTTTGGGATTCGCAGGGCATCATTTTTATCGACTACTTGGAAAAAGAAAAAACAATAACAGGAGCGTATTACGCGTCGTTATTGCAACGGTTGAGCGAGGAAATCAAAGAGAAACGCCCCCATCTGAAGAAGAAAAAAATCCTCTTGCATCAGGACAATGCGCGTGTGCACACCTGCGCGGTTTCCATGGCCAAAATTGTGGAATTGAGAATGGAATTGTTGCAGCATCCCGCTTATTTACCAGATTTGGCCCCGAGTGACTATTTTCTTTTCCCCAATCTGAAGAAATGGCTTGGCGGACGACGGTTCACTTCCAACGAGGACGTCATTGCTCAAACAGATGAGTATTTTGCAGAACTTCCGAAATCCTATTTTTTGGACGGGATAAAAATTTTGGAAAGACGGTTGGGAAAGTGTATAGAGCTAGAAGGAGATTATGTTGAAACAGTTTTTTCCATCTTTTTCTAAGGACTTATTGAACGACCCTCGTAATAACAAAAGAGAAAATATTTGTCAGGTTTTCTTAAATTTATTTCTGGTCCTTTTAGAAGACTTCTAATAAAACTTTTAGAAATTTTAATAAATCAATTTATGATTGTAAATAAGGATAAAAAAAACTTAAGCTTGTTTAAAAATTTAAAATAGCTTACAAAAAGAAAATTAATGAACCACACTTTATGTAAATAATATTTGAAATGTTTTCTGCAATCTCACAATGTGAAATAGAATATTTTGATTTTATTTGAAAATGTTCATAATTTTGTAGAAAGTACTAGGGAAATTCATCTTAAAGATTATCATAAAAATATACGAGCCTCTATTTAGCTTTGATGATCCACATAAAATCATAAATAATGCTATCGTCGAATGCGTTCTATAACAAATATTGTTTCGATATTCGAATATTCGACTTTTCTTTTTGTGTAGGAAAGTAAATGGTGGCAAAATGTCAATCGTTTTTATATCCAGATATATCGTTTATATTCGGAAAATGGTAAATAAAAGATTATAAGGATTATTCGAAGGGTACAATGATGGTATCTTCTTGGATTATTAGAATCTATCCGAGTCCTTTTACTATGAGTGATTTCTTAAATCTGAACATATGTTTGTAGGTCAAAAGCAAATTTCCTATGTTACGGATTTAGATGAATTTATATCATTACAAGTATTTATGAATTTGTGTTTGTGTTTATTGATATACATAGTAAAACTTTAGAGATTTAATAGTAGTAGAAGAAATATAATACTTTCATCTAATATTTTCTGAATATTAGTTTAGGTTTATTAACTTTTTCGACTATATTTTCAAATTAGTTTATATTACATTTCTAAAACGATTACATTTAGAATACCAAACAATTTTGTTATAAGTTCAATAATAATATTAAAAACTGTGTCTAATCGTTACGTCAAGTCTTGCCTAAAATTTTGTGTTGCCAACAAAACTTTTTGTATTCAAAAAAAAATTTGAAGCAAAATTTCCATTTATGAAGCTCTGAAAACTCACAAGTGATTATAAGGAAGCCATTGTTTCCACGAAAAATAACTGTCTGGTCTGCATTATGGTCTGAAGGTGGCATTGGTTATATTTCTTTGAGAATAAATAAGAAAAGACCACAACCATCAATTCTGAGCGCTATGACCGTATGATAACTAACTACATCAACTCAATGATTTTAAGTTAGAGTAAATAAGATTTCAATAAAACGGTACTAAAAGCTATACAATATGACAAATTTTAGCTTTATTGTGCGAAAAGTTCCGAGAAAACGTAATTTCGAGATTTGGAGAAGCCAATTGTCTTCCAAGATCAGTCTATTTGATGCCATTTGAATAGTGTTATATTATTATGTTATGTTATAGTTTAGTAAATATAATAAAATAAAAGTTTTTTCGAAATTATAATTGTATGTTATTAAACATTACTTTCTAAAGCACAAATTGGATAACTTTTATGTATGGTACTGAGGCGGAAACGCACACATAGGGTTTTCCAATAATAAAGATATGATTTCTAAGTGACGTTTCGGCCACTTGTAATACGTCATGATCTGTTATTTTGCTTTCATTGTATTCAGTAATGTTTACAATTTCATCATGGAGAGATATACGTTAAAACAACGTTAACAAATTATTCAATTTTATTATCAAACTAATCGTTCTCCAGTTGCAACTTTTCGTGCGCTTTTGCCATTTTATGGTCATAATAATCATCCAACTGTGCTCGATATTCGTCGAATTGTTAAAAATTTAACAATTCGACGAATATCAAGTGCCAATAAGACAAAGAACCGCTCGAAGTAATAAAAATATTGCTGCCGTTCAGGCAAGTGTTGCTGAAGATCCCAATTTGGCCTATCTCACACCACAACCTGGCGGATTTTGAGAAAGGATTTGGGCTTGCATCCGTATAAAATTGTTATCACTCAAGAACTGAAGCCATTGGACCATCGTAAACGTCGTGAATTTGCTGATTTTGTCTTGAAACGATAACGATTTTTTTTAAGAAAATCATCTTCTCCGATGAGGCTCCCTTACATCTGAGTGGTGCGGTAAATATACAAAACTGTCGATTCTGGTACGAAGAAAATCCACAAATTATTCATGAACACCCATTACATTCACATAAATTGACAGGTTGGTCTGGTGGAATCATCGGTCCATACTTCTTTCGAAATGAAGCTGGTAACACCGTTACTGTCGATGGAGAGCGGTATAGATCGATGATAACCAACTTTTTACGGCCGAAATTGGAAGAAGTTGATGCTTACAACATCTGGTCCCAACAAGACGGGGATACGTGCCACACAGCCGAATTATTGCGAGAAAAGTTTGGAGATTCGATTATTTCAAGAAATTGTGACATTGACTGGCCTCCATGAAGTTGTGATTTAACACCATTAGACTATTTCTTGTGGGGTTATTTGAAGTCATTGGTCTTTAGCAATAAACCAGACTCTCTTCAAGCTTTAGAAGTCAATATTGAACGTGCTATTCATGACAAACGACTTGATTTAGTGGAAAAAGTGCTCGAAAATTGGGTTCATCGAATTCGTTCCTGTAAAAGTAGTCGTGGAGGCCATTTGAATGACGTTTTATTCAGAACTTAATTGTATCGATTGTACTTCACATTAAATAAAAAACATTTGAATTTCCTTAACAATTAGTGTGTTTCTTTTTAAAAAAAATCATATCACTCTTATTCGAAAACCCTTTACATCCTACGACTCTGTGGCTCAACCAAGCATTTGAATTTTTGTTAAAATCAATTATAGCAAACAAAAATTCTTCGTAACGTTGTAAAATTATTGGTGTCCCTTTCTATACTGAGGTCTATGCTGGTACACTGAGGTCTTTGTGATTTGTCTCCAACACTCTCCAATTGCATATATCGTTGGCCTTTGAAAAGCCAGTGTTTCCTATATAAGTTAAGAATCTTAGATTATAGAAGAACTGGATATGCCTCTACACAAAAATTATGGTCAAATTTTATTGGCAATACATTCGTAGAACGCACACACATGCAAAAAAACAGAAACGGCGTAAATCATTGGGGGCCAATTTAAAACTTCACTAGTGCGATTGAAGCGGTGTTCGTTTAAAATCATTTTGATATGTGATATCATTTATGCGTAAACAAATCGATTTTTTAGTATTGCTGATTTTGTTGTTTGATGGAATTAGTTTTGGAAATTTACAATAAAACACAGTATTCTATTTTGAAATATTATTTATTTATTTATTATACCATATTTTCATTTTATTTATTAAAACAGAATTATAAAGTGGAAGAGCATATAAAAATATAAATTAAAAGTTATTTGTTATTTGATTATATCAAAACAATTATGTGCACAAGTAAAAATCCATTCCAAAAATACAAAACGAATTTAATGAGAGAATGTGATATTATATTGAAATTAAAACCACACCACAACTTAGTAAATATAAATTTTAATATTAAACAAGCATATGTAGATATTCAAAGCTTCTTTATAATATTTGGTAAGCATTGAACCATCAACATCACATTTGTTTACATTTATTGAATGTTGAACTTCTTACTTTTTAACCCCTTTTTGGATAAAACAAATTACTAAAACCCAATTAAAGATATTGTAAACTAAATTTTTGTTAATTTCTCTAGTAAAAATGAAGATGTCAACTTACCAAAAGAAACAAATTCGCAGCTTCCTCATTCCGTTGAATTACCAGCAACCCTTTATAGAACACTACTTCATTTTCTGAAATAAAAACTTTCTATTAAATGTTATCAACAATATAACTATTTATATAAATACTTAATTTTTCATAAATACTTCAAAAAAGATAAAAACTACATTTTCACTTGTATTTTTTGCTATGTGCCAAAATAACAACTTGAAAAACAACAAAAGTATGCAAACATTTCTGTGTGCTACCACTTTCATGGAGAATGACGTGTTTTAAAACTCTCCAAAGCTTGAGACGCTTGATATTTACGAAATAAATAATAAACCTTAAGTACAATTGCATTTCATATCAAAAGATTGTACAAAAAATAAAAATTGCCTGTCATTGTGTTTAAATTGTATTTTCGTTTCCAATAAGTGAATTAAAATGAATATAAATTATGCTTTTGCCATTCAATAAATTTCTATTACGAAAACTAGATGTCAGTGGCTGTCATGTCTACATAAGAAAATCTACACAAAAGTATGCAAGCGTTATGATTTCTTGCCGCTTTTGCAATAATTAAGCTAGAAAGTGTGTATACATATACAAAAATCTAATGTACCTGGGCCATCCAGGTATTCTTTAATCTAAGGGTTCTGTTGTCCGTCGTTGTAATTTTGTGCCAATAAAATTTTAACGGCGCTTTTAGTTATATTTTTTCGTTATCATAGAAATTGCGTTCATATCTACATCTACCGACGCATAAACGATCGGTTAATCATACGCACTATACAAGCCATATGCAATAATATTTTTATAACGAATTTTCTGCCTGATGATTCTATTTCTACTGCGTTGTTCATAAATATCCTTTTACGAGTTACGAACGCAAATCCGAGACTCCAACTGAACTGAAAATACTATCAAAAATTGACTAACTTAGCCTGAATCAAAAAATTGCAAAAAATTTAATATTTATAAATGATGTTTCGATCAATTTTTTAATAAAACTATGTTACATATACAAAAATCTAATGTACCTGGGCCATCCAGGTATTCTTTAATCTAAGGGTTCTGTTGTCCGTCGTTGTAATTTTGTGCCAATAAAATTTTAACGGCGCTTTTAGTTATATTTTTTCGTTATCATAGAAATTGCGTTCATATCTACATCTACCGACGCATAAACGATCGGTTAATCATACGCACTATACAAGCCATATTCAATAATATTTTTATAACGAATTTTCTGCCTGATGATTCTATTTCTACTGCGTTGTTCATAAATATCCTTTTACGAGTTACGAACGCAAATCCGAGACTCCAACTGAACTGAAAATACTATCAAAAATTGACTAACTTAGCCTGAATCAAAAAATTGCAAAAAATTTAATATTTATAAATGATGTTTCGATCAATTTTTTAATAAAACTATGTTACAAACAGTATATTCATTTACTCTACGAGTATTTCTATTTAAATTTTAACTGTCAAATAACAATTCTGACACAAAACAAAGTATTAAAATGTATGGGGCAGTACTTGAACTACAAGTGCAAAATTAGAACAAGATCTTACAATTGGAATTTTGTGAATTCTCATATGATTGTGAATATTTTAAAATTTTGACGGCGACAATTGCCGACGTATTAACGATCGGTTAAGCACACACCCTGAAAGAGAATATATCCATTAATTATTTTGCACAGAACTTATTAGCTGATGATTCTATTCCTACTAGGTTGGTTTATACGCACACTCACTATACATCAAAGAATGGGTGCCGAGGATGAAATGAGCAACAATTTTCTCCTCTTTCGCACCAATTTCTTGAGAATCAAAGAGTATCAATTTCTGATCAATTCTAAATTTTCTCTCCGTGTTAGGCCTTGTTAGTAAGAACTTCGAAATTTCTCACTGGCGGAGAGCGGATGCTATTCTTCTGTTCGAATGAGTGTGCTGCCTTGTATTATTAGACAAATAATTAAAATTTATTCTATAAAAAATTATTTAATTATAAAGACAGCATGCAATTATCGAAAACCAAGAGTATTTTCGTTTTGCAACTTCGAAACTAAAAAGCAAAAAAAAATGTCGTTTGTTTCTCGCCCACAGTGCTTTGTATTAGGAATTTTGTTTGGTTGTTTGTTTGTAAGGTCCCTTAGATATGTGCCAGGGGCCACTTCATAGCGCCACGACCGTGAGGCCATTTGGTGACTTCGTAGTACGTGTGGGAAATCATCTGAGAGAGACTGGTTTGTGGTTAGTAGTATAGAATATTAAGAATTTTGTTATATTTTTTGTGGAGCAGATTAGTAAGTTGTAGAAGTTTAAATAGGGAACTAGGGAATGGAGTTGTTGGGTCAAGGAGCTACATAATGGGAGGATTCCCGCTCTCAAAGTAGTTCTTGATAATGTGGCATTCCTGAAGAATGTAGATGATAGTTAAATGGGTGCCCCAGGATTGGCATAAGGGACGATTGGTGTTGCCAAAACGAAAGTTATGAGTTATAGCAGTATGTCCAATCCGGATTCTGAGGAGCTTCCGCGCCCAGAATTTCGGTATGGGTGTTGAATACACTGGTTTATTAGTGGTTATCCAATGAGTCGACAAAATGAGTCACTGTTGGTCCAGTCATCGTGTCTGCGGATGGCTAATGGTGCTATTTGCCATTCTGTTAGTAGGTCGACGGAGTGTTTCTCCAGCCAACTTGTCAGCACTTTCATTACCCATAATTCCCACATGCCCTGGCACCTATTGCAACTCGACACTCCTATTGCTAAGTACGCTATGACGAATTGCGCTACGTACTGGGTCACTCGATGGGCAACAAATGGCTTTAAGGGCGGCAAAAAATAATAACGCTTTGTTGGCTGGGAATATTGATCGCAATTTCAAATGCCGTTTTGATGGCCCACAGTTCCCCGTAATATGGAGCTGCCCTATAAAGAAAGATTCCACAACATAGTGCGCAGGTGCTGCAGCCAAAAAGTTCGACGACCGAAAAAGATGTAGTATCGGTGTCAGCGGCGGCATCAGTAATCTTTTAATCCGTCCAACTGTTTTTTTCCGAAAAGTAAAGTTTGCTATATGTGGACGGATCAGTGCTAGCCTTCTTAAACCTGTCAAGAGAAGAAGTCACTTTCAACTTTGCTCCCAACCACGGTTTCCAATCTGGGTGGGGAAGGAAAGTTTGGAAAACGAAGGGGAGGATGAATGAATTGCTTTCAAGGTGGGATATTAATAAGGATAGCGATGATGAATTCTCTTTTGAACTGGGGGAGATGATAATGTTTTTGATTAAAGTGTGGAGGGGATAATTTGGAATGCATAGGTTTTTGTAAATTATACTTAGGCGGGCTTTGTGAAGATAGAAAAAAATAGGTTTTCAGATACCAGTATCTATCAGTATGGATTACACCGGAGATGTCCGATGTGCTCCACTGGCTAGTCTAATGTAACGGTTTACCGCTGCATCGACTAGCTTTTTCCCTGCTATTGGCACACTGACATATACAGGTCCCGTTGCAAAAGGGCGTTGGTTACTCTAATTGCCTTACTTTGTCTTACCTTACTTTTGTTGCTGACTAAAATTTTAACCGTTCGAAGAATGGTGTTTATTTTGCTAACAACGTTTTTAATCTGAAGATTCCATTTTCCTCTACGGACAATTGAGATACCCAGGATTTTCATGGAATCTTTTGGGTGGGGAGATAAGTGACAAATCAGATGCACTATAATTTTTTTTCCTGCAAACATGAAGGCAAGGTGGGTTTGGTGTACATATTACCGCACCGTTTATACTGCTCCAAATGTTGATGTTGCGGATGGCGTTATTTGTTTGATGTTGAAGATCAGCACCAGATACAAGTATAAAAATATTGTCGGCATATATATTGTGGTGTAAAGGATAGATAGTTGGTGGGAAAGGGGATCGTTGTGGGATGCCATTTTTCATTTCGCGTTTTGACGAAAAATGACGGTTGGCGCGTACCGTGAAGGTTCCACCAGTTAGATAGGAACGTAGTAGTGCCAATATTGCAGAGTCTACTCCACACTATGCCAGCTGTAAAAGTACCCAGTGTGGGCAAATTCGGTCATACGCCTTTTCTAAGTTGAAGGACAACAGTAAACCACAATGTCTACGTTTGTAGCAATTGTGGATTGAATGTTGGAGTTCAAGTAGCATACTCAGAGTTCCCCTGCCTGACCTGTAGGCATGTTGTTGGGGATTGAGTTTATTGGCAAGCGCCTGGTTAAGTCTTGTAGCTAAGATCTTTTCCAGGATCTTGGAAGTGCAAGGCAGTATGAGATTGGTCTAAAGTTGTTTTATTAGAAATTTTTTTTTTATTTTCTAGACTTCTAGCTTTCGCTATACATAAGCTTCGTCAGGCGATTTTTTCAAAAATTATTATTTATTCATGAATATCTATTTTGTCCTCTTTAAAGTAATCCCCACCAGTTATTAAACACTTGTGCCAACGTTTTTTCCAATCCTTGAAGCACTCCAAAAAATCGTTTTATGTGATCTTGTTCAGCTCCTCCTTCGATGCCGTCTTGATCTCCTCAATCGTAGTGTATCGTCGTCCTTTCATTGGACTCTTCAGATTCGGGAACAAGAAAAATTCACAAGGGGCCAGATCTGGGGAATACGGTGGCTTCGGCATTATTAGTGTATTTGATTTGGCCAAAAATTCGCGCACAAGCAACGATGCGTGAGCAGGGGCGTTATCATGGTGAAAAAGCCAATTTTGGTTCTTTCACAAATCCGGGCGTTTCTGGCGGATTGCTTGGCGTAGCTTGGGCATAACTTACAGGTAATATTCCTTACTGACCGTTCTACCCTGTGGCAAGAACTCATGATGCACCACGCCCCTACAATCGAAGACACTGTAAGCAAATCCTTAACATTCGACCGAACTTGGCGCGCTTTTTTCGGTCTTGGCTCGTGCGGCAGCTTCCATTGGGATGATTGAGCTTTGGTTTCTACGTCATAACCATAAGCCCATGATTCGTCATCAGTTATGACCCTCTGGAGCAAATTTATGTCATCGCGGAGAGAGTCCAACAGCTCCTTAGCAATGTTAATGTGATGCTGTTTTTGGTCGAAATTGAGGCAAAAATCGAAGACGAGGCGAAACACGTGCAAGCAAAGCAGCTGTCAAAAATTAACTGAACATTCAAAATAGCCGAATTTGTCGGCATAAGTGAGAGACATAAGTACCAACATTACGCCACAAAAAAAAACGAAAATCGAATATAGTAAATTTGCGATACTATTTGAACAGACCTCGTACGGTGATAAGTTGGTGTTTGCTCCGATGTTTCAAATCCTTGAATCTTCTTGACGCTAGTATTGATTAAATATTGACTTAGAAACGTGATTTGGTACTTCTTTCTTCCCATCCTCCTTTTATTAATTATACTTCTCTTTATACTTATGCTTCTGCATATTACAATTATTGACATTATATGCAGTCGTAAATTAATAGAAAATCCGAATAGCAATTTGCTTTCAAGTTAAATTTAAGTGATTACTTTTAGTATTAAAATGTTGTGCTTTTTTTTTGATGTTATATCTAGTAATATTTATATTAAAATATAAATTCTTAAAGCCCCGATGACTTAGGGCATTTTCCGATAAATAAAGGGGAAACCGGCTATTTTACTATCCAGATTTGAACTCAGCATCGTTGCATAATAGCCTCAGACCCAGAAGTTCCGGTTGCCGCTCAATCAATCAGGGGGCATGATGAGTTATCTTTTTATTAGCTTTAAGGGAATAAAAAAAAATTCAGCAAAATAATAAAATTCCATAAATGAGCTATTTTATTTGAAAAAAAATTCTTTTTATTTCTATAAACAAAAGATAAAAAATATATTTCCAGTCTGAACTATTCTTTGTAGAGAAATTTTCCTTTAATTTGTATGAAAACATTGTTGAATATTGATTTATGTTTGGCAAATACTAAAGCCTACTAACATAGTATAGCCTGACAATGTTCTAGCTTTGAATTTCATGTCATAAAATCTATTTGGTGACGATTTTTTTTATAAAAAAAACATTCCTCTCACAAAGGGAATAGTTTTGTCTACAATATAAAAAAGAATAAAAAATAAATATGTAAATCTTACATTGGAAATGGTATAACATACAAAATTGCCTTTAAAATACTAAACTTTGACCAATTTATAGAGCTATTTTTGGCTTCGTAAAACTAGGGTATAAATTTATTTGGTTTGTTTTTCTGTTTTTATTTATTTGGTTATGTATTTCTTTTATTATGGTAAATACGAGCCAAAACCTCAATTTTAACTCAATAGTCTAACCACTGATATTATCAAATTTGGATATGGTAACTGGGAAATATCTTCTAAAGATTTTAATCGAATTTTATTGCTACTGAAATGCATGAATTCCTCTATTGAGTGAACTGTTAAGTTGAACTTTTCAACATTTTAAATAACCTCTGAACCGAACGTGACCCGATTATGTTTGACATTGACCATTTATGTATTTTATATACTGTGATATATGAGTGCATGTGTTGACAAAATTGACTTCTCTCATATAAGGACATATATACGTGTAATATGCTAAGAGTATTGTAGTTTTGAAATTTAAGTGGAGAACTTTTAGTTGATCAACTATTCGGGTCAATGATGGATAAGGGCATATATTTTAGATACTCAATTTCAAATATTAGTAAGAACTTGTAAATCAGATTTATTTGAGATTTATTGTAAATTTTGGTAAACTATTTATTTATTATTTTTATTTGACAGATTTCATTTCTACATTATAACACAAATACACATAGTCATGAGACACAGTCGCTCCTATGGAGCATACACGTCTTTAGTTGGTGGTAGAAGGCTTCTTTTTGTTGGCGTCATCATCTACTTCGATTGGGGCATAGCACTGCACGATGGTGATGTTTCGGAACTTCGAGTGGAACCTGGGTGTTAGAAGGCGGTCGGAGACCGTTTTGTAGCCCATGAGAGATCTCTTTTTGCGTTGGCCGATAGGATCAATCCGACTCCACAATGGTGGCCGCTGTCGTTTCCGCTGTAGATGAAGTGTTCCTTTACCCGCCTGCGTTGTGAGGGCTCCCTTGATGTTTCCTTTCCACCTTGTCTCGGAGATTCCCAGGATATCGAGGTTGTAAGCGTTTTTTTGGGAGAGAAGCCAGTCGAGAAGTTCTTTGGGAGAGAGCTCCGCACGTTCCAGGTACCTATTCGGGCTGTTCGATGAAAACCAGATGAGTTTTTTGCCTGAGGTACGGTCCGGTTGATTCTTCTTGTGCTGTTTCTTGATAGGTGGTTTTTTATAGCTTGCGGCTTATCAGGCCAGTGAAGTAACCTCCAGTGACGTTGGGGGACCCTACGGACTACAAATAAGGCTTGTAGTCGGCCTCTCACCCCGGCACCATGCCGAGATGGCGGCAGCGGGAATCGAACCCGCTACCTACCGAGTGTGAGTCGGTCGACACACACACGGTAAAACCTGCGGCACGCGGTGTTCCCAAGCGGTCACCCATCCAAGTACTAACCACGCCCAGTCCAGCTTAACTTCGGTGATCGGACGAGAACCGGTGGATCCAGGACGGTACAGCCACAGATAAACTATTTAAAAACTTATAATAAATTTAAAAAAATAATAATAATAATAATAACCATGTAATTACTCCTAATTGAAATTGTAAAATTATTAATCCAAATACTATTTTTATTAATTTCAATAATTAATAAGTGTGAATAATATAGTTTAATTGCAATTTTAGATACTTTCTTTTATAAAATTGCAATTAAACTATATTATTCAATTTTAGATACTCATTATCGTAACAGGTAAATCAAAGGCAAATAATTTTAGTATCGCTTCATTCTATCCACTGTAATGAAAAGTAATTAAAATGAAAATTGGACGTTTCGATTAATGCAATATTTACATTGATGAAAATCAATGTAAATACATACAAAGCAGCTTCTAAAAACGGTAAAAAAAGGATTCGATTGCCAGTATTGAGCATATTCATATAAAAGAAGGAAATCTATTTTAGAATTGATAATTAATTGGAAAATTTTCACAAAAATATCATTGAAATTTAAATTTACTTGTTATTATCCACCTATTCATAGAGCATTTACTCATATTGCATCAAAAAACACATTAAAGATAAATAATTATTTTTAATATGGAAAATTTATAAGATATAAAATGTATAAAATGCATAAAGATAAAAGTTCAAAAATTTTATAATATTACAGATATTTCGGGTGAAAAACATTTAATTATAAGTAATAAATGTTTGTAAGATAACATTTTATACACAAATAATTTGACATTTTACGATTATTTAGTTTTATCAGAAAACTTTTGAAATGTTACAATTTTAAACATATTAGAATATAGTTTAAAGATAAATAAGTGGAACTGATAATATTAAAGATAATAATATCTATAAAGTAATTTTTTTTTATATAAATAGAAAAATTTTAAAAAAGAAAAGAAAGCCGAACATAATATATAGTATTGATTTTTTTTTAACTCATTGAACATCATGAATTGTCTCTTTTATCTTATAAAAGTAGATTTTTTTTTATATCAAATAAAATAAACCATTTGAAATGAAAGAAAAATCTAGAATCTATTTTTATATAGTCATGAATATAAAATAACAAACAATTGAAATTTGTTTTTTATATCACAGAATATTTAATGAATTGGAAATTCAATGGTTTTGTTGCACTTAGTATAATTGAAGAGATAGTATTGCATTTTTTACACAATAATTTTCTTAAATAAATACTTTGAAAAGTTGAAGTTTTAAAGCTATTGATTGATAAGAAAATCATTTAATATAAATTATATGAAAAAAAAAAAATTATATAAAAAAGATAAATTTTCTACACAAAAAAAGAAAACTTTTTAAATTATTTTTTATTGAAATTAGACTAAAAAATAAGATTTTATCTCTGCGGTGGTTAATGTAAAAACTTCCCAAATACGGGTCCTTTTTTTTTAGCACTTTTCAAAACAAATTGCATACAAATGTTTTTTTTTTTTAGTATTTTGTTGAGGTAGGAAAGAGGGTGCAGTTTTTAGAACTACCAGATGCCATGTAAAAAAAAAATTATATTAGATGAAAAATTATTACTCCCCGACACATGTATGTGTTCAGATCGCCAAGGGTAGGGCATAACCTAAAAAAGTTTACAAAGGTTAGAATAGAGTGGAGGATGAAATAAGAACTGATTGTAAAATATATATAAAAATTGAGAGCAGGATAAAATCTGTAAAGAAAACAAAAAAAAAATGAATAAAAAGATTACCTGGAATGCTAAACAATGGACCTGTAACGAAAACGAAAATATGGTAGAGTAGATCTCTGACAGCCAAGGCAGAATGCTTTTTATTAGATGTAGCGTTTTTGTAGATGAAAATGACCCTAAAATCTTCCATTATACTCTTAGGCTAGAGAGCGACCCCCTCTATCACTACCACAAACTTAGTATATTAGCACGCCACTTCGCACCAAAATTGGCCATGAACCTCTAGAAATTCTCGTTCATTAACCTCCCCTTTTCCTTGCTCTTTCTCCCTTACTCATACGTCATCTACCACAGTCATAATTTTTTTTTAAGATCCGAATCACCTTATAATCGGTTACTGATACGACAAAAATTAAATTTTTGACTCAGAACTGAGCTTTTTAATACTATGCAAAAGGATTGAAATATTTTATTAATTAAATAAATCAAATTCAATTGTAGCAGGTGCACCGTTTTAAACATGCTGAATTATTGGGATAGTTCTACAGATACTATACAAATGATATAGTTTGTATGGGAGGTCTATGCCTTATAGACCTCCCATACAAACTATATCATTTTGTTATTGTGTGATTTATCAGGCATAGAGCAATACCAGGTATATAAGCTTAAATCCGCTGTTTGGTCATAGATGGCGTGAGTGAGCGTATTAAGCTACCATGGGCATATCATACTTTTTTTTTATGAGTTTGACATCTGTCAATATTCATCAGTATACATTGTCAGCAATTTCGTATAACAACATACATTTTTCCTTTGGTAATCATGTCTAGTTTTGTGCCAGAAAAAGAGCACATGCGGGAAGCTCTGCTTTTCTGCTTCAATTTGAAGATATCGGCTGCCGAATCGCATCGAATGCTTATGGAGGCCTATGGTGACAGTGCTTTATCAGAAACAATGTGCCGAGATTGGTTTCGTCGGTTCAAAGACGGCAATTTTGACTTGTGGGGCAAGAAGCGTGAAAATCGGTCTAGGAAGGTTGAGGACCATCAATTGCAGGCTCTTTTGGACGAAGGCGATACCCAATCGCAACAAATTCTCGCAGAGCAACTGGGTGTTACTCGACCAGTCATTTTCATGCATCTGCGTGCCATGGGGAAGATTGGAAAATGGGTGCCGCATGAATTGAACGATAGGCAGATGAAGCGACGCCAAAACACATGCGAAATCTTGCTCACCAGACAAAAAAGATAGTCGTTCGTGCATCGGATTGTGGCAGGCAATGAAAAGTGGATATATTTCGAGAATCCTAAACGCAAGAAATCGTGGGCAGATCCCGGCCAACCATCAACATCTTCCCCAAGACCAAATCTCTTCGGACGGAAGACGATGCTGTGCGTTTGGTGGGATCAGCAGGGTATCGTCTACTATGAGATGTTGAAACCTGGTGAAACTGTCAATGCCCACCGCTTTAACCAACAACTGATCAAATTGCACCGTGCTCAGCGTGAAAAAAGGACGGATTATCAACAAAGAGATGACAAGCTGATTTTCCTCCACGAAAATGCACCATCGCACACGTCAAAAATGGTCCGAAACTATTTGGAGACACTCAAGTGGGAGGTGCTACCTCACCCCGCTTATTCACCTAACCTGGCCCTTTCCGACTAGCACCTGGTTTCGTCGATGGGCCACGCGCTCGCTAAGCAGCACTTCGATCGATTCTTACGAAGACGTCCGAAAATGGCTTGATGATTGGTTTGCCTCAAAAGAGAAGGAATTTTTTTGGCGTGGCATCCACAAATTGCCCGAGACATGGAAAAAATGTGTAGCTAGCGAGGGCAAGTACTTTAAATAAATTTGTTATTGCTCTCTATGAAAAAAAACATGACTAAAAAACAGCAGATTTAAGCTTATACACCTGGTAATAATACTGGCAGTAAATAATAAGTTTTCAGAACACTTCAAAATTTTATTTCAATAAAAAAACTTTCACAATCCTTCAAACTGCAAAAGAGAAATATGTTTTTTTATTTATTTAAAATGTATTTTCAAACATATTGTAATACGTGTATAATATCTTATTTTAATTGTAAATAAAGAATATTAACATTTAAAAAAGCTTTAGCAAAATTTTAATACCTTATTAAAATTTAAATTGAAAAAATTCATGCAAAAATAAATTTATAAATATTATATTAAAAATTTCAATAATATTTTCATATGAAATAGTTTTTATCTCTTAAAAATAAAATATTACATATTCTAGGAGTTCTTATCAAATAGGTTGGAAATTTATATTTATTGCAAATACTCTCTTGTGTATAATAATCCTTATTGTCAGTTTTCTGAAGACTAATATTATTTTTTGTTGAAGCATCTTTAATATACTTAACTGTTTTTTTTAAACATGAAAGTATACAAAAATTTAACTTTCTCGGGTAAACATTTTCTGTTATATTGAAGTAAATATTTATAATTTTCTTTTTGGTTTGTCTTAAATAGGTTTTATTTTTAAATCCCTTCTTATATTAGACTGGGAATATTGAAAAGTTTTCCAAAAATTCTGTCTATCATTTTTTTATAAATTTACAAAAAATAAAAATAACAAAAAGAAAATAAATAAAATATCTTAAACAGAAAATATTCAATTCATGTCAAGAACTCTTGGTATTCGGAACATCATTTTAAAGTGGTTATGATATATTAAAGTACTAGAAAAATTTTTAAGAAAATATATAAATCAATATTGAATATTTATTTTTCTTATACTAAAGATGTTGTTCTTATTTTTGGATAATTTTTTTGTTGATTTGAAGTATTTTCTCTAAATGTAAGGGGGCTTTTAAACATATAAAAGTATTTTAAAGGGTAATTCAATTTGTACTTGTAAAGTAAAGTTAAATAAATAACATTATAAATTTAGATTTGAATTTAATTTTTATTTCATTATATTGCTTAAGTCTTGCCATTAAACAAAAAAAATATAACATTTTAAAAAATTTTCTTGTAGAACTCGATCCTTTTGAGGTTATAATGAAATATTTTTCTAATTTGAGCTGCAATTTGGCTGTTACTTTTAATTTTAAATGCTCTAAGGTTAAAAAATTATTAGCATAAAGATAATATTTATATATTTCTATAAGAAAATGTCCGATAGTATCAAATCATGCGATCTTGAGGGGCCAGTTGATGTCACCAAATCAATTACATATCCTGCAAAATTTTTCGCAAAATAAAAACAAAGTTTATCATGTCTTCTCGAAATTACATACAGTGTACGAGGTCTGTTCAAAAAGTATTGCGAATTTCGTGTATAAAATGTGTTTTTAGATTAAATTATATTTTTAACTATAATAATTTTTTTGATTTAATTTTTTTTTGTTGGGATTTTTCTTTAGAGATAAAAGTTTACGTTATAAAATTTTGAATCTGATATTTAAGTTTAACATTATTGATTTCTCCTTTTGCTGATGAGTTCTATCATTATTGGGATTAGTTTATTTTTGGAAAATTATATAAAGTGATTTATAGGAAAATAATTTTTCGTATATTTTTTAAATATTATTTTTTTTATATTTACATATGAACTGTACCAAATTTTATTAAATATATTGTATATACGAAGTCTGTTCTGTGATGAAATAATTTTCGGGAAGTCACATTCCTATCAGATTATTTACTTGTAATTCAGATAATATTAAAATCTGTTGATGGAAAATTGATATTTAATACGATTTTCTAAATATTGGTTTATATCGTATGGATATTTACACATATATATTAAGAAGATTTGTTAATTTTATTTTCTCTATCGACTATAAATTAAGGAATACTTTGTTAAAATTTATTATTAATTAAAAAACTCTACCAAAGACTATACGAGGTCTGTTCAAAAAGTATCGCGAAGTTTGTTTTTTTTCCAAAAATTATTTATTTATTCATGAATATCTATTTTGTCTCCTTCAAAGTAATCCCCACCAGATATTATATACTTGTGCCAACGTTTTTTCCAATTCTCGAAGCACTTCAAAAAATCATTTTTTGTTATCTTGTTCAGCTCCTCCTTCGATGCCGTCATGTAGCGCAGCGTAGTCCTTTCATTGGACTCTTCAGTTTCGGCAACAAGAAAAAGTCACAGGGGGGCAGATCTGGGGAATACGGTGGCTTCGGCATTATAAGTGTGTTGTTTTTGGCCAAAAATTCGCGCACAAGCAACGATGCGTGCAAAAGCCAATTTTTATTCTTCCACAAATCCGGGCGTTTCTGGCGGATTGCTTGGCGCAGCTTGGGCATAACTTACAGGTAATATTCCTTATTGACCGTTCTACCCTGTGGCAAGAACTCATGATGCATCACTCCCCTGTAACCGAAGAAAACTGTAAGTAAAACCTTCATATTCGATCGAACTTGACGCTTTTTTTGGTCTTGGCTCGTGTGGCAGCTTCCTTTGGGATGATTGAGCTACTTAACAATGTTAATGCAATGCTATTTTTGGTCGAAATTGAGCAATTTTGGTACGAATTTCGCGGCGACCTGTCTCACGACTAAATCATTAGTAAAAATCGAATGGCACAAGCCAATCGATATGTTTAAGTCCTCAGGAACTTCTCTAACGGTGACTCGACGATTGGTGAATACTATTTTCTTCACTTCATCAATGTTTTCGTCTGTTGTTGACGTGCTCGGGCGTCCGGCACGCTTTTCGTCGTTCACATCTTCTCGGCCCTCTGAGAACATTTTGTACCACCGATAAACGTTGCTTCGGTCCAAGGAAGCTTCACCATATGCAACAGTTAACATTCGGAATGCGTCCGCGCAATTAATTAATTATATTTTTCACACAAAATTTGATACAGATTCTTTGGTCCATTTTTTGGATTGGACAAAAATCGAAGACGAGCCAAAACACGTGCAAGCAAATCAGCTGTCAAAAATTAACTAAACATTAAAAATGGCCGAACTTGTCGGTATAAGTGAAAGATATAAGTACCAACATAACGCCATAAAAAAAAATCTAAAATCGAATATACGTAACCCGCGGAAATTCAAAATTCGCCATACTTTTTGAACAGACCTCGTATATTAAAATCTTTAAGTATGGGCAAAATAAAATTGGTTGCCATTTGGTCAAAATTGACTATTATTTGTCCGTTTTCTAATTTCAAAGAAATGTCGCCCAATGACATCTTCAGACCCAAATCCATATCAGATAGTTATTTCTTATGGTTTTGATGACATTTATTTGATCAATTATAAATTTTTAGAGTCTTCTTTTTATGGCAATATTGCTTACTGACCTATCTGAAGAAAAATTGTTGCGAAAATCAGCATCCAAAGCCTATTGTTTAAGTACTTAATTAACTTAAATCTATAATATAAAATTTAAAAAAATATTTTTGGCAAATTTTAATATAAATAAATACGAGGGTTGTTCAATAAGTCCTTAGAAAATCCGAGAAATTGCGCTGTCCTTTTTTTTTGTAAGTAGCATTATCGACAGGAAAGCTGTCAAAATTTCAGCTCGATCCATAGCGTAGGTCAATTTCTATCGTCGATTAAAGTTAACGACATTTATTTGTGCGTAACAATGGAAAAAAGCGAGTTTATGGATGTCATCAAACATCTCCATTTGAAAGGCTTAAGCCCGAAAGAAATCAAAGCCGAGTTGGATGTAGTTCATGACACATCTGCACCTGTGTTTGCGATGGTTTACAATTGGGTGAATGAATTTAAACGTGGCCGTTTATCCACATTAGATAAACATCGTTCAGGACGCCCAGTTGAGGTGTCTACTCCTGAAATCATCGACAAAATCCACGATCTGATTTTAAACGATCGGCGAATTAAAGTGCGCGAATTAGTTGAGGCCACGGGCATATCACAAGGTACTGTCGCTTCAATTTTGCATGAAAAATTGTCTGTGAAAAAAATTTCGGCAAGATGGGTGCCGCGTTTGCTCTCAGAGGAGAATAAGCACAATCGTGCAGTGGACTCTGAGGCTATGTTGGCACTCTTTCATCGCAATCCTGCCGAATTTCTTCGTCGATATGTCACTGTTGACGAAACCTGGATACACTACTACACTCCAGAAACGAAGAGATAGTCATCACAGTGGATTTTCAAGGGTGAACGGGCTCCGAAGAAGGCAAAAACTGTGCTATCGGCCTGCAAGGTGATGGCTACGGTCTTTTGGGATTCGCAGGGCATCATTTTTATCGACTACTTGGAAAAAGAAAAAACAATAACAGGAGCGTATTACGCGTCGTTATTGCAACGGTTGAGCGAGGAAATCAAAGAGAAACGCCCCCATCTGAAAAAAAAATCCTCTTGCATCAGGACAATGCGCGTGTGCACACCTGCGCTGTTTCCATCGCCAAAATTGTGGAATTGAGAATGGAATTGTTGCAGCATCCCGCTTATTCACCAGATTTGGCCCCGAGTGACTATTTTCTTTTCCTCGATCTGAAGAAATGGCTTGGCGGACGACCGTTCACTTCCAACGAGGACGTCATTGCTCAAACGCATGAGTATTTTGCAGAACTTCCGAAATCCTATTTTTTGGACGGGATAAAAATTTTGGAAAAACAGTTGGAGAAGTGTATAGAGCCAAAAGGAGATTATGTTGAAAAATAAAATTTTTCTTTTTAAAAAACAGTTTTTTCCATTTTTTTCTAAGGACTTATTGAGCGACCCTCGTATTATCTGAAATAAAATATTTTTTTAACAACTATCAATTGATGGCACTCTACTTTCCATACTATAAAATGAATAATTCATTTACAACAAAGCCCAAATATAACATTACCAATTATTTTATCCAAAAAATTAAAAAAAAAATATAAATAAACAAGACTATTTTTATAGTAGAATAATTTCATTTATTCCGAATCAGGAAAATAATTCACAAAGTTTGCATTTTTGATCTGTTAACGACTACACATTCAGAAATAGTGCAGAATATGCTTGATAATTTTAATTACCTTTCAAAGTTTTATGAACTTTTTTATTTACATAGAAAAATCCAAAATATTATTTCATATTTTTATACTTTTGTTTACTTAAAGTTTCATAATTTATAGCTTTTGACCTTTGACTTAGTTAATAGAAATTGCCTTGTACTGCATAATATTGGCTGACGAATATAGGATTCTTCATTAGTGAAAATGTGTCATTAACAGTAGTGGCTTTTCTAAGTTCAAGTTCGATTCTGAAAACTTCACTTCGGCAAAATAAACACCACTTAGCATATTATATTTTAAAAAAATAAAAGAAAATAAACAATTAAAAGACAGTACAATAAATAAAAAAACAACATTTCATTTTGCCATCAAATAAAGTTAAGTTAATGTCAGCGCATTCAGAATATTTGCGAATTGGTCAGAAAAACTAAAATTCTTTAATGTATTACGTTTGAAGGTTAAAAGTATAAACAGCAGTTTTTTTTTAAGTTTATTTTAAAAAAATAATAAATATTTTGCTTAGTTATAGGAAAAAAATTTCTTTCGCATATAAAAGCGATAATTAATGAATAACGATGCATAGTGTTTCGGAAAGCTATTCTGCCAAATAGTCCAGATTTAAGGTAAGAGATTTTCATTAGGTCAGTTAATAATATCAACATACCATACCATAATTCTAAATATATCATAATAAGAATATATAAAAATTTTAATTAATTATTGAAGTATGATTTAAATTAATATTTTTCGTTTAATTATGTTTTTTGCGATTTTTTTCCATCCGAAAATTTGCACAGATGCGGATTCTGGTTGTATTAATTTTACTTTTTATTCGAACAACTTTTGGGGGTATACCTCCGCCAGCACATTGTAGTAATCCTTCAGCGAATATAGATGCTAAACAGGATGGAGTTGGATTAGAATGGAGTGGTGGACTTTTTGAATGGCCTTGTCCAGCCACTAAATCGATGTACAAAAGTTCGGGAAAGTACATTAGTAAAAATGTAATTGCGACAAGAGCGCAAATTTTTAATAATGAAGTATTTTTGGCACTGCCGCGATATAAATCCGGTGTACCAGCAACATTGGTCCTGACTGCTTTAAAGGAGAACACTTGCCAAACTACACTAACACCATTTCCCTCATGGACTATGCAGGAAGAGGGTAATTGCAGGGCATTACAATCGGTGGTTGATTTAGTTCTCGACAAAAACAATATTCTTTGGACCTTGGATATTGGCATCATTAATACGCTAGAGGTCCCTGTACGCACTTGTTCGCCAAAAGTGGTTGCATTCAGTATTAATAGTGGAAAACTGCTTAAAACCATAAATTTGGATGGTCTTATAAGCAATTCGTCGCGTTTACAATACCTGACCGTAGACTATGCAAAAGATGGACGACCTTTTATTTATGTTAGTGATGCTGCGGCCAGAGCTATTATTGTTTACGATGTTCAGGCATCACGTGGATTCCGCGTCATTCTTCCGAAGTCAATAACAGCTGGAGCTGCCAAACGAGATGTACTCTATTTGGCTCTCGTACATAAGTCTGCTGGTACAAGTGTTTTGTATTTCACTTATTTGGGTTCAAATCGGCTGTTCTCCATCAGGACACAATATCTACAAACTGGCAGTACCGAAGGACGTATAACTGGTAAGTAACGTTTCCATAGCAATAGTAATGATTGTGCTTACGAGTACCATTTTTCGGGGTGATCAGTTTAAATTATTTTGTTTTGATTTTCAATATTTACACATTTACCCTCTCAGACGTTGGCGTCAAGCTGGCAAAACAAGTCATTATTGGTACTGATAATGGTGCTGCTATCTTCTTTCGAAATCAGGGTGAATCGGAGGTATTTCGATGGGACACGAATACACCCTACGAATTGGCAAACTTTCATGTCGTTTATCGTTGCCAAACTTGTCAATTAGCAACACATGCCATAGCTGATTATAAACGTAGGCAGATGCGTATCCTGGAGAGCAATTTTCCAGATTATATGCAAAATACCGTCGGATGTGGGGCTGTACAACAAATAAACACTGTACAAGGATGTTGGTAATGTAAGCAAATACGAAAACATTAGAGCAGTGGTCGAAAAATCAGTCATATTTTACGATCAATTTGTGTAAAACGAATCAAAAAATAATATATTCAGATAAAAATAATGTAATCTGTACTATATTGTTTCGAATATAACTTTTTGTACTGATTTGTTTATGTATTTATCCAAAATTGGATTTTTGCGAATGTACATATAAACGAACTTGTAAATTTTAACTTTAAATTGGTTATTTTTTCTATTTAATATTAATAAGAATAATTGTATATTAGTATTAATAAATCTCATTTTTATGGTAAGGCAGTAGAACGATATATTTATAAATAGAATAAATATTATTTTAGAATTACTTACTGTATAGGAAAAAATATAGGCAAACTCTATAATTTCTGTAATTATTATTATATTGACAAGAATGAATAATTTTCAAAACAAAGTTAATTAAGTACAGCTCAAAAATATTTGGAACTTTGTCAAAACGGACATTTGATTGAAAATTGACGTAAATAGGTTTTTTTTTAAATTTAAATTTTAATACGCATTTTTCATTAAAATTATGCAGAAAAATTTTCTTAGTAAACTTTTTCCAGTAAACATTTTTCAGTAAGAATTTTTCAGTAGAGTTTTTTCATAAAACCTTTTTTGTAAGAATTTTTTTTGGAAATGAATTTTTAGTAAGTTAATTTTAGAATTTTTATTAGAAAATATTCTCTTGTAAAAATATTATTTTCAGTGAAATTATTCAATAACATTTTTTTTGTGAGAAAGCTTAAGTAAGAATTTTTCAGCAAAAGTTTTTTTCAAGTAAGATTTTTTTTTTTCGGTAAGCATTTTTTTGTATGAAATTTTTAGTAAGAAAATTTTTGGTAATGCTTTCTAATAACATAATATTCCGATCAAAATTTGTTCATAAAATTTTTTCCTGTAAGAATTTTTCAATAAAAATTTTTCAAGAATAATTTTTTCATAAGAATTTTTTGTTAAGATGTTTTTGTATAAGATTTTGAATGAATATTGTCCATTAAAAATTTGTTGGTAAAAACTTTTCATTGAATATTTTTCTGTCAGAATTTTTTGGTAAGGAAGTTTTAGTAACATTTATTGAGTAAACATTTTTCAGTAAACAAATTTTGTGAGAGAATTTTAGATGGTGCTTTCCAATATCAATATTTGGTAAAAAAAAACATTTTACTAAAATCAAGTAAGAATTTTCCTATAAACCTTTTTTTCTAAGAAATATTCGGTTGGAATTTTTTTGTAAGAAATTTTTAGTTAGAACATTTTTGGTAATGCTTTCTAATAACATTATTTTCCGATAAAAATTTGTTCATAAAATTTTTTTCTGTAAGAATTTTTCAATAAAAATTTTTTAAGAATAATTTATTCATAAGAATTTTTTGTTAAGATTTTTTTGTTTAAGATTTTGAATAAATATTGTCCATTAAAAATTTGTTGGTAAAAACTTTTCATTGAATATTTTTCTGTCAGAATTTTTTGGTAAGGAAGTTTTAGTAACATTTATTGAGTAAACATTTTTCAGTAAACAAATTTTGTGAGAGAATTTTAGATGGTGCTTTCCAATATCAATATTTGGTAAAAAAAACTTTTTACTAAAATCAAGTAAGAATTTTCCTATAAATCTTTTTTTCTAAGAAATATTCGGTTGGAATTTTTTTGTAAGAAATTTTTAGTAAGAACATTTTTGGTAATGCTTTCTAATAACATTATTTTCCGATAAAAATTTGTTCATAAAATTTTTTTCTGTAAGAATTTTTCAATAAAAATTTTTTAAGAACAATTTTTTCATAAGAATTTTTTGTAAAGGAAGTTTTAGTAACATTTATTGAGTAAACATTTTTCAGTAAACAAATTTTGTGAGAGAATTTTAGATAGTGCTTTCCAATATCAATATTTGGTAAAAAAAAACTTTTTACTAAAATCAAGTAAGAATTTTCCTATAAACCTTTTTTTCTAAAAAATATTCGGTTGGAATTTTTTTGTAAGAAATTATTAGTAAGAAAATTGTGGGTAATGCTTTCTAATAACATTATTTTCCGATAAAAATCTGTTAATAAAATTTTTTCTGTAATAATTTTTTGGTAAGAATTTTTCAATAAAAATTTTTGAAGAATAATTTTTTTGTAAGAATATTTTGTTAAGAAGTTTTAGTATAAGATTTTGATAAATATTGTCCATTGAAAATTTGTTGGTAAGAACTTTTCATTGAAAATTTTTCTGTCAGAATTTTTACTAACATTTTTTTAGTAAAAATTTTTCAGTAAACAATTTTTGGGGAAGAATTTTTCGGTAAAGTTGTTTTTGGCAAATGTATATTAATTAGATAATTTTAGATAGTGCTTTCCAATATAAATATTTAGTAAAACAAAACATTTTAGTAAAATCAAATAAGAATTTTCGATAAACTTTTTTTCTAAGAAATATTCGGTTGGAATTTTTTTGTAAGAAATTTTTAGTAAGAAAATTGTTGGTAATGCTTTCTAATAACATTATTTTCCGATAAAAATCTGTTCATTAAATTGTTGCCTGTAAGAATTTTTGGTAAGCATTTTTCAAGAAAAATTTTTCTGTAAGAATTTTTTGGTAAGGAATTTTTAGTAACAATTTTTCAGTAAAAATTTTTAAGTAAGCATTTTTGGGGAGAATTTTCCGGTAAGATTTTTTTTGCAAAAATTTATTAGTTAGATAATTTATGATACTGCTTCCCAATATAAATATTTATTAAAAAAAACAAAACTTACTATTAAAATCAAGTAAAATTTTCCAGTAAAAATCAAGTAAACTTTTCCAGTAAGAAATTTTCGGTAAGAATTTCTTGGTAATAACTTTTTTCATTAAAATAATCCATTAAATTGTTTAGTTGTCTGTGGGCAATTTTTAATACGAATCTTTCTATGGGCAATTTTAAGTAAGAATTTTTAGTAAGAATTTTTCAGTAAAAATTTTCCCGTAAGCATTTTTTGGTATAATTTTTGCCCTAAGAATTTTTCGTTAAAAGATTTTAGTAATATTTTTAATCAAATTATTTCGGTAAAAACTGTTCATTAAAAATTTTTAGTAAGAATTTTTTAGTAAAAATTTGTCCATAACCCTTTTTTGAAAAGAATTTTTGGGTAAGAATTAATAGAGAAGAAGTTTATTTGTTAAGTAATTGTTTGTAAACAATTTTCTTTGGTATTTTAAGTATAAAATTGTCAGTAAAATTATTTAGAAAAGTAAATTTTTCAATCTAAATTTTGTTAGTAAATCTTTTCTATAAAAATTAACTTTTTTTTGTAATAATTTTAAGTAACATTTTTTCAGTAAAAATTTTTTAGTAAAAAATTTTTGGGAAGAAATTTCCGGTAAGAATTTTTTTGGTTAACTTTTATTAGTTAGGAAATTAATAAAAATCTTACCGGAGAATTTTTCCAATATAAATATTTAGTAAAAAAAAACTTTCTATTGAAATCAAGTAAAATTATGCAGTAAATATTTTTCAGGACAAATTTTTCCATAAAACTTTTTTTTTTACAAATTTTTGGTAAGAATTTTTTGGTAATAACTTTTTAGTAAGATAATTTTGTATAAGGCTTTATAATAAAATAATCTTCAACGATATTAAAACATTATTTACAGTAAAATAATTCATTATATTGTTCAGTTAAATTTTTTTGTGGGCAATTTTTATTAAAAATTTTTCTTTGGGCAATCTTTAGTAAACATTTTTCTTTAAAAAATTTTTAGTAAGAATATTTCAGTAAAAATTTTCCCGTAAGCACTTTTTGGTAAAATTTCGGCCTAAGAATTTTTCGTTAAGAGGTTTTAGTAAAATTTTATAATCAAATTATTTCAGTAAAGACTATTTATTAAAATTTTTTAGTAAAAATTTGATAGTAAACATTTTTCAGGAAGAATTTTTTGGTAAGAATTAATACAAAATAAGTTTATTTGGTAAGTTATTATCGCTAAACAATTTTCTTTGATATTTTAATTATAAAATTATTGGTGAAATTATTTAGTAAAAATTATTCAAAAAAGTAAATTTTTCAATCCAAATTTTGTTAGTAAATCTTTTCTAAAAAATTAATTTTTTTAGTAACAATTTTTAGTAACATTTTTCCAGTAAAAATTTTTTAGTAGCAGTTTTTGGGGAGAATTTTCTGGTAAGATTTTTTTTTATAAATAAATTAATAAAAAAAACTTTATATTAAAAGTAAAATTTTGCAGTAAACATTTGTCAGGAAAAATTTTTTATATAAAACTTTTTTTGTAAGAAATTTTTGGTAAGAATTTTTTGGTAATAACTTTTTTGTAAGATAATTTTTTATAGTGCTTTATAGTAAAATAATCTTCTGTTAAAACATTATTTTTAGTAAAATAATTCATTAAATTGTTCAGTTAAATTTTTTTGGGCAATTTTTAGTAAAAATTTGACAGTAAACATTTTTTGGGGAGAATTTTTTGTGTAAAAATTAGTAGAAAAGAAGTTTATTTGTTAAGTAATTGTTTGTTAACAATTTTCTTTGGTATTTTAAGAGTAAAATTATTGATGAAATTATTTATTAAAAATTTGTCAGAAAACTAAATACTTTAAATTAAATTTTTCAATTCAAAATTTTTTAGTAAATTTTTTCTATGAAAATCAGTTTTGTTCTTAAAAAAATAATTATCATTCAGTCAGTATTTTTCTCAAAGTCAAAATTCAGTATTTGTGTGTTATATTAAAAATAATTTGAATTATTTCTGCTAACATACCATTGAATATGTATTTAGGTGAGTATACATAAAATATGTTTGATATAGAAAGCTTTCTAGGCTTAATCGTTTTCAGTTCAGGTATCTGTGGTGTTCAAACTTTGATTAAATCGAATTCCTTTGTGCCATCCTCCTGTGAAGTCTTTTTTTTATATATTCCAATTGGCTTAATTAAGAGGGAACGATTTATCTTACTGTGGTATATATCTTCTGTACGTTAATATTATTGTTTAGATTTACATTAATACAATTCCATCTGAACGATGTACTTATGTATAATAAGTTCTTTAAGAAATTTGTTCATCATGTTTCTAGATGATAAAAACTCTCATTTGCTATACACGTATTGGGAGAAGAGATCAGTGGAAGTACGTATAATTGGGTATGTTCTCATAAGTGCTATAACGTGTATTAATTAAAAGTTAATTAGAAATTATTTACATAACAATCAAGTACAAATTTACCCCTAAATTAACCATAATGAATTACCATTAATTGATGCATCTCCATTCAAATAATGGCTACACACTTATGTATAACGAATTACTTTACTGTATAATAGTTAAATAATCATAACAATTTAATTACTCGTGTTTATCAATAAAAAAATTCGATCAGTATAAAAATTCTCTTTTTTTATTTTAAATAATTGGATTTTGTATTGTTTTGCTGTCTTTCTAGAAACTATTTTAAACATGTACCCTTTATTTTTATCCTTTATGAATTATGAAAAAAAAAATATTTCATGGTAATTTTATTATAATTGAGCTTAATTAATAGCTTATGTAAAATAAAGTTTATTTTATTGGGTGTATAACTTAAAAATGTGGGATTTTTGGCAAACTTTGAGTGTTTATTTTGAAAAATTGTTACAATATATTTTATTCAAAGTATTGTCCATCGGAAGCCACTACTTTTTCCCATTTTTCTGGCAACATATGGATTCCGCGCCAAAAAAAACTGCTCCGGTTTTGAGGCCAAGAATGAATCGAGCCAATTTTTGATGCCCTGTTCTGAAGTGAAGCGTATTCCGGTAAGGGCGTTTTGCATGGATCTAAACAAATGGTAGTCGGACGGGGCAAGGTCTGCGCTATAAGGCGGGGGTGAGGCAAAACTTCCCAGCCACTGTTTTCTAAATAATTTTTAACCGGTCTTGCAACATGAGGCCGAGCGTTGTCATGATGGAAAATTATGGCTTCGTGTCTGGTCGCATATTCCGGGCTTTTTTCGGCCAATGCTCGCTTCAAACGGATTAATTGTGTTCGGTAGAGGTCGCCTGTGATCGTCTGGCCCGATTTCAATAGCTCATAATAGATCACACCCTTCTGATCCCACCAAATACGGAGCATTACCTTGGCGCCATGGATATTTGGCTTTGGCGTTGATTTGGCTGGTTGGCCGGGCTTCACATACGATTTTTTGCGTTTTGGGTTGTCGTAATGAATCCATTTTTCGTCGCCAGTAATGATTCGACTCAAAAACGACTTCTTTTTCTGCCGTTCAAGCAGCATTTCGGATATGCAAAATCGCCTTTCAACGTCTCTCGGCTTCAATTCATATGAGACCCAATTTCCTTGCTTTTGGATGAATCCTGCTGCTTTCAAACGGTTTGAAATGTCTGCTTGAGTGACTCCCAATGATTTTGCAATTTCTTCTTGAGTTCGACAACAGTCTTCGTCGACTAATGCCTCCAAATCTTCATCTTCAAACTTTTTTGGCTGACCTGGTCGTTCTTTGTCTTCCGTGTCAAAATCACCACTTCTGAACCGCACAAACCATCCCTCGCACGTTGAAATCGATGGAAAATATTCAGGATAAGCTTCGGTGAGCAATCGATGTGCTTCAGCTGCACTTTTTTTCAAATTGAAACACTTCCCGCAAATGGGACTTTTTTGGTATGAAATTCGACATTTTTGAAGCAAAAAAAAACTTTGTTGTTTATACTATTTTGTTCAATGACTAATCGAGAATGAATGACAGATAATTAACCTCCAAAATGCCATATGAGTTATTATTAACACAAACCATGTGTAAAAGTTATGACATCTGTTGTCAATCCCGCATTTTTAAGTTATTACCAAATGGAATAATTTGCAAAACTTTTATTATAATTCAAACTGATTTTATAGAAACTGTTCGCTAACAAAAAATAATATTTTATTTTTCTTTCGAATAATTTGAAAAAGTTTTATTGTTTGTGTCGTTTTGAAGAAACATTTTTTTTACAAGTTATGGCAGAAAAGTAATGGGATAATATTGAGAGGCATTTGCAAAATTCTCCTCCACATGACTTGTACGAGGCAGAACAAATGCCAACCTAGTTCGCCAAATGGTTTTTAGTATCCCGACACTTAAAATTTATATTGCAGCTCTAATGTTATTTCAAATGCATAAAAAGGAAACAAGTTTCAACAACGTGCAACAAGGGAAGGCGAGACCCCATAGAGTCCGATAAATGAAGTTGTGTTTTAATATGAAACACTTTGATTTGCCATCAAATTTCGTGTTAAACTTGGTGAATCCAGGACTTTGGCTATAGGGAAATTTCTTTTTTTTCGGTGGCATGAGCTATTAAGGAAGGCCGATAAACAGTGTAACAAAGAAGAAGGATTTCATTATAAAGAAAAGGATAATTTTTATAAAGATACAATGGATAGCATCCAAAGGAGTGTAACCGAGGAGCTGAAGGCAATTTCAATCTTTAAACGTAAAACCACGAGTCGCCTACGACTATAGGTATTGAGTTACGTTCAATCAACGCACCACCATTACTGGCAGTTTACAGTCACTACCAGTTACAAGCTGACTACTCCGCCTGTTGGTAGCGAGGACTACCTAAACCTCTACTATCATAAACAGTCCGAAGACCGTACCCAAGATATGGGTATTGACCAGAGCCACCACGTTGCTGCCTAAGGCGCCTCATCATTGTCGGGCACAGTGTGTTTTAACACCATGGGGAACCCCGATTCCCGTAGTACCAATTTTTGTTTTAAGAGTACTTCGGTTTGTACTCCGCTCATTGAGCTACGATAAGGAATCTTGTAAATCCCTAGGGTTCGTCAAGATCCGACAGTACTATCGGAATCGACCTTGGTCTTTCACTCGGTTGTAACCACCTTGCGTGCCATTTACACACTCATTCACGCACCATTCTCGCTCTTCTCCTAAAAAGTACCACGGCACATCTGTTAAAGCATTCACATCGTTTTTTCATGCCTTACACGCCACTCACATCCACACTATCACCATTCACTACAATTTCATATGCCCTTAGGTCACACAAATCACCGTACAGGCCACACTCAATGTGAAGGTGCTTGGCACTTTCCTCCGTCGCCCCATAAGGGCACTTTGCCTTCGCTGCCAGTCCACGCCTGTGCAGGAACCCATTCATACTGCCATGTCCCGTGATTAAAAACCGAAGGTACAGACCAAATTCAAATCCATGCGCAGATGCAAAGCACACATCCGAAATGAACATGTGCGTCCATCTGCCATTCACACTTTCATCCCATCGACGTTGCCAAATTTCATACATTCTGTTTAGGACCAGTACACGTCGCTGGTGTGAACTAAGATCCTGAACCTCTTCATTCATAGCCGAACAACCAACAAGCGGGATGCCCCGCCGTAGACGGTAGTGGATGCTTTCACGCAGCACCTCCAGGTTCCATGTAATTTCTCCCATAAGAACTGGGATGCATACAAAGTCAGACGCTGAACTGAATTTACGCCTACCCTTGCATACTAGTAGCGCATAATGTCAGTCCATACACACGACGCCTACATTGCACACGGAATAAACACACTCTTGTACAGGACTTTCATTGCTCTGGATCGAAGTCCCGATTTTTTGCGAAATACTCGCAACAGCATGCCAACCAAACCGGTCACGCGCCCCTTTAGATGTTGCAAGTAAGGCCGAAAGTTCAGCCTCTCTCCAATCTTTACAAACATTGGGCGGCCTACTGGCAGCCAAAAAACCCTTTAGCAACATACACACAGTTTTGCTTTCGGAAATATTCACTCCCATTCCATTCCCCCATTCAGACACCATCTGCATATAGCGGCTTCCCGCTATCTCTACTGCAGACCTACCCGCCCCCCTCAATTAGAAGTAGAAGATCATACGAATATGCGATCACACCGCAACCGATCTTCTCCAACTGACCGTTCATCATCATATTTCAGATGGCGGGGCCGGCCACAGCTTCCGAGTAACAATAACTCCTCTACCGATGTATAGCTGCCCAACGTCAATAACATTGATATATAAAAAAAAAAAAAAAATGTCTGCCACGCCTTGTATACTAAGAATAATTTTTGACTTTACCGTGTTTTTTAATAAATCTTCCACGTTTGGATCTGATGTCGTCCTTTTTCTATTCATAATCCAACTTAGCATATTTCAAGATATTTTGGTATTTGCACACAGAATTTATTTTGTTGAAATTTTTCAAGGACAATTAAAACACTTTATAACATTTCCGATAACTTCAATTACTCGTAATTTACAAAGATTAAGATCAGCAAATATTGTACATTCTTTTCTGGTGAACTTTGATAATTAATTGTAAAAAAATCACCGATAATAAGGAACGCCAACACATTTTATACAATATATTATTTTTTTGATTATTACCTGTATGTGTATTATTTTTCATGAAAGATTTGAGTTTTTAATGAATATCTGGGTTAGAAAAAATGAAAGCGAAATCTTTAAGAAAAAATAAATTTTTACGTAATTAAATCTAGAACAAAATTTACATATCGAAAAAAAATAAAACAATTTTCATTAAAACTTATGCCACAAATATCTTTAAAATTTTGCATGCTTTTTTTACATTTGAAATTTAACAAAATTTATATAAAAATGTATAAATTTTTATTTTCAAATAAATTTCATTATAAAATTCAATTTCATTTTGAATGGAAATTCTATTCTAATACGAATTGCCATAGTAACATTTTGTTAAAGGAAAGTCTTATTTGAAAAGAAATGCGGCAATAACATTCTAAATTTTTAACCTATACAAAAACACAAGTAAATAAATTAAATTGGAGAAAAAAGAAGTCATTTCTAGAATACTAATAATAAATGAATTCATTTTAAAAACGAAAATTGTACAAAATATTCAAACCGAATAGAAAAATATTATTTAAATTTCAATGTAAGAAAAATAGAAATTTCCAAATCAATTTCGATTAAGGAACAATAATGGACTATTTGGAAATAATATTTTTTTAAGTGGGTGGCATAAAAAATTTCTAATAATTATATTGATTTTACAATAAAAAATCTTTGAAAAAGAGTTTAATTATACAATAGTTAAGTCAATAAGTTTTTTTTTTAGAAGACAATTTAGTAAACATAAAAAATTAAATAAAACTACAACTGCAAAAAATAATTACTTTGCAAGTTATTCTATCTTTTATGAAATTCTCTTGGAATAAACAATTTCTAATAATCTGTGTTTGGGGCGCGTTAAATATTAGGTGTAGTAAAAAGTAATCTATTATTTTGCCAATAGATAGCTTTAGGAGTCTGTATCTCCCGTTTTAAAAGTGCGATCGGGTTGCACTAGATGGCGTTAAAAAGATAAGATTTCGTACTTAAAAAGCTTTTCATACAGTTTTGTGATTACTTGACTCAGTATTTTTTTAGGCCCTAATACTGTAACAGCCAATCACGCGCAATTTTGGTTTCGTCGATTCCGTTCCTGTAATTTTGATGCCAAAGATGCACCACGCTCTGGAAGGCCAATTGTCGAAAATGTCGATAAAATAATGGAAATCGTCGAGTCCGACCGTCACGTAAGCACTGTTTCGTTTGCCCAGGAGCTAAACATTGCACAAAAACCGTTTGGAACCACTTAAATAAGGCTGGATACAAAAAGAAGCTCGATGTATGGGTGCCAGACGAGTTATCGCAAAAAAACCTCATGGACCGAATTTCCATCTGCGAATCGCTGTTGAATCGCAACAATATCGATCCATTTCTGAAGCGGATAGTTACTGGTGATGAAAAGTGGGTCACTTACGACAACGTCAAGCGACAACGGTCGTGGTCAAATCGCGGTCACCTGGCGCAAACGGTGGTCAAGCCAGGATTGACAGCCAGGAAGGTTTTGCTGTGTGTTTGGTGGGACTGGGCTCCTCTACGGCCGAACTCTTAATTCGGACCTATACTGTCAACAATTGGACCGTCTGGAAAACGTCATCGCCCAGAAGCGGACAGCTTTGGCCAATAGGAGAGGAATTGTGTTCCATCAGGACAACGCCATGCCGCATACATCGATAGTGACTCCCCAGAAGTTCCGGGACCTTGGTTGGGATGTTCTTATGCATCCACCTTATAGTCCGGACCTGGCACCAAGTGATTACCATCTCTTCCTGTCTATGACGAATGAGTTTGCAGGTGAAAAATTCGCCTCAAGAGAAGATTGTGAAAATCGACTGTCCCAGTTTTTTGCCAATAGGGACGAGGGTTTTTATGAAAGAGGCATTATGAAATTACCTCCAAAATGGCAACAAGTTATCGAACAAAACGGTGCATATTTGACCTAAATCGTATCATTCTATCTATGCTAAATAAAACCTTCAATTTAATGCAAAAATAATGGATTTCTTGTTACTACACCTTATATTAGTCAATTTATAATTATGTAATTTTTATGGTGCGTTTGAATTATACGAGGTCTGTTCAAAATGACCTCGTATAACTCAAACGCGAATTTTGAATTTCCGCTGGTTACGTATATTCGATTTTCGATTTTTTTTCTGGCGTTATGTTGGTACTCATGTCTCTCACTTATGACAACAAGTTCGGCCATTTTGAATTTTCAGTTAATTTTTGACAACTGCTTTGCTTGCACGTGCTTTGGCTAGTCTTCGATTTTTGGCCATTCCAAAAAATTGATCAAAGAATCTGTTTCGGGAACAAGAAAAAGTCACAGGGGGCCAGATCTGGAGAATACGGTGGCTGCGGCATTATTAGTGTGTTGTTTTTGGCTAAAAATTCGCGCACAAGCAACGATGCGTTCGACCAAAAACAGCATCGCATTGATATTGCTATGGAGCTGTTGCTCATAACTGGTGGGTTATAACTGGTGACAAATCATGGGTTTATGGTTATGACGTGGAAACTAAAGCTCAATCATCCCAATGGAAGCTGCCGCACGAGCCAAGACCGAGACAAGCGCGCCAAGTTCGGTCGAATGTGAAGGTTTTGCTTACAGTTTTCTTCGATTACAGGAGCATGGTGCATCAAGAGTTCTTGCTACAGGGTAAAACGGTCAATAAGGAATATTACCTGTAAGTTATGCGCAAGTTGCGCGAAGCAATCCGCCAGAAACGCCCGGATTTGTGGAAGAACAAAAATTGGCTTTTGCCATTTTTGGCCAAAAACAACTCACTAATAATGCCACAGCCACCGTATTCCCCAGATCTGGCCCCCTGTGACTTTTTTCTTATTCACGAAACTGAAGAGCCCCATGAAAGGACGACGATACGTTACGATTGAGGAGATAAAGACGGCATCGACGGACGAGCTGAACAAGATCACAAAAAATGATTTTTTGAAGTGTTTCGAGGATTGGAAAAAACGTTGGCACAAGTGTATAATATCTGGTGGGGATTACTTTGAAGAGGACAAAATAGATATTCATGAATAAATAAATAATTTTCGAAAAAACACAAAATTTGCGATACTTTTTGAACAGACCTCGTATACGACTGAAGTTTGAAGGGTTGGCAGTATAACAGAGTTCTAGTCCATAAGTCTAAATTGGTTTAAACAATGTATGTTTAAATAAGTGATTTGATGTCAGTTGTAAACTTTGAACGTAAGCTAAATAGTCTAAGTAGTTGTTTGTTATTGTCTGTTTACTTCAAGTTTTTTTAGTCGTGTTTTCTTAAGGAATGCGCGTGCTCTTTTCTTAAGGAATTATACTGCACGAGGCACTACCTTTTAAACAAAAATTTACGTGAATGCTCCACTTCGAGGATAAATTATTGTAAAAACTAAGTGTTATCTGAGTAAGTTGCTACTAGAATAGTATCCTTGGGATAGAGCCAAGGATACTAATCTGAGGAACGCCACCGATTATATCGGCTATGCGGAATGGTCAAAATTCACAGCGACTTGAAAATATCATTGATGATATTATTCGGTACTAAATGGAGGAAAATTTATAACTCAAAATAAAAGTATAAATACTATGAATAGTAAAGGGGTTCAAAATTAAGAAATATTGCCATAAATATTATATTTTGGAGTCGAACATCAACAAAAAGTTAGTTGTTGTGCAACTTTAGTGTTAAGAATTGATGGTAACAGTCTCTTTTTCTTCATATTTAAATAAATACGGACCAATAAAATATTTTAGACTAGATGGTATAAGCTTTTCTACAGTCAATTGTAGGTTTTTAGACTTATATATATATACTTTCCATATTGACATTACCACCGAGCGAGAAATAAGAGAAAATTTCTTGAAAACTTGGCTACGGCAGAATAGATATTCATGAATAAATAAATAATTTTTTGAAAAACACAAAATTCGCGATACTTTTTGAACCAGACCTCGTATTTGAACTCAAATATAAAAATTTTATTTGGGTGTGTCCCAGGTCATGAGTAAAATTTCGTATCTAATGAGGATTTCTCTATTGTGGAGTTTTCAGACCCCTCAATATCCTAAAATAAACTGATGTCTTATTACCTCTAACTGGACCCTTGTTAGTAACCCTCGTGAGTGACCATTGTGACGATGCTCGTGGCCATGATCAACGATTATTTCTTTGCAGACATCGAAGTTATAGACCCAGACTCCCGAAAGCGATTTAGCAGCGCTTGATTATTTCTTGATGAAGTCATTGGTATATGCTCACAAACAAAAAATAATTGATCCTCCGGAAGCCAACATTAGGCGAGTTAGAGGGGATATAGATGCGCAGATCTACAATAAAAATCGGTTAAAAAATTAAACCATTCTGATGATCTTCGTCAAAAGCAGCCGGTAATGACCATATGCCCAATATCATCTTTAAACTTTAATATAGGCTCTTCCAATAAGAGTAATATGATTTCTTTAAAAAAAAACAAACACACACACTAATTGTTATGGAAATTCAAATGTTTTTGATTTAGTGTGAAGTACAATCGATACAATTAAGTTTTGAATAAAACGTCATTCAAATGGCCTCCACAACTTCTTTTGCAGGAACGAATTCGATGAACCCAATTTTAGAGCACTTTTTCCACTAAATCAAGTTGTATATCATGAATAGCACGTTCAATATTGACTTCTAAAGCTTGAAGAGAGTCTGGTTTATTGCTAAAGACCAATAACTTCAAATAACCCCACAAGAAATAGTCTAATGCGGTTAAATCACAACTTCGTGGAGGCCAGTCAATGTTACAATTTCTTGAACTAATCGAATCTCCAAACTTTTCTCGCAATAAATCGGTTGTTGCACGTGCTGTGTGGCACGTAGCCCCGTCTTGTTGGAACCAGATATCAACTTCTTCCAATAAAAAGTTGGTTATCATTGATCTATACAGTTCTCCATTGACAGTAACGGTGTTACCAGCTTATTTCGAAAGAAGTACGGACCGATGATTTCACCAGATTTCACCAATGTAATGGGTGTTCATGAATAATTTGTGGATTTTCTTCGCACCAGAATCGACAGTTTTTTTTATTTACCGCACCACTCAGATGAAAGGATCCGCACGAAAAGTTGCAATTGGAGAACACTTATTTTAATAATAAAATTGAATAATTTGTAAAAGTTGTTCTTGCGTATATCTCTCCATGATAAAATTATAAACATTAATAAATACAATGAAACAAAAAAGACAGATCATGACATATTACAAATGGCCGAAACGTCACTTAGAAATCATATCACTCTTATTGGAAAACCCTATAGCACAAAATTATCTTTTCTTATAGAATTTTAAGATTTGCAAATCAAATGAAGGTAGTTTTTGCCTAAAATTCTTTATAATGTGGAAATAATTTATTGTGTGATATTTTTTTGAAAATTAAATAACCGTTTCATAATTATGAAGAACATACCATATAATTTTGATTTGAAGAGATTATAACAATTAAAGTATACGTGATTATGTACAAATTTAGGTCTGGAACTATTGTATTTATTTCTCTCTACTACGAATACAATAAATAATTTTAAAAAGTCTGAACTTACGCGAATAATGTTTACTCCAAATTGAAATAATTAAAATTTTGTTACAAATCATTTTCACTTCGCTAAATAAATTATTGTATATAAGAAATGTACTCATCCAGTACTAAGCAGAAATCAGGCACATCGAAGTAGATGTATTTGGGTGTGAATCGTGCCTAATTAGAAGGGTCTTGATTGGCTGGACAGAATCACGTTCTAATTTAATTGAAAATTAGCTTTACAAAGTTTCGTGTTAGTCACTCAGTGCGATTTCTTTCTATTCAAATTAAAATGTGATTTGTAGAAATTTAAAAAAATCGTCGTACATGTTTGTAAGTGAATAGAACATAATTGGCTGAATTAAACTAAAAAAATGGTCCAGAAAAATGTCAGATGTGATTATACACGTATAAAAGTATTATTGTTTACAAAAAAAAATTATACTGTAAAAAAAATTTATTCATATCTAGAATCTTTGAATTTCTAATCCAAATAAATATCTAAGAATATCGTTATAAAAATACAGTTGTCGGTGAACGAAAATATTTTCCAACTCATGCGTTAGTAACAAAATTTGGATATATAAGTTTCAGTTTCATAAATTTATCATACGTGTATATATTGATAAACAAGCGCAATATGATACTGCTCATATAAAATATCGTTTCCAACAACATCTTTTATTTTAGATTAAAAAAGTACCGTGCACATCTGGAAGTATTTTGGGTCTAGAATTTTTGTAATACAAACTTTGAGCAATCGATGGAGACAAATAAAAATAATTTTTTTTAAGATATATTTTTTTTCAGTTTAGATTTATAGATTTTGTGATTCATAAACTGTGCACGTAATTCTTAAATGACTTATCCGAAAATAAGAGAAAAATGATTTCCCGTTCCGATTTCCCAAAAGATTTTTTATTTGCTGACAATTTTTACTGAAAATATATTTATTTACTGACAATATTTACTCAAAAATGTTTTACTGAACATTTTTTTAATGAAAACTTTTTTACTGAAAATTTTTTTATTGAAAATTTTTACTGAAAATTGTTCCACAAAATTTTTACTGTACATTTTTAATAACGATTTTTACTGAAAATTTTATTACGAAAAATGTTTAATGGAAATTCTACTGAAAATTTTTGTACTGATAATTTTTTTTACTGAAATTTGTTTTACTGAAAATTTTTAATGAAAATGTTTTTACAGAAAATTTTTACAGAAAATTTTTACAGAAAATTTTTACTGAAATTTTTACTGAAAAATTTTGCTAAAAATTTTTACTGACAATTTTTGCTGACAATTTTTGCTGAAAATTTTTACTGAAAATTTTTACTAAAATTTTTACTGACAATTTTTACTGACAATTTTTGCTGACAATTTTTGCTGACAATTTTTGCTGACAATTTTCGCTGACAATTTTCGCTGACAATTTTTGCTGAAAATTTTTTTCTGACAATTTTTGCTGACAATTTTTGCTAACAATTTTCGGTGAAAATTTTTACTAAAATTTTTTCCAAAATTTTTACTTACAATTTTTTCTGACAATTTTTGCTGACAATTTTTGCTGACAATTTTTGCTGAAATTTTTTACTGAAGATTTTTGCTGACAATTTTTACTGAAAATTTTTGCTGACAATTTTTGCTGACAATTTTTGCTGACAATTTTTGCTGACAATTTTTGCTGACAATTTTTGCTGACAAGTTTTGCTGACAATTTTCGCTGAAATTTTTTACTGAACATTTTTACTGAAAATTTTACTGAAAATTTTTACTGACAATTTTAACTGACAATTTTTGCTGACAATTTTTACTGACAATTTTTGCTGAAAATTTTTACTGACAATTTTCGCTGACAATTTTTGCTGAAATTTTTACTGAAAATTTTTACTGAAAATTTTTGCTGACAAATTTTGCTGACAGTTTTTGCTGACAATTTTTGCTGACAATTTTCGGTGCAAATTTTTACTGAAAATTTTTACTAAAATTTTTTCTAAAATTTTTACTGACAATTTTTTTTGACAATTTTTGCTGACAATTTTTGCTGACAATTTTTGCTGAAATTTTTTACTGAAGATTTTTGCTGACAATTTTTACTGAAAATTTTTGCTGAAAATTTTTGCTGACAATTTTTGCTGACAATTTTTGCTGACAATTTGCGCTGAAAATTTTTGTTGACAATTTTTGCTGACAATTTTTGCTGATAATTTTTGCTGCTACAATTTTTGCTTACAATTTTTGCTGCCAATTTTCGCTGAAAAAGTTTTTTTACTGAAAATTTTTACTGAAAATTTTTACTGAAAATTTTTACTGAACATCTTTAAATATTGTACTCAAAATTGTTTTACTGATAATTTTTACTTGAATAATTTTTTTACTGTAAATTTTTACTCAAAATTTTTTTACTGAGAATTTTTACTGAAAGTTTGTACTGAAAATTTTTTGACTGAAAATTTCTTTACTGATATTTTTTACTAAACATTTTTTCGTTGAAAATTTGTACTGAAAATTTTTCTGAGAATGTTTACTGAACTTTTGATTAAATATATTTACAGTAAATTAAGTTTATAGAATTTTTTTGTAGTTAATTCATTTATATATGATAATAAAACATGACAGTTTTACTAAATTAATAGAAATGAATTCGTTTATTTTTCCAGTTAGCTAAAAACACGACTGAATTTCTCTGACTTTATGGAATGAGCTTTGTTTCAATATACTTGTAAATTTAATTAAGATACCAGACGCATTTCTATAATTTGTTGGACTTTAAATAGAGCGCAAGTGAATAAGATACTTATATTGTTACTGAAGTCATTTATTTTCAGTATTTTTCTTCTTACAATGGTAAAATATTGTAGTTTAGTTGGAAGATATTTTCTACATTAAAAAATATTGCAAAAACTTTATCATTGTCTATTTGTGCAATTGTACTTCGTTATCTTCTTCGAATAATTTACGAAATGAAAAATAAGCAATTTGTCCTTATTAAATTTATTTCTAAATAAAATAGCTATAAATATTTGAATTACAATACTTTTATTGAAATTAAAGAAAAAACAATTATAACAGGTGGAAATTTTCCGGCCAAATAAAAAAATTTCATTGTTTGTTTGGCGGCGATAATACGTGCATGTACAGATACTGGTGAAAAATCTCCATTTGGTTAGTATTATTAATTTTATAGGCATTAAATATTATTTATATAATCGGTTACATAACAAAAATTTATCATATTAGTATCTATTAAAATAATGTGTAATATTATTTTTTAAAAGTTTCTTCCTTATAAATCAATGAGCGTATTTTTCCTTATAAATTTTATTTTATATTTAATGTCATAATATTTTTCTTTCATAAGCACCATGCTGAAAAGAATATTATAAATAATCAATTGTATAATAAAGTTATGATATGTAAATTTTAAGTTGCTTTTATTTATAAGATTGTTAAAATTAGCATTTATTTGAATATATCATTTTATGTATGAATATATCTGTATTTAATGAATGTTAAATATTTTCAAGGAACGATATAATATTACAATCTTTAAATCGATAATATTGTAGACCTACAAACATGTATAGTGCCTGTTTATATGGAGTGAATTTCTAGTTAATTTCAGTCAAAAGATTTGAAAAAAGATTCAAAATCATAGATTAAAATATGCTCATATATAATATAATATATATAATTTTTAAAATGTTTATAACCAGGTATATAGGCATATTAATATATAAGAAATATAATTATGAGTACATGATTTTCCTTTAATATTTACTAAAATTTACTTGTTTAACAATTTTGTAAAAATGTAATATTATCTCTTGCATGAGGTACGTTTTCTGTATGCTTGTATATTGTATGTACTTTGTAGAAAAAAAAGGAAATATCAAGGTGATATTATTTCTAGAGTATGGGTTTTTTTTGAAGCCAATATGCTTATTATGAAATATACAACGACAAAATGAAGAATAACGTATTAAATTGGAGTTTGTTGTGTCAAGCAAGTATGAAAATCCTTTTTAAATTTTTTTGAATATAAACAAAAGATAATTATACATTATTATTGAATATATTTTAATTTTTTTTTTAAATTTAAATTGTGGTGCGCAATTTAATGTTAGACTACAGTATCGGATTATCCATTTTACAGTTTGTAAAGTATAGTACTGAAATTTCATAGATATTTAAAAAAAATCTATTTTTAAGATAAAATTAATTTAACTTCTAATTTGCCATTTGAAATTGTCAATTGATTTGTTGATCTTATAATACTCAGTAGGAATGCAGATTAGATGCAGAAACAACAGGTTTTAATTGGTGATTTTTTGAACAACAATTTTTCGGAAAATACAGCCCTGTAATTTGGCAGCTGTTAAATTAATAATTAGTATTTATTTTGTTTAAGGTTTGCCATTATACGAGGTCTGTTCAAAAGGTATCGCGAATTTTAAATATTCGATTTTTGATTTTTTCTGGCGTTATGTTGGTAGTCATATCTCTCACTTATGCCGACAAGTTCGGCCATTTTGAATGTTCAGTTAATTTTTGACAGCTACTTTGCTTGCACGTGTTTTGGCTCGTCTTCGATTTTTGCCTCAATTTCGACCAAAAACAGCATCGCATTAACATTGCTAAGGAGCTGTTGGACTCTGTCCGCGACGACCCAAATTTGCTTCAGAGGATCACAACTGTTGACGAATCATGGGTTTTATGGTTATGACGTGGAAACCAAAGCTCAACCATCCCAATGGAAGCTGGCGCCCGAGCCAAGACCGAAAAGAGCGCCAAGGTTTTGATTACAGTTTCAAGGTTTTGAAAAGCGCCAAGGTTTTGATCGATTGCAGGAGCGTGGTTCATTATGAGCTCTTGCCACAGGGTAGAACGGTCAATAAGGAATATTTCCTGCAAGTTATATGCAAGTTACGCGAAGTAATCCGTCAGAAATGCCCGGATTTGTGGAAGAATAAAAATTGGCTTTTGCACCATGATAACGCACCTGCTCACGCATCGTTGCTTGTGCAGGAATTTTTGGCCAAAAATAACACACTTATAATGCCGCAGCTATTGTATTCCCCAGATCTGGCCGCCTGTGACTTTATCTTGTTCCCGAAACAGATTCTTTGATCCATTTTTTGGAATGGGAAAAAATCGAAGACGAGCCAAAACACGTGCAAGCAAACCAGCTGTCAAAAATTAACTGGACATTCAAAATGGCCGAACTTGTCGGCATAAGTGAAAGACATGAGTACCAACATAACGCCATACAAAAATCGAAAATCGAATATTCGTAACCCGCGGAAATATACTTTTTGAACAGCACTCGTATATTATGGATCGTTAAACTACCACAAAAAACTGTAAAAAACTTTTCGCGTTTTTTTTCAGCAATAAGGCTCATTTCTCGCCTAGTTAGCAAAATGTCAGTTAACAAAATTGACATAAATATAGCTGTGCAAACTTATATGTGATAATGTAGAAGCCATTGTATTCACGAAAAGTGACTATTTGGTATCCATTATTGGCCGAGGATGTCAGTGCCCTGTATTTCTTTGAAATGAAAAAGAAGAGACCGTAAGTGTCAATTCGGCGAGATATGGCTGTATGATAACTAACTTTTTTTTGCTCATAACTTAAGAATTTGAAGTTGTGCCATATGTGGTTTGAGCAACACTACCAACCCAAGCCACTTTTCCGTCCCAACGGCAGGATGTTAAGTATATACCAGCTTTTCATGGGGCAAAAGTAGATATCCGACAGTGGATATGCCGCGGCTGGTAAATGTGATATTAAAAATAATAATTACATGATTACCCCCATGGCGGTTGGTGCATGTACAAAATAGATGGAAAGTAAGAGGAAAATAAAAAGAAGAGGAAAGGAAGAGGAAAAGCTAAGGAATTTACAGGGTTAGGAAAAGGTCTGAAATTTACAGCATAGCAGATTCTATGCTCGGTTATGGTGAGGTGCTTCGGCATTTACGTGGTGGCTGTGGTTGAAACTTATATCGCAGGTACGTTGTTCGGATCGCTGGTGGGAGATATTGGCGATTATCTCGGGCACTGTTACCGCTTATAACAGTAGAGGTTTAAGATAGGCCTCATCACTAGCTTGTAACTGATTACTGACTATTAACTATCAGTTATGGTGCGCTGATTGAGCGTATCTAAATACTTATAGTCGTTGCGACTCGTTTTATAGACATCTAACGATCGGTACGACACGTTATATAAATAAATATATTGTAATAACCCAAGGCACAACAACACAATATATTTTGACTTTATTGCGAGAAAAGTTGCAAAGAAACGTCATTTTGAGATTTATTGATGTTAACTATCCTGCAAGATCGTACGAATTGATATCGTTAAAAAACTACATAAAAAATCAATTTAAGCAGATATTTTTAAATTTAAATCAATATCCATCAATTGATTCCATCAAGTGATGATCGAATTAAGAATCAATATCAAGTGATGATCGAATTACAGCCCAAAATGTGCGAAAAAGTCATTATCTCAAAATGATCGTGTCCTGCAAGAAAACTTGTTCTTTAATATTTTGTGTAGTGGCAATTTTTTTGCAATATATATTTTATATAGCTATCCTTTCTATTTTCAAGTTTTATAATTTATATTTTATTGATTGATTATATGGTCTTTACCATTATATATGGAATATGATGTCAGTCAAATGCCCGCTTCTGGAAGCGGCGCAAAGCTGAGCTCTTTTAAACACATTTTCTTATAACATTTTTGCAGACTTTTGGTGTAATTTCATAAAATTTTTTTTAGTGTACATCTTTTCCTTCAAGTACTTCCATACGAAGAAATCAGGAGGGTTCAAATCAGGATATCGTGGGGGTCAGTCGATATCACCACTTTCTGACATTATTCGGCCGGGAAAAATTTCTCCCAAAATTTACATCGTAGCATGAGCTGTGTGTGATGTGGCACCGTCTTGTTGGCACCACATATTCTGCAGGCCTAATTGATCCAATTTGGATAGAAAGAAGTTTTTCAACACGTCCAGATAGCGGTCACCAGTAACTGTTACAGTCTCAAAGAAATTCACTCAATGAGGCTGTAGTGGTCTTTGGTGTATCATTTGAGGGTTTTTAGTGCCCCAATTGCGGCTATTCTGTTCATTAACAAAGCCAGCCTAGACGCAGTGTGCTTCATCGCTCAGAATGAATTTTTGCCACAAAGCCGTAAAACTCGAGGACTCCAGACACACCGCTCTTAATGGTCATTTGCCTGCAGCTGTTATGGCAATTGAATTTTAAACAAATCTTTTTTGAGAACATTTAACAAACATGATGGAGATATTCCCAATTCTTGTACACACCATCGATAAGAGGTACCCGAACATTCAGCAATACTCTACCTCCCTGCATCAATCTTTTCAGGTGTACGTTGGCTTAATTGTTGTCCAGTCTTCCAGTGTAAACATATTTTCAAAAATTAATCATTTCATGCTGACTTGTTCGGCATATGAGTAAAACACCAAAAAAGCTTGTTATTTTCTCTGCGTAATCGTAATTGAACAATTATTTAAATAAAATATTTTAATTACCCTAATACCAAAATGGCATCCAAACCAAAATGGCGGCATACAAAATCGACCTGCAACATAAAAACTAATAATTTAATATAATTTAAATAAAAAAATAATATGAATTTCTGATTTTAATGTATAATATTTTTATAATCAATTTTCAATTATTTATTTAATATAAATTTATTGGAAAAAATGTAGACTCATTAAAAAATAAATAAAAAAGGTCAAATAAAAATTCCGAAGAAATTTTTTTATATATTCTCAAAATATAATATTGATTCCATAAAAGTTATTTTTCATTAAGTTTTTTCTTTTTGAAATAGATGTTTTTTCTCAGACGTAATAAATATTAATTCGTAGAAATTTGCGTTATTATTTTGAATGATTTAATTTATTTTTAGCATTTTTTAAAAAGCAAAATAAGTTAAATTTTTGAAAATTTTCTAGAAATTACTAGAAAGATTTTGTTTTTAAATATTTCCCTTTGTTTCTTGGAAAATGTCATTGACAACACATGCTTTCATAAATTTATCCGATATAACAAAAGCTGATTGTTTTGGGTTCTTGTCTTATAAGTACTTACTATAAAATATAGTGTTTGCTATAAATAGTCGCCCACATAAAAACGGTTCTTTTAGTTCATTGCTCTCACGAAACAATTTTATCACAGGTGCATCAGTAATTAAAGCTAATTTTGTTCAATGAATTTCTTCTGATTTCGATTTTAAGTCTTTTGTTAAATTTTTAAAGGATTCTTTTTTTTTTTTTGATTGAAAGATTTTTTTATTTATTAATATTTCTTGAAATAGAATTGTTCATTTAAATAGCCTGCATAATAGATACTAAGAAAAATATTTGTTGCTCTTAAGTTGGCACTACCTAATTGCCACTTGGAATTTTGACGTGATCTGTCAACTAGTTTGAATATAACTGTTGGTTTTGTTAGCCGATGTCAAATGTACTTTATGATTTTTAATATGGAAAAAATATCGAAATTTGCCTGAAATTTTGTTTTGTCAACGAAACTTTTTGGGGTCAATCACTAATAATATTGAAAAGGGCTTTCAAGTGAGTCAGAAATACCGTAAATACAAAGATACGAAAGGTGTAAGGCATTTAAAGATGTCCGAGAAGGGGTTGAAGATCCTTTAGCGTCTTCGATTGCTAAAAATATCGAAAATGTGAAGACTGGGTGATGAAAAATCGTAATTCTAGCTGAATACTGATCGTTCGGGAACTGGACAAGAATCACAATTCGTTCAGTTGGTGTTCTGGGCATGAAACACTTTGCAGCTTTTTTCATCTTTAAGAAAGATCATGGTAAACAAGTTGCCTGATGACATAATTGAACGAGCTTATTTGTAAACTTTTTTCATAAAACTCAAAATGACGCTTCCTTAATTAAAGTGAATTTTTTTATTTGCATTCAGTTAGAAACTCCAAATTTAAATAATTTCTTTGTTTTGCTCGTTCATTTAATGCCATCACTACTTTATATTAGAGTAAATTTTTCATTGACAAAGCAAAAGACGTAACTTTTAAAAATTTACAAACACAATCTCAAAAATTGGCATATCTCTGTTACCTGGCTCTTGACCTGGCTCTCGTTAAAAATTTTTGGTGTCATATTTTGGTTTAAACATCGATTTTTACCCATTTCTTGTCTATGATTATTAGATAAAAAATAGTTGGAACTAAAAACTGTTACTGTGGATCAAAAACTCATGTGATCTTTTAGAAGATCTAACATATTCAAAACTCATGTGATCTTTTAGAAGATCTAACATATTCAGCATGTATTTCTGACTTCCATTTGTTTTAAAAATATATCAGGGAAACGATTTTAAGTAGAAAAATGACTACCATTCTGTCTGGTGTATTAAATAATAATTATGAGTATTCGATAATCATCGGCGCAAAAAATAAAATGAGATTTTTACTGATATACGAGGTCTATTCAAAAAGTATTGCGAATTTTAAATTTTCGCGGATTACGTATTTTTCGATTTTCGATTTTTTGTGGCGTTATGTTGGTACTCATATCTCTCAATTATACCGACAAGTTCGGCCATTTTGAATGTTCAATTTAATTTTTGACAGCTGCTTTCCTTGCACTTGTTTTGGCTCGTCTTCGATTTTTGTCCATTTTCGACCAAAGACAGCGTCGCATTAACATTGCTAAGGAGCTGTTGGACTCTGTCCGCGACGACCCAAAAATAAATGGGTTTACAGTTATGACATGAAAACCAAAGCTCAATCATCCCAATGGAAGCTGCCGCATGAGCCAAGACCGAAAAAAGCGTCAAGTTCGGTAGAATGTGAAGGTTTTGCTTACAGTTTTCTTCGATTATAGAGGCGTGGTACATCAAGAGTTCTTGCCACAGGATAGAACGGTCAATAAGTAATATTACCTGCAAGTGATGTGCAAGTTGCGTGAAGCAATCCGCCAGAAACGCCCGGATTTGTGGAAGAACAAAAATTGGCTTTTGCACCATAATAACGCTCCTGCTCATGTATCGTTGCTTGTGCGCGAATTTTTAGCCAAAAACAACACACTAATAATGCCACAGCCACCGTATTCCCCAGATCTGGCCCCCTGTGACTTTTTCTTGTTTCCGAAAACAGATTCTTTGATTCATTTTTTGGAATGGGCAAAAATCGAAGACGAGCCAAAACACGTGCAAGCAAAGCAGCTGTCAAAAATTAACTGAACATTCAAAATGGCCGAACTTGTCGCCATTAGTGAGAGATATGAGTACCAATATAACGCCACAAAAAATCGAAAATCGAATAAACGTAACCCGCGGAAATTTAAAATTAGCGATACTTTTTGAACAGACCACGTATTTATAGTTCATTTGTAAGTTTGTAAAGCTTATTCACATATTTCTATAATGATAAATATTAAATTGTAAAAAGAAAAGTCCTTATTTAATTCCATATTGTGCAATGTGCAGCTAGCTAGTATGCTCGCACAATAAAATGCCATAGAAAATAATTTATGGAAATCCCATTTGGTACAAAAGGTGACATTTACGTGAACTGACATGCATGTTGCCTATTAATTCCAACAAAATATGCATATTGTTCCGAAAAGTCTTATCTCAATTAAATCAGAAACAGAACACCATAGTTCAAGTTTAATATAATTTTCCATCCATTGAATATGCATAGATAAAGTACATGTTCATATTTACGACTGTGCAGGCTAGTGGCCGATTCAAGGAGGAATTTTACAATAAAAATAAAATAATAATAGGACTTAAGGTTTAAATTCATACGAAAATATGCACATAGCTGTTTACATGGGGAATTTCAAACTTTATTTTGGATTAAAAATATATATTATGTCAAACAAATAATTTCCACAATGAGATTTTAAATAATTTGCAAAAAGTAAAAGCTGTTTGTGAATTTTATAGTGTTTGGAGTGAGTACCCAAAAATGAAACTTCGAAATTTGGAGCAAAGATGAGTTGATTTACGTAAAGCTGCAACAAGTCTATCGGGAATACTCCAAATGAAGAGCATAAGATTTTTGATGGCATAAAGCATTTTTTGGTACGCCGAGAAGCAGTGGAAGACGAACTTTGCTCAGGGAGGCTTTTCAACAATGAAACTGATGAAAATGTGTGGCTCTTGTCTGCTTGAGTGCATAGATTATAGAAGAACTGGATAGGTCTCTACACAAAAATTCTGTCCAAATAACAACAATACATGCAAAATAACAGAAATATTGGCCCCCAGTGATTTACGCCGTTTCTGTTATTTTTTATTAAAATATTCATGCAAAATAACAGAAACGGCGTAAATTACTGGGGGCCAATTTCGTACTTCAGTGTGCGATTGAGGCGGTTTGTTTAAAACCATTTATCATTTATGATGCGTAAACAAATATAATTTTTAATATATTATTTATTTATTTAAATAAATGTACTCGTATTATTTAAAAAAATAAAATACTGTTCGTTAAAGAACAAAATCCGCTTATAAATGAAGCGGATTTTGTTGTTTGATTGTATTAGTTTTGGAAATCTGCAATAAAACACAGTATTCTATTTTAAAATATTATTTATTTATTTATTATACAATACATTTTCATAATATTTATTTCACTATATTTTTTTCTTAAACACACGTAAAGTACTCCGGCACTGAACTATTTTCTGGTAAACATTGAACTGTCAAAATCACATTTGTTTACGTTTATTGAATGGCTAACTTTTCACTTTTTTAACGACTTTTTGTACCAAATAAATCATGAAAAGCCATTGAAACACATTACAAATTAAATTTTTGTTAATTTCTTTAGTAAAAATTAAGATGTCAACTTACCGAAAGAAAGAAATTTCCGGTTTCCTCATTTCGTTGAATGACCTGCAACTCTTTATAAAACACTACTTCATTTTCTGAAATAAAAACTTCCTTTTAAATGTTATCAACAATAAAACTATTAACATAAATACCTAATTTTTCGTAAATACTTTAAAAAACATAAAAACCACGCTTTCACTTATACTTTCCGATAAATGTCAAAACAATAACTTAAAAAACAACAAAAGTATGCAAGCATTTCGGTATGCTACCACTCTATGGAGAGTGGCGTGTTTTAAAACTCATTATTCCAAACAAAAATACAATTTAAATTTTATTTTTATTTGGAATAAGTGAGTTAAAATGAATGTTAATTATGCTTTTAGAATTCAAAAAATAACTTTTACGAAAACTAAATGTCAGTGGATGTCATGTCTACATAAAAAATTCTACACAAAAGTATGCAAGCATTACAATTTCTCGCTAGAAAATTGTGTATACATATATGAAAATCGGACATACGGGCATATCCAGGTATTCTTTAATCTAAGCTTGAGTTGCTCAGAAATAGGATTCTTTGTGTCAGATCGGACATTGGAGATACTTGACAGGAGCTCTATTATAATAACGGCTCCTATCGTCCGGCTATCTCCATCAATGAGTTTTTTCTGAAAAACAAAATCTTCCAAAAGGGTCTCATTATGACGCTTTGATTAATTGGCGAACTAATATTTATGTATGGACATTGCCTTGGTTGATAAATAATGGGCCGTTCGAAAAGTTCGTTTAATCTCTGACAGATTATTAGTTTGACGTTTCAAATGACAGTGCTATCATACTTAAACATTTGTGTTGTTCTATAGCTATCATTTAATTATGGAGGTAGTGAAAATACCAGATTTGACTGTTAAAGGTGAGAATTACTAAGCGATGATATTTTTTTGTTGTTGGTCTCAATTGGACGATATGAAACAAGGGACTTATTGCAGACGAAGCTTCTACATCGCCGTTATTTTGAGACATGCTGATGCCAGCTGGCCACCAAGATCATGCGATTTAACACCCTTCGTCTTTTTTCTATAAAAAAAAGTTGAATAAATAGTCTATACCATTTTATTGGTAAAATTACCAGGTGTATAAGGTTACATCCACGGTTTTTTAGTAAAAAAACACATGTTTTTTTTATAGGAAGCAAAAACAAATTTATTCAAGGTACTTGCCCTCGCTAGCTACACATATTTCCCATCTCTCGGACAATTGGTGGATACCATGCCAAAAAAATTCCTTCTCTTTCGAGGCAAACCACTCATTAAGCCATTTTCGGACGCCTTCGTAAGAATCGAGGTGTTGCTCAACGAGCGCGTGGCCCATCGACGAAAACAGGTGGTAGTCTGAAGGGGCCAGGTCTGGTGAATAAGCGAGGTGGGGTAGCACCTCCCAATTTGGTCTTGAGGAAGATATTGATGGTTGGCCGGGATCAACCCACGATTTCTTCCGTTTAGGATTCTCGAAATATGTCCACTTTTTATCGCCTGTCATAATCCGATGCAGGAACGACTTTCTTTTTTGTCTGGCGAGCAAGATTTCGCATGTGTTTTGACATCGTTCAATTAATGCGGCACCCATTTTCCGATCTTTTCAATCTCCCCCCTGGCACGCAGACGTATGGAAATGGCTGGTTGAGTAACACCCAATTGCTCTGCGAGCATTTTTTGTAATTGGGTATCGCCTTCGTCCAAAAGAGCCTGCAATTGACAAAGGCGAAACGTTGTTTCCGATAAAGCGCTGTCACCATAGGCCTCCATAAGCATTCGATGAGCTTCTGCTGCCGATTTCTTCAAATTGAAGTAAAAAAGCAGAGCTTCCCGCATATGCTATTTTTCTGGCACAAAACTAGACATAATTCCCAAAGGAAAAATGTATGTTGTTGTACGAAATTACTGACAATGTGCACTGATTAATATTGACAGATGTCAAACTCTTAAAAAAAAGTATGGTGTGCCCATGGTAGCTTAATACGCTCACTCATGCCATCTATAACCAAACAGCGGATTTAAGTTTATACACCTGGTATATATTTCCGGACTGGAAATGTATTTCCAAAATGCCACCTCTCGGATCACTTCATCCAAACAAATCCCGTTGGTATCATTTAAATAATATTTTTTTAAAAATAATAATGGTTTTAAATATGTTTAAATTTCCAATAAAAATATTTGCCAAAGTTTATATACATATATTTTTTTTTATATAGATTAAAAAATAAAACACTCTTAATTAGTTCAAATAATGATAAATTTAAAATTTTATAAAGAAAATATTATTCTATTTAAGATCCCTATAATGAAAAAGCCATTTTAGACTAGTTAAGCTACTTAAGTAAATTCTGAGATAAATTGAAAAAAAAAGATTAAATTTGTAAGAAATATTTCGGATATCAAAAAGGATTTTGAAAAATCTATTTTTAAGTACTATAGTATTAAGTAGGATGAAGTAATACAAAAAAAAATTTAAGAAGATTTGAAAAGATAAATTTTTTAAATCGATAATATACAATAGAAAAATAATAAAAATTAATTTACGAAAAAAAAAAATAATACTATAAGAGAATTTGAAAATATTTGGATTCAAAATCATTTACTATATATCATAAATTGTTAAACTGTAATATCACAATTTTGTCATTACAGGTATTTGTATACTATTTAAGTAATAATTCTTATACCAATCTTAACTGTCTATAACCGTATCGATTTTCTATCAATTTAATACCATCTCATTTCAAAGGCTTATCTTTAAATTCTATTTTCATGATATTAAGTATCCTTTATATCACTTAAATGTGCGAAATTCTCTAGTAAATTTCACTAGACAGACGAAATTGGTCAAAAATATTCCAATAATACAATATAACAAAAAAAAAACCAATAGTATATCACATTAATTATACGAAATAGCAGCTATTAGTTAGACAATATTTACAATACACTTTTTGCATTGTCATTACAACTAAAATGTTCTTTATCACTAATCCGGTAATACTTATTCGTAGACTATCCTACTTGAAGAATATTTACTTAGTTTCGTGCAAGAATAATATTTTATCAACTATAGTATCTCTTCTGAATAGAAAATAAATTGCAAAAGTGTGAAACCACAAATAGTTCGTAATTTATTTTCTTTCCATAGAACAAAAATATGATAAATCATTTGTTTGTCATGTTTATTGAGAAAATGTTAGATAAATATTTGGACTTTCATTGAAACTGATAAAAATATGAAAATGCAATTAATCGAAGAGCGAACTATTTATAAAATGGCAAAAAATATTTCATATTTCTTATTTATTGGGGAATACGAAAAAAAATAAATTAGTACACCATAAATAAATAAAAGTTAAAGTTACGCAACGTAGAATATTTTTTTTTCGACCATTAACCAGAATGGCCATAAATTTATTTTTTAAATGCAACTATTCAAAACTGTATGTTAAAAAATCAGTCGACTATAAAATTCCCTAGGAACTACCAGCTTTTATACTACTAATATTAACCAATTTATTCAACAACAAAAAAAACTATATTTACATATTGGATTCCATGTTGTTTTTATGTATTAATAGAAAAAAAGTCCATCCTAACATACAAATATCATGTTATGTTCGCTGAATTGTATTTTAACTTTACACTCGATTAAATTCTACTTAATATATTATTGCATGTTTATTTGAGAATTTTTTTTTCTCCGAATAAATTTTATATACATTGTCAGGAGTTTAGTGATTTTGAAATTAATTAAAAATATTTTTTTTTCACTGATACAAAAGAATAAAATTATTTAAAACAATTTATTTTCTGTAAACACCGTCCATTTGGATATTGACAAGTACATGTAATTCGGTAATTGTATGGGCAGAAAATTTGTTGAAAATATTTTCTCACATATCATATATAATATGAAAAATTAGTTGTAAAATTATTTGTGCAGAAGAATATATTCAAATTGAACTAAAGAAAAAATTTAGAAAAAAAAACTAAAACATATTCGGCTGAGATAATATTCTGTGTGTAAAATTAATATTCTGGGTATTTTTTCACCTACACCTATAATGGGACTATACCAATGTGACCCTAGAACAGACCAATTAACAACTAGATTTTTATTAAAGTATAGATCCTGGAGAAAACCCGAAAATTTCGAGTTAACACTTATCGACTGTTTTTTTGACTGCCGAATATCCCAAGAGGATGTAAGGAGAGGTAGTGGCAGAAGTTGGTATCCCTATGATACTCATCATAAAACATGTCAAATGTACTATAATTAGTGGTGGCAGGATCGTCCCAATTTTTTGAACAATTTATGACGTAATGCGTTGTTTTGTAATTTGTTCAATCTGTTCTCTTTAGAAAAAAAAGTCTGTCAGGAGCGGAGTGAATGTAGTTTTTATAGGTCTTGGAAATAGTAGCTTTTGATACACAATAAGAGGTCTGTTCAAATAGTATCGCGAGTTTTGAATTTCCGCGGGTTACGTATATTCGATTTTCGATTTTTTTTGGCGTTATGTTGGTACTCATGTCTCTCACTTATGACGATAAGTTCGGCCATTTTGTATGTTCAGTTAATTTTTGACAGCTGCTTTGCTTGCACGTATTTTTGCTCGTTTTCTATTTTTGCCCATTCCAAAAAATGGATCAAAGAATCTATATCAAATTTTGTATGAAAAACAAATTTAATTGCGCGGACGCATTCCGAATGTTTACTATAGTATATGGTGAAGCTACCTTGTACCGAAGCAACGTTTATCGGTGGTACAAAATGTTCTTAGACGGCCGAGAAGATGTGAACGTCGTTCGGTCGTCTTTGCTTACAGTTTTCTTCGATTGCAGTGGCGTGGTGCGTCATGAGTTCTTGCCACAGGGTAGAATGGACAATAAGGAATATTACCTGAAAGTTATACGCAAGTTGCGCAAAGCAATCCGCCAGAAAAGCCCGGAACAAAAATTGGGTTTTGCACCATGATAACGTCCCTACTCAGGCATCGTTGCTTCTGTGCGAATTTTTAACCTAAAAACAACACACTAATAATGCCGCAGCCACCGTATTCCCCAGATCTGGCCTCCTCTGACTTTTTCTTGTTCCCGAAACTGAAGAGCCCCATGAAAGGACTACGCTACGCTACGTTTGAGGAGATGAAGACGTCATCGAAGTAGGAGCTGAACAAGATCAGAAAAATGATTTTTTGAAGTGCTTCGAGGACTAGGAAAAACGTTGGCACAAGTTTATAATATCTGGTGGGGATTATTTTGAAGGGGACAAAATAGATATTCATGAATAAAAAAAATCACAAAGTTCGCGGTACTTTTTAACCGACCTCGTAGAAGTGTAAAAGCTCAATATTTTGACAATAACTTTTGTTGTTAAATGGCAATAGACAAATGTCATTCAAACCAAAATGGCGGCCAAACAAAAATCAACGTATAAAAGGTTGATTTTGTTTGGCCGCCATTTTGCTTTAAATGACATTTGTTTGTTGGCATATCACAGCCGTTGAGAGTAATTGATAATATTTTTTTTAAAAACATGTAATGTCGCAACAACATGTTGAACAGACTTCGTATATAATTTTCTAAAAGAATAATATACATCTACACTAGCTTAAGCAAAATGTCACAATAGACAGATAAAACTTTTAGATTGTTTAAGGCTTTAATAGATTTTTAAAAGAAAATATCTAATAATCTACACCTGCTCGACCAATAATACCTTTCTTCTAAGCAAAAAAAACCAGCAACAGAGAAAATTTGGTGAGCTTTTCTTAATGGGAACTTAAGAAAGACATCAACAGAGCATATTTGAAGAGTTTTTTTTAAATATTACGGATTGTAGTGCCAGTAAAATAACCAAAATATAAAAATAAGAACCAAAAAAAAAAAAATAATTTCATCCAGAAATCTCATTAACAGTAATACAATTATTTATTATTTAAACCATAGAAAAATATTATTTAAATTACAGTATAGAAAAAATTTTCCATCAACATTGCTTTAATCAATAATAAAATTAATATTCCAATTACAGCAACGAGAAATCCTTTTCGTAATAATCCAAAAATGTATTCTACATGATTTAATTTAGTACGAGATGAACAATGTTCAGATTGACACGTTCTCGTTACAAAATAAATTCATAATAAACTCTGTACGTAATATGGCTAGTGAGTAAATGGAAATTATTTTTTTTTTTTTTGAATAAATAAATTGAGGTAATTTTGTGAAAAGTGTAAAATGTTCACAGTTTGTCACCAAGTTATGAGTAAGGTTTTTTTTTTTTTGCTTTCACTTTTTTTTTTAGATTATTTACAATGAATACTGTATACTACGAGTATGTACTATAAAATTATCACCTGCGGTTTAACTTTGTACAACAATTTTCCTTTGGAAATATATTCACATCATAAAGTTTTTCAGAGAAATTCACTTATTTATGGTTTTCATATTATGAGTGGGATGACAAGCACATACCATGTCTCTTGCGTATTAAACGAATACTAAATGATTGCAACTTTGCATGCAACTGCAGTTCGTGGTTTGGTTAAAGTATGCTTGAAATGGAAAAATGAAAATATTTCAAATACATAATCGGATAGTTTTGCTCAGAAAATTACAAAAAAAGAAATTTTTTTTTAATATATAAAGAAAATGGTGTCATACTTAATTTAAATTTACTGGTGAAAAGTGACTTAAATATTAACAGACACCACGTAAATATGATATTTATTATAAGATACATTTTTTGAAAGTAAATATAAAATTATCATAAATTTAATGAACATATAAGTTTATTCCTAAGAAGAAGAAAAAAAAACATTTTTTTTTACAGTTAGTGGAATCCTTTTACGAGAAGGACCATGTTTGTTGAGGGGAATGTACGTGCGTTATCACTCATTACAGAGTTTAAAATAACTTATTCTATATTATATATTATATATACTGAAAAAAACCCTCCTCTCACCAATTTGACTAATGTTAAATCAAAATTTTAAATCATGCGAATGCTATTTTGTGTTCGAAAAGATTTTCATTGATGTTGTTCACTATTAAAGTTTTTCATTGGCGATTTTCTTATTGGACTCTTTTTGAAAGAAAAAAAACTATCGTCTCACCAGTTTGAGCTAGTCTTAAATAAAACCTCTGTATTAGGTTAATATTTTTATTGTAAGTACACAATCGAGAAAGCTGGCACAAACGTATTACCTGGCTCTTGACCTGTCTCTCGTTCAAAATATGGGTGTCACTTTATTTTTAACCGTTAAATTGAATAAATCCAAAATTTAAATGAACTTATTAATTTTTATATTGATTTATGTATTTTTGCAATGTAAATTAAAGAAAATAAACCAAACCATTTTAAACTATGAATTATTGTCGAATTTATTAAACTATGAAGAATTTATATTTTCTGATTATAAATAAAATATAACTATACCCGTAAAACTTTTGACAATTTATTTCGACAATAGTATTATAGTATGGCTCTTAAATGCGATAAGAATACTTTACCCAATGCACTATAATCTATTTGGTAATAAATAATTCGCGTTAAGAGTTAGTTCAAAATAAATGCTTCATGGGATTTATGATGTTTTTAGTTACTTCAGTAAGAATATTTGCCAATGTATTTAAGAACTTTCTCTTTGTACGATCCTTTAGAATATCTATACTTCCATGGTCTAGCCTTTAGTATAAAATACAGATTGTTATCTAATTGATATTATTGCTGAAACTAACCGAAAAGCACAAAATTCCGTTGTCCTCATTTCTTGAAGGATAAAATTGTACAAGTAATCAAATATAAAACGAACAAGTTATACTCCATTTTCAATGTGTTAAAACAGATGTCGAACCATATTTTCTGCTTCTGTTTTTTTTTTTTTTTTTTTGCCAATTTTGTATAAAAGAACTTAACTGAAAATACCAGAAGCTTAAAACATAGTATCAATTCTCTAGAAAGACATTTACTATTTTCTGAAAATAATCAAAATAATTCGTCCATAACAACTTCTTACCAGAACTTTTTGACAATTTAAAGATTCCATTTATACAATTGTGAACAAAGATGGCTAAATAGAAATTTTTCCATAATTTCTCAGTTATCGTTTTTATGAAAAATATAAAAGAACAATTTGATTATAAATTTTGGACAATTGTTAGCTAGTTTCTAATAGATTAACAAGTTATTTAATTTAATCTAAGTAGTATAATATAATTTTTGTATATGAATATCTGTGCATAACTATACAACTGATGATAGGCCATCTACTATATAACCAGTAATTTTCGAAAAAGGGAAGTAGTATCGTAGTTACTGTTCGAAAATTGCTGAAAATTTTTGGTGACTACTAAAGGGAACCACACTAACGGCTTAGTTAGGGTGGTTCCCTTTAGTAGCACTTTAAATATTTTATATTTTAAAAAGATTTTTTTGACGAAGTAGCCCTTTAAATATTTCATTTATTTTAAAAGAGATTTTTTGACGAAGAATTTTTTTTTCCTTATCAAGTCCTCGTTGAAGAATTGGACAGTGCTCCCATAATTTTCTAACTAGTTTATCTCATTAAACTTATATGGAGTTCAGGTTTAATTATTATCCAAAGCGCGTTCTCGTGTTTTTATATCTTAGAAACTCTTAACATAATTTTGTACGCCACTATCGAACATAGGTGTTTGGACAAATTCATTTACTTAAAAAAGTACTTAAACTATTTCGATTAGTAATTTTTATAAATTAACTTAAAAATATTTTTACTTTCAAGTAAATTGTAGAGTAATTTTATTCCAACTTTCAAGTAGGTTTTTTTTGGATTTTTTAACCTTAACCTGTCGGTTCCATTTATTTCGGTAAGACAAAAATTTGATGACTTTGGTGGTTATATTCAAAGATCCTAGCAGCTTCGGCTCCTGGAAGAATAATGAACACAGACGAACATTTGTGCTTGGGCTCATTATTTTGTTAAAAGATTAAGTCGATATGTCATCGTTGGCCTTATCTTACTTCGAAGGACTTTGAAAGGGAGACCTTGTTAGAATAACAGAAAAAGGAACAAAAGTATTGTTCCTTTTTCTATTATTCTAGCAAGGTATCCTTTTGAAAGTTCTTCGAAGTATCTCTGAACCAAACCATACCTTCCAACCATGCAGCTCTAAAGAATCCTCTCGACAGCATGCCGCAAACGCGTTAAATCCAAAATTTTAAAGTTCTCCTCATTACTCCTAAGGACCTATTTCCAATATTCCGGCGACTAATATTCAATCATCATTCCTACCTTCTTTAAAAAGCGTTTAACTGTATCTTCATTGGTTTGTGTTATCGGTTCTAGTCTTCTGAAGATTTATTAATTTTAGGTCGATAAATTTGATCTACAAAATATCCTTTATCTTGTAGAGTTCATATTCTTCATATTATTTCTAGAAAAATTCCTGATATTTTAGGCATTTTAAAATTTTTTAACTACATTTTCTACTTTGAAATCAAAAATTAGATTAACTTATTAATAAGATAATAATAATAAGGACACAAATACACGTAATAATTTATGTATATAATTTCGGTTTACGTTTTATTTGTAACTAATGTTAATAGATGGCACTGTTAGCAAACTACAGAGCCAACTAATAGATGGCGCTCTCTATTAATTAGTTCTGTCGTTTTTATAACGTTTTATTTGTAACTAATATTGATAAATGGCGCTGTTAGCAAACTACAGAAATAACTAATAGATGGCGCTGTTAGCATTCTTTCAGTAAACTATTTAGTACAGAACTGTAAGGCGTTTTCCTTTGGACCAATTTTAGTAGTCCGGAGTAGATGAGCAAAGGAAAGCCAAATTCTAAACTCTAGTAAAACATAACCTCAAAACAGTCAGCAACAATCTGACAATACTTATTGTATTTGTGAACGTGAAGTGGCGTGGGTGTGTTCCGGACAACGTTTTAATTATTTAATTTAAACTTTGTACGGAAATTATTTAATTTAAACTTTGAATAAATGGCCTTAACATATTTAATATATATAATAAAAAAAATACTTTTGTTTTTGTAAGCCGAGGAGGCGTTTATTATAATAATAAATATGAATTCACACAAAAGCATTAGTTCTGATGAACCAGGTTCACCACAGTACACATCTATAAATTTTTTCTCGGCGTTTACAATTCCCTGGAAAAGCACACTACAAAATTTTTTCCTATTGTAGTATGCTTGTTTGACACATTTATGAGGATTGACCTTAATATGGGAACCATGAATAGCCCCAACAACATCTGGCACACCTTTCATAGCTGCGAATTGGATCTGGTTATTTTGCATCTCGGATGCTGTTGGCTACCCCATGTATTAGGGACTCACTTCGACAAGCCATTTCACGACGCGGTATAAAATTCGATGGACAGAGCTTTTTGTTACATTAAATCTGTTCCAATTTGTCGGTACGTTTCAGTATTTGCCAGAAACCAAGACGTGATGTATATTTAAACAGCAGCACGTCCTCCACGCCTTGGACGGTCTAAAAACACTGTATTCAGCTAAAAGAGTGCAATATTTACAACACTTATTCATTAAATTAGTGTTTATAATGAAAACTACATACCCATAATCCTTTCGGCGACAAATCTGCTTAATCTGAAGTGTTTTTTGAATACCGAATCCGTGTAATTTTCAATTACATCCACATAATTTTCAACTCTACCTTTTTTAATACCTTGAGGCACATCATCATCAGAATCTGATGTCTCGCTTGACTCTGAAGAATCACATAAAAGTAAATTATTCCTACCTTCCAGAACGTGTAACAATTCCATAGCAACCTGTAAAGCAGTCAGTTTATAAATTTGCATTTATTTTTTATGTAAAAACCCACTCGATTAATATTTGACTCCATTTCTCTTCGCTTTTTCTGCACGAATAAAGTAAACATTACAAAAATATGACACTTCAACATAACCAACAAACCCGCGAAAATCGGGTTTTTTCACTTTAGCAACTAGAATCCACCTAACGTAAATTGTATACGTAACTCTCCGTTCGAAGTGGTCGTTCGTTCGAGGTGGACTAGATGATGACAGCTACAACTAGTCCGGACTACTAAAATTGGTCCAAAGGAAAACGCCTGTAGTTTGAACTGTAATTTATTGATAACTAATAGATGGCGCTGTTAGCATTCTTTCAGTAAACTATTTAGTACAGAACTGTAGTTTGAACTGTAATTTATTAGAAAAAAACTATCAAACGATTAATTTTCGGTTATTATAATATAATTGCCATCGTATTAGAAAGCGATTTTGTTTATAACGTGGTAAATTTCGTTGAATAAACGACGAATTAAATATACATTTTGGAGATTATTTAAATTTGCTGGTTTGTTAAGTGAGTTAAATAGCTGACAGTGTATTGTTAAAATTCTTCTTATAATCATGTAAGTTTACATTTCATTGTAGTTGAAATTATTAAAATTAAATTATACATTGTAATTGAATTATAATTAAATTGAATTGAAAAGAATTTTATTCTACTTTCCAAAGAATAGATGAAGAGTGCACGTTACGAATGAATCGTGATTGGCAACAAAGATGGGTGGCTCGTCAAAGTTGCACTATCATTTTTCACGCGTTATCAGGTAGAAAAGTAATAAAATGACTAAAGGCCATATTCTCTAAAATAAATAAAGTTAATCACAAAAAATTATGTAGTTGGACTTCTCAAAAGCGGACTGAATTAAATTTTTTTCTCCTGTTAGTAAAATTATCCTTCACCAACTAACCGAAGTCCTTATGGAAGAGTACTGTTCCTTAAAATATTTGCATACTGTTTTTTTTTTAAATTTTATTAATCTTTGACACCAAGATTCCTATACTATCCGTAAAGAAGCTTTTTCATCGCCTGTCAAGGCTTGTAAATATTTAATATGGACCGAATTTGAGGTGCTGTATATCTTCGATTTCTTTTAATAGTTGTGCAAATCAAACAATCTCAGCTCAATTTAGTAAGTTTAGACCTGCCGATATACTCTGATGACTTTCTCAATCTTTTGAATTTCATAATTAATCGCTTTAAAAGATTAAAAGTATCATAAATCAATATGAAGACAAAAATATTTATTTCGACAAGAAGAAATGATGAGAAGAATTTATTGATAGTACGTGAGACGATAGCTAAACAAAACTTTCAGTTAATAATATAAAAATATCGAATAGTACTTAAAATCTAATAAATCCACTGATTGATATCAGAAATATTGGTTCCTTTTTTTTATTGATTTGCTAAATTGCAAAAAGCCTTTATGCTCACGCATTTCCGTTGAAATTCTCTAAAGCAACATGAAATCGCTTCACCGAAATTGGTTAATGACATTTATGGACTATTTATTGGGTATTTTTATGATTTAATTTTATGACTACATATTAAGTAATTCCAAAGAAATAATCGATCGTGCTTTGTATTATAATAAATCAAAAATTTCTCAACTTAAGAACATGAAATTTTGAAGAAAAAAAAATTATTTTAAAGATAATTATTGGCTTTTGTCAGAAAAAAAGGATATTACTTATTAAAGTAAAAAAAAATTCTAATAATAAGTTATCCATTTTGTGGTTTGGAATGTAACAATTTTTAATTGTATATTTTATTTTAGAAAAAATATGTTTAGTTTAAAGGTTACCATTTTATATTATGAATTTTTTAACCGTTCATAGGACGCACAGAAGATATACAGATTAGGTGCTGAAAGAAGAGATTTTCGATACGGTAAGGCACATTTCTCTCTTGGTGGATATGTCAGTTGTCGAAAATTGTCATATATTAGGCTCTAAGCAATTACAAGTATTTAAAGAAAAGCCACTGTATTTTGAAAATGAAGAAAAAAAGGTAGTTACCATCTATTCTGAGCGATATACTCGTAGCTGTAAGATTATTTTTATCTGAACTTGAACATTTTAATCTATATTATAACGTAATTCAAAAGGATCGAGCCCTGCAACAAGTCTTGCCACACCGATTTTAACAACTTAAATATTATAAAAAAATAAACACTTTATAAAAATCTGAATAGTAAATATATTTTTTTAAATTAACTTTTTATATCACAAATTGTATAATAATTTTTCGCATTCAATTTGTGTTCTTTTCTATAAATAAAGGGTTTTCGAATAAGAGTGATATGATTTCTTTTTTTAAAAAAACTTACACTAATTGTGAAGGAAATTCAAATGTCTTTTATGTAATCTGAAGTACAATCCATATAATTAAGTTCTGAATAAAACGTCATTAAAATGGCCTCTACGAAGTTGATGAACCCAATTTTCAAACACTTTTTCCACTAAATCAAGTCGTATGTCATGAATAGCACGCTCAATATTGACTTCTAAAACTTGAAGAGAGTCTGGTTTATTGCTAAAGACCAATGACTTCAAATAAGCCCATAAGAAATAGTCTAATAGTGTTAAATCACAACTTCTTGGAGGCCATTCAATGTCACAATTTCTTGAAATAATCGAATCTCCAAACTTTTCTCGCAATAATTCGGTTGATGCACGTGCTGTGTGGCACGTAGCCCCGTCTTGTTGGAACCAGATGTTGTCAAGATCAACTTCTTCCAATTTCGGCCATAAAAAGTTGGTTATCATCGATCTATACCGCTCTCCATTGACAGTAACGGTGTTACCAGCTTCATTTCGCAAAAAGTACGGACCGATGATTCCACCAGACCAAAAACCACACCAAACTGTCAATTTAGGTGAATGTAATGGGTGTTCATGAATAATTTGTGGATTTTCTTCGCACCAGAATCGACAGTTTTGTTTATTTACCGCACCACTCAGATGAAAGTGAGCGCACGAAAAGTTGCAATTGCAGAACGATTATTTTGATAATAAAATTTAATAATTTATAAACGTTGTTCTTGCATATATTTCTCTATGATAAAATTGTAAACATTATTGAATACAATGAAAAAAAAAGACAGATCATGACATATTACAAATGGCGGAAACGTCACTTAGAAATCATATCACTCTTATTGAAAAACTCTATACATAATAAGAAGATATTAAATAATTAAAATATTAACTTATAAAATTTTTATTAAAAATTCCCATAAGTATATAAATAAAGCTTTTATTAAATGTTTATTTAAAAAATTCCCATAAGTATATAAAAGCTTTTTGGTATAAAATAATTATTGACATTTCTTGTGAAATACCCGCTTAAAATGAAAACGATACTAAATTGATTTAAAGTGTGTATGTTTTTTTATTAATTTTAATTGAAAAATTGTGTACATTAATTATTATCTTTAAAAAAAAAATTGTTAACACAATTCGTAGGAAAATTGTTTTTAAATTTTTTTTCATATTATTGGCCCTTAAATTTAGGTCAAAAAATGCGTATTTTTAAAAGTGTTACAATCAAGAATAAGTTCAAAATATTTGCCCAATTTTATCTTAAATATTATTTTTGTTATCATATTTGAGTGGATAATATTCGAAGACATTCAAAAAAAGAAATTTTTTAAAGTAGAAGAGTAACTTTGAACAAAATTTAGTCTTGTTTTTATCGAGAAGAGATCGAATACGACTTATTGGCTGGTGAACATTTTAGAATATTTTTGTAATATTTTCTGAAATGGAAGAGTATCTATTGAGACTTATTAGATTTTTCACAGTAAATAATTTGTAATTTTGATTTAATGTGATCCTGGCATATCATGGATTTCTGTTGGTTTTCGTTTGATTTTAGATTGTATTGTGGATTGTCATCATTCTTGCACAAGTCAATTCACATTCCATTGTACGACGAGAGACTAGTTCGTGTGCTGAACGGTCAAGTTCCGGGCTAATATGCCAAAGCTGTGACTTAATGGCAACTTGTGTTAAGGTGAATGGTGTGTGGTTGACAGTGCCTGTAGAAACTTGCGACAAGGAGAATGGTTTCTATTGCAATCTCAACCAGAATGGATGCTCGAATTTAACAGGACCATGCCATCCTTTAGGCTTCGAGGGAAATTTTGCTTGTACATCGGAAGGTATTTTTCCGGATCCATACGATTGTCAGAAGTATCACATGTGCTATAAGGCCGGCTCCACATTGGTATCAGCTAATATCGAATGTGGTGCCAGCAGAGCATTCTCCGCACATACGGGCCAGTGTTCTGTGGGCATTAACCATCCGATTTGCATGACACGACAGTATGTATGCAATAATGCGGGTGATAGTGGTCCTTGGCCTGAGAATAATAACATATTCTATATATGCAAGGCAACATTGGAACATGACAAACGAATTCTTTATCCCACTTTGTATCGATGTGCACCGGGAGAAATATTCAATGGCCTTGACTGCATTATAAATGAACAAGGCAACAACAGTCACCCATCATCGCCATCAGATTCGTTATCGACGCTCGATCAAAATAGTAACTATAGGCCAACATGCAGTTCCGGTGGCCTATTTCCTAATCCTTCAGACTGCCATTCATATTTCCATTGCCATTTAAATGGGTCTGCCGTAGCTTTTACCTGCCCCACAAATACATATTTTAATAAGAAATATGGATCATGTGTTATTGGAAAGTGTTGATTAAAAGTATTCAAATTGCAATTTACCAGACAAAAGTGGCTACATTTTAGATGTTTTATTTACAAATAAGAAAAAAATCTATTTTTAATCAGTTTTTAATTATACTGTAAATATGTAGAAGAGATAAAATGTATTTTTATATTTTGAATAATTAATAATTCTGGAATTTTTCAACTTTTGCTTTAATCATAAATAAAAAAAAATAATTATTGAAAAAAAATATATTTATTTCGACAAGAAGAAATGATGAGAAGAATTTATTGATAGTACGTGAGACGATAGCTAAACAAAACTTTCAGTTAATAATATAAAAATATCGAATAGTACTTAAAATCTAATAAATCCACTGATTGATATCAGAAATATTGGTTCCTTTTTTTTATTGATTTGCTAAATTGCAAAAAGCCTTTATAAAATGTATTTTTATATTTTGAATAATTAATAATTCTGGAATTTTTCAACTTTTGCTTTAATCATAAATAAAAAAAAATAATTATTGAAAAAATAATATTTGTTTTTATACTTAACATAAATGGACTTTTGTAGAAGGATATGAAATTGAGCTAATAAAAGCTATTAATTGTGATAAACTAATAAAAATGGATAGATTAGATGATAATATATCTTGAGTGTAGAATATTTCTTCAATTTGATTAATTTTTATTCTTAAAAAAGAAGTAAAAGATTATCCAATGTGTGGCATGAAAAATTAAAATTAAATGCAATATATTTAAAATTCAGATATGTATAATATTTTTATTTAGTCATATTAATTAAATTTTGCCATTATTTATTTATTTAAAATATTATTTAAAAAGCTATCACAAAACTTATTAAAGGACTCAATCTTATACTTAACGGATGTGAGTTTTTAAATATTTTACATTTTAAAATATGTCTTTTTAAATAGGATATTTTTAGTTATATTATAAAAAACCTCTGAGAAAATTAAATCACCCGTCGAAATTACGGGTCTTAGGAACAATTTTTTTTTCATGTTGCATGATCTAAAATCTTTAAGTGTAGGCCAAAAAGGTCATATGGGGCTCAGAATAATTGACGATAACGGACTCTCCATTCTTTATTGTTAAAGAAATACGAGGCAATGATCTCTTTAGAGTAAAATACATTCCAGACAGTTAGTTTTTGTAAATTCAATGGCTTCTGAACAGTAACTTGTAGATTTTTAGAGCCCCATATATGACAAATCCGCTTATTGACGTAGACACATAGTGCGAAATAAGCCTCTTCACCGAAGAAAACTTCCTCGAAAAATTATAAATTAAAACCCGTTGTTCCGGTAACTAATTATATAATTTATAAAGAATGCTATTTATACAAGTAGGTATGAGATATATGTTTAAGAAGTATCAAATGGCAGGCTTGTTATTTCCAAACCATAAAATGGATAATTCAGTATTAGTGAATCTTATAAAAATAGTAATATATGTTTGCGATGACTTAAGAAAATTATTTAAAAAAAATTATTTTACAACTAATGACAATAAAATTTTAAAAATTAAATATATAAAAAACTTTTTATCGAAAAATAAAATTCATGTATAATTGGAAAAGTTTTTAATCAATTGATGGTAAGCAGTCTTTAAAGGAAAATTTTTATGGTTCGTTGTAAAATCATATAACTCTACGAAACGTTCGCCGATATATTGAACTGATCGTGTGAGTGCACGATGTTTGCGCGTAGGCACGCAAATTTTGCTCGCGCATGAATAAAGAGGGAGAAATTTGGCGAACCTATCGACGTTCCTGTTGCTCGTTGCGAACTCATTATATGCACATTGTTTATAAAAAACGGGCATATAATGATTATTATACTAGTATTTATTTTATATATGATAAATTTGATTTAATTTATTACTTTAATATTTATACTTTAAAATATAAAGTCATTTTAATATATGCAAAATGAAGATTACTTAATGAAAATTTAAAAAAAATAGCAAAAACTAGTATAGTGTAGTATAGTTTTTAGCGAAAAATTGTAAGCGTATAAATTTATAATTATGTTTAATAAAATGACAGTGCCAGTGGAACATGAAATATTAATATTAAATGATGTTTTCATATTTATTTAATTATTTGATTATTTAAATTTGATATTAAACAAATTTAAATAATCAAAATAAATAAATAAATGTGAAAAAACCATTCATAATATAAAGTAAATAAAATAAGAATTATTGTTGAAATTAATTTTTGTTCGCATAAATTGCGTATGTGTCGTAATTAATTATTATTGCAGATGTTTATTCATGCGATTACACTATTATTAGACTAATCGTCAAATAAGCAAACTTGGTGTGCGGCAAACATACACAATCCTATTCACGCGCAAAGTGCGTGAGTGTTCGCGCATTAGGCGCGCAAATATGGGCAAATCTATAAGACGCACGGTGTAAAGACCATTTAGCTACAAAGCATAATGTGATAAGCAAATTAAATTAGAAAGGAAAATAGTTTTTGGGAATTAGCGCGGGTAATTCGAACCCACGACCCCTTGAATTCCTCGTACAGCACACTACCGACTGTACTACTTAGCCGGCAATATTAAAAAAAGCCAATTTTTTTTTTAAATTTTTTAATCCAAGTAAGTCGAGAATTTTAAACTTCCTAAGTCGAAATTTGTCATTATTATAGTTTTCGTCATGTTGTTTTGTCAAAATTTGACAAATTTTATTATTTATTAAAATTTTTGTTTATTACAATTTTCATTGTATTCTTTTCTAAAATCCATAATATAAAATTTCGGAGTTAAAATGCGTTTGGAAGAACTAAATCGTGAATTTGATGAAGCACTTAAAGAAATTATGTACTCTTGCATACACATAGATAATCCTTTAGGTAAGTTTTTAATTATATATATTTTTTTTGAAAAATAGAAAAAAAACTAAAACTATAATTTTTATTTAATTAAAAAATGAATATTTTTCCATACTCAATTGGTAAAATGTCTTTTTGTTATTTTGTATACTTTGAAAAATTTATAAATAGTATAAAAATATGTTCAGAGATTTTTATTATTATTTTTGAAAAATCTGAGTGATAAAATTGCAAGACGACTGGCATCACTAAGAAGAATCTGGCAATATTGCGCACTTCTCCTTTCATCTGCGTGAAATAATACGACTCTATAGAGCCGCCTTATTTAAATTATCCTATTTTTTTTTACTTTTCCAAGATTAAAAAACCCCTGAAAGGATTTAATATTAGTACAGTAAATATTATCCAAAGCAGTGTCACCGAGAAGTTAAAGGCAATTCCATTTAAGGACTCCCAATACTACCCTGCAGAGTAAAAACAATCTTCTTTAGATGTGAAGCTGTTGCAAGAAAACTGACTCCTTCTTCTTCTGTCATATTTCATACTAAAATATTTTAAAAAAAATATAAAAAAAATTGCAATTTTCCACGAAAAGTTTTTAGTTTTTCTATTAAGGAAAATTTTACAATCAAAAATAAAAATATTCATTATATTTTAAAAATTTTACATATTGTATTTTGAATCATTTTATTTTATATACAATAATTTATTTATTGAAAAAGTCCTGCACTTTAACTTAAATTTTATAAAAAATATTTTTTTTTTGAAAATAATAATTTTATTGATATTTTTTAAAATAATGAACAAATTTTTTTTTAATATATTATAGATCGAGTTAAAACTATGCAATGGGTACGTCGACTACGTGAACAAAATGATACTAAATTAGAAAAAGTTAGAATTCGAAATGAATACATTCAATATTTAAGAATAATGCTTACTAATAATCCAATATATTTTTGTATGCCATTTAAAAATGAACCACCAGAAACTGATTTGGCGCCATTACCAGAGGTATTAACTAATATGATGGCAGAGAAATGTCCTGATTTACCAAAAACTGGTAATATTCACAATATTATTAAATAAAATCCTTTAAATACTTATTGAAAAGAGTAGAAAACATATTGATTTGTATTCTTTTCTTTTTAAATATTATTTTATTCGCATACATTTTTAGGACCTCTTCAACCAGTTATGTGTCATAAAAGTGAAGATGGAAAAGCATTTATGACTGTTAAGAGATGCCCCGAAGGTGGTGTTTTTTGCTATATGGCAGTATCTCCAGAACCACTAAAAGAATAAATTCTATACGAGCATTGTATACTTTTGAATTGAGTTTTTTTTTTGTTATTTTCAAATAGTCAGACTAGTAGATCTATAAATGTAAACATAAAAATGTTAAGATATATTTATGATGAACAATTTTAGTGTTATTTTATTGAAATGCATTATTTTGCTTTGAAGTAAATATTAAATGATGACGACTATCATTTTTATTATTTAAAAATATATTGTTACTGGGAAAAAAAATCGTTTTAAAAAATTTATGTTACTTACAATATATAAAAAGTTGAAAAATATGATTCCGAGATCCTTTGGATATTCTGTGATCTTTTACTTCTTCTTAGTTTTCAGATAAAAGCTATTGTATTTGTACTGAAAATTTTTAAATTCATTATTTTTGAATTTCTATTACTAAAGAAAATATTAAATTAATAGGTCGTTCAATAAGTCCTTGGAAAAAGATAGAAAAAAACTGTTTTTAAAAAATTTTTTTTTTATTTTTCAACATAATCTCCTTTTAGCTCTATACACTTTTCCAACCGTTTTTCCAAAATTTTTATCCCGTCCAAAAAAAAGGATTTCGGAAGTTCTGCAAAATACTCATCCGTTTGAGCAATGACGTCTACGTTGGAAGTGAACCGACGTCTGCCAAGTCATTTCTTCAGATTGGGGAAAAGAAAATAGTCACTCGGGACCAAATCTGGTGAATGCGCGGGATGCTGCAACAATTCCATTCTCAATTCCACAATTTTGGCCATGGAAACAGCGCAGGTGTGCACACGCGCATTGTCCTGATGCAAGAGGATTTTTTTCTTCAGATGGGGGCGTTTCTCTTTGATTTCCTCGCTCAACCGTTGCAATAACGACGCGTAATACGCTCCTGTTATTGTTTTTCCTTTTTCTAAGTAGTCGATACAAATGATGCCCTGCGAATCCCAAAAGACCGTGGCCATCACCTTGCCGGCCGGTGGCACAGTTTTTGCCTTCTTCGGAGCCCGTTCAACCTTGAAAATCCACTGTGATGACTGTCTCTTCGTTTCTGGAGTGTAGTAGTGTATCCAGGTTTCGTCCACAGTGACATATCGATGAAGGAATTCGGCAGGCTTGCGATGAAAGAGTGCCAACATAGCCTCAGAGTCCACTGCACGATTGCGCTTATTCTCCTCTGAGAGCAAACGTGCAGTGGACTCTTTTTTTCACAGACAATTTTTCATGCAAAGTTGAAGCGACTGTACCTTGTGATATGCCCGTGGCCTCAACTAATTCTTTAATTCGCCGATCGTTCAAAATCAGATCGTGGATTTTGTCGATGATTTCAGGAGTGGACACCTCAACTGGGCGTCCTGAACGATGTTCAACTTTTGTGGATGAACGGCCACGTTTAAATTCATTCACCCAATAGTAAACCGTCGCAAACACAGGTGCAGATGTGCCATGAACTGCATCCAACTCGGCTTTGATTTCTTTCGGGCTTAAGCCTTTCAAATGGAGATGTTTGATGACAGCCCTAAACTCGCTTTTTTACATTGTTACGCACAAATAAATGTCGTTAACTTTAATCGACGATAGAAATTGACCTACGCTATGGATTGAACTGAAATTTTGATAGCTTTCCTGTCTATAATGCTACTTACAAAAAAAAAATCTTTACCGACACTACAAGCACAATTTCTTGGATTTTCTAAGGACTTATTGAACGACCCTCGTATTTACTTATCATATTTCCTATTACTAATATGTACTTAACAAGGTTGATTTAAATTCAATAAAATCCTTTCAATAGCATTCAATTTTATAGTCAATATTATAAATTCAGAAATTATTCATTTGAAACCTAAGGAATGATGCACAAATTTCTCTAGAGCTCTTTAGTAAAGAAAAACTTTTCTATTGAATTCTTTAATAAATATAATATAAATTCAAAAGAGAACTTGGAATAATTTCAAAAATTACATAAATCAATACGAATGAGCTTCCTCTCATATTGTACTAACAATTCAAAATGAATAATTTCATTTTTTACCTAATTATTCAAACTCACATTCCACTAAAATATTCCATATTTTAAATGTCGAAACTTAGACCAACGGAGACAAATTTTTTTTTGGACTAGTCTACTTAATATACTTACCGAATTCTGCTTAACTCTGATCTAGTTTTCTAGTAAAATACTACCTTTTCTTAGAAAATTATTAACGTCTACCTATACAAAACTTAAACTCGGCAAATGACCCCATGGTCTTGGTGTTATTTGAATATCCACTGGCCTATTTTTGAAAGATCTTATATACAAACAAACAGATTTCATTACCAATTTATCTTTAAGCTGCGATGAGAGAATTTTGCGGAAAGTAAAAGGATAACATTTTTTAACGAGAATATTATTAGCATATGGTTAATTGGTAATAAAACTTTTTATAACGAGAAACACAAATCATGCACAAAAACACAATTTAAATTAAGATTGCAAGTTTTTTTACTAAAATAGATAAGGGAGGAGGGGGGGGGGGTTTTCTGGGTTGGTGATATTTTTTCTGTCATCATTGATTTTTTGAAATATTTTAGCTTAAAGGAATTAAAATCAAAAGGACAGTCAAATCGACAGGATTCGTAAAATAGTAGAACTATAAAGTTTCATATCGTAAGTCTAAATTGGTTTTGAAATTATATTATTAATTAAAAGTTTGTTCATAAATATTAGTTTTTATATTATAAATATCAGTCAGAATATTAGATAAGTCGTTAGTGCAAATATATATGCACAGGTAATTTTACTAATAGTAGATATATATTATAGAATGGGACCGTGAGTGCTATCCTGAGGCATGCCAGATTTAATCGGAGTAATGTGTGCATTCTTCATTTTTTTCACCTTCTTTTCCATAATAGGATTGAGGTAGGATGCATTTGAGTTTCTATATTAATCTGGAATTACAGATATAGTGTTTTTATAAATATCATCATTGGAAAAATGTTAGTATAATAATAATAGTAACTGAACATTGAAATTTATTAAAAATATTCTAATTTCACTATTTTAAGAATTTATTTTTGTTTTAAATTCCTTTGTATTTAAAACAAAAAAATGTTAAAAAGTTATTTTTACCCCAGATAATCACTTAATTTCATAACAATACTTATGGAAAATCAATTTTTTTTTTTAAATTTATGCACGTATTTCGAAAATAGATGCTAATAGTTTCCTATCATCGCAAGTTATTTAATTAAAACTATATCGACTTCCATATGTGAACAAAACTAAATTTTGTTTTGAGTAAATTCCAATGTTAACATTACTTTTTTTCTTCAATACAGTTTACTGAATAGGACTATTAAGGATGTGAAGAGAAAAACTCACGCACAAAAATCAATATTCAATTGATTCCGAAGTATTGGTATGGTTTCCTATTCAATTTATACAATGAACACATGTGCGATTATATTTCTTGGAAAAATAAAATTTTCATAGAAGAATACTAGAAAAACTGGTGGTAGTACGCCAATAGTACGCCAATACACAAAATATTCAAGCAATAATGGAAATTTTCTTTGCCATATTTGACCTTTCAATTTGTTCGCTCTTTCAAAAAGAAACATAATATTTAAATGTAGGTTTAAAAACTAACAAATAAAAGTTTTAGATTTAAAATTGACTATCAAAATAATTATTGTACAATAATAAAAAAAAAAGAAATTTTAATCTTCTATGTGTCTATGTGAGGCTTCTGAAATGAACTGATTCCATACATTCTAAACTTTATTAAATTCTCCTAATTGAATTTTGCAAAAAAAAAATTCTTTTTATAAAATCAAACATTTCGTATAAAGAAATTTTCAATTTAAAATATTTATTTAAATTAATCCATGATCTTTTACCGAAAATTTTATTCCATATCTACGAGTAAAATCATCTGTGCTGAAAATGTATTTCTTAGAATTCTATTTTACAAGTACAAAGATCTTTTAAAATTCAATAGAACTGATTTAAAATTATTTATAAGATATCAAAGGATATCTTATCCTACCTAATATAACTAAGAAGAAACTATTGATGTAGAATCTTTTATATTAAAAAGCTTATGTTTAAATAAATTCCTTTTAGAAATATATCCTAAAATTACACAGGTATTTATATCATTCAATTATTTGAATCCTTTTGGATAATACTTTATAATTTCCAAATACATGTTTATAGCAGAAAATTTAACTATAATCTTTTAATTTTACAGACATATATGTTTCCTTGATATTCTTATTTTGTGTCTTAAGGGATTGAGCAATCAATTGTTAGGATTTTCTTTACATGAACGTAATAAAATTTTATTTTTATTCTCGAATCTTTTTAGTGATTAAAAAAAAAACAAATCTATCTAAAATAACAAGTATTACATTTAATTTAAATAATTATCTAATTTTTTATATTCAACTTGTACAAATTTATTCAACTTTTCATATGCAATTTATGGTATTCTGATAATAAGAAATAGAAAAAATTATATTGATTATAAATTATTTTCGATTTTTCCAATTTAATACTATATAATTTTTTTAAAATTTTTTTCGAAATAAAAAAACTGTTTTAAAGTTTTTTTTTAAATTAAATTTTTATTCTTAATATTACCCAACAATATTATCGCATAGTTGACATATCTTTCGAGGCGTTTCTTAGGCGTATCACATATACACGTACATGTGGCATACTGGACTGTTCTGGAAATTGAAGAATTTCCTTCTTTTCATATATTTTCTTATTTTACAATCATCTAAATGACTCATAGTAATATTACAGATGGTGTTTTGAAACCAGTCTTTATGACATACTTTCATATAATATTTAATTCTCTATGACTTACCCCTGCTAATTAAAAAAAAAACTATTCATATCTTGGAGGCCCTACACTAGACTGAAAAACACTAGAACTCAACAGACAAATATTGGTAAAACAATTAAAACTGACATTTATGAGTAAACTTTTTAGCTACAATATAATTTTAAAACCAATTTGGACGTACGATTTCAAATTTTGACGTTATACCAGGTGTATAAGCTTAAATCAGCTGTTTGTTTATAGATGGTGTGAGTGAGCGTATTAAGCTACCATGGGCATGCCATACTTTTTTTTATGAGTTTGACATCTGTCAACATTGATCAGTACACATTGTCAGCAATTTCGTATAATACCATGCATTTTTCCTTTGGTAATCATGTCTAGTTTTGTGTCAGAAAAAGAGCATATGCGGGAAGCTCTGCTTTTCTGCTTCAATTTGAAGAAATCGGCTGCCGAATCGCATTTATTGCTGATGGAGGCCTATGGTGACAGTGCTTTATTGGAAACAACGTGCCGAGATTGGTTTCATCGGTTCAATGACGGCAATTTTGACTTGTGGGACAAGAAGCGTGAAAATCGGCCTAGGAAGGTTGAGGACCATCAATTGCAGGCTCTTTTGGAGGAAGACGATACCCAATCGCAAAAAATGCTCGCGGGGCAATTGGGTGTTACTCAACCAGTCATTTTCATGTATCTGCGTGCCATGGGAAAGATTAAAAAGATTGGAAAATGAGTGCCGCATGAATTGATGGAGCGACGCCAAAACACTTGCGAAATATTGCTCGCCAGACAAAAAAGAAAGTCGTTCCTGCATCGAATTGTGACAGGCGATAAAAAGTGGATATATTTCAAGAATCCTAAACGCAAGAAATCGTGGGTTGATCCCGGCCAACCAGCAACATCTTCCTCAAGACCAAATCGCTTCGGACGGAAGACGATGCTGTGCGTTTGGTGGGATCAGCAGAGTATTATCTACTATGAGATGTTGAAACCTGGTGAAACTGTCAATGCCCACCGTTACCACCAACAACTGAACAAATTCCACCGTGATCCAAAGGATGGATTATCAATAAAGACATGACAAGCTGATTTTCTTCCAAGATAACGCCCCATCGCACACATCAAAAATGGTATAAAACTACTTGGAGAGACTTAACTGGGAGGTTCTGCCCCACCCCGCTTGATCACCAGACCTGGCCCCTTCCAACTACCATCTGTTTTCGTCGATGGGCCACGCGCTCGCTGAGCAGCACTTCTATTCTTACGAAGACATCCGAAAATGGCTTGATGCGTGCTTTGCCTCGAAAGAAAAGGAATTTTTCTGGCGTGGTATCCACAAATTGCCCGAGAGATGGGAAAAATGGTTAGCTATCGAGGGCAAGTACTTTGAATATATTTTTTTTTTGCTTTCTATGAAAAAAAACATGGGTTTTTTGACCAAAAAAAACAGCGGATTTAAGCTTATATATCTGGTCTTTAGCATTTAAATTCCTGTCGAATCCAATCCCTTCAATCCAAAATCCTCCCAAAAATTACCCTCAATGTTCGCAACAAAATGTTGTCATTTTTTTACTTCAATGTTTCCGTTGCTTTTGATTCGTGCAGTTCTCGTTATAAAAAGTTTCATTTCCTATTCATTCTGCCATTACAATATTGTCCTTAAAAAAACTTTTTTCGTCAACGTTTAAAGAGAAATTTTCCATTAGATCTGTTTGAATATAAAGTTACAGAAGCCACTTTAAATTATATCTTCAAGTTTATGAATATTTTTAAGAGACTAAATCAGTTAGAGTTTGTTAAAAATATATAACATGTTGAAAGAGAGCACCTGAAAATGTAATTGTTGGATTTAGAAGCCTACTTGCAAAAAAAATAATCCTATAGTATAAGCAGAACAGTAACGAACTGGGTGATAAGTTGTGTATTCTTAACAAAAAGAAAGTTATGGGCAAGAATAGGAACCCATATTCGGATTATGAGCAGTTTTTAGTGACCACAGTATTTTGGTTAAAATATTGCGTACACTGCACTGTGCTTTGTTGAGAAAAAGTCTCCTTAAAAAATAATTAATTAATTTTTAATTAAAAAATAATTTGCCATAAAATTTGCACCTTGCAATGATGTTATTATTGTTCAATAAATAAAATAATAGAAAAAAAGTATTTTTAAAAAATTGCATAAAATTAGTTAAATATCTTTTCTTTAATGTAATTTTCTTAATTTAATATTTTCTTAGACTATACATGACTACGTTGACTTTTCATAATCTAATCTATTCTATTTAAAGCTATAAGATAATCGTTATTTTTTTATAGTGACTTTTAAAACAAAAAAAAAATAATTTTTTTTTCAAAGAAAACCATGTAAATTCACGTGTGAACAAAAAAAATATTGAAGATATACCAGCAAGTGTACATAACATACTCATATCATGAAGTACTTTTATATCATTAAGACAAGGATTAATTAAAAATTATGGTGAAATAATTAATCTTCATAAAAACAGAATGCCTCAAATGAGGAAATGGTAAAATGTTTCCCTTTGCATTAATGTGCTCGTATTTATTAGTCCGGATGTTTGTATTTGCCCGAAACTATAAACTTACACGCGAACATTTCAGTTGTAATAAAATTTCAATTTCCCTCATATCGGTACTAAATCCAAAAATCGTACAATAAAAATAAGATATGATGTCGTTAGATAAATGCGTAATTACATTTGCACTAATTGTATTATGGAAAAGTAACTATACGATTTCCTATACATGCGCAGAGTATCTAAATGCAATGGAATGTGTGTTTCCTGATATCCAAAAATTTATTGAAATCCAAATTCTTGTGACTATTTTGCAATAGAATTCAATCGTACAAATATTCCGTCCTGATTTACATTTTCTTTTTTGGAATTGATTGTATAACTGCCTAATTTCGGTAAGTCATCAGGTATGCTATTGACGAATCTATCAATTTGTATCATTCAATTTTGGTTAAATTGTAATTAACCTAAATACTGCTGATAACAGAAATCACATAGATTGCACAACAATCTGAATAATATCCAATGGCTTGGGTTTGTTATCTTTGAATAGTTTACCGACCATAAATAAAAGGTTAATGAAAATTGTTTCACTCAATTTCAATTCCTTATATTCAAAAAAAAAAAAAAACATATAATTTTAATATTTTTTTTCGAATTAGAAAAAAGAATTTATCAATGTACTTATTGTATTAAATGTTAAAAGAAAAAAAAATCTAAGAGATTCCTTCACGTTATGGAAATTCTGAATATAATTTGACAAGATGACTAAATTTTGAGTTTGATTAATGATAAATTGAATAAAAAATAACATATCATAATAAATTTGATAAGAAAATCTCATGGTAATATTGAATTTTGAGAAGCCATAAAGCGCCTTATCGTAAGGACTATGCAGTATAGTATAAGTAAACGTAGTTTAGATTGACGTATATATAATGAAATTAGGATGATAGAGAAAATGTTTTGAATATAAACCATGTGGAACCTTGAAGATAAGATTTTCTTTAGATTTAAGAAAAGGTCGATTACCTCTACCTTAACAACTAAATTTGCACTGATCACGGTTTTAGAAACAAATTTACCACTTTTTCTACATACAAAATCATATATTCAGTATCTGGAATTGTTAAATAAAATAACAAATCTGAATAAATTTTATCGCCTTCTGAATAGGCTTCATTTGAAGCAATAAATTTTGGTCAACTATGAATCCAAAATACTTTTTCGAAACATACGCACTTGTCGGTTTTCTGCGAATTCCCGTTTTTGGATTCAGTGGCCTCAAAACATTTTACAGAAAATGGTAATTGTAGCTTGGGGAATAGGAAAACCACATGTTGGCTATCTTTGAATTCCTTTCATCACAAGTATCCGCGTGTGTTTAAAAAACATGACTTACGCATACTATAAGATTTAGTGCAATATCCGAAGTGATTGACAACAAAAAATTTCGTAGCTAACACTAAATTCAGGTAAATTTTCTTTTCGAAATTATCATACTATCAAGGATATAGTATGAATATATATATCATACTATCAAGGGTATAACCTTAAAGCCTAGATGGCGTGAGTGGGCGTATTAAGCTACCATGGGCACACCATACTTTTTTTATGGGTTTGACATCTGTCAACATTAATCAGTACACTTTGTCAGCAATTTCGTACAACCACGTACATTTTTCCTTTGGTAATCATATCTAGTTTTGTGTCAGAAAAAGAGTATATGCGGGAAGCTCTGCTTTTCTGCTTTAATTTGAAGAAATCGGCTGCCGAAGCGCATCGAATGCTTATGGAGATCTATGGCGACAGTGCTTTATCGGAAACAACGTGCCGAGATTGATTTCGTCGGTTCAAAGACGGCAATTTTGACTTGTGGGATAAGAAGCGTGAAAATCGCCCTACGAAGACTATACCCAATTGCAAAAAATGCTCGCGCAGCGATTGGGTGTTACTCAACCAGTCATTTCCATGCGTCTGCGCGCCATGGGGAAGATTGAAAAGATCGGAAAATGGGTGCCGCATGAATTGAACGATAGTCAAATGGAGCGACGCCAACACACATGCGAAATATGGCTCGCCAGACAAAAAAGAAAGTCGTTCCTGCATCGAATTGTGACAGGCGATGAAAAGTGGATATATTTCGAGAATCCTAAACACAAGAAATCGTGGGTTGATCCCGGCCAACCATCAACATTTTCCTCAAGACCAAATCGCTTCGGACAGAAGACGATGCTGTGCGTTTGGTGGGATCAGAAGGGTATCGTCTACTATGAGATTTTGAAACCTGGTGAAACTGTCAATGCCCACCGCTACCACCAACAACTGATCAAATTGTACCGTGCTCTCCATGAAAAAAGGACGGATTATCAACAAAGACATGACAAGCTGATTTTCCGCCACGACAATGCACCATCGCACACGTCAAAAATGGTCCAAAACTACTTGGAGATACTCAACTGGGATGTGCTACTCCACCCCGCCTCTTCCGACTACCACCTGCTTTCGTCGATGGGCTACGCGCTCGCTGAGCAGCACTTCGATTCTTACGAAGACATCCGAAAATGGCTTGATGAGTGGTTTGCCTCGAAAGAGAAGGAATTTTTCTGGCGTGGTATCCACAAATTGTCCGAGAGATGGGAAAAATGTGCAGCTAGCAAGGGTAAGTACTTTGAATAAATTTGTTATTGTTTTCTATTGAAAAAACATGTGTTTTTTTGACTAAAAAACAGCGGATTTAAGCTTATATAGTTGGTATATATCATAAAAAAATTTATTGATTTTTTAATTTTACTATCACCAAAATTCCAAGCTGTACATTTTAGGGAAGTTTTACTTGATTTAATGGATAATCTCTTCATCGAGAAAGAAAACAGAATTCCAGAAGTCCAATATGGTTTTCGTAAAGCCCACTTTACACAGCACGTACTTTTAAAGGTACACACAGACGTTATACTGGAATGAATTAAAAACCATCCAACATGGCTCTGTTCGCTAGATATTTGGGTATCATAACCGTTCAACATTGCGTACCGTACTTGCGTATCATATTCAAACTCATCCAAAAAATCTGTCTAATCTAATATTAAGTTTTGTAGCTTTTAGAAAAGCCGGACAGAAATGTGGAGACATATACTCGCGATTCTTCGAGGTATTGTCAGGCATACCCCAAGGCTCATTCATTGGTCCTAAGCTATATAACCTTTACATTGCAGATATATGTAAGGTCTAATTAAGCGAAAATACTCATATGGTATTATACGCCGACAATACCCTAATTTACAGTACATCAATGTGACCTAAAGTAGCATTGGAAGTTATGAAGGTATCAGTCAATAAACTGACAGAATACTGTAAGGAATGGGGTTTTCAAGTAAACATTCCAAAGTCAGACTGCTTGTGGCTAACACCGTCAGGGAAGAAGAAATTCGTAGACTGCGGGTTTGGAGATAAGGGTGACTCGCGAATAAAACGCATGGGGAATCTTAAGTATCTAGGGTTGAATCTTAACAAGAACCTTCAATTGAACTCCTTTATTAGGGATAACATTAAAAAAGCCAACGGCATATATTTTAGGCTTCTGAGAATGTATCGCTCAAAAATCCTACGTAAGGACGTCAAACTCATTATATATAAGCAATTTATAAGAATGTACCTATGCTACGGCTTTCCCATCTGGTTATCTATTTCCCCAACAGTAGCAACGGAACTGCATAGGTTTGGAAAGGAAGATCTTACAAAAAACTATAGGGCTCGGCAGATCTAGACAGACAAGGAAGTTTATATCAAATGACAAGTTGTACTGGGAGGCAGGCATTTTTCCATTTGTGGTTTGGAAAATGGAAATAATGCACAAATGGGTGAAATTATTAGCCCATCATCAAAACAGGGAAGTAAGGCAGCTAACGGAAAACATATTAGCTGTATTCCATTGGGAATATTGTGCTACTCACAAGTACTTCTAGCTACTCGCAGCTACTCTTGCACGTACAAATGAGTCGGTCGCATTAGTAGTTACGCATACAATTTACGGTAGGTTATTTCAGTTCACAAAATGAAAATAGATGGCTTAGCGGGTTCGTTGGTTATGTTGAAGAGTCATATTTTTGTCAGTATTGTTTATGTGTGAATAAACTCAGTTTTTATTGTTTATGTGTCAGTAAACTCAGTATTGTTGTTAACTATTTTGAGGTTATATTTTACTTCTGTCAGTAAATTTTGCGTTCCATTGAGCATCTACTCACAAGTACTTGTTAGTAGCAAAATTTTCCCAATGAAATACAGCTATTATTGGAGATCTTGAGAAACTCCATGTTTGGTACCTGTCACCGTTACTTCTATTGTAACGGTGACAGGTACTTGGAGATCTACAAGAAGAAGCCAAATGTATAATATCGAGATTAGCAATTACATGCCACGAGGTCGGAAGCACCGAAGGAAGTCAAGAGGACACAACAAACGCAGCAGTTACCGGATTCAAACAGAGAATTTAGTTTTAAGATTAGTTTTAAGAATAATTGAATAAATTCAATAAAGACAAAAATAAGCAGAAAACTAAGAACCAATAAAGACAAAAATTGAGCTAGGATTAAATATTCTTAAGAGAAAATAGTATAGGGTTTTCGAATAAGAGTGATATGATTTCTTTTTTAAAAAAATATACAAATTTTTAAGGAAATTCAAATGTTTTTTATTTATTGTAAAGTACAATCAATACAATTAAGTTCTGAGTGAAACGTCATTCAAATGGCCTCTTTTTCAGGCAGGAACGAATTCGATGAACCCAATTTTTGAGCACTTTTTCCACTAAATCAAGTCGTATGTCATGAATAGCACGTTCAATATTGACTTCTAAAGCTTGAAGAGAGTCTGGTTTATTGCTAAAGACCAATGACTTCAAATAACCCCACAAGAAATAGTCTAATGGTGTTAAATCACAACTTCTTGGAGGCCATTCAATGTCACAATTTCTTGAAATAATCGAATCTCCAAACTTTTCTCGCAATAATTCGGTTGTTGCACGTGCTGTGTGGCACGTAGCCCCGTCTTGTTGGAACCAGATGTTGTCAAGATCAATTTCTTCCAATTTCGGCCATAGAAAGTTGGTTATCATCGATCTATACCGCTCTCAATTGACAGTAACGGTGTTACCAGCTTCATTTCGAAAGAAGTACGGACCGATGATTCCAGCAGACCAAAAACCACACCAAACTGTCAACTTAGTTTAATGTAATGGTTGTTCATGAATAATTTGTGGATTTTCTTCACACCAGAATCGACAGTTTTGTTTATTTACCACACCACTCAGATGAAAGTGAGCCTCATCGGAAAAGATGATTTTCTTAAAAAAATCATTATCGTTTTCAAGTTGTTCCAAAACAAAATCAGCAAATTCACGACGTTTACGGTGGTCAAATGGCTTCAGTTCTTGAGTGTTAACAATTTTATACTGATTCAAGCCCAAATCCTTTCTCAAAATCCACCAGCTTGTGGTTTGAGACAGTCCCAATTCTTGAGAACGTCTTGAAATCGACAAATTCCGGTCTTCAGCAACACTTGCCCCAACGGCAGCAATATTTTCATTACTTCGAGCGGTTCTTTGTCTTATTGGCACTTGAATATTATGTAAAGAAAATGTACGCTCGAAGTTTTTAACAATTCGCCGAATAGCGAGCACAGTTGGACGATTATTACGACCATAAAATGGCAAAAGTGCACGAAAAGTTGCAATTGGAGAACGATTATTTTGATAATAAAATTAAATAATTTATAAACGTTGTTCTTATATATATCTCTTCATGATAAAATTGTAAACATTACTGAATACAATGAAAAAAAATGACAGATCATGACAAATTACAAATGGCCGAAACGTCACTTAGAAATCATATCACTCTTATTGGAAAACCCTTTATTATAAGAAAAATGTAAGATGTCAAGGATGTACAATAAAGTAAACTTGAACTTGAACTTGATTTAATGGATTTGTATCTCTTTCTATTTTGGTATAAAAATTGCAATTTTATTTTGTCTTTCTTAAACCGTAACTGCATATAAATTCATAAAATTCATACTGATTTGGAGTTCTTGTTCTTGCAATATCGAATTTATCGATAGCTACCTGACTCAAGTCTACCTTGCAATAATTTTCGTCTTCCATGACAAACAACAATTTTTTTTTACACTTTATTTACAGTTTTACATAAAAGTTTTTAAATTTTATTATGAAAAATAGAATTTTAGAATATTTCTGAACAAATAAGATAAATATTTTTACATTGCTTAAATAGTTAATAATTACTTTAATTTATGCTACAATATATTAATAATATTCTGATTATGCATTTATTACGTATGCTTTTTAAGAATATTTAAATGAAAAGTTGAATTACACAAACCGATAATGCAGGATTTTTGCCTATCATCAAAATGAGATTTAGGCGGACACTTGTACTCGATAGCTTTCATTCTGACATCACAGTAATAGTAAGTGGTACAGTCTGTAGGATGTTTGCGAAGTCCTTCTTTTGTACATTCAATACTGTTCGGTTCGATTGTTTCGCCATTGGAATTATTCGAGTTAGTATTGGCTGAAGACGAATTTGAATCTAAGCATCTGTCACGTAGGAAATATTGTCCCGCAGGACATCGAAATAGTGCTGGTTCCAAATTGTATTCATCTGAATTGGAGTTATCCTGTCCAATGCAGACATAGAAAATATTACTATTTCCAGGCCAAGCTCCCATATCGCCCACGTCCTTGCATCTAAATTGGGGACTTTTGCAAATTACATCGCTACGGTGGGCTGTGCATTCATTAGTGGATGGTGAAAAAGCCCTGTCATTATTGCATGATAGTGTCATCATTCCTATTTCACCACTCGACTGTTGGGATGCAGAGCATACATGAAACTTGGTGCAATCGAATGGATCGGGGAAAATTCCGAATGAATTACATGTGAAGGAAGTAGGCTTCGTAATTCCGCAAGCTCTCATGGATGAACAATTTCGACTATTGTCGTTACAATAAAGATTAGCGTTGCTATCACATTTTCCAATTTCAATGGTACGCCATTGATCGTTTATAAACATGCAGGTTCCCATTCTCTTGCAATCGATGCATACAAATCCCCATTCTTGTTTCGTTTCACAAACGTTCTGAATTGGCGTCGGCACAGTTGTGATCAAAGTAGGCTCTGTTTTATCTTCGGCACCCCCTGTTTCGTCAGTACTACCATTATCCACAGTTTCATCACCACCATCATTGCCATCGCCTTCACCTTCACCTTCACCATCACCAACACCCTCACCATCTACCACACCACTATTATCACCATCGGTTTCATTATCAGTTCCGTCCTCATCGTTCTGTGATAATACGAATGTGCATAGCTTATGTAGAAATAAATAATGAATATTCATTGTTAAATTTTCCAAAAACACATTATTCTATTACCAGTAAAACTATTCCAATTGTAATAATAATCCTCATGATGTCCACTATCGGCCGTTATAAAAAAATCGTACCAACTGTCGTCTATGAACTGTAGTAAAACCTTTCTAAGACTTTATATTTAGCTGATTATGCTTTTATACCTTCAAAAATAGGCGATAAGCAGTATTCTGTTTTATAGTATTAAAACCAAACTTTTCATAATCATGACTGTAATCCAAAAACATGTCACAACCAAAATCTTAATTAAGTGTTGTTTGGGAAAATGTTAACAAAACAAAAATACAACTTGTTATCTGTTTGTCAAAAATTCAAATAAACAAAAACCAAAAATTCAAAAATAAGTAAATATGGCCATGATAATGTTTCCATTTAACCATTTTTCTATCATAATATATAAATAAGTAATCAGAGAATTATTTCCAATATAAATTAAAACGATTTACAGGAAATTAGAACTTAGTAATTTTAAAGTACTATAAATAATACTAAATGATTTTTAACATATAATTTGGTAGAATAACATATCTATGATATTGGCAAGTTCCGAACAATTATTCATAATTTATTTTGTAAATTTTTTTTTAATCTAAGGTATACTGTTTACAATTTGATTGGCACCTGACATTAAATGGGACAAGGTTCTCTGAAATATGCCGAATATGCCGTTTCAGAAGTTTGAAATAGAATTTCCAAATTTTCTTAAATTCTCCGAACAATTATCTAATCATTGAAAAGTTTGATAAAATTTCTTACAAAACTGTCATATTTAAGACAGGTTATCATTTTTTATTTTTACCTTTTTGGTTTTCTTTTATTCATATTAGAAAAAAATTTTAGTAGTTCAATCAAAAGAACTTTTAGTAATTTTCTTAAACTTGAATATTTTTTATTTTTTTATTTTTTTATTTGTTATATAATAAAAAAAATAAAAAAATAAAAAATATTCAAGTTTAAGAAAATTACTAAAACTGAGGTTATGTTCAGCGGTCTTCTCAACCATTTTTTTATTTGACAGGTTTTTATTTCTATGTTACACATAGACATGAGAACACAGTCACTCCTATGGAGCATATAGCGGCACTAGAGACTCTGTGAACTCTCTCCATCTGCTTCTGTCCTGAGCCAGCCCTTTTACTTCCGACCATGATTTGCTAGTTTGTTGGTGTTCGCGCTCGACTGATCTTCTCCAAGTGGTCCTTGGACGTCCTCTGCTGCGATTGCCCTGTGGGTTCCAATCTAGTGCCATCCTTGCTATGTCCGTAGGTGGTTTTCGCAAGGTGTGGCCAATCCAACTCCATTTCCTGCGTTTGATGTTATCTAGCAGGGGTATTTGCTTCGTGAGAAGAAGCAGCTAATCGTTCGTTATCCAGTTCGGCCAGAAGATCTTGCTTATATGCCTCAAGCATCTGTTCACAAATGCTTAAGGCTTATGAGTCGTGCTGTCGGTTACTTTCCATGTTTCGCAGCCGTACAGCAGGACTGGCTTGACGTTTGAGTTGAATATTCGAAGTTTGAGTGCTATGGAGAGGTGATTGGAACGCCACACGTTCCAAAGTGAGGTGTACGCTTGTCGCGCCTTGTTGATGCGCGTTTGGATGTCTATTTCAGTTCCACCATCCTTGCTGAGCATGCTGCCAAGGTAACAGAACTTTTCGACATCTTCAACTTGGGTACCGTGTAGCATCAAGAGTCTCTCGCAGGTGGCGCCGATACGCATCAATTTGGTCCTCTTGATGTTGATTCTCATCCCAACTTCTTCGGCGTTGGAGGCCAGAGCATTCAGTTTCTCCTGAATGCCGTTGAAGGTGTGGGACATGAGGCATATGTCGTCGGCGTAGTCCAGGTCGTGGAGCTTCTCACACAGTGTCCACTGGATACCGTTGCTGGCTGTGTTGTTAGTGCGTTGAAGGACTAGGTCTAGGGCGATTATGAAGAGGATAGGCGAGATTATGCAACCCTGTCTGACTCCTCTCGAGATGTTGAATGTATCGCTGTTTCGTCCCTTGAAACGCACTCCATACGCGGCCTCGCGGTATAGTTCTCGGATGAGATCGACGATGGCCTGCGGGATGCCCAGTTCATCCAGAGTACTCCAGATGGCGTCGCGAGAAATCATGTCAAAGGCTCTTTCGAAGTCAACGAAGAGAAGATAGATCACTGTTCCATTCGTTCGACTGTTCAATGATCATTCTAAGGCTGTTGATGTGATCAATACAGGAGTGGTTTGGTCTAAAGCCAGACTGCTCGTTGCGGAGGGCACTTTCCACTGTTGGAGTGATGCGAGTCAGGATGATTGATGCGATTACTTTCTGGATGGTGTTCAGCAGAGTGATTCCCCTCCAGTTTTTGCAATCGCCAAGGTCATCTTTCTTCGGGATGGTGATAATTACTTCTTCTTTCCAGCTATCCGGGAAGTGGCATTGTGTCCAGGCTTTTGCGATTATAGGATGCAACAGCGAGGCCAGGAGTGGTGGATTAAACTTCAGAACTTCTGGGGCCAGGTTGTCAGGTCCGTGTGCTTTGCTGTACTTAAGCTTGTTGATTGCTGTTGTGATCTCCGTAATCGTAGGCGGTGTTGTTGGCATGGATCTTCGTGGGTTTCTGCACATCACTGCAGGAGGAGGATGGAATTCTGGAGCTATTGGAAGGGATTCTGAGAAGAATTCCTTCCAGCGGTCTAGTTGTTCTTCATCTGTGGAGAGAGTTTGACCGTCTTTGTCCTTAAGTGGTGGCAGTGAGGGTGTTATTTTTCCGGATAGTTTGCGAATTGATGCATAGACACTGCGGATATCGCTCCGGTGTGCAGCGGCTTCTGCTTCGCTCGCTATTTCGTTGAAGTAGTTCCTTTTGTCATCCCTTGCCATGCGTTTGACCATCTTTTGAGCAAGGTCGTACCTCGTCTGTAGATGGTGCCTTTCCTCGCGAGTTTGAGCAGTTTGGAGTAGACCTTTCAGCTTTCTTCGTTTTCCTATTTGAGTCCAGGTTGACTCGCGGATCCACTCTTTCCTCTTGCAGTTCCGAAAGCCCATTACTTCCTCTGCAGCGGACTTTAGTTTGCGCAGTAGAGAAGGCCATGTCAGCTTTTCGGCATTGTGGCTAACTTCCTCCAGCTTGTTCGCAAATATCTCGGCTGTCTCTGGATTCTGCAGGCGTTGGATGTCGTGCCTGCGTTCTGCGCGATCTTGTTGTTTCTTAGTTGCCGCAGGCCTTAGTCTGACCACCCCAAGTAACAGCTGATGGTTGCTGTATATGTCAGCTCCTCGGATTGTCTTGACGTCCAGGAGCGATCCGAGGAATTTTTTGCTTATCAGGATGTGGTCTATCTGGTTGCGGGTCACACAATCCGGAGACTGCCAGGTGTAAACTTGAATATTATTCTTTGTAAATAAATTTTAATTGGTTAACAATACCAAAAAAACAAATTTACTATGCATATTTATTTATTCATGAAATAGGAAAAATAGAAAAAAATTTACATGGTAAAAAAAGAAAAGTTAAGCCCACATGAACTTATGAATTATAAAGTTTTTCAATTTTCTACAATACATTTATTTGATCTACTATCTAAATATTCTTAGAATACTATTCAAAATGGATAAAACTTACAAACTTAAAAATATTAATGCTAGTTAAAAAATATTGTAAATAAAAAATTCTTTTTAAAAATAATATTTTCCTATCAGAATATTGTATAAGTTCTTAATTATTTTCTTTGATTTGAGAATTATCTTTGATCAAAATGATCCTGCGAGTAAAATTCAACGAACTTATAAATTCAAGAGTGTCATCGTTTTGGAGAAAGAATATATAATATCTGTTCGTGAGTAGAAAAAGTATTGCCCAGGCATATTCCTAGATATCTCCTATACATTTAATCAAGTATGATGACACCGTAGATTTTTTATCCTAACATCCTACCTCTCTGAACAATATTTTGAAATCTGAATTTCAACTGGTGTCACTCAGGGTAGTATTCTTGGTCCTCTCCTGTATATTTACACCCACAATTATTCTTTCTATTGGCAGCTCCTTCATAACTATGAAGCTACCATATTTTAAACAAATGTAATTTAATATACACAAAAAAAAATTAAAACTATGCCGGCTGATTTTAGAATGATTTTAACATACATTCTATGCATACTTTAACATATAATTATATTACGTTAATACATTTATGGGTATAAACGTGTAAAAACGTAAAATATTTTGACAATAACTTTTGTTGTTAAATGGCAACAAACAAATGTCATTCAAACTAAAATGGCGGCCAAATAAAAATCAACCAATAACTGCTTTATTTTGTTTGGCCGCCATTTTGGTTTGAATGACATTTGTATATTGGCATTTAACAGCTGTTGAGAGTAATCGATAGCAATTTTTTAAAAACATATAACGCCGCAAGAACATGTTAAAATTATTAAAATATTTCTTAAAAATAATCGTTTAATTGTGAATACGCTGAGAAAATAATGCGATATTTTTGGTGTTAGTCATATGCCGAGTAAATCAACCATTTTGCGTGTAATAATTTCAACATGTTCTTGCGGCATAAAAATTTATTTTATCGGCATAAAATTCAATTGACACCTTAGTTATAGGCAAATAAACATGAACGACAGCGGTACTGGAGTGCTCGAGTTTTACTGCTCGCTATGGACGACCACCATTTTTTGGCAAAAAATCATTATAAGCGACGAAGCACACTTCGACTTGATTAGCTTTGTTAATAAACAGAATAGCCTCTACTGAGGCACTGAAAACCCTCAACCGATACACCAAAGACGACTATACCCTCGTAGAGTTACTGTATGGTGCGGAATTTGGGCCGGCAGCTTCATTGGGCCATATTTCTTTGAGGGTGCTGGAGGCAATGCTGTAAAACTTACTGGTGTTCGATATAGGAACGTGTTGAAAAAAATTTTTCTGCTCAATTTGGATCAATTAAGCCTATATGTGGTTCTAACAAAATGTTGCTCCATCACACACAGCTCATGCTATGATGGAAATTATGGGATAAATTTTTCCCGGTCGAATAATGTCGAAAATTGGTGATATGAACTGGCCCCCGGAATCCCCTTTTTGGAATCTCCCAGTTTTTGTGTATGGTGTACTTGAAGCAAAAGGTGCTTTAGGACAACATTCGAAATGAAATTTCTGAAATAACACCAGAAGCCTGCGAAAATGTTATGAAAAATTTGTTTAAAAGAGCTCGCCTTTACCCCAAAACAGTGCATTTGACAAACATCATATTCTACGTGTATACATAATACTATTGTATAAAATTGTATATTATTTATGTGTTAGTAAAAAAAACTTTGACCTGAAAAATAAAACGCATCCTGTATTTTTATTACACTCCTTTGGCTAAAGAGCACAAGTATTTCGAACCTCACAGTTTCCCTCATAAATAATAGCCGTTAAAAACATTTTAGCTGTTTTGTAAGATCATAAAAATATGCTTAAAATAAGTTATAGTATAGAATCAAGTTTTTTTTTAATTTAAAAATATGCAATACTATAAACAGAAATATTTTTGTCAAAATTTAATTCACAACTATTATTTATGGGGAAAACTTTATGGCAGCCTTAATTTCTAAATACATAATATGTCAAGTATTGTCGTATAATATAAATACGAAATATTAGTACAAAAGACATTTTTTCTATTTAGTAATACATACTCATATTATCTTATAACATCGTTATTTCCGAAATATTTTATATTACCTTAATTAGTCAATTAATTATTAAATAGAAAGTAGCGCTTCTAATAAAGCTATTTGTTATACTAATAAAAATAAAGGTCTATATTATCCATAAAAAAATTATATTTAACTGTTCAAATATGAAATTTATTGGCTCCTCATATCTACTATTACCAATGGGGGATGTAATAAAATTTATTTTTCTTTCATATAAGAAATATGAGTTTCAGTATATTTGTATTGCCATATATTTTTTTTTGCTACTATTTTTTGATCAATTTATTTTTATAGTATAAATTGATAATTATGCTTTTTAGAAAAAAAAATATTTTCCTAATTGTAGTTCGTAAATAGTATTTATTAATTTAAATTAATTCCATGAAAGTATGCACACATATATTATATATACTCGTATATTAATTTGCTGCCCCAAGTAAATTTGGCAACGCAAAAATTAACGAATCTTGTACTGGATTTGTCCTGTGCTTTTGATAAGTTTGGCACCACTGTCAGTTGAAAATTTCAAAATTCGACTGACGCGTTCGGTAAAATTGATCGCTTAGCGGTTGATCTGTTGTATGATCGATCAGTTGGGTAGTGTATATCGGGAGCGACTCGATTTATTTTTTTTTGATGGGCTTAGTTTTATAATCCATTACACATTTTTAAATAATATTTAAAATTCCAAATAAAGGAATTTAGTTTAAAAGTTTATGCCATATAATTTTGAACATATATTCTTTAAATTTTGCATTGCACGTTCATTATAATGATCAGAACATTAGGAAAGTTTTGGGGCAACTTTTGATACCAACATTGGAGTTTATGAAAATCATATATTTGTGAGAAAAAAAAACACTGCTTAAACAAATTTTATATGAGATGAAAAACCGTAAAAAGTTTAATGAAAATAAATAGAAAATTCAAACAAAATATTTCATTATTAAAATTTTCTTCTCAAAATAATATTAATGAGAATTTTAAATATAAAATAATATAATAATTATAATAATATAATAATAATAATCAAAAGAAAAATACTACTAATAAAACCCAATTAAATATTGTAGAAGAAAAATATATTTCAATAATTATTAATAAGAATTAAATACAAAATTAATGATTTTAAGAGAGTATTGATAATATAAAATAAGAGCGAAAAGAATTTTAAAAATAAGTAATCCCACTGCAGAGAAAAAGAAGACAAGAGAGAATAACCTAAAAAAAAATAAAAAAACAGGTAATAAAAAATTTTTTTATAATTAATTTTTAATAAAAGAAAATTTGTTTTTAATCAAAAAATTAAATCAAGTATAAAATGTAAAATTTTTGAATAATTTTCATCATAAGAAAATAAAAAAATTAATTAATTTATAAATAAATCAAATAATAAATAAGAAATTGCACTAAAATTAAAATGTGACCAAAAAAAAAAATCAACCCTTCACTGTGTGTTCATAAATATTTAATAGAACATCACCAATTTAAGAGTTTATTATTAACGCTACACAATTAAGATGAAATTTGCATATAGTAGTTTTTTTTTACCATAATTATTAGGTACACAGTGTGCGCAAAAAATAAGCGAACTTATTTTTAAATCATACAATATGCAGCGCCATCTATTAAAAATGTATAGCATTAAATAGATACATTCATCCTATGTAAACGCACCTAAATTCATGTAAGACAGATGTAAAAGTTACAGCCATTTCAATAAAAGAAAAAGTCTGCTAATGTCAAATAATTGTCTTCTTATTTAATGCTTTGTACCCCCGAGCTTCCGACCCTGAAGAAATTCATCATCATTATAAGGGCATTCCTAATAATTGGGGTACGAGTGCCATGGGAGGTTTGGTGGTAGAGGTTATGTTCAGCGGTCTTCTCAACCATTTTTTCTTTCGTTGATCCCTTAATATTGGGTTATTGCGCTTTTTTTTAATACGTCAACAACCGTTCCTTATTTCCTCCTGCACCCTAACCAAATTTTTTGTTTTTAATTTTTTTCTTCATACAATTTCCTTCCTGACAAAATTTTATACCTTCAAAAATGAAATGATTTTTTTTGTTCTTTTGGTAAGAAGACACTGTCACTGCAAAGTACGAACCCCATCATAACCAACGCAACGTAATTGGACATACCCTTTTTAGAATTTTACGTTCCCTGTTCCTCTTTTCTCTCTACCAACACTTCTACACTCGTAATAATATTGTGTTTTTTCAAAAATTATTTATTTATTCATGAATATCTATTTTATCCACTTTAAAGTAATCCCCGCTAGATATTATAAACTTATGCCAACGTTTTTTCCAATCCTCGAAGTACTTCAAAAAATCATTTTGTGTGATCTTGTTCAGCTCCTCCTTCGATGCCGTCTTCATTACCTCAATCGTAGCGTAGCTACCCTTTCATGGGGCACTTCAGTTTCGGGAACAAGAAAAAGTCACAGGGGGTCAGATCTGCGGAATACGGTGGCTGCAGAATTTTTAGTGTGTTATTTTTGGCGAAAAATTCGCGCACAAGCAACGATGAGTGGGCAGGGGCGTTATCATGGTGCAAAAGCCAATTTTTGTTCTTACACAAATCCGGGCGTTTCTGACGGATTGCTTCAAGCAACTTGCGCATAACTTGCAGGTAATATTTCTTATTGACCGTTCTATCCTGTGGCAAGAACTCATGATCGAAGAAAACTGTAAGCAAAACCTTCACATTCGACCGAACTTGGCGCGCTTTTTTCGGTCTTTGCTCGTGCGGCAGCTTCCATTGGGATGATTGAGCTTTGGTTTCCACGTCATACCCATAAACCCATGATTCGTCACCAGTTATGACCCTCTGGAGCAAATTTGGGTTTTCGCGGACACAGTCCAACCGCGATGCTCTTTTTGGTCGAAATTGAGCAATTTTTGTACGAATTTCTCGGCGAACAGTCTCACGCTCAAATCATTGATAAAAATCAAATGGCGCGGACCAATCGATATGTTAAAGTCCTCAGCAACTTCTGTAACGGTGATTCGAGGATTGGCCAATACAATTTTCTTCACTTCATCAATGTTTTCGTCTGTTGTTGACGTGCTCGTGCGTCCGGTACGCTTTTCGTCGTTCACGTCTTCCCGTCCCTCTGACAACATTTTGTACCACCGATAAACGTTGCTTTGGTCCATGGTAGCTTCACCATATGCTACAGTCAACATTTGGAATGCGTCCGCGCAATTAATTTTCTTTTTCACACAAAATTTAGTACAGATTATTTGATCCATTTTTTGAAATGGGCAAAAATCGAAGACTAGCCAAAACACGTGCAAGCAAAGCAGCTGCCAAAAATTAACTGAACATTAAAAATGGCCGAACTTGTCGTCATAAGTGAGAGACATGAGTACCAACATAACGTCACAAAAATAAATCGGTAAACGAATATATGTAACCCGGGAAAAATGTATATATTAAAAAGAGTTATTGATTTATTGAATAGCATTTTAAAAATACGAACTTTTTATAAAAATAATTTAAAATAATATTCAAACTTGAAAATATTCACTAATTATCTATTTAATAGAAGGAAAATGGTATAATTTTGCTAATTTCTATATTTAAACATATACATAAAATCAATCAAAATCTCAAAGACAATCATTAATTTAGTTCCAAAAAAAAAATTCTAAATTACTACTCGGCTAGTAACGTTCTTAAAATATAGTCAAAGTACTAGTATTATTATGATTGAATTAATTTTTAATATAGACACTATAGTAAAATGAGTATTTATAGTCGAAATTTCTAAAAAGCTTTTACCATATTGATTAATTAATAATCCATTAGTAGTTTTAGCCACAAGAAATTTTGAAAAGCATCCATTGTGTTTACATTCTTATCGATTTGGTATGAAAATTAACACTTAATCGCTTATACAGAATAAGAATTCCGAGTGTGGTCCATGTTTGGTTTTTTTGGTTTTCCTTATTTTCAAAATAGATTTTTGAAGCTAATCGCGAGGTAGATTAATGATATTTATAATGATTTTCTCATTTATTTCGATTGGATTATTTGTATAAAATGGTAATACTATACAAGTTGAATATGGGAAAATAAGTTCATTTTAAATTAATTATTTTGAAATGTGATACATACAAAACCGAGGGAAAAAAAATAATCCAAATCAATTAATTTAAACGTTAATTAAAGTGAACTGTTTTAGAAATACTACATTAGATATATTATATATATAATCAGCAAGAAATGAGATTAACATAAAAGTTCATTAAAGTATATTAAAGAATTAATGGATGAACATTTTGAAAAGTTTAACATTTTAGAATTTTTTTTTTCCTTAAGGATATTGTGAGAAAAATCCAAAAAATTATTTAAAAAAATCCTTTTGAAGGAATTGCTATCAGAATTGTACTAACAATAGGTATGAATATTGGCTTATATAAAAGGTGAACGTATTTGGAAAGAAATCAATATTGTTCATATTTCATTTGGTCACAGGATTTTCAAGGATTGGAATGTTTGATAGAATATCCAAAGTATTGACAAAAGTATTTGGTACGATTTCAGTTCAATAATAGTTATGAAGGGGGATTTTTTTTTTAAATCTATAAAAATCGATGTGCTATAAAAGGCAAAAAAGAAGGCAATATTCTGAATTTTTTGATATATTTAAGATTAATTTATTTTTAACTTAAAAAGAAGTTATTTTAAAAATATGGGAATTTTGTATGCTATTTTGTAAAGTTTTAAATAATGCAAAAGATTAGAAAATCTTAACTTTTCTAGTTATTTTTGTTCATAAAATTTGGTGGTCAAAAAAAAAATATCTTTCAATTTTCTAAAAGTCTTCATATATCTGCTGATAGAAATAATATTAATGCAACGTATAGTTTATGTATACTGGATCTGAGCACGTACATAATCTATGAAAAGGTAAATGCTTGCACGTGCAACTTTCAAATCAAATAATCGCTTCTATGACAAATTAGTTTTATATATTAGATCAGATAGGTTAGGTAGGCTATGATATTCTGTTGAGTCTACAATAAGCCGTTCAAATATCAGTTGTTGTATTGATCCCAAAAATGTCTTTTCCTATTTAATAATTTTTTTCTTCAAAAAAGCTCTATTCTCTCATATATTATTCAAAATATATTTTTTTTACTTTCATCTAAAATACGAGGTTTTTTTTTAAATTTTCAAAGGTTATTCATGTACATATAAATACAAAAGTTTTATAAATCCCAAACTGACTATTATAACTATTATTATCTAGTCATAATAAAATAGAAGATTGCAGTTTCTTAAGAAAAGCTTGATTTATTTGAGACTATAAATATTAAATCGAAAATGTCATATCAAGAATTTTAAATAAGGATATAGTTTTCATTAAAAACTATAATAATAGTTATTTAAAAAAAAATCCTTAAATACTTATTATAAAAGTTTCATATAATTTAAAATAATTTGCATAAAAAAACTTATTATTATATGCCATTCATTTAACATTTAACAAAGTGAATTAACAAAACTCAAATTTGGGCAGGTGTACGAGGTCTGTCAAAATTTCCGCGGGTTACGTATATTCGAATTTCAATTTTTTTGTGGCGTTATGTTGATACTTATGTCTCTCACTTATGCCGACAATTTCAGCCATTTTGAATTTACAGTTAATTTTTGACAGCTGTTTTGCTTGTACGTGTTTTGGGTCGTCTTCGATTTTTGCCCAATCCAAAAAATGGATCAAAGAATCTGTTTCGGAAACAAGAAAAAGTCACAGGGGCCAGATCTGGGGAATACGGTAGCTGCGGTATTATTAGTGTGTTGTTTTTAAGGAAAAATTCGCGCACAAGTAAAGATGCGTGAGCAGGGGCCTTATCATGGTGTAAAAGCCAATTTTTGTTCTTCCACAAATCCGAGCGTTTCTGACAGATTGTTTCGCGCAACTTGCGCATAAGTTGCAGGTAATATTCCTTATTAACCGTTCTACCCTGTGGCAAGAACTCACGATGCACCACGCCTCTGCAATCGAAGAAAACTGTAAGCAAAACCTTCACACTCGACCAAACTTGGGGCGCTTTTTTCAATCTTGGATCGTTCGTCAGCTTCCATTGGGATGATTGAGCTTTGGTTTCTACGTCATAACCATAAACTCATGATTCGTTACCAGTTATGACTTTCTGAAGCAAATTTGGGTCATCGCGGACAGAATCCAACAGCTCCTTAGCAATGTTAATGCGATGTTGTTTTTGGTCGAAAATGGGCAAAAATCGAAGACGAGCCAAAGCAGCTGCCAAAAATTAACTGAACATTCAAAAAAGGCCGAACTTATCGGCATAAGTGAGAGACATGAGTACCAATATAACGCCACAAAAAATCGAAAATCGAGTATACGTAAACCGCGGGAATTCAAAATTCGCGATACTTTTTGAACAGACCTCGTACATCAGCGGAGGAGTTGTTTTTTACTCCTGAAATCGTGTTGGAATTGGCTTCAGTTTCGGCAGTACCAAATATGATGTCTCTTCAAGTGTTTTTTGACCTTAGGAGAGATAGCCATCTAACAGGGGATATTTAAAAAATCCGTTTTCTGAATCTTAACAGAATCCTTAAAAGCACCCTTTTATTTACCTATGAGAGACTTATTTTGGAAAAAACAATTTTTTTTTATAAAGAAGTCCTCAAAAGGTTCTACATTTTCATAAGTTTTTAATGATGAAGACATCGTCAAGCAATGTTCTTCTTCTATTGTTTCTCGGTATTATAAGAGGAAACTGTTTCTCAGAGAGCAGTCCTTTGAGGTACGATAATAATCTATAAAGTAAATTTTATCAAAAATCCTACAAAAAAAAATGGTATTGTTTTCCTGACTTCTAAAAAAATATGATCTTAAAGTCAAAGATATTTACGCATCTAGTGGAGTTATGCAGAACCTTTTCGATTACTTTTTCCAGGACACAAATTTATCCATTCGACATACCATAATTGCGGCTGTAAATTAACCCAATATACAAAAATTAATATTGATTAATTCCCCCTTAACGGGAAGTTAATATTTACCTGGGCGATGTTTTAATATACCACATTTTAATTGTTTTTCCACATTTGTATTCTTGAAAAGAATTGTTCCCTATAGTCTCTTTGTAAATTTTCGTAAGTCAGACTTACCAAAAAATATTCCATTTTTCGAAAACGCACTACTAAAAAACTTTTTCACTTATCTCACTCTATAGGGTGGCGTAGAGTCTGGTTATAACCAATCCTACTAAAAAATCTTTTCACTTATTTCCTATAAATCATTTTATATAATTTTTCAAAAAAAAAACTGACCCCAATAATGATAGAACTCATTAGCAAAAGGAGAAATCAATAATTTTAAACTTAAATATCAGATTCAAAATTTTATATCTTAAATTTTTATCTTTAAAGAAATAAAAAAATAGTTATGGGTAAAAATATAATTTAATCTAAAAACACAATTTATATGAAATTTTAAGCTTATAAGCTAATCTATTTTCTTACCATTTCTTCAATCATTTTACTCTGAAGATTTTCTATTAAAATGGAAAATATGACATTTTTTAATGAATTTTTAAATAGTTATTCGTAAAAGGCAGGAAATTGTTATAGATCATCCCTTCTGGAGGATTTAAAAGATATATTTTTTCTTCTTCTTAAAACTAATGTTCCTTTTTATAGATAATATCATTACATTAGTTTTGAATAGAAGAGAAATTTAATCAAATTAATTTCTTTCAAAGAAAATTTTATGGTTTTTTATTGAGGAAGCGAGATTATGTTAAGTAAATTGAATTAATTTTTATTGGTTTTGAACAAAATCATATAGTTTGTCTTAGAGGAAGTGCTCAACATTTTAAAAGGATTGTTTTCCTTATATATAGTATCTATCTAAAATATAAAAAAAATATTTAAGTACATATAAATGCAAGTAATCGAGCAGTACGAAATGAAAATTATTTTTAAGGTTATTAATTTCTCACGGCTTATATCTTATTCGATAGTTTTGTTAATAAGCAAAATTGCCGTATATGGGGCTCTGAAAAACCGCAACTGATTATGGTGAAGCCATTGTATTTGTAAAAAAAAAAACTATCAGGCGTGCATTTTAGTATAAAGATATTATTGGCCCCTGTTTCTTCGAAAATGCATTAGGAGAGACGATTAACTTCAATTCTGAACACTTTGGCTATATGATAACTGACTATTTTTTGTACTGAATTTGAAGATTTTAATCTGAACCATAAGTGATTTTAATAGAACGGTAAAATAAGCCATCCAATATAAGAAATTTTGGGCTCTAGTGCACGAAAAGTTCTCAGAGTACGGGATTTCGAGATTTGGTGATGTCAGTTGGCCTGCAAGATCGTGCGATTTGAAGTTGATGAACTTTTTATAAAAAAAGTTTATAACATTTGAAAATTATTGTCTGTCAAGTCATGACCGTATTACTACCCGGAATTTGCGGAAAAATTACCAAAAATTGTCTTAAGAGGATCGAGTCTTGCAAAGGGCCACGTGGCAGCCATTATTTATTTCATATATCAGCCGTTATTTTTGAAAGTGGTTCTAGTATTTTTTTTTCATATATTGATATATTTAAGGGTTTGAGTTTGAAACCCTTAAATATATCAATATATGAAAAAAAATATTGGTCTTGTTATTGGCCTTGTGGTTTTTTTACAGTGGTAATATGGTAATTTTTCTAAAATGTTTAGGACTTGCTTGTTTTCCAAACAAACAAAAAATTTTAAAGGGTTAATTTAGAGGTTTTGTAAAAAATACTGTATGGTTCATCCCTTTTAAACTACATCCAGCATATTCTGGTACACATGTTAATGTATGCTCTAATTTGGTGTTGAGTTGTAATATTTTTAATATGTTATAGGTAATAAGATGCTATTTTCCGTAAACCTCTAGATGCTACCGTTTCCTCCAACCCATATACATATTTTTATAATTATGATTATTATCAATAAAAAAAAACATTTTACATCTAAAATTATGTTGATTATAATAATTTTATATATGTTTATAAATTTAAAAATATTTATATCTGTATTTATTATTTCTTTCCAAAAGTTGACTTTTACCACTGTCCCATGTAATGGCAGAATTTAACCAATATAATAAAATTTCAAGCTTTACTTTCTCAAGCATAAATTGGATAAACCTTTAATGCTACTAATTTATTTTCAAAAAAAAAATACATATACAAGGTCTGTTCAAAAAGTAACGCATATTTTGAATGTCCGCGGGTTACGTATATTTGATTTTCGATTTTTTGTGGCATTATGTTGGTACTCATGTCTCTCACTTATCAGTTAATTTCTGACAGCTGCTTTGCTTGCACGTGTTTTGGCTAGTCTTCAATTTTTGCCCATTCCCAAAAATGGATCAAAGAGTCTGTATCAAATTTTGTGTGAAAAACAAAATTAATTGCGCGGACGCATTCCGAATGTTGACTGTGGCATATGGTGAAGCTACCTTGGACCGAAGTAACGTTTATCGGTGGTACAAAATGTTCTCAGAGGGCCGAGAAGATGTGAACGACGAAAAGCGTGCCGGACGGTTGAGCACGTCAACAACAGACGAAAACATTGATGAACTGAAGAAAATAGTATTGGGCAATCGTCGAATCACCGTTAGAGAAGTTGCTGAGGACTTAAACCTATCGATTAGCTCGTGCTATGTGATTTTTACCAATCATTTGTTCGTGAGACGGGCCTCCGCGAAATTCGTACCAAAATTGCTCAATTTCGACCAGAAACAGCATCGCATTAACATTGCTAAGGAGCTGTTGGACTCTGTCCCCGGCAACTCAAATTTGCTCCAGAGGGTCATAACTGGTGTCGAATCATGAGTTTATGGTTATGACGTGGAAACCAAAGCTCAATCATCTTAATGGAAGCTGCCGTACGAGCCAAAACCGAAAAAAGCGCGCCAAGCTCGGTCAAATGTGAAGGATTTGCTTAAAGTTTTCTTCGATTATAGAGGCGTGGTGCATCATGAGTTCTTACCACAGGGTAGAGCGGTAAATAAGAAATATTATCTGCAAGTTATGCGAAGTAATCCGTCAGAAACGGCCGGATTTGTGGAAGAAAAAAACTTGGCCTTTTTTTTCTTCCACAAATCCGGCCGAAACGGCCGGATTTGTGGAAACTGAAGAGCCCCATGAAAGGACGACGCTACGCTATGATTGACGTCATCGAAGTAGAAGCTGAACAAGATCACACAAAATGATTTTTCAAAGTGCTTCGAGGATTGGGAAAAATATTGGCGCAAAGGTAGTATATCTGGTGGGGACTACTTTGAAGACGACAAAATAGATATTAATGAATAAATAAACACAAAATTCGTGATTCGTTTTGAACAGACCTCGTATAATAAGAAGTTTTTTTACGTTATTAATAAAAAATTATTAATTCACTCAAGAGAAATTTCGACTAACAACTTTTATATTCCAATTTCATATCCTTCTACAAAACTCAATTAAATTTGAATATATTTTATAATACAAAATATACTTTATTAAATAGATTTGTTTTTAAAAATTTAATAACTAAATAAATAATTATTTTAAATATCATTTACAATGCAGAACGTTTTAGAAACTACACTTCAACCCTAACGAAGAACAGAACTTTGTGAACTGCTACAAGACAAATACTATCTTATAGAAAAACAAAGGCCCTTTACGAAAAACTGACGGAACCTGGGCCAAAACGGACAAACATAAAGCAGACGCTTTTGCTGAACATCTTGTACAAACATTTACTCCACATGAGGACATATTAGACAGGACTCATTGCACTACAATCGAGACGGAACTATCCATTCCTTTACCTATGAGTCTTCCCCTTAAGGAAATCACTCCTTCCGAAGTTGCCAATTTAATCAAGCTCCTTTCCAAAAATAAAACTCCTGGCTATGATCTGATTACCTCCAATATACTCCAACAACTCCCTAAAAGAGCAGTAGTTTTCCTTAGAACAACACATTTCCCAATCCTCTGGAAATTTGCCATCATTAAAATGATCCCTTAGCCCAATAACAATATATAACTCCATCCTTAGAACAACATATTTCCCAATCCTCTGGAAATTTGCCATCATTAAAATGATCCCTTAGCCCAATAAACCAATAAACCGCCCCACTTCCTACAGGCCAATAAGTCTCCTTCCACTACTCTCAAAAATCTTTGAAAAAATCCTCCTTCGCTGCTTACATCCTCTACACGAATCTTCAAATTTAATTCCTAATAACCAATTTGGTTTCCGCGCCGAGCACTCCACTACCTAGCAGTGTCATCGAGCTGTCGATTTCATTGCATCCTCTTTAGAAAGAAAAGAGTACTGTCCCGGTGTGTTTCTTGATATAAGTCAAGCTTTTGATAGAGTTTGGCACCCGTGTCTACTCTGGAAACTCAAGAGGTTCCTTCCTTCCACCTAAAATATTTCCTAATCATAAGATCATTCCTTTCCAACCGACACTTCCAAGTAAATGAATCAAACGAACTCTCCAATATCTCTACGATATTGGCTGGGGTTCCTCAGGGTAGCATACTTGGACCCATCCTCTACAACATTTACACATCCGATATCCCAATTTGCCCTAATATCTCCTTTGCTACATCCGTCGATGATACGGCCTACCTTGCATCTAGCGAAAATCCACAACATGCTTCCGAAACTCTCCAAATCTAAATCCAAACCCTCCAAAACTGGTTTACTAGATGGAGAATAAAAGTCAATGAACGTAAATCTCCCCAGGTAATTTTCACTCTCCGTCGTGAGTCATGCCCTCCCATATACCTTAATGGCAGTGCCATACCTCAACACACCGAAGCTCGGTACCTAGGACTGTACTTAGACAAACGCTTGACATGGAACGCACATACAAGACTTAAAAGAAAAGAACTTAAAAGACGATACCTAAAACTACTTCGACTTCTAGACAAACGTTCCAAACTTACTATAAACAGCAAAGTACTGATATACAATACCTTACTGAAACCCATATGGACATACGGACTAGAACTCTGGGGATCTACTAAGCCTTCTAATTCCCGTCGAATCCAATCCCTTCAATCAAAAATACTCCGCACAATTGTCGATGCCCCCTTTTATGTTCGCAATACTGTTATTCATCGTGACCCTAAAGTTCCATTTGTTTTTGATGTGGCGGTATCTCGTTATAAAAAGTTCCGTTCCCATTTCCTCAATAATAATAATCCTCTTGTTCAAGAACTATCCTCCACTTGCTTCCCTAGAAATACCCATCAAAGACTTAAGCGTCACTGGTCCCGTGATTTACTAAAATACTGAGGCTTAACAGAACCACACGCTAGCAGGAGGAACTTCATTGGATGTTTACTCCCCACAACCTTTCAAGCTAATTAAAACTATTGCTCAAATTTGCTTATTACTATGTTGTAGTTGTAAATATCTGTAAAAAAAAATAAAAAAAAAAATAAAAAAATATAAAAAAAATATCATTTATAAGAAAATATTTCTAAAAAAAACATGATTTTATAAATTCATTTCGAATAATTTGCTATTTATATTAAAATGAGATTGATTGGTATTATAAGATACCAAAAAGGCTCTCCTCAAGCGTTTTCATATTCAGAATTTTCCATTTAAGAGAAAATTTCGAATAAATTCCATGTTGGGGAAAATGTGTGTAGTATAGTCGTTTTTCGTTGAAGAATTTCTATATGCAAATATACTCAACTGTTATGGATTGAAGAGAGTATAAACTAAATAACTTAAGAGAGTTGCGCTGACACGAAAATAGAATTCAGCATTTTGAGGAATAATAATACACCATTTAGTGTGGGTGGGTGGGGTGGTATGAGTTTAGTTGGTGTAATGTACCGCGTGGATACATTTCTATTTACAATTTGAGAGCGACGGTGGAGCACGTGACACAAGGTCAAACGTTTCTACCAGAAATGAGAGCCAAAAAGAGAGTCTGTGAGTAAAATATAATTTTGGGGGAATGGTTTTGAAATTTGCTTGCATACACCAGTATTGGGGTGGAAAATTTTCGCACGTATGAAAGCTATAATGACAGCCAGCTGATATAGAGCTGTCTACATCCTCCGCCCCCAAATAACTGGTATTCTGTTGCGGTAAAAGCTATCACTTATGCTGGAATCAACAAACGTCAGTTACAGATTTAGAAACACTGGTCAATGTCAGACACTATCAGTTCAGCTCCCCAGATTCCAATTCAGTTATTCAGTTATATTTGATCCTTCGACAACAATAGACGTATTACCAACGGGCGAGAGTGTTAAATGTTGAACTCTTGATTATAAACGTTTCATTTTTAACGTAAAATTTTTTATTAAAAATAATCAAAACTAAAAGGAATAAAAAAAAAATTCTTTTTGATTTTATTTTAATTAATACATTTTAATTTTCTTATTTTTCTTATAAGAAATAAATTTATTTCTTAAAAAAAAAAAAAAAAAAAAATACCTGCCGTTATAATTACATACATATTGTACATAAATATTGTTTTACATATTAAAACATGTAAATGCTTTTTAAAAATATGCTTTTGATAAAAATATTACTATTATAATATTATTGAATTAAAAATGAAAAAAAAATAATTACTCTCTAAAATAATCTCACAAATATATGATTTTTATTTTATTTAATGAAAGCATAGTTATTTTATACAAGATTATGAAATATTTTTAAAGAAATTATTTAAACTAAATATGATAAATTTAATAGTGAAACCTAACTTATATTTGATTTATAAATTAAAATTGTATTAAATCATTTTAAAAAAAAGTAAGTGGGTGAGATTAAGTGAGGATAAAATTTCTGTTTTTTTCTTCTTCTTCTTTTAAAAATGTTTATTTAAGTAAATGTGTGACTTATTGTGATGAGCATAAATAAGAAAATAAAATTATATTAAATAAATTGTTTTATAAAGTAGTGTAAATTACTATATGATAATATGATTTATTTGAAATAAATTTTTTTTTCTTTTGAAAGATGGAGAAAATAGTGTTTTTTACTTATTTTATAATAATCTTTTATAGTAAAAATATAATTACATAAAAAAATTAATAATAAATAATAGTCAGAAAAAGTTAATATTAATAAGTGTATTTAATAATAGTAATAATAAATCCAAAAAAAAAATAAAAATAAATAATCAGTTGAACATATATTTGCTTATATATGTATGTATGTAAAAAATAATTTTTATAGCAATTACTGCAATAGTAGAATAATTTCAATAATAATCCAAAAAAAAATAAAAAAATTAAGCTGCTGCATCAATGGATTAAAACTGCATTCGTCGTTTTTACTATCAGAAAAAATCAGTACAGTTCACGTACATGTAAATAGTTCTTATCGATTCAGTAAGTTGATGATTTATTTAATATTATTATTTGTTTGTAGATTTAATATTTTTTCATACATTATTCATAAATCCAAATGAGGGGATAGTGTGAACAATTTATTCACAATATAAAGATTTATAGGAAAATTTGTCATACAATATTACTCGGCTATTATACGCGTACATGGTAAACAAATTCTTTGACCTAGATTTATGTTTGTTGTCCTTATTTTATTATTATTTCATTGATACTTTTTTATTAAATATTCAATATAAATTGAAATATTATCCAAAAATTTATAAACATATACCCGTATAAATATGAATGTATATAAATTGAGACAGGAAGGAAAACTATAGTGGAAATTTTTTTATTCAAATTAAATTTCTTAAATACAAAAACATTTTTAAAAAAAAGGATATTTTTAAGATATTTCAAAGCAGTTTATCTGTAAATAGAAACATTTCTACATAATCAATATTTTTATGAAATATATACAATAAAAAAAAATCATTTTCAATAATTTATTTATAATATTTTATTTGATTAAGTAATTAATGATTATTTAAAATGTCAAAATAGGTAATTATTTTGTAATAAAAATAAAATATTTACAGTAGTTTACTAATATATAGTAGAATATTGATTAGTAAAGCTATTAAATACGATAGTATAAAAATAAATAATTTTTTTCCTTTCATTTGTGGAAACTTTTTTTAAAAGCGAAAACTTTATGGAAAACTTTTCCGATATAATATTTACTCGTAAATGTACTTATTTTAAAAAAATTTATAACATTTTCATGTTTATTTCCTTTGAATTTAGCTATAAAAAAAATTTTTTATTAGTGTTTTTTTTTTTTTTTTTGGTATATTTGATGAGATTTTTTTTAAATTTTTTTACACAAACTTTTCAAATCAAAAATTGATCATTTTGGAAAGTGCTTCACAAATATTCGTACTTTTAAATGTAAACAAAAATATTTTATTACCCGGCGGATGACGGTACGTATTTCCAGTAATTTATTATTTATTTTTGTTTTAAAGAATTTTTTTTTTATTTTTAATTTATTTATGAGTTAGTATATTCTTAATATTCAACTAAAGAGTACTTAACTTATCCATATATGTGTACAAGTATAATAATACAAAAAAAAAAACATGAAAATTGTCTTTTTTTTTAGATTTTAAAGTTTACTAAAACTTTGTATTTTTTTTTCTAAAAAATTTTCAAATAGCAAATATTTATTTAATAAAAAAAAAAATGGTTGTTTATAGCAAGAAAAATAATGAGACTAAATTTTTTTTATGCGTCCATATCAAAGTAGTTTTGTTGGGCAGTTTAAATGTTTATTAGCAGTGCTGGAATTTCCTTCAGTTTCTTGGTAACACTTATTTGGATTTTGTCAACAGGACTAATGTGACGTTATTTTAAGTGGTTATTGTCATTAGGGAATAAAAAACATTACACGGGATTTTTTTCTCGAAAAAAAAACTCTTTGATGGTGGCATCACCTGAGAGAACCCCTTTTCTGAGCCTTTTACGGAGTTTAAATCGATGGTTTGACCTGACTCGTCTCACATTTTTTTCTCTTTTTTATGCTGACCGAGGTTCGTCTTCAACTGCTTCTTGACCCTTCAAAAATACTTTATCCTCATAGGTTCCTTGCAATTTAAAAAAAAAATATATTATGATACATCGTTCCTTCATTTTTTATAAAGCATTACAAAAATACAACTTCGCTTATCACACTTTATAGTAGATAAGATGTAACTCTTCGTTAAGTTAAGTGCTGGTGCTAAAAATTTAAATCTTTTTATTTTTTTTTAATTTCAGAAATTGTTTTTAAAAGCTTATTAAATTGACTAAGTAAGTGAATTGGTTAAGTTGTACATAGTCGCTTCGATGGTAGATCCTGGAATAAATCGGTTAGAGTAAATATGGTGTGGCTTTTTATAAGAAAAGGCTTTTCAATAGGTGCCCATATCGTTATACGTTATAGTACTTAAACGTGTTTAATAACAACTCGGTTATGTTTAAAAGTTTGTGTTTTGCTATTATTAATATTTAATTATAAAATTATGGAGTTGAGATAGTAAAGATCTTTAACGATGAACCCCCCTTTTTTGACTGGATGGTTCCATCAACAATTAAAATTGTCATATTTGGAATAAAAACAATCACAACAATTTTAGGAGAATTTCCTTTGCAATCAGAATAATTAATTGTTTGGTAGTGAATTTCGGTTGACGGGCGGTATTGCTTTCGAAATAAGGCTTGTGCGATGGTAACTGCCAATGGGGAGAGGATAATAGATTATTTTTTGGCCTCAATTAAAAAAAAAAAAAATCACACAGTAGTAAAAACAATTTTTTTTATTGTAAAAAAATTGTCCACGTCGTGTTATTTCCAGACTCTTATTAGGTGGCTACCCAAATCGTGAGATTTAACGCCCATGAGACTTTTTTCTATGCGAGAATATTCAATTGATGGTTTATGCTAATAATCCGATAATACATTCTACGCTGGAAAACAAACATCATTCAAACTATCCATAAGATTCAGCCCGATTTATACTGAAGTCCGATCTATTCAACATTTAACCTAACACGTCACTTTCTAAAAATAAAGTTGTTGGTATCATTTGAACAATGTTATTTGAAAATAATAATACTACTAAATGTCCTTAAAATTTAAAATGAAAATATACAATATGGCTAATATACAATTTCTTCTATATGATTTTTTCAATGTTAAATGCCTCTTAAGCATAAAATAATTTGAATATACTGGATGCTAAAGAGGGCTTTTCATATAATCTGCAGTGTTGCCAAATTGCTCTGAAAAAGAATTATAAGAACACACCTTCCTTATTGACTTATAAAAGTTTATGAGACCACACCTCGTCTTATTAACTGTTAGTGATAATTTCTCAGAGTTCGTATACATTTTAACTATATTTGTTATAATAATTATACAGAAATTACCCAAGCTCGTTTGTTATGAATATATAGAAGAAGAAAAAAACAAATATTCTACTTGCGTGTATAAAATCAATTTAATGAGAAAATGTAATAAGGAACCGTAATATGTAGTTTATATAAGTATGAAACTGTCAATTAATATAACCAAGAAACTATTTATTAACGAAGCATATTTTCTATATTTTTTCCATAATTTTACTATTATATGCTAATATAAATCTCGCCGTGATTATTTTAATTATATAATTATGCCGGTTTTTGTATAATTATTTATAGTGTTTTTTTTATTTTTTTTAATTTTTTTATTTTAAATGATATCTACAACTACTTATGCTAGTAACAAGCAGATTTTTTACGGGAATATACAAGGACATGAAGACATATGGAGGAAAACACCCATCGAAGTTACCTGTAGAACAGGGTAATTTTATTTTATAATTTTAGAGAATCTCTCGGCCATCGCCGTTTTAAACGTCGATGGGTGTATACTGGAAGGGTGGGAGTAAAAAGCTCCCTTCCTAAAGGATTAGGGTGGAAGGATAAATGCGAATGGAATTTTTTTATATCGGGAGATGCATAGTTCACGAACAAATGGAACATTTAGGTCACGGTGGATAAAAGTGTTTCGCACATAAAAGGGGGCATTGACAATTTTACGAAGGATTCGGGATTGTAGGGATTGGATTGGAAGGGAGTTGGAATGCTTAGTCGAACCCCAAAGTTCTAGACCATATGTCCATATTGGTTTCAGAACCGTATTGTATAGTAATAGTTTACTTGTTGTTGTAAGTTTTGATTTACTGTCTAGGAGACGTAATAATTGTTTGTATCGTCCGTTAAGTTCACGTCTTTTAGTTTTCGTATGAAGGTTCCAGGTTAACCTTGTCCAAGGTAACGTACGCTATTTTTTTGTGGAATAATACTGCCGTTTTGGGTTATGTCGGAAATTTGTTCTCGGCAGAGTGTGAAAGTTATATGAGCAGATTTTTGCTCATTTACCTTCACTCTCCACCTTTTGAACCAAGTTTCTAAGGAGTGGATATGGTTCTGTAGGATACTAATGGCTGTGGAAGGATCTTTGTGATGTGTCAGGATGGCTGTATAGTCAGCATATGTTGCGGTTAGGATGTTGTTGTGGCAAGGAATGTCATGGGTATAAATGTTGTATAGGATAGGACCTAGGATACTTCCTTGAGGGACACCGGCGGAAATTGGATAAATGTCAGAGTACTCAATATTTTCAGATACCTGAAAATATCGGTCTGAGAGATAAGACTTAAGGATGTGGAAATAACTCGAGGGTAGGACTCGCTGCAACTTCCAAAGCAATCCAGGGTGCCATACACGGTCGAAAGCATGCGACATGTCAAGAAACACGCCTGGGCAGTATTCCTTTCGCTCTAGCGAACACGCTATGTAGTCGACTACGCGATGACTGTGCTGGTTGGTGGAATGCTCAGGTCGAAATCTAAACTGATGCTGAGGAATTACACCCTCGGTTTCAAAAATGGGATAAAGGCGTTTTAGGATTAATTTTTCTAGGATTTTTGATAACATCGGAAGGAGGCTTATAGGTCTATATGAGGTAGGAAGATTTTTGGGCTTATTGGGTTTTGGGATCATCTGAATTATGGAAAACTTCCACAAGGAAGGAAAAAATGATGTGCGGAGGATACTATTATAAATATAGGTTATAAGGACGAGGGTTTTTTTGGAAATTTGTTTCAGGATTTCTGAAGTTATTAGGTCATATCCTGGGGCTTTTTTATTGGAAAGGTGTTCTATTGTGAATTTAACTTCGGAAGGAGTGAAAAACTTAGGAGGTGGACTTATGGGCAACTGAGTTGATATTTGTCGGAATATTTGTTCGTCATGCAGAATGTCTTGGACATCTTCGTGAGGCTTAAAGATGTTTTCTAAGTGTTTGCCAAAGATGTCGGCTTTCTGTTTATCTGTTTTTGCCCAGGTTCCGTCGGTATTCCGGAGCGGGTGTGTAGCTGTTTTCTATTTGAGAATTCGTCGGGTAGCTGTCCAGAGTGACTTATTAGTTGTCAGTGATTCTGTGTATTCAGTAAATCGTTCGTTGTTATAATTAATTATTTCTTGTTTCAGTTCTCGTTGTAGTTGGTTCAGTTTTTTTATCTCATTTGGCATTCTTGAACGTTTCCACTGGGCCCCCTGGCTCGACGTTTCTCGCTTATCAAGCTGCGAATTTTTTGCGGAAGATTGTAGTCATGTTCTCGTATGCTTGGTTTGTTATGAGTTATGTGGGCTATAGTGATTGAGTTCTGTATGCAAACAGTAAAGTCGCTTACGGCATCGTCTATTGCTTGTACGTTTTTAAGGCTTTGTTGTAAATGAATCTGTTGGTCTAAGTTCTGTCTAAAAATGTCCCAATCAACTTTCCCATTTACTATAGTATTTTTGATAAAAATTTTATTCGAATTTTTTTTCCTCAAATATCGGCTTTTAAATCGAAATTTAATTTTTTTTTTATTAAAAACTAGCAGTTTATATATTTTACAGAGTTAAAAAATTTATTTTTTAAGAATATGCATGCTGGTAATTCTTCCGGAAATTCTGCTTCTTCAACAATTAAAACTTGATATTTATTTTTAAGAAATTTGTTTCGTTCAGTTTTTTGCATATTTTGGTAGAAAAAAAACCATTAATAAAAATATTATTTCTAATTAAATAACAAATAAAAATATAAATTAATTCTATGCAAATGGAATTTAATTTTTTAATTATAATTTCGTGCAAAACAGGCAATAAGGATACAACACAAAATCTATCGAATATGTTGGTTGTACTTATCCTGTTAACACTCTGCAAAAAAAAAATCGTTTAATTAGGTTTAATGATTTAATGAACAAGTCAATTAATAATCATTTTCAAAAAAGTGTTGATCTCTTTAAAAATTTGCTAAAAGGATAACGAACGCATTAATGGTGTGACTACAACAGTAATATTATTTTACATTCTCTAGTCACGTTTTGTATTCTGTTTATTTATTTATGAGTAACAATATTGTTAGTATGCCAAGTTATTTAATAATATCAATATTTATTGAATATTTAAATATCTAAAAAAAATAGTTTTTTTTTTCTTCAAAAATTTATAAGCCGATGAAACGGATCTGTATAATAATTCTTACAAAATATATTCTTATTACCTTATATCCCTAAGGTAATATTAAAGATAATTCTTATAATATTTTTTTACTTCTTAAATTATAATCAAATTATGCAAAGTATCTCAATAAAAAAATTTATATAAAAAGGAACATCTATAAATCATTATACAAATTGGTCTTTTTAGGTAGATAGATAAATCGTTTTTACATAAAAAACTATTGAATAAGATACATTTTATCTTCGATAGTATTGTATAGATTTGAAAATATTTATTTATTATAATAGTAGTAATATTTTTGATTTTATATTAACATTTTTAGTTTAGAAAAAATATTAATAATATATTTTGAGAATTTATTCTTAAAAGGAAAATGGATGCGAAGGTTTGCTTAGATAATGTCCTGGACAAATTGAAATTTTCTCAAACTTTATATTCTCTTGTTAATTAGTACTATAAGCCCATGGGCTTAAGGATGTCACAATAATATTTCATCTTTATGGCACATTAGATGTAAAGTAACTTTTCTTAAGTGATCCTAGTTAATTTTTGTAGTTTGTATACTTTAAATCGATAGGAATTATTTTGCAAAATTTTCTGTTTTTAGATGTAAATTTAGATCAATACTATTTTTAAATGAATTAGCATACATAACGTTTTTGTTTATTATATTTTATTTGTATTTATAATTTCTTTAATTATATTTCGTAGAATTTATAATTATTTTTAAAATTATAAACGTACTTATTTAACTGAATTGAACAATTCTGAAAATTCTTGTTTTTGATTATTTGCTTATGCTTAAACAACAACAAAGTATCGATTTTATTAATAAAATAAATACCGACAAATATCTGTAAATAGTATAATAACTGAATCAAATTATATTCAGACTTTTTTATTTATTGTAACATAAATTTATTTGTTTTTAAATATTCATTAAGTATTTACTGCTTAGATGGTAGCAGTAAGCAATTTAAATAATTGATTGAACTTATTTATGCGACTTAATATTTTTACTCCATTTTGGTTTTCCTTTTGCAAATATATGAATAAATAAATACTAATTTAAAATATTCTTATAAATAAATAATATTTGTCAAATTAAGCTCTTATCATAGAAAATATTAAAAGTCAACTTTCTTCGAGTGATTTGTGAGCATATACGAGGTCTGTTCAAAAAGTATCGCGAATTTTGTTTTTTTTTCAAAAATTATTTATTTACTCATGAATATCTATTTTGTCCCGATGAAAGTAATCCCCGCCAGATATTATACACTTGTGCCCAAGTTTTTTTCAATTCTCGAAGCACTTCAAAAACTAATTTTTTGTGATCTTGTTCAGCTCCTCCTTCGATGACGTCTTTATCTCCTCAATCGTAGCGTAGCGTCGTCCTTTCATGGGACTCTTCAGTTTCGGGAACAAGAAAAAGTCACAGGGGGTCAGATCTGCGGAATAAGGTGGCTGCAGCCTTATTAGTGTCTTTTTTCTGGCAAAAAATTCGCGAACAAGCAACGATGCGTGAGCAGGGGCGTTTTCATGGTGCAAAAGTCAATTTTTGTTCTTCCACAAATCCGGGCGTCTCTGACGCAACTTGCGCATAACTTGCAGGTAATATTCCTTATTGACCGTTCAACCTTGTGGCAAGAACTTATGATGCACCACGCACCTGCAATCGAAGGAAACTTTAAGGATGATTGAGCTTTGGTTTTCATGTCATAACCATAAACCCATGATTCGTCACTAGTTATGACCTTCTGGAGCAAATTTGGTTGATCGCGGACAGAGATCAACAGCTCCTTAGCAATGTTAATGCGATGCTATTTTTGGTCAAAATTGAACAAAAATCGAAGACGAGCCAAAACACGTGCAAGCAAAGCAGCTGTCAAAAATTAACTGAACATTCAAAATGGCTGAACTTGTTGGCATAAGTGGGAGACATGAGTACCAATATAACGCCACAAAAAAGCGAAAACCGAATATACGTAACCCGCGGAAATTCAAAATTCACGATACTTTTTGAACAGACCTCGTATTTAACATAATAATATGTATTATTTGTAATTAAATTTATAGTAGTCAACTCTCTCAAGTTAAAGGAAAATAATAAAATTTTCTCTAAATCAAGTTGGTTTAAATTTCTTCAATTTCAATCATTTCTTTTATTAGGAAAATTTGGACAACACTGAAATTACAGTAAACTAAAAATATAAAGCTGCATATTTTGAACGATTCTTATAAATATGCGTTTATAGTGATTTAAATAATAGATTATGATCTCCAATCCTAAATGGCAAAAATTGGTTCTCAAAAATTGAATAATTTTAATAGAAAAAAAATAAACAAAATAAAATTCCCAAATAAAATTTTTTTAAATTTGTTATGCAGAAAATTCTATTTGAATTTTTGATAAAAATATCAAATTGATCTTGACAAAAATCCCAAATTTTCTGAATTTTTCTAAATTTGATCGCATTTAGTATATTGACAATGTCAAGTTAAGTAGACGGTTGGGTTAATAGTTGAAGATGGATATGACAAGGGAACTGAATTATTTAGACTGCTCAAAACATAACTGAAATAGAACAAAATACATGGCCATTTCTCTCTTCATCTCTTCAAATATTAAGCACATGCGATATATGCCAGGACATTCAAAATTACTTTAGTATAAACTTTTTATAAAATTGAGTTTTTTCCCCAAGAAGCATTGACCCCTTCCGAAGGAACCAATATCATTAAATTCCATCCTAAAAACAAAGCTCTCAGCTATGCTTTGATTATCTCCAATAAATATAAATAACTCTCCTTGCTTTATTATGTATATAATTTCATCACTTAAATAATATATTTACCAATATTCTATAAATTTTTAGTTATTAAAATGTCTCCTTAGCCCAATAAACCATTAAATTTACCCAATTCTTATAGAATAGTAAGTCTTCTTGCAATAATGTCTAAAATTTTGGAAATAATAACCCTCCACCCCAGACATCCACCCATTCTAATTATCCTTGTGTATTTTAGACATACTTTTGATCCAGTTCGATATTGGGGCTTACTCAGCAAACTCGAAAAGACACTTTCTTCTAAATTTTATCTAATTTTAAAATCATTTTTTATAAACCGGTATTTTTAAGTAAATAAAGCTAATAAACTCTCAAATATTTCTCCTATATTTGCTAATATTCCACAAGGTAGTATACTTGGTCCCATCCTCTACTGTATACTTTGAACACCTTTATTAACACAAATATTTCCACGTAATAAAAGTAAATTAACTCAAATAATTTTTTAATGCTAAAAAAATACCAAAAGACAGTAACATTTGACATAGAACAAAATAGGCCCTATTGATAACTACTTCGGCTTCTAGACAAACGCTCTGAACTTGCAATAAATAGAAAATGCCCTACAAAAACCAATATGGACTTACAGATTAGATCTTTGCAACTCTCTTAACCCTTATAATTTCCGTTGAATCCAATGCCTTCAATCAAAAATACCTCATAAAATTGCCGATGCTCCATATTATGTTCTTAATAGTCTAATTCAATTTAATCTTAATATCCCAAATATTTTGGGAGGGGGGAAGAGGGGGTATACGTTAGGTATGACTTTATCTTATTATAAAAAATTGATTATTGTCTTTTTAGTAATCAAAAAACGTATTTTAGTTGGAATAACTAATATAAAATCTTACCAAAGATAATGCTTGTTTAATAATAAATTTTCATTTATATTAAAGTTATCAACCATTTTATTTTTAATTGAAAATAATAATAAAGAAAATTCTTTAAAACCTTTAAGTAAAAATGTACCATATAATTTTGCTAATGAGTTTTTCTTTGTTTGCAAAAATAAATTAATAATATAAGTAAATTTTAATATAATAAAAATTTTTTTTTTGTGGTATGCATATTTATTTTTCTAATCTAATTGCTTATTTTGCTAATTAATACTCTTGAAATTTAATAAAAATAATTTGCGACAAGGTAAATATCCCACACCAAAGGTAATTAGTAGGGTCGGTTCTATCTAAACTGCTTTTCTTCTGTTTCTAAAAATATGAAAAAACGAGGCTTATTATTACTTTCAATTTGTAAATTTTTAATAATAAAAATGATCTATTCGGTTTTTTATTATACTTATAAAAAAACCCCATAAAATCATGCTGACAAAATTTAACATAAAATTGTCCAACTACATACTATGCTGTAGTAGTAAAAAATTACTAATTTCATTATTTGAAAATGCATTAATTTTAATAGGTATCCCAAGTGTCAAATATATTCTATTTCAATATTCTAGTTAAATATTTTATTATATTATAGAGAATGTTCATAAAAAGAAATTTGATGAATAATTTAAAGGGAAATTAATCAATATCCTTCTTGTTGTAATATTCAATTTTATAATCGAATTAAGGCATTTTACTATCATTTAAATGTTACCGATTCGATACTAATTTTATACTGTTCAAAAGCATTCGATATATCTAATTAAATCTGTATGTTTATTAGATATCTTTGTTACTGATAAATATACAGTTTTTGTTTGAGTGCTTTTAAAAAGTTAAAAGTTACTAGTCAATTGGTAAATTTTGATTTTTAATTAGAAATTTTGTTGCCATAGAGTTAATTAATTAAAATCGATTACTTTCAACAATATGAAGTAAACTAGAAAATTAATGAGACAGAGAAACATCTGGCAGCACTTATGGACTCCTCTTGTACATAAGTCCTTGAAGCCGAATATTGCTTAGGGAGGCCTTTAACATAAAAAACTGATAAAAATCTGGAATGTTTTTAAGAATTTCTTTATAAAAAAGTAAAACGTTTTTGAAAATTTCTTTATAAAAATAATTTTTCTATAAAGAAATTCTTAAAAGTCTCAGAAAAGGGTTCTTCACATCAGATAAAACATTACAGACACAACGCACCTGTCACAATGCTGTCACCATCAACAATTTTTGATAGAAAATACGAATTTAAACCCTACAACTAAACACACAACAACCCCCTCCCCCTCCCACTCTAATCGCATAATAATAGACCATGCGACTTATTTTTTTGTTCCCAAATATAAAAAAGCACTTGAGAGGGGGAGTTATATTGGTACTGTTGATAATATCAAAAGTTGAAGCTTACCAGCACTGCTACAAGGAGTTAAGGCTTTGCGTCCCAATTGAAGTTTTTTTTTTTTAAAGAGGATAAATTTAATGAATAAAAATTAAATATTAAAATTATTGGGGAAAAAAATACAAACAGTCTCATTAGTTTTTTGCTACATTTCATAGTATTCGGAATATATTAACCGCAAATTTCTACAATATTCAAGAAATTCATTTGAAAATTTTTTGTTAGACAACAGCCGAAGTATTTGCTAAACATTTGGTAAATACTTTTGCTCCACATGATGATATAGAAGACAAATCACATACTAGCACAAAATTATTGAAGAACTAACATTTCCAGTCCCCATGAGTCTTCCTTCCAAAAATTTTAAGCCCTCGGGAATTATATCTAATATTTTGCGTCTTCTCAATAAAGAATCTCCTATTTATGATCTAATAACAGCTCCTATTTTGAAATAAATTTTCCAAAAAGCTTTAGTTTTAATTATATACATTTTCAATGGTCTACGAATTGACAGATTGTTAGTTGAAAGTCTGAATTTTACGAAATGGTAATCCATACGCTTGAAAAAAACTTGGAAATATTGAGCCAAGATCGAATGCCATCACGTTAACTTGTGGACAAATTTGTGAAGCGTGTTCGCGAAACTGGTTTGTTGGTTGCCAAAGCATCTCGTTCCCGCTCTAATAAAGTGGGTACGACCGAGCATATTGCCGCCGTTGCTGAAAATGTCCGTGATCATCCATCAACATCAACTCGTCAACGTTCTCAGGAATTGAACATTTCTCTCACTTCTCTGTTGAGAATTTTGCACAAAGACCTCGGTATGAAAGCTTACAAAGTTCAATAAGTCCAACAGCTAAAGCCGCATGACCATCCGATGCGTTTTCGGTTTGCCCAATGGGCTCAAGATCAATTGGCCTAAGATAAGCATTTTTACCGAAAGAACATCTTTTCGGATGAAGCACATTTCCACCTCGGTGGGTATGTCAACAAACAAAATTGTCGCATCTGGGGCTCAGAAAATCCATACGTAGGCATGGAAAAGCCGATGCATCCACAACGAGTCACGGTTTGGTGTGGATTTTGGAGTGGAGGCATCATTAGCCCGTTTTTCCTCGAAAACGATGAAGGAGCCGCCGTTACGGTCAATGGTGAGCGCTATCGTGGCATGCTCAAGAAATTTTTGTTACCAAAAGTTGAGGAGAATGGCATTGACGACATTTGGTTTCAACAGGACGGGGCCACCTGTCACACAGCCAACGTAACAATCCAACTTTTGGACAATGCTTTTGAAAACCGAATAATCAGCCGAAAAAAATGGCCGCCTCGGAGCTGTGATATGATACAGGCCTAGACAATCGAGAATGTACTCAAAAATTGTGTCGAGCGAATGGTGCCAGCCGTGGCAGTCATTTAAGTAATGTTGTGTTTTATTCTTAAATTTCAAGGTTCAATCTTCGTAATAAAACCGGAAGTTCAGAAAAATATATACTAGTTTTTTTTATTTACTTTTTAAAATGCAACATTTTAAAAAGGTAAATAAAAAAAAATACAATATTATACCCTGTCTTTCCTCAAGTATTCACCCTGTCTTTCCTCAAGTGCTACGCTTTATTTTTATTTGAGCAATTAGAAAAATATATTTTTTTTCTTTATTTGAATAATTATAAAATAGAGTTTTTCCAGTTTTTTTTTAAAGAAGGGATAATTTTAGCAAAAATTGAATAAACCCTTTTTTACTATAAAAAAAATAACTCTCTTTTACCAAAAATATACTATGTATATTGCAAATTTTTGAAATTTTACATATTAAGGGATGCATTTTCCATTTGTATTTTTATTCTAATTTTCAATTTTTCTTGTTTTTTTTTTGAATTCATTATTAATTTTTAACTATAGTAATATTATGGTCAGAAAATTTTTCTGATAGTTGCATAGAAAAATATTGTGTTAAGAGTGAAAAAATATTTTGGTTTCTCAGCTTAAAAAAATATTAGAAAATATTTAAATGTGCTTTTTCGATGGTGTACATAATTACAAGAGTATTACGAATACAAAATGAAACATTTATAATTTTATACAGGATTCAGCATTAAGGGATGAAAAAAAGGCAGGTACAAGGCAATGCATTTAAATGAGTTTGAGTATAGCTAGCAGATTAATCGTTTGTCAAAATTTTATCTCAATTATTGAAAAATTCTAGTTTTATCTATACAAAAATAAAATAGAAATAAAAAGTTATTTTTAATAAAGTGTTAATATAATAGCAGATCAGTCTTCATTTTTAGCAGATCAGTTTTCAAAGCTTTCATCCTACAAATTTATAATATTCTCACAAGATTGTTTATTGAAAAAAAACGTTTTACAAAAAATCATTATTTTCCTAATTGATTAGAAATTGTAACTATTCCAAATATTCTTCTATAAATAATATTTATTCTTAATCTTAATTATATTTTTAATGAATACATTAATAAGAATGAATATTAAGAACAACAACAAAAAAATCGAATTTTATCTAAAGATAAATTTTCTGTACAATTTCTCTTGCAGATATAAATATGTTGTTAGTGTTGTTGTATTGTTATGAAGCTAGTGTATTTTATATAGATTTATGATTTCTTTATTAGACTACAACTAGAGACAAAATTGATGTCTATACATCAACATCTAGAATAGTGATAACACAAGAGAATCTTCTTATTATAGGCACATGAAAAATCTTCCGATTGGGAATAATATATTGTTTCTGATAAGATTTGGTTAATATTTCTTGTATAATATTTTCTGACTAACATTTCTATTAGAAAATTTTGTACTGTTTATAGTCTACACATACACAATTTATTATTGTAGCTAGAAAATCTTATTTTAATATACAGAATGTTCTTAAGATAAATTCACAATTTCTTCTTAGAAAATAATTTTCGATTTAAATTATAAACAATGATTTAGTTAACTAAAATCTTCTATATAGTTTTGGCAATTATGTATTGGCTAAATAACCTAACTTGGAAAAGAAAATGCTGTGTGTCTGATTCGTTACTGGGCCCCTTTTATCCCCACCCAAAAAATTCCATGAAAATCTAAACCTTCATATTGTCCGAATGGTTAAAATGTTAGTCAGTAGCAAAAATAATATAAGACAAAGTGAGGCAATTAGAGTAACCAACGGCCTTTTGAATGGAACCTTACTATAGCAGGGAAAAACCTAGTCGAGGCAGTGGTAAACCGCTGCATTAGACTAGCCAGTGGAGCACACCGCTGGAATCTATACTGATAGAAACTGGTCAAAAAACTATCTCCTTCTGTCTTTAAAAAGCTAGCCTAAACCTAATTTACAAAAATCTATACCTTCCAAATAAAAATAATTTAATCAAAAACATTATCATCTCCCCCGGTTCAAAAAGGAACTCTTCATCTCCATTCTCCCCATCGATTTTCATACTTCCCTTCCACCCCTAGATTGGAAACCTTAGCTGCGAGCAAAGTTGAAAATATCTGCTTCTCTTGATTGGTTTAAAAAGTCTTATAAGAATCATCCCTTACAGGAAAACTCCATATTACAGGGAGCTGTTGGCCATCAAAATAGCAATTGAAATTGGGGTAAATATATCCAAACAACTACAGCCTTGTCGGCCTTAAAGCTATTTATGGCCAATCGAGTAATCCAGTACTTAGAGCAATACGCCATAGCCTGGTTAGCAATAGTAGTGTTGAGTTGCAATGGCTGCCGGGGCATGTGGAAATTTTGGGCAATAAAAGTGCTCACAAGTTGGCTAGAGAAACACTCCAACGACCATGGATCACAGTTATTCCCAATCCATCTCGCGTACTTAGACACGAACCACCAAAAAACCAGTCTATTCAATATCCATGCCAAAATTCTGCGGTTCTCAAAATCTGGATTGCACATACTCCGCCCATTCATAATTTTCTTTTTGGCAACACCAATAATCCCTTAAGCCAATCCTTTGGCACCCATTTCATTATCATCCATATTCTAAAGGAATTCCACATAACCAAGAATTACTTCGCGAGCAGAATTCCTTCCATTGTGGAGCGACTGGTCCCAACAACTCCATTCCCTAGTCCCCTATTTAAGCTTCTGCAACATACAAATCTGCTCCAACAACAATATTCTCAATATTCTATACTACTAACCCCAGGCCAGTCTCTATCAGATAACTTCCCATACGTACTATGAAGTCGCTAAAAAGGCTTTACGGTTGTGGCACTATTGAAGTGACCCCTGGCACATGTCTAAGGGACGTTACAAACAATAACAATAACAATATTGGCTAAATGGCTGCACCTAGTTTTGTGGTAAATGTCTGCTATTTCGATGGCAATTTTCAACATGGCTTGTACGAGGGTCATTCAACAAGTACTTAGCCTACAAAAGAAAAACGAAAATTTTGGAAAGGTGGCAATTTATTTTTCCACATAATCTCCTCCAAGCTCGATACACTTGGCCCAGCGATGCTCTAACTTTTTTAACCCGTCCAAAAAATACATTTTTTCGAGGGAAGCAAAATAGGCCTCCGTGGCGACGATGACCTCCTCATTCGACCCAAATCTATTCCCGGCGAGTGATTTTTTCAGGTTTGGAAACAAAAAGTAGTCACAGGGGGCCAAATCTGGAGAGTACGGTGGATGAGGCAGGAATTCGTAGCGCAATTCGACCAATTTGGCCATGGCGACGGCGGAGGTGTGAGCCGGCGCGTTGTCGTGGTGGAACAGCACATTTTTCTTCGTAAAGCGGGGCCGCTTTTTCTTCAATTCGACGTCAAATCGGCCCAATAAGTCAGCATAGTAGCGCCCCGTGATTGTTTTACCCTTCTCGAGGTAATCGATGTGGATCACACATTGTGAATCCCAGAAAACGGTGGCCATCACCTTTCCGGCCGATCGAACAGTCTTCGTCTTCTTCGGAGCACGTTCGCCGGGTGAACTCCATTGTTTCGACTGTTCCTTGATCTCTGGTGTGTACCAGTGAATCCATGTTTCGTCGACGGTCACGAAACGACGCAAGAACTCCGCTGGATTGCGCTGAAACAGCGCCAAACACGTCGCCGATGTGGTCTCACGGTTGCGCTTGTTTTCCGATGTGAGCAAACGCGGCACCCATCGCGCCGACAGCTTTGTCATGCCCAGTTCTTCGTGTAGAATATGATGCACCATTCCTACTGCGATGCCCACAGTCTCAGCTATCTCGTGAACCTTCAATCGACAGTCTGCCAACACGAGATCGTGGACTTTTTTAACATTTTCCTCCGTAGCAGCCGTTTTCGGGGCACCTGGGCGTGGCTCATCAAAAACCGACGTGCGGCCACGAACAAACTCGTTGAACCAATTCTTGACAGTCGCCATCGAAGGAGAAGAGTCACCATACACAGCATACAAGCGATCTTTGATTTCGCTGCGCGTTTTCCCTTCCAAAAACAAGAATCTAATCACCGAACGATATTGTTCTTCTTCCATTTTTGTGCAACCGACCGACACGCTCGCTTTCAAAGGCTCTCAAAACAAAACTAATAAAGGGAATCGACTGAAACATTGACAGTAGACTACTAAAAGAATGTACTGCACGATGGTAAATTTCTTTAGTGACCGCAGTTCCATCGGGCGGTGAGGCTAAGTACTTGTTGAATGACCTTCGTATATTTGCTCTGAGACAAGAATTTGTTTTTACTTTGGTGGAGCAAATGAGATTATTTTAGAAAATTAAAAAGCGGAATAGCAAAAGTAAAAAGAAATTCTGGATCAAGTGGCATTCGCTTAGGATATGAGATGTAGTAAATTGGACACCAGAGTAATAACAGAACGGATGAGATTAGCTTCCAAAAAACGGAAATCGCAGGTAAGTGCGGTATGGCCAATCCAAATTCTGAGAAGTTTCCTTACCAGGAATTTCTATTTGAACCGTTCTGTCTTAGCCCTCCATTCTGTGATTGGATTGACTTTATGATGTGTGTAGAGATATTTTTCACCATCGGTCCTGTCCATTTTTTCACACATATTGTAGTTAAATATGTTAAATGTTATTTGGTTAGCAGTTGCGGCAAATTTGCTATTATAGTTAGCAAAGAATGGTGCAGTTATGACCTGTAACTCAAAATTTCGGTGTTTAGTAACCAATTCCGAATGCAATAGAGAACCAGACTACGATTAGCCCTTTCCGGGGTTAGGTACTCCAACACCTTTAAGCCATTATTCGTTTAGTCAACACTGGTTGCAAAATTTTCGTAATAGAACGTGCAGTGTGTGACGTGACGCTACCCAGTTGGGACCACGTGTTTTCCAGCCCCGATCTGTCGAATTCACTGTTCTTTTCCCTGTCTCTGTATCGCTTACCAGTTACCGTAAGAGTATTGCCAGCAGCATCATCAAAGGCATATGGACCTATGACACCGAATCACACAGTTACTGTAAACAAAGGTGAAAAGTCGTTCACAAAACTGCTTAAGTCAAAACGCATATTGGATATTCAAAGACGGGACAATAATTAATGAATTATTTTCATAAAATATTTTTACAAAAATTAAACCTTTTTGAAAATAATAATTCAAGTTTATAATAAAAAATTGTCAACAAATCTACTGACAAAATGACACTTAACTATAAGAACATGACACCAGACGCCTACCTTTAGAACAACCTGTATGCGTAGGTTATTCAACAAGTACTTAGCTTCACCACCCGATAGAACTGCTGTCACTAAAGAAATTTACCATCGTGCAGTACATTCTTTTAGTAGCCTACTGTCAATGTTTCAGTCGATTCCCTTTATTAGTTTTGTTTTGAGAGCCTTTGAAAGCGAGCGTGTCGGTCGGTTGCACAAAAATGGAAGAAGAACAATATCGTTCGGTGATTAGATTCTTATTTTTGGAAGGGAAAACGCGCAGCGAAATCAAAGATCGCTTGGATGCTGTGTATGGTGACTCTTCTCCTTCGATAGCGACCATCAAGAATTGGTTCAACGAGTTTGTTCGTGGCCGCACGTCGGTTTTTGATGAGCCGAAAACGGCTGCTACGGAGGAAAACGTTAAAAAAGTCCACGATCTCGTGTTGGCAAACCGTCGATTGAAGGTTCACGAGATAGCTGAGACTGTGGGCATCGCAGTAGGAAGGAGATTATGTGGAAAAATAAATTGCCACCTTTCCAAAATTTTCGTTTTTCTTTTGTAGGCTAAATACTTGTTGAATGACCCACGTAAATGCAATTTAAAAAGAAAAAAAAACACTTAAAAAAATTGGAACTAATTGTAACGTCAAAAAAATTTAAATTCACTCGTTAGTTGAAATACTATTTCTGATTAAACCTAATTTATAGTAAAACTTATTATAGCATTTAAAAAAAATTAAATTTTCATTGAAAAATCTTTTAATCTTTTAAGTATCTTTTCGAAATTCGAAGAAAAAAATAACCTTAGCTCTTTTATGGTAAGATTTTGTTCTGTTTTGTATCTGTAATCTGAATGTAGTATTATCAAAACACGATTGTTTTCCAATGAGCCAATTTAGAGTAATCCGGAAGTCGAGTTTATGTTTATTATCGCAATTTTCCTAATAATGGCTTTCTTATATTTTGCGCGGCAAAATTTTCTTCCTCCATTTCAGATAGAAACTAAACTTAAACCAAATTACTTATTTATTTATATTTTGTATAAAACAATTAAATATTAAAGTAAAATTTTTATTTACATATTATTTTTATAAAATAAAAGAAAATCATCAATATTTAATGGTATTACTAAAATTTAAGATCTTTTCTATCCCAGTTGTTTCTTAAACATTTAAAGAGTTTACTTTAAATTGTTGAAAATTGCTGTTTTTTTATATTATTTTGTGAAATTCTATGTGCTAAATACAATATATTCAGCACGTACGTAGAACACGTATGGAGTTTCAATACTTAAAATGATTCTTTTCTATCGAAATCAATGTTTACATAGTTTTTGTCTATTCTATGCACGAATGAGCAATCCTTTTGAGTATAAAGTAGATCCTTAGGCTGGGTGTAAATGTTCAAATAAAGTACTAAGTATCTCATTACTGTATCTCTTCATTTAAACAAACAAAAAAAACTACGTTTCTATATTACTATAAATAGTATTAAAATATACAATACAAAATAAATTTTACTCTTTCGAAACTACTATAAGCAAAAAAAATATTGTATTATTTTCTATAAACACCAAATAATCTAAAATTGACTTTATATAACCGAATTTTTTAAGTTCCTTTTTACGGGGAAATTAAAGCTTTTCATTTGAAATCATTGAATTTTAATTATTTGGAAAATTTGAAATTCTTTGTTGTATTGTATAAATTTGTTTTCTATTTTCATTACATAAATTTTATAACAAAGTTACCTACTAAAGTTAATTACTTTCTTAACAAATTCCAAGCTTTTAGAAGATGATTTCTAATATTAAAAAAATATCAAATTACCAAATAATGAAAATAATAAGAAAAACCTTGTTACTTTGCATGGAACTAAATGTATAGTATATAAATTTGTTGAAAACATCCTTCAATAACTTAAGTTAATAATGCGTTGTAATGGAGAAAATTAGCGATGAAAACACTTAACGAATCCATTAAGTTTAGGTTTTTCATTTATTTAATTAAAGTACTAACAAAAATGTATTGATTATCTTTTCCAAAACAATTTCTTAGTTGAATTTATGCTGAAAATGTATAATTGATAATAATAATAATTTGTAAAAAATTTAAATATGTACTTAAATTTTTTTTGGGAATTATTCACAGTTTTATTGAGATTTTTATTTAGTTTTAAAGTTATTATTACCAATTAATAGAAAATCTTACAAAGTAAAATTCATTATTTTGTCGCCTTCAAAAAGAGGTTTCATTACTTTTTGGTTTTCTATTTTGAAAGCGACAAAATAATGAAAGAGGTTCTCGATTGTTTTTCCGCCTTCAAAAGGAGTTTTTTTTTGCTGTTAAAAGGGACTCCTTTATTTTTTTTTTTTTGCCTTCAAAAGACGTTTCATTACTTTTTGCCTTCAAAAGTGGTGTCATTATTTTTTCGCCTTGAAAATAGTTTTCATTATTTTTTTCGCCTCCAAAAGACGTTTCATTATTTTTTCGCCTTCAAAAGAGGTTCCATTATTTTTTTTCACCTTCAAACAAGATTTCATTATTTTTTCACCTTAAACGGAGGCTCCACTATTTTTCGCCTGCAAAAGAGGTTTCAATTTTTTTTCGCTCTCAAAATAGACTCGATTGTTTTTCCGCCTTCAAAAGGAGTTTTTTTTGCTGTTAAAAGGGGCTCCTTTATTTTTTTTTGCCTTCAAAAGACGTTTCATTACTTTTTCCGCCTTCAAAAGAGGTGCCATTATTTTGTCGCCTTCAAAAGACGTTTCATTATTTTGTCGCCTTCAAAAGAGGTGCCATTATTTTTCGCCTAGAAAAAAATTTTCTTTATTTTTTTCGCCTTCAAACGAGTTTTCATTATTTTTTTCGCCCTCAAAAGACGTTTCATTATTTTTTCGCCTTCAAAAGAGGTGCCATTATTTTTTCGCCTTGAAAAGAGTTTTCATTATTTTTTTCGCCTTCAAAAGACGTTTCATTATTTTTTCGCCTGCAAAAGACATTTCAATTTTTTTTTTCGCTTACCAAATAGACTCGATTACTTTTCCGCCTTCCAAAGGAGCTCGGTTATTTTTTTCCCCTTTAAAATAGACTCCATTATTTTCTTGCCTTCAAAAGAGTATCCATTAATTTGTCACTTTTAAAATTGTCTCCATTATTTTGTCACAATTAAAAATAGGTTCCATTATTTTTTCGCTTTCAAAATAGACTCTATTATTTTTTCATCTTTCAAAGGGGCTTCATTATTTTTTTCGCCTTCAAAAGAAGCTTCTTTATTTTTCTCGCCTTTAAAAAAGACTCAATTATTTTGTCGCCTTCAGAAGAGTCACCATTTTTTTGTCGCCTTCAAAAAAGTTTTCATTATTTTATTCGCCTTAATCCAAAGCTATATTATTTTGTCGCATTTACCAGGTATATAAACTTAAATCCGCTGTTTTTTCGGACGTCTTCGTAAGAATCAAAGTGCTGCTCAGCGAGTGCGTGGCCCATCGACGAAAACAGATGGTAGTCGGAAGTGGTCATGTCTGGTGAATAAGCGGGGTAGGGTAGCACCTCCCAGTTGAGTGTCCCCAAGTAGTTTCGGACCATTTTTGACGTGTGCTATGGTGCGTTGTCGTGGAGGAAAATCAGCTTGTCATGTCTTTGTTGATAATCCGTCCTTTTTTCACGCTGAGCACGGTGCAATTTGATCAGTTATCGGTGGTTGCGGTGGGCATTGACAGTTTCACCAGGTTTCAACATCTCAAAGTAGACAATACCCTGCTGATCCCACCAAACGCACAGCATCGTCTTCCGTCCGAAGCGATTTGGCTTTGGGGGAAGATGTTGATGGTTGGGCGGGATCAACCCACTATTTTTTGCGTTTAGGATTCTCGATTTATATCAACTTTATATCGCCTATCACAATCCGATGCAAGAACGACTTTCGTTTTTGTCTGGCGAGCAAGATTTCGCATGTGTTTTGGTGTTGCTCCATCTGCCTATCGTTCAATTCATGCGGCACCCATTTACCGATCTTTTCAATCTTCCCCATGGCAAGCAGACGCATGAAAATGGCTGGTTGAGGACACCCATTGCTCCGCGAGCATTTTTTGGGATTGGGTACCGTTTTCGTCAAAAACTGCCTGCAATTGATGGTCCTCAACCTTCCTAGGCCGATTTTCACGCTTCTTGTCCCACAAGTCAAAATTGCCGTCTTTGAAACGACGAAACCAATCTCGGCACGTTGTTTCTGATAAAGCACTATCACCATAGGCCTCCATAAGCATTAGATGAGATTAGACAGCCGATTTCTTCAAATTGAAGCAGAAACGCAGAGCTTTCCGTATATGCTCATTTTGTGGCACAAAACTAGACATAATTACCAAAGGAAAAATGTATGTTGTTTTACGAAATTGATTCGCTGATTAATGTTGGCAGATGTCAAACTCATTGAAAAAAAAGTATGGCGTGCCCATCGTAGCTTAATACGCTCACTCACGCCATCTATGACCAAACAGCGTATTTAAGCTCATACATCTGGTAAAAGAGTCTCCATTATTTTTTCGTTTTCAAAAAAGGCTCGATTATTTTTTCACCTTCAAAATGGGCTCCATTATTTTGTCGTCTTCAAAATGGGCTCTATTAATTTGTGGCATTCAAAAGAGGTTCCATTATTTTGTCTCTTTCAAAATTAGCTCCATTATTTTGTCGCATTCAAAAGAGGTTCCATTATTTTGTCGTCTTCAAAAAAGGCTCTATTATTTTATTACTTGCAAAAGAGACTCTATTATTTTGTTGTATTTAAAATAGGCTCAATTTCAAGTAATACATTGATGCCAACGATTAACATACTCTGATTGGTACTGCTCATGAAATTTCCTTTTTGGTTTTCAATGAATTTAAATCGTTTTCCATAAATGGGTAATTTTAGTTTAGGTTTCAGCAAAATATCTCACGAAGCATTTACTGATTAATACGATACTTGGTGGATAACTTTTGATTCATTATCGTGGTGGAAAAATCAAGTTCAGATGTTTTCCGATGAACGCATACTCTTTCAAACACCGCAATATGCTGAAATAATATTGTTTGTTAATGGTTTACTCTTTCAGAAGAAATTTCCAGAAAATAACACCAATTTAATCCAAAAAATAATTAAAATCACTTCAATTTTTGACAAGCGATATTTATGTATGGTTTTTTTTTTTTGGTTTCGGCTCATTATGGAGGTGTCATTCTAATGCTTATTGACTGGTTTATTATACGTTTCATAAAAATAGAATCATAAGTGGCCCGTTCAGCATCTCTTCAAGATCCTTTTCGCGATATTGTTGTAAACGAAAATTCTGCTCCGCCGGAACAAGCTGTCCTGCAACATATTTCACTCCTAGAACATTAACTTGCATGGTGCATACGAATTCGTGGATTATGGTATATCCAGATCCTGGGCCAGATTGTTTTCACCTTGTTGTTATTTTTGTTGTTGAAGATATTGAAGAAGTCCAGCCTTATTTCGACAATCTCTGAACGCTTCTTACCACTCCTGTTCTTACGTTTTCAATAAAGCTGACTCACCATGAGTCTATTTTAATTTTAGTAGTAATTAAAAATTTTAATTTAACAAATTTTATTGTCAACATGAATTTGCAGGTAAATTCTTGTTCCTTATTAAAAATCGCATGAAACACTTGACATCGAAACTCAACTTATTAAAAATCGCAGAAAACACTTGACATCGAAACTTAAATAAAAAAAATAAAAGCTACTAGACAGATCGTACCAAAAAAAAAATAAACAATTATTTGACAGAAAAATAATAAGAATTAGTATTACTTATAAATTCTTCCACCCACATAAGCATAAATATTTTATTCAATTAAATATATTACATATATATTAAATGGTGGATTTTTTTTATTTTTTTTTTTAAATTTCTAGTAAAATTTGTACTGAAATGTAAATTCTTAGTGTCATGACAACTCAGGCAATTTACGAGTAGCTTTTCAAATAACTTTTATTTTATAAATTAATTTGACATTTTAAATAATTTTTTCACGTAAATAATTTAGGAATTAATTATTATGGTTGAAAATTATTGGGTGTTAAAAAGAACAGAAAGGTATTAAAATTTGGGTAGAAAAATAAACCAATTTTCAACGTGAAGTTCTACAGGACTATGGCCAGTGACAATCGAAGTTTTAGTAGAGAATTGCTCCTACACTCACCATAATCAAAAAAGTGGATAATAAAGACAACCGAAGGTATTAAGTTCTCCGTGGATAGGGAAGAAGAAGAAAAAAGAAGTAAAAACTCTCCAAGCAAAAGGGAAAGAAACGGTTTTGTCAACAACCAAAAAAATTGTAAGATATTTAAAAATTATTTTAAAAAAAAAGGAAAATTAAATCGCCCAAAAACCAAGGAAAGCTTAAGAAAGGGGTTGGTAGGAGAAACTTAGATGGTTTTTCTCTCCATGACCTATCCCCAAATTCTCCCTATGGTACTACGCGGCCAAATAAATTTGGAGTGCCCCTTTTAATATCAACGATGATCTCTCTTCTAAAACCGCTGTCTCACGAAATTGGAGTTCGCAGACCGATAACTATAGAAGGGACCTCGAATAAAAAAAATTAATTTATTAGAATATATTATAAAAAGTTTAATTTACTTAAATATATGTGTATTAATAAAAAAGTGTTTAAGTAAATATATTATAAATATTTAAAAGAAAAAATAATCAAAAATTGGAAGATATTTAAAAGTTATCTAAAAGTTACCCCATCGATAATTTCAGAAAATAATGATAAATCGCTCTTCGCACCTCATACGAGGCCTGTTCAAAAACTGGATTGCTTTGAAGGGGACAAAATAGATATTCATGAATATCTATTTTGTCCCCTTCAAAGCAATCCCCTCCAGATATTATACACTTGTGCCAACGTTTTGTCCAAACCTCGAAGCACTTCAAAAAATTGTTTTTGGTGATATTGTTCAGCTCCTCCTTCGATGCCGTCTTTATCTTCTCAATCGTAGCGTAGCGTGGTGCTTTCATGGGGCTCTTCAGTTTCGCGGACAAGAAAAAGTCACAGGGGGCTAGATCTGGGGAATACGGTGGCTGTGGCATTATTAGTGAGTTGTTTTTGGCCAAAAATTGCAAAAGCCAATTTTTGTTCTTCCACAAATCCGGGCGTTTCTGGCGGATTGCTTCGCGCAACTTGCGCATAACTTGCAGGTAATATTCCTTATTGACCGTTATACCCTGTGGCAAGAATCCACGATGCATCACGCCCCTGCAATTGAAGAAAACTGTAAGCAAAACCTTCACATTCGACCGAACTTGGCGCTTTTTTTGGTCTTGCATCGTGCGGCAGCTTCCATTGGGATGACTGAGCTTTGGTATTCACGTCATAACTATAAACCTATGATTCGTCACTAGTTATGACCCTCTGGAGCAAATTTGGGTCATCTCGGACAGAGTCCAACAGCTCCTTAGCAAGTAAAGCAGCTGTCAAAAATTAACTGACAATTCAAAATGGCCGAACTTTTTGGCATAAGTGAGATACATGAGTACCACCATAACGCCACAAAAAATCGAAAATCGAATATACGTAACCCGCGAAAATTCAAAATTCGTGATACTTTTTGAACAGAACTCATACATATTTCGTTATTAATAATTAATTGAGAAAGTCTTTAATTTAATAAAATTTTATCAATAACCATTTATTGTTCATTTTAATTTAATTCACAATTTTCATTTCTATTGCATGGTAGGTAGTTTTATTTCTATTATTTCAATTATATTTTTTTCTTTTTCTTTGTCGAATTTAATACAAACCATAAAATTTTTTTTTTGGCAGTTTAATGCTCATTTTAGAATTGAGTGTAAATATGTCCTTTTCAAAAGTTTTCTAATTATAAATTAACATATAAATATGAAAATAATTGTTATAAAATTGAATTAATTAGACCATGGCACAGACAGGTGACTGTCAGTCATTAATTTAAGTATAAATTACAGAAACATATATTATTTTATATAAGATAAATATATGACATTAGCATGCATGATAATTTATTACATATTTCCATTTGATATGTTACTAATTAAAAAAACGTTTACAGTTCAGATAATGGTTTTATATTACACTTAACAATATTGTACTGTGAGTGGATTATTATTGTAGAAATGAACATAAATTATTTTGTACAATTATAGGGATTGTTTTTTTTAAATAATCCCATTTTTTTATGATTTTATCAGTAACGTTCATTTATGTTTAATTATTTGTATTAATTTGTATACATTTCACATTCATAAAATGTTGATAAATTACAGATTTCGTTATGTAAATTTATATTGTATAAAAATGAATTTTGTTCAAAAACAAAATTGCTATTACTAACTTGTCATCTGATATTGTCCTATGATCAATTGTTTGTAATTTATTATATAAAAAATTGAAAGGATAAAAAATGATGAGAAAAACGTATCTAAAATACAATTTTTCTGTAGCAATAAATTGTTTTAAGAGCCAAAACCTAAAAAAAAAACAACAAAAAATACAATTCAAATTTCATATGAAAAAATAAGATTATTACCAAATTTTTTTATTGAAATTTTACTTACGATAACTGACAAAAAGCCTATTTGTATGTGTTGTTAGTAAATAAATATTTGTTTGATAAATTACGATGTAGAATTTTAGAAATATGAGCTTTTTTCACAAATACCATTGCCCAGTTATGTAAAGATCTTTTTTCACGGTTGTTCTTATTACTTGGGTAACCGGAGCTACTAATTAAGGAAGAGTTATTTGTGTAACTTGAGAAATTATTATTATCACAAATATAAAAGAATTCTTAATAAATATTCAAAAAATATATATTTTGTCATTATTTCTCATAAATAATATATGATGTCAGTAACAATTTTCAGTAAAAAAACTTTCAGTAAAATAATTTTCAGTAAAAAAATTTTCAAAAAAAATTTTCAGTTAAAAATTTTCAGTAAAAAGTTTTTCAGTAAAAAAATTTTCGGTTACAAAATTTTTCAGTAAACAAACTTTCAGTCAAAAAATTTTTAGTAAAAGTTTTCAGTGAAAAAATTTGCAGTAAAAGAATTTGCTAAAAAAATTTTCAGTAACAAAATTTTCAGTACAAAAATGTTCACTCAAAATATGTTCAGTAAAAATTTTCATTGAAAAAATTTGCAGTAAAAACCGTCCGCAAAAATTATCAGTAAAAATGTCAGTAAAAATTGTCAGTAAAAATTGTCAATAAAAAATTTACTAAAAGTTGTCAGTAAAAGTTGTCAGCAAAAGTTGTCAGTAAATATTTTCTGTAAAACTTGTTTGTAAAAATCGTCAGTAAACATTTTCAGTAAAAATTTTCGGTAAAAATTTTCAGTAAAAATTTTCGGTAAAAATTTTCAGTAAAAACTTTAAGTACAAAACATTGAGTAAAAATTTTCAATAAAAATTGTCAGTAAAAATTTTCAGCAAAAATTTTCAGTAAAAATGTTCAGTAAAAATATTCAGTAAAAATTTTCAGTAAAAATTTTCAGTTAAAATTTTCAGTAAAAATTTTCGTTAACAGATTTTCAGTAAAAAAATATTCACTAAAAAAAATGTCAGTAAAAAATGTCAGTAAAAATGTTTAGTAAAAATTGTCAGTAAAAATTGTCAGTAAAAATTGTCAGTAAAAATTGTCAATAAAAAATTTACTAAAAGTTGTCAGTAAATATTTTCTGTAAAACTTGTTGGTAAAAATCGTCAGTAACGATTATCAGTAAAAATTTTCGGTAAAAATTTTCAGTAAAAATTTTCCTAATTAAAATTTTCGGTAAAAATTTTCAGTAAAAATTTTCAGTACAAAACATTCAGTAAAAATTTTCAATAAAAATTGTCAGTAAAAACCGTTCGCAAAAATTATCAGTAAAAATTGTCAGTAAAAATTGTCAGTAAAAATTGTCAATAAAAAATTTACTAAAAGTTGTCAGTAAAAGTTGTCAGCAAAAGTTGTCAGTAAATATTTTCTGTAAAACTTGTTTGTAAAAATCGTCAGTAAACATTTTCAGTAAAAATTTTCGGTAAAAATTTTCAGTAAAAATTTTCGGTAAAAATTTTCAGTAAAAACTTTAAGTACAAAACATTGAGTAAAAATTTTCAATAAAAATTGTCAGTAAAAATTTTCAGCAAAAATTTTCAGTAAAAATTTTCAGTAAAAATATTCAGTAAAAATTTTCAGTAAAAGTTTTCAGTAAAAGTTTTCAGTAAAAGTTTTCAGTAAAAGTTTTCAGTAAAAGTTTTCAGTAAAAGTTTTCAGTAAAAGTTTTCAGTAAAAGTTTTCAGTAAAAATTTTCAGAAATAATTTTTCATCAAAATTTTTTTTCATAAAATTATCTAGAAAATCGTTGTTAATTTATTACTTGTAATAATATGGAAATGAGCTAATCATAAACATGCTGCGTGCTTAGATAACGAACCTAATATCGTTAAGTGTAATGTTCGAATGATTACTCAATCTTGGCATCTCAATCATATCTTTATTTTTAATACTAAGCAGCATTTATACGTAATGACACAAAATTAAGACCTGACAATGAACATTTACCAAATGCCTTAATACATGTCAGTATAAGCGAAGTTCAATCAAATATTATTAGAGTTGTTAAATTGGAGAAATACCATAAGTAATAAGCAAAAAAAAAATTATTTAATGACAAACGATTTATGTCCACTTATGTGAATTTCCCCCCATCCTAGCTCTCACCAATATAGATTTTTATTCTGCTCCCAATATAACTATTAAGTGTAGATATTCCATAGCGATTTTGTCGGATATAAGCATTACTATCAAATTGCTATGAAGTTTAATATCTTTCATAAAAGTAATTTCTGTTTTAATTTGCTGCTGGTAAATTTTCCCATTTCTTTTATAGGAACAAGGGAGGTTTTTGCTGACGGCACAGATCTGATACACATTTGAACAAATTGGTTTTTGCTCAGCATTTAAACTACTTTATCTATGGGATTTACTTTATTTTCCATTTTAAATAAATTTGTCTTGCTAAATAACAGATATTTGCAAAACTTACATGCGGACTTACCTTCATCAAATTATTAATCAGATACATGCTTAGTTTTAGATTTATTTGAAAATTATCACCTGAGACCCGATTTCCAAAAAAATATCTTGCGTCCTTTTTTATCGAATCATCTCTTAATAAGGAACTTTTTTGTCTTCACAAATGATTTATTATTTTTTCCTTTTATTTTAATCAAATGGTTTATCAACAATAAGCACTTTAATCGAATTCGTACAGGAATCTTTTTTTATTTAGAAAAACATATTAAATTTATTATAAATCAGTTCTTAAAGAAAAAATTCTCTCAAATATTTTTTATGTTGTTTAAAAAATTCTGTATAAAATATTCACAATTACAAAAAAATGCCATTTGGATTAAATGTTAGTACAAAAATGTCTTGGGAGGAACATTATCTTATTATAAATACTTTAGATCAACAAGTCTATCTACGAAAAGCAATGTTTTTTGTTCATTCTCATTTGAGGTTAACCAGAACTTCCGTGTACGAAAAGATTTCCATCTATCCAGAACCATCAAGACGTACAATACTTACTGTGCTGCTCTGAAATAGCTTTTCTCTTAATACTTTAGCCATCAATTTAGGTGGAATTTTTTATTCAATCGCTATTACATACACACACAAAAAAATAATAACGATCCCGACTAAATGTGTGGGCTCGAAATTATTCAGTTATCCTTCGAAACGTTCGTTATATGCATACTTCGACATAATATTATATTGCGTTAAAAATTTACTATTTATGAAAGTGGGAAAGCGTAAAATAGCCTGACAAGAACATTTTTCGTTGACATTTAATAATATATTTATATGTCTTTACATGAATACCAAGTTAGTAGCAGTGATAGTAGTCCATACGCCTATATTACGTGCAAAAGTAAAAGGTGACTGTAAAAATTTCAAAGTGTACAAAAATACATAAAGCCGATAATGTCTTTCGTTTTACTCGAACTTATCAAATTTTCATTTTTACAGAAATGCAAAGAATAGAATTTCTATCTTTTCTACCAAGATAAATGATTAAATTAAGGCGAGAGTGCATTAGATTTCCATAATATTTTATAGATACTTGACACGAAAGAAAGAAAACTTTTTTCACTCTAAAAAAAAATGTTTTTAATAATTGTAAATCAAAAAAAGAAATCTTTATGTTTAAATGTTAAATATTTTATGAAAAAATTTTTAAATTTATGAATATGCAAATTTTGTGATTTTCTTATTTTTGGAAAAAAAAAATTATTCACAATTCATGAATAATTAATGCGTTAAATAATTTCATACTCCGACCACACGCAATTGCGAAGAGCGAATGAAAATTTTTATAGTTTTTACTGCAAATTTTTAATAAAAATTTAAACGGAAAATTTTTAATGGGAACTTTTACGGACAGTTTTTAATGAAAATTTTGTCTGAAATTTTAACTGACAAATTTTACTGACAATTTTGAATGAAAATTCTTACTAACAATTTTTACTGGAAATTATTATTGAAAATTTTACTGAAAATGTTTACTGAAAATGTATTTCATCAGAAAAGATTTTTTAAAGTGCTTCGATGTTTACTGAAAATATTTACTGAAAATTTTTACTGAAAATTTTTACTGACAATTTTTACTGGAAATTATTATTGAAAATTTTACTGAAAATGTATTTCATCAGAAAAGATTTTTTGAAGTGCTTCGATATTTACTCAAAATTTTTACTGAAAATTTTTACTGAAAATTTTTACTGAAAATTTTTACTGAAAATTTTTACTGAAAATTTTTACTGAAAATTTTTACTGAAAATTTTTACTGAAAATTTTTACTGAAAATTTTTACTGAAAATTTTTACTGAAAATTTTTACTGAAAATTTTTACTGAAAATTTTTACTGAAAATTTTTACTGAAAATTTTTACTGAAAATTTTTACTGAAAATTTTTACTGAAAATTTTTACTGAAAATTTTTACTGAAAATTTTTACTGAAAATTTTTACTGAAAATTTTTACTGAAAATTTTTACTGAAAATTTTTACTGAAAATTTTTACTGAAAATTTTTACTGAAAATTTTTACTGAAAATTTTTACTGAAAATTTTTACTGAAAATTTTTACTGAAAATTTTTACTGAAAATTTTTACTGAAAATTTTTACTGAAAATTTTTACTGAAAATTTTTACTGAAAATTTTTACTGAAAATTTTTACTGAACATTTTTTCGAAAATTTTGACTAAAAATTTTTACTGAAAATTTTTACTGAAAATTTTTACTGACAATCTTTACTGACAATCTTTACTGACGATTTTTACTAACAAGTTTTACAGAAAATATTTGCTGAAATTTTTTTCTGAGATTTTTTACTGACAACTTTTAGTAAATTTTTTATTAACAATTTTTACTGAAAATTTTTACGGACAGTTTTTACTGACAACTTTTACTAACAACATTTACTTAAAATTTTCACTGAATTTTTTTTTCCTGAAAATTTTTACTGAAAATTTTAACTGACGATTTTTACTGAAAACTTTTACTGACAACTTTTAATAAATTTTTTATTGAAAATTGTTACTGACAATTTTTACTGACAATTTTTACTGACAACTTTTACTGACAACTTTTACTGCCAATTTTTACTGACAATTAAATAGAAAATATTTTTTAACTGCAAATCGTTTTTAAAAGAAAAGTTATTATACTGAAAATTTTTATTGAAAATAACCAGATTAAAGCAGACAATATCTGCTTAATAAATTACTTCAGTATCCTAAAAGGAAATGTTACTCATTTTAACGAATTATTTAGTTATCAAATTAATAGTAGATTAATTATTAATAGTTGAATAGGCATGTTTAGTAATTAATAATAAGTACAGTAGTTTCAATGTAAGCAAATTTTCTATTGTTGATCTGACAATAGCAGCTCTATTTTAATGCGTATTCAATTAACACATTGAACAATACAAGTTCTAGTAACTGAGATGATTAAGGAAGCTTTTCAAACCATTGTGTTATTGAAATTATGCAATTGGCATTGTTTGCCTTTGTAAAATAGTAAATTAGATATTTTTTAAATTATCTTTAATGTATTGGTTCAGGACAATAATTTTCTAAGAGTTTATTAATTATTCATACAGAAACTTTTTGTGTAATTGGTTAGCGTTTTCATATCGTAAACTTTCGTTTCTATTTTTTTGAAAAGCGTTCAGTTCTGAAAATGGCTATTAAATTAAAAACCCAGAGCCAAATAGCATTTTCCCACTTAATTTGATTAAATGCCGCTTAAAACCTAGTGGCTGGGATATTTCTGTAAAGCCTTCTGGCCAACTAGTGGATTAATATTTAAATATATTTACACAAGTTCTTTGAAGAACGATGGACTATAGGGAAATCAAGGGCCTAATAATACTGATTGGTTGGAGAATTTTCCTAAGGAATTTATAATCGAAATATTTTCTTTATAATATTAACAATATTATAATTAATTTGTATTTTGCTACATTACATTTCTACTTTTAGGTATAAATTTATCTACTGAATATGTGCAGAATAAGAGCTTATGATATTAATTTAGAAATTCTTTAAATGAAAATAGTAATTTTTACATGGTCACGTAAGTTTTATTAGTGATTTCGAAAAATTATTACAAAACTTGAATCATTTGGATTGGGGTTGATTACAGATACTCTCGTCTAGTCATATAAATCCTTCTTGTCATCAGCAAAAAAACATCAAGTTACCTAAAGTGTATAGTGATTTGTGATGAAAATTATTGATATACACTAAACTGGGTCAAAATATATTTCCTTAGGTAACTACTTTTTACTACGAATACAGAATTTTTTTAAATATAAATTTAGTAATAGATACAAAAGCAATATTATATTCATCCAATCAAATATATGAAATTGTATTCAAAATTATTTTCAATAAAATTGTATACAATAATTATTATTCTAATCAGATAATAGTGTAAGATGATTAGAGCTTAAATAGAAATTTTTTTTTAGTACAAATGATAGATAATTAATTATATTTACAGACGCTCAGTAACTTACCAACATACACGACGTGTGACAGTAAGAAAACGAAATCGGCATCACTGAGATCGATCTGGCAATATTGGTAGGATTTTTTGCCATAACTTATACGTTAGTCCCTTCTAAACATGTAGTATAAACTGTTTCGGTAACTAGAAGACCCTATAGAGCATAATAAGTGGAGTTGTGTTTTTTCAAGTCTATTACGAAAATTGGATCATCGAAATTTGCAGCTAGGATGCGCCATAAAATTTTATGTTAAGCTTGGTGAACCCACAAGTCTGACTTAAGAAAAATTGGTACAAGTCTATGGGGAACATTCCTTAGCACATATTTTTTGGTGGCACAAAGCATTTTTGTGGAGAGAGTCGAAAAGCAGTGGAAAACTGATGAAAATGTAAAGACTTTTAATGGACTCTTTATTGAAAAGAGTTAATTTTATACAGTTGTCATTAAAATGTATAGAAAAAAGGTTTGCTTACGTCGCATCTGACAATGAACTTTTCGTCTGAAAAAGGAGTTCTCAGCAACGCTATTAACTTAATAGTAGCCCATGTGATTATTTTCTTATCTTCAAGATAAAAAAACCACTTGAAAGGACATTATTCTGGTACTGTCCATAATCATTTGAGGAATGTAACCGAGAGTCTCGGGGCAATTTCAGTTGAAGTCTTTCAGCACTGCTGCAAAGAGTGGAAATAACCCCTTTCGTCGGTGTATATCTCTTCAAGGGAAATTTTTTTGAAGAGGATAATATTAAAGAATAAAAATAAAATAAAATTATTGAGAAAAAATGCCAGTCTCATTACTTGTCTACCCAGCCTTATAAGCATGTTATAATAAACGGAAATGAACTTTGAATTGAAGCTTACGCGAATTTTGAATTTCCGCGGGTTGCGTATATTCGATTTTCGATTTTTTTATTGCGTTATGTTGGTACTCATGTCTCTCACTTATGCCGACAAGTTTGACCATTTTGAATATTCAGTTAATTTTTAACAACTACTTTGCTTGCACGTGTTTTGGCTCGCTTCGATTTTTGCCCATTCCAAAAAATGGATCAAAGAATCTGTATCAAATTTTATGTGAAAAACAAAATTAATTGCGCGGACGCATTCCGAATATTGACTGTGTCATATGGTGAAGCTACCTTGGACCGAAGTAACGTTTATCTGTGGTACAAAATGTTCTCAGAGGGCCGAGAACATGTGAACGACGAAAAGCGTGCCGGACGCTCGAGCACGTCAACAACAGACGAAAACATTGATGAAGTGAAGAAAATAGTATTAGCCAATCGTTGAATCACCTTTAGAGAAGTTGCTGAGGACTTAAGCATATCGATTGGCCCGTGCCATTCGATTTTTACTACGGGTCACTGCGAAACTCGTACCAAAATTGCTGAATTTCGATCAAAAACAGCATCGCATTAATATTGCGAAGGAGCTGTTGGACTCTGTCCGCGTCGACCCAAATTTGCTCCAGAGGGACATCACTGGTGACGAGTCATGGGTTTATGGTTATGATGTAGAAACCAAAGCTCAATCATCCCAATGGAAGCGGCCGCAGAAGCCAAGACCGAAAAAAGCGCATCAAGTTCGGTCGAATGTGAAGGTTTTGCTTACAGTTTTCTTCGATCATGAGTTCTTGCCACAGGATAGAACGGTCAATAAGGAATATTACCTACAAGTTATGCGCAAGCCAGAAAAGCCCGGATTTGTGTAAAAACAAAAATTGGCTTTGCATCATGATAACGCCCCTGCTTACGCATCGTTGCTTGTGCGCGAATTTTTGGCCAAAAACAACACACTAGATCCCCAGATCTGCCCCCCTGTGACTTTTCTTTGTTCCCGAAACTGAAGAGCCCCATGAAAGGACGACGCTTCGTTACGATTGAGGAGATAAAGACGCTATCGAAGGAGGAGCTGAACAAGATCACAAAAAATTATTTTTTGAAGTGCTTCGAGAATTGGAAAAAACGTTGGAACAAGTGTATAATATCTGGTGGGGATTACTTTGAAGGGGACGAGTAATCGCTATACTTTTTGAGCAGACCTCGTATACTTTTGAGACAGAAAACACTGATTCCCTAAATACTATGCAATTCAACATTTTAAAAAAATTCACTTTTATACAAATTAAATCTCACCTTTTTTTCTTTATAGTGCTTAAAATAAGATAAGCTCAGTACCTTGAAATAGACTGAAGACGTCGAGAAGTAGCCAATAAACATTTTTTTCATATTCACATATTATTGGTTGTGGCTAGTCAAGAATCTTTTCAATATAGAAATTTATATTCATACGAGCAGACATCTTGCAAAATCAAAAAAAAAAATCTCATCAAAAAATAACTTTCTGTAATTTCTTTTCATTATTTACTCAATATAATTAAATAAGAATTATGATTTATATTAACTATACGTCAGAGAAAATAACTGAATAAAATTAATTAACTATCTACCTGCTTACATCTCTAGAGTATTTTCTAGTTGGTATTTTTTGTTGTTATTCTTTTCATTTACAAAAATGAGATTACAAAAATTACGTACTTTAGCCACGTGAAAAATGACCTGTGCAAATGTTAAACTAATCACACTTATAATAATCCAATTAGTTTGACCGCATGAAAATACCATCAACATTTTTACTTCTATAATTCTGCAATTTGGTTTTTGACAAAAATATAATTAATTATGTACGCCATATAAAATATTATAACTTAGTCAATTTACCAATTATAGGCAATGAATTATAATATAATAATTTCTGGATTTAACTACCCACTTTTATTGGTGGCTAACTTTGAAAGCTTTTTTTTATTTGTTCCTTAATACATATTAAAAATATCGATTGCACCTGTAATAAAATAGGTATTTTTACCGATTACCTACAAGAACTTTAAAAGAATTTTCCATCAATTTTTTTCTTTAAACTAACGTCAATTCTGTGTGTTAATCCATTATTCATATTAATACAAACAAATTTGAAGAGAAAAACCCTATTCATCGACTAAGGAAATCAATTTATTTTATTAAAAAACTGAATGCTTTCACCTTTTTTTATTTCCCACCACACAACCCCCCACTCCCCCATCAAATAAGTAGTTTTTTCTTGGTACTATAAGTAATCAATCTTTCATCTCTTGTTTACTATGAGATTCGATTCTAAGTATCTAAAACTATATATAAGGCATAAGGATCCATTTAATGGTAATTTTAATGAAGGTTAGAAAAAGTTTTAGAAAATTTTCTACTTTATTTTTTCAGGAGAAAAATTTGTATTAAATCTAAAAAAGTTTGTAATATTCAGAATATTTATTATAAATTAACGCGATAAATTTATTTAACCATAATTCGAATCTCTTTAATATTATTGTAAATACTAAGAGTGATTATGAATGTGTATGTGTCAGGTAATTTTCCCAGAAATTTATTACTATAAAATTTTTTTTTTTGCAAAGATCTCATCCGATTGGCCCAATTTATCACAGCTTTTTGAAGTCAATACTGATCTATCTTCATTATAAGTCACTCAATATTAGCTTCCATGATACCAGTTTGTTACTAGTTTTAAATTAATGATTTTGCAAATATATATTAGAGATAATCGAATGGAGTCAAATCGTATGATCTTGGAGGTTTGTTGTATAATATATTGTAACGTTGTTGCCAAATTACTTCTTAAAGTAATCGACTGTTTCGCATAATGTACTATGAGCAGTAGAGCTATTCTGTTGGAACCACTTGTCAGGCTGGTTTGTGTCTTCCATATTTGTACCTGGAGCTCAACTCACGGTAAATAAAAGACCGTTGGTAAAAATCGTTTACCATAAGTTGTGCTCGAGTCTCATATCCGAAAAATATGGAACATATAAATTAGACGATGCTAAGGGCTTACAGACTACACTAAATAATCATTTTTTGAGGATGCAGTAGAATCTAATTACTGTACCAACTGAATCGTTAGACCAAAAAAAATTCCACATTGAGGTCGGACAGAGACAAAATTGTTATGACGGAAAATTTGCAAAACTTTACTAAGTAAAACTTATTTACAAACGTCAGCCCAGTAGAACAGTTTTTTCAAGCCCCTCAATAAAACAAACAAACAAACAACAAACAGTAGAGCAGTTGGTAGCGTATTGGACTGCCATCCAAGTGGTCTTTTGTTCGAATCCCACTGAGGCATAGCCCTGCGCTAATTCCCAAAAAAAAACACCTTTCCTTTCAATTTCTACGTTAATTTCCTTATTTCGGTAGTAAAAATATATACTATCTAATATCTGCTTTACTTATAAGTACTATGCATAAAAAAAACAGGTAAACGGTTAGAACATTCTAAAACCTTTAAACTAGGTAACCTGTTTGGATGGCCTTAAGTTGTATCGGACTTGAAAGAATTCCAGGAAGCCAACTATCTCTCGAACGAAATCGTACTCTAAACCAGTCTTTCAAAATGGTTCTTATGGAGCGCTTAACTTGTAAGGTCGGAGAACCTTCACTAGAAGAAGGGATCCACGTATTTTATTGTAATGGCGATCTGTTTGGACGTCTTAAAGTTGTATTGGACCTGAAAGATTTCCAGGTAGCCAACTATCTCTCGGACGCAAAGCCGACGAACCCTAAGATAAACAGTCCTTCAAAGTGGTTCTTACAGAGCGCTTAACTTGAAAGGAGGGAGGGCCTTTACTAGAAGAAGGGGCCCACATATTTTGTACTGGTGGCGACCTGTTTGGATGCCTTTAAGTTGTTTCGGACCTGAACGAATTCCAGGAAGTCAATTATCTCTCGGATGCAAAGCCGACGAACCCTAAGCTAAACCAGTCCTTCAAAGTGGTTCTTATGGAGGGCTTATTTTGGGAGGAAGGAGGGCCTTTACTAGAAGAAGGTACCCACATATTTTATACTGATGGCGATCTGTTTGGATGCCTTTAAGTTGTTTCGGACCTGAACGAATTTTAGGAAGTCAACTATCTCTCAGATGCAAAGCCGACGAACCCTAAGCTAAACCAGTCCTTCAAAGTGGTTCTTATGGAGCGCTTATTTTGGAAGGAACGAGGGCCTTTATTAGAAGAAGGGGCCCACATATTTTATACTGATGGCGATCTGTTTTGACGTCTTGAAGTTGTATCGGACTTGAAAGAATTCTAGAAAGTCAACTATCTCTCGGACGCAAAGCCAACGAGCCCTAACCTAAACCAGTCCTTCAAAATGATTTTTACGGAGCTGATCAGATACAACAAAGTAACTTTTTTATGGATGCCAAGTCATGAGGGTATTGAGCGTAACGAAGTAGTAGACAAACTAGGCAAAAAAGGGGAGCTAATACTTCATTCAGTAGACACGAACCCATTTGTGGCTATCCAAAAGGCCATCTGGAATGCATTATAGAGTTCTGAAAATTGGGGGTAAAAAACTTTAACTAGAGTAACTCCCCGGGCATGAAACACTCCACAAAATTCATCATCGTTTCTAAAAAATGGTCCTTAAACTCAATAAAACTGGCCATTATCTGTTAAATATTATCTTATTAGGATGGGCATATCTGTCATTTTTAATCCAAAAAGGATGATACATCGGAACTTCTAAATTGCGTTTGAAAGGCTATTGCTCGCCAGAGACTTTAACATCTTAGTTTGAGATTCCCTGATCCTTACGAGATCTTCCGGCTACCCGCCAATATGATACAGAGGTTCGCCAAAAGCCTCAGTATTACTATTATCTGAGTTAGGGTGTTCACCGCAAAAGACCCTATTCGTTAAAATGGTGGGAATCGGGGTGCCCCATGGTGTGAAAACACCATTTATGTGAGGCACCATTTGGCAGCAGCGTGGTGGCTGTGGTTAATATGCATATCGCGGGTACGGTCTCCGGATCGCAGGTGGGAGGTTACTGGCAATATTCATTTTGCAATTATCTCGGGCACTGTCACTGCTTATGACAGTTGAGGTTTAGATAGTACTCGCCACCAGCAGGTGGAGTAGTCAACTTGTAGCTGATTACTAACTGTTAACTGCCAATAATGGTGATGCGTTTATTGAGCGTAACTCAATCCCTATAGTCGTTTTCGATTCTTGGTTTAAGGTTTTTGTTAAATAACAAAATATAACTGGTCGAAGTGGTTTTCAGACCATGTTCCTCTGGCTACCCTCCTTATACTATTATTATTATTATTATTATTATTATACGTATGAGCCCTTAATACTTATAAAATATGATAGATTTTACTTCTTAAATAACTATAAAGTTATTAGCAGTTGCCTTACTATCATAACTACAGACCCTATTTTATTATTCTGTAAAATTGTTAACCTAAAAGCAAGAACTTTATTCAATGAGAACCCCTAACCTGTTAATATAATTCTCTATGTGCTCTAAAATGTACCTAAATTCTGTAAATGACAAATTTAAATAAATTTACAAAAAAATCTATTTGCTTAAGGAAAAGTAATCCCTAAATTTTCTCTCCATAACTAATTAATCCCATAGATTTAGTACTTTTGAGACTTTATTTATATCTAGAAGCTTTCCGAGTAACAAACTAATTAAATTGACCATAACAATTCGTACAACTTTATTTTCATGCATAATTTCATAGTAATTAATCAAAAGGTTTGCATACGAAATAGATTTTGGATAAGTGGACGTACTCGTATATATTCATGAACACACAAACGGATTTCATATTAAATGTAGTTACATGTTTGCCAAGGTAAGTCTGTGACATTCAAATAAATTGCTTGAAAAGATAAAGTCTCTCTACTGATTTATTGTCCGAGAATATGACCACACATCTCATCCCATTCCATTCAAAACAAGCATTGTCCAAATAAATCAAATCATATATTATGTCCTTTTTGTAGAGGATAACATTTTTCTATTATTGAGTGATTCAATTTGATCCCTCAGGTAACTATCATAGTTGAAACGAATCATTTTTTATGAACACGTTTTTATGAATGATGGATGACGACTTATCGTTGTATAAAATTATGATTTTTGATTAATACTCAAATCAATCAAATATTTTGACTTCATCCAACACGTTCTAGAAATATGGAGACATGTCCTACAATAATAATTATTTGATATTAATTATTAATGTAAGACACGTTTCCAAACTTTGTAGAAAACGTTGATGTTCATTTCCTGATCGAGTAGTTCTCGAACATTTCCTAATTTCACGTTGAAGTGACAATCAAATTTTAATGCTTGCAAATTTTTGGAGACTTTTTATTGGGATCCCTTGGAAATATTTAAAAATAAATTTTTCAACAAATCTCCATGAGTTTTTAGTGGTAGGGTTAGAGAGGATATGTTTCTTACAACTGCATTAAAGAGCTTTTTCTCGTTACAAAAAAAAATGGAGTTTTTTATAACGAGAAATGCATGGATCATGAGGAACTGGTACGTTTAAATATAAAATATGACATCAATAATTGATTGAAGAGATGAGCTGCAGTAGAAATTATAAAGTCAAAGTTTAATTCTGTAAGTCCAAATGGGTCTCGGTTGTCTGTTGTAAATAAATAGTTTGTGGTCAATTTGTCAGTTTTGATTGTCTGTACGAAGGCATACCTATTTTCGATATTCTTTAATGGTAACATGGCACTTTATTTTGCTCGGGGAGGAGAATTATAATCACAATCAACCGGGAGTGCGGTCTAGATCTCTGATTAATCAAAGAACTTCAGATGTCCTGTGGTCAGGGCACGGACTTCTATTTTGACAGTTCTAGTATGCTTTAAGAGTCCTAGGCAATACCATCACTTCAGCTAAATCAGGACCTACCTTGCCTTCTGGGACCATAAATGGGTCCTACCGGTAATGCTCCAGGATCACATCGTTAAATAGGCTCCGGAATCGTTTATCTTCAGGTAGGTGGGATTTCCAGGATACTCCTCTAGACTGCAGATAAATATTGGTGAGAACCCAAGTTTCGAAAAATTAATGGGAATTGGCAAGGTTAGTGTCCTTGCCGAGGACCATTGTAGATGGTGAATGACTATGAAAACCATTCTTCACTATTCATAATCAGCCAACCAATGTAATCAATTTTGTTAAGTTGAATGAATGTGTAACTTTTTACCATGGATAAGAAGGTTTTATGATAAAACAAAAGGATTTTATGAAGGTCTGCCGCAGGGAGACTAGTTGATCTGATGATGATTTCTCTGAAACTGAAACCTTTTCGGTATGGGCCAAGAATTTTTTGGACGAATTGAGCTACACTTCCTAGTAAGATATCGGATAATAGATGGTACTCAGTCTTATAGGTGGTACTCCGCAACATCACTACCTCTATTATTGATACTCTACGTGACATCTTCTTTTTTTATATGTGTTATGTAATGCCAAGGTTGGCAATCATCGGGCTTGATCGGCTGTCCCATATTGGGAACATTAACTGATAAACGCTTTGGTGCAGTGTTTACCAATTCACTGGTATTTTTATGGACATTTTTTATGGAAATAGGGCGACACATGGTTCTTCTGTGCCATTTCCTTGACCCTTTCTGGAGGCAGCATGTTTTCTTCATCTGGCCAGACCATGATTTTTGACAAATTGTAAATTTAACGTGAAAACATTTTAGTTCCTTTAATTCGTATTTAATTCCGGGGGGTTCTCTAAAGACGCTATAATAAGACCTTGGTGACCTTGGAGTAATATTATCAGCATATATTGCCATTAGGATATGGTTGTTGATAGGAATGACATGTGAAAACATATTATACAACATCGAACCAATGATGCTGCATTAAAAGAAACCTGACAAATAGGCAATACCACGAAGTATTGATCATTTTTAATTATTTTTAATTGTCTACCTTCAAGGTAATATTTCCCTGATCATCAGGCATTTAATTTCTTATACTTTCAGAATAGACCAAAGTATCTTATCTAATACAAGTAATTATTATAACTGAATTATTTTGGATAATTGCAATCTAAAATTGTATAAATTTTTTTGATAAACTATCTAATCGATTCCAAAAATTTTGTGTATAAGTTCATATTTATCCAATAACATAAATATGTACAATATTTAATTTATACTAAAAAGGCGCATTTGTAATACGAGTACTATAAAAGCACACAATCCCATATAATGAAAATTATAGGAAAACACACCACACGAGTATATATTCATGCCGAATGATTATTCTATTTTCAAAGGTTTCTGTAAAATTTTAGTAATTATCGAAAGCTTGTGAGGTCTACAATAATATTGATATTATTATTATTATTATTTGCTTTGTAGTTGAACTAATAGTATATATAAATTAATGTTCAAATTCAAAGGATATACGTTTGAGTTTAAACCATTTCGATCTATAAACCCCAATTCAGATAGAACAAGTCCTGTTGCTCTGTTCTATAATATTATCATGACTATTGTACATTTCTCGTAAACAAATTAATTACTTAAATGAAAATCAATATTTATGGATTTGAAGGGTGCAAATGTCATGTGGGTGTGTGGGTGTATATTCGAGGACATATACGAGTGTACCTGAATACTTGTATCAGTTGTACGTATGCAAAAACAAAAGTCAATGAGACTCATATGACCCATTAATCAGAAAGTTAATTACGCTTTTGGAGGATTCGATTTGCAAAAGTTGAATGTGATTATGTAAATTTTAAAAGAATTTTTATTCGCAAAAACATTTTTTATTTAAAAAATATTTTTAATAAAAACCGGACTAAAAATATGAGTACTGATTTGGAAATAAATTTTTGTAATTTTTATGCTGCATTATATACAGTATCATTGTGCGTCTATACATTGGTGGAGGTGTTGTTTATACCATAGTTTTTGTAGCAGTGCTAGAAGATTTCGATGTTATTAAAAATCCCTTTTGGATGTTATCGACAGTATCAAGTAAATGTCCTTTTAAGTGGTATTAGATCTTTTGATAAAAAAAGTCTCATGAACTACGATCAAAATGAAAAGGTGGTCAAGAAATCACAATAATACCTTTTTTTTTATCAAGAAGTCGTTGATGGAGATGTCTGTATGTCAAAGGACGTTATCATGTTGGAGCAATAAAGTATCTACAATGCTCGACATGAAGCAAATGGTCTTTTTTTTCTTTCTATTTCTTTTTTATAAAAAATTTGGTGCACATTTTAATCTGTTTAATATTAACTGCAAAATAATTAGTGATCTTGATAAGAAGCCATGTTCCCCATCGTGCCTTTGCAAATAATTTTGTACAAGGTATATAAACTTAAATCCGCTGTTTGGTCATAGATGGCGTGAGTAAGCGTATTAAGCAACCATGGACACGCCATACTTTTTTTTATGAGTTTGACATCTGTCAACATTAATTAGTTATATTGTCAGCAATTTCGTACAACAACATACATTTTTCCTTTGGTAATCATGTCTAGTTTTGTGTCAGAAAATGAGAATATGCGTGAAGCTTTGCTTTTCTGCTTCAATTTGAAGAAATCTGCTGCCGAATCGCATCGAATGCTTATGGAGGCCTATGGTGACAGTACTTTATCGGAAACAACGTTCCGAGATTGGGTTCGTCGGTTCAAAGACGGCAATTTTGACTTGTGGGACAAGAAGCGTGAAAATCGGCCTGAAAGGTTGAGGTCCATCAATTGCAGGCTCTTTTGGACGAAGACGATACCTAATAATGCCCAATCGTAAAAAATGCTCGCTGAGCAATTGGGTATTACTCAACCAGCCATTTCCAAGAGTCTGCGTGCCATCGGAAAATGGGTGCCGCATGAATTGAACGATAGGCAGATGGAGTGAAAAGATCGGAAAACAGAAGATTCAAAAGATCGGAAAATGGGTGCCGCATGAATTGAACGATAGACAGATGGAGCGACGCCAAAACACATGCGAAATCTTGTTCGCCAGACAAAAAGAAAGGCGTTCCTGTATCGGATTGTGACAGGCGATGAAAAATGGATATATTTCGAGAATCCTAAACTTAAGAAAATCGTGGGTTGATCCCGGCCAACCATCAACATTTCGGATTGAAGACGATGCTGTGCGTTTGGTGGGATCAGCAGGGTATCGTCTACTATGAAACTGTCAATGCCCACCGCTACCACCAACAACTGATCAAATTTCACCGTGCTCTGAGTGAAAAAAGGACGGATTATCAACAAAGATATGAGAAGCTGCTTTTCCTCCACGACAACACACCATCGCACACGTCAAAAATGGTCCAAAACTACTTGGAAACACTCAACTGTGAGGTGCTAAGGTCGATGGGCCACACGCTCGCTGAGCAGCACTTTGATTCTTACGAAGACGTCCGAAAATGGCTTGATGAGGGGTTTGCCACGAAGGAGAAGAATTTGTTTGGCGTGGTATCCACAAATTGCCCGAGAGATGAGGAAAATGTGTAGCTGGCAAGGGCAAGTACTTTGAATAAATTTGTTTTTGCTTTCTATGAAAAAAACTTGTATTTTTTTGACCAAAAAAACAGCGGTTTTAAGCTTATACACCTGGTGAGCCAAAATCAGCTATAGACCAGCTTATTATCCTAATGTATAGACCAGCTTATCATCCTAATGATGGTCAGGGGCTAATAAGGGGCAAAGGTAGTTTTCCAATAGTAGATAAATCATGTTATACACATACAAATTTTTTGCAAATGCAATTCATTTTTCTACCTTCTATGTTAAGAAGGGCGTGGTGCATAATACAAAAAGCTTAACAGTACTTTAAGAGTTCGAATCCTGAAATTCTGGTAGGTTATCTTATGGTAACTCAAAAGAAAGATCACTCTTTATTCAGAGAAATTTATTTCAACCAATCCTTGGAATGAACTCTGACTCTTGGCGAAGACCATGTGGTGGCTGTGTCTGAGGTGCGGACATTAAACAGATTCGCACGTTTTCCAATAATCTTAAAACGGTTGCATTTCAATTTATTAGAAGCTGATTTAATAGAAAAATGGCGACTTTATGTTAGGTGATTGTTACTAACAATTTTTGAACGATTTAAATTTTCTAAAAATTAAAATAAATTATTTTAAAATTTCAAATGATTTTGTGATTGGTAATTTTCTAAATAAGCTTTAGTTTATGAAAATGAACATTTTACTAAACGTAAACCATTTTTAAGATAACTTTTCATCTATAAAATCAAGTTAAGAATTTTATGCTCAATATCTAAAAATAATTATTTTTATAATATACGAAATTCTTTTCGATCTCAAGTAAATTTTTTTGTCCTTATACGACGGTCATTCAACAAGTACTTAGCCTCACCGCCCGATGAAACTGTTATCACAAAAAAAATTTACCATCGTGCAGTACATTGTTTTAGTAGCCTACTGTCAAAGTTTCAGTCCCTTTATTAGTTTTGTTTTGAGAGCCTTTGAAAGCGAACGTGTCGGTCGGTTGCACAAAAATGGAAAAAGAACAATATCGTTCGGTGATTAGATTCTTGTTTTTGGAAGGGAAAACGCGCAGCGAAATCAAAGATCGCTTGGATGCTGTGTATGGTGACTCTTCTCCTTCGATGGCGACCATCAAGAATTGGTTCAACTAGTTTGTTCGTGGCCGCACGTCGGTTTTTGATGAGCCACGCCCAGGTGCCCCGAAAACGGCTGCTACGGAGGAAAACGTTAAAAAAGTCCACGATCTCGTGTTGGCAGATCGTCGATTGAAGGTTCATGATATAGCTGAGACTGTGGGCATCGCAGTATGAACGGTGCATCATATTCTACACGAAGAACTGGGCATGAGAAAGCTGTCGGTGCGATGGGTGCCGCGTTTGCTCACACCGGAAAACAAGCGCAACCGTGAGACCACTTCGGCGACGTGTTTGGCGCTGTTTCAGCGCAATCCAGCGGAGTTCTTGCGTCGTTTCGTGACCGTCGACGAAACATGGATTCACTGGTACACACCAGAGACCAAGGAACAGTCGAAACAGTGGACTTCACCCGGCGAACATGCTTCGAAGAAGGCGAAGACTGTTCGATCGGCCGGAAAGGTGATGCCCACCGTTTTCTGGGATTCACAAGGTGTGATCCACATCGATTACCTTGAGAAGGGTAAAACAATCACGGGGCGCTACTATGCTGACTTATTGGGCCGATTTGACGTCGAATTGAAGAAAAAGCATCTCCGCTTTGCGAAGAGAAAAGTGCTGTTCCACCACGACAACGCGCCGGCTCACACCTCCGCCGTCGCCATGGCCAAATTGGTCGAATTGCGCTACGAATTGCTGCCCCATCCACCGTACTCCCAAATCTGGAGAGTGACTACTTTTTGTTTCCAAACCTGAAAAAATCACTCGCCGGGAATAGATTTGGGTCGAATGAGGAGGTCATCGTCGCCACGGAGGCCTATTTTGCTTCCCTCGAGAAAATGTATTTTTTGGACGGGTTAAAAAAGTTAGAGCATCGCTGGGCCAAGTGTATCGAGCTTGAAGGAGATTATGTGAAAAAATAAATTGCCACCTTTCCAAAATTTTCGTTTTTCTTTTGTAGGCTAAGTACTTGTTGAATGACCCTCGTATTATTTATTATTTAACATAAAGTGAGCGGTAAGTTAAATACGCATACTTATTTTTACATTATTTCTTTTTTATTATTATTGTATCTTAGTGAATCATAATTATACCAAATGAAGACATATTTAAGTATACTTATGATATACAATAAATAAATTTGAAGTACTGTACGCTAGCATATTTTCTTTTAAAAAAAAAACTAACTAAAATAAGTAAATAACTAAAAATAGTAGTAATTGCATTTAATAAAATATTATTATCCAAGTTAGTCATTTATATAAGATATTTTTCAAGTTCCATGAAGGAAAATATAACAAATTTATTGAAGAAAGAAGATACAGAATTATGTATAATCTATAAGATAAAATAATTTATTTGCATATGCAATAAAATTTTAAAGGTATTACTTTATTTTATATATTTTTATTTCTGTCATCAAAACAGACATTATAGTTGATATTATCAATAATAATAATAATAATAATAATAAGTTTTATCAATAGTAATAGAGCTTATGAGAAATAAATTTTTTTTTTAATTTCCAAACGAATAAAATTATATATAATATTACCAAAAAATAAATATTCGAACCATTGGTTTATTATAGTTGTTTATTATAGAAAAATATAAAAGAATGACTGCTAGTAAATTTTTAATACTATTCGTAGTTATAGTCTTGCCATAAAAATATAGTAGTAATTTTCCATTTAATTATATGTGTCAGTTATAGTTCAACACTATGGAATAATTTATATTGAATTATATGAAAGGTAAATTATTATTGCCAATGTTATAAATTTCATATCAAAATAAATTAAACGTGCTAACATAATTTATTTTGTAAAAAGATATTACTTGTATGGAATGTGAGCACCAATTAATTGGTTAGACGTACTACACATATATCTGTAAGCAGAAATCCTTAAAAATTTATTGCATTAAAGAAAAATTATAGTAAAGGAACGTTTACACTCTCAGCTAAAAATTCACTTTCCACTAATACTTATACGAGTTCTGTTCAAAAAGTATCGCGAATTTTGTGGTTTTTTTTCAAAAATTATTTATTTATTCATGAATATCTATTTTGTTCCCTTCAAAGTAATCCCCATCAGATATTATACACTTGTTCCAACGTTTATTTCCAATCTTCGAAGCATTTAAAAAAATCAATTTTTGTGATCTTGTTCAGCTCCTCCTTCGATGCCGTCTTTATCTCCTCAATGGTCCTTTCATGGGGCTCTTCAGTTTCGGGAACAAGAAAAATTTACAGAGGGTCAGATCTGGAGAATACAGTGGCTGCGGAATTATTGTATTAGTGTGTTGTTTTCGGGCAAAAATTTGAAAGCCTATTTTTGTTCTTCCACAAATCCGGGCGTGTCTGGCAGATTGCTTGGCGCAACTTGCGCATGACTTGTAGATAATTTTTTTTATTGATCGTTCTACCCTGTGGCAAGAACTTATGATCCACCACGCCCCTGCAATCGAAAAAAACTGTAATCAAATCCTTCACATTCGACTGAACTTGGCGCTTTTTTGGTCTCGTGCGGCAGCTTCCATTGTAATGATTGAGCTTTAGTTTCCACGTCATAACCATAAACCCATGATTCGTCACCAGTTATGACCCTTTGGAGCAAATATAGAGCATCGTGGACAGAGTCCAACAGCTCCTTAGTAATGTTAATGCGGTGCTGTTTTTTATCGAAAATGGGCCAAAAACACGTACAAGCAAAACAGCTGTCAAAAATTAACTGAACATTCAAAATGGCCGAATTTGTCTGCATAAGTGAGAGACATGAGTACCAATATGTCGCCACGAAAAGAATCGAAAATGAAATATACGTAACCTGCGGAAATTTAAAATTCGCGATACTTTTTGAACAGACCTTGTAAATGTAAAAAGTAAAATAAATAAAAACTTCAAAAATAAAATAAGTACAATTAAAAATATAATTTTTAGCTGGATTTTCAATAATATTAAAAAAAACGTACAAAATACGCTTATTTATTGATACTGTAAACTTGAGTTGGAATCGAACTAGTGATATGGGAAATGTCCTTTGAAAAAAATAAAAATAAAATTATGTGTGCCTTGATCTGCATCTAGTGTTCGGGGGTCTTAAGTTCAAATTAAACTAGTGATTGCCAAGGTATAACTTAAAAATGCGGGATTTTTGGCAAACTTTGAGTGTTTATTTTGAAAAATTGTTACAATATATTTTATTCAAAGTATTGTCCATCGGAACCCACTATTTTTTTCCATCTTTCTGGAAACATATGGATTCAGCGCAAAAAAAACTGCTCCGGTTTTGAGGCCAAGAATGAATCGAGCCAATTTTTTATGTCTTGTTCTGAAGTGAAGCGTATTCCGGTGAGGGCGTTTTGCATGGATCTAAACAAATGGAAGTCGGACGGGGCAAGGTCTGGGCTAGTAGGCGGGTGAGGCAAAACTTCCCAGCCACTGTTTTCTAAATAATTTTTAACCGGTCTTGCAACATGAGGCCGAGCGTTGTCACGATGGAAAATTATGGCTTCGTGTCTGGTCGCATATTCCGGGCGTTTTTCGGCCAATGCTCGCTTCAAACGGATTAATTGTGTGCGGTAGAGGTCGCCTGTGATCGTCTGGCCCGATTTCAATAGCTCATAATAGATCACACCCTTCTGATCCCACCAAATACAGAGCATTAGCTTGGCGGCATGGATATTTGGCTTTTACGTTGATTTGGCTGGTTGGCCGGGCTTCACATACGATTTTTTGCGCTTTGCGTTGTCGTAATGAATTCATTTTTCGTCGCCAGTAATGATTCGATTCCAAAACGACTTCTTTTTCTGCCGTTCAAGCAGCATTTCGGACATGCAAAATCGCCTTTCAACGTCTCTCGGCTTCAATTCACATGGGACCCAATTTCCTTGCTTTTGGATGAATCCTGCTGCTTTCAAACGTTTTGAAATGGCTGCTTGAGTGACTCCCAATGATTTTGCAATTTCTTCTTGAGTTCGACAACAGTCTTCGTCGTGTAATGCTTCCAAATCTTCATCTTCAAACTTTTTTGGCTGACCTGGTCGTTCTTTCTCTTCCGTGTCAAAATCACCACTTCTGAACCGCACAAACCATCTCTCGCACGTTGAAATCGATGAACCATATTCAGGATAAGCTTCGGTAAGCAATCGATGTGCTTCAGCTGCACTTTTTTTCAAATTGAAGAAGTAAATCAACACTTCCCGCAAATGGGACTTTTTTGGTACGAAATTCGACATTTTTGAAGCAAAAAAAAACTTTGTTGTTTACACTATTTCGTTGAATGACAAATCGAGAATGAATGACAGATGTTTAACCGCCAAAATGCCATATGAGTTATTATTAACACAAACCATGTGTAAAAGTTATGACATCTGTTGTCAATCCCGCATTTTTAAGTTATACACCCAATATTTTTTCGCTGTTGTGAAATGTCTTGAATTTGTATGGCATAAAAATTTACATTTCAGTAAAAATTTAACCTTAAATGTCCTTTGAAAAAATAAAAATAAAATTATATGTGCCTTGATCTGCGCCTAGCCTTCGGGGACCTTAAGTTCAAATCCAACTAGTGATTATAGTCAAGTTAATTTTTCGCTATCGTAAAATGCTCTGAGCTGTCATGATACCAAAAATTTAAGCAAACCGTTACAAATTTTATTACAAATCACCACTCAAATTCAATTTCTGAGTCTTAAGTTCAAATCCATCTAGTGACATATTTAAGGTGTCCTTTCTAAGTTGTCATTAATTTCAGTACAAAGTTGATTATACACAAATTTTAAAAAAGTTAACAAAAAATAAAATAACCTTAAAAGAAATTTGCGCCACTGAAACGTCTACGTCTTAAGTTAAAATTCAACTAGTGATTATAGCCAAGATATTTTTTCGCAATCGTGAATGAGTTGTAATGTCGTTACAAATTTTATTACAAATGACCTCAAAAATTCAATTTGTAAGTCTTAAGTTCAAATCAAAATCTAGTGACAAATTTAAGGAATCTTTTCTAAGTTGACATGGAACAATTAATTTTAATTTCAGTACAAATTTGATTATACATAAATTTAAAAAAAAGAAATTTCTGACACTGAAACGTCTGCGTCTTAAGCTGAAATTCAACAATTGGTATAGCCAAGGTATCTTTTCGCTGCCATGAAGTAACCTAAGTTGTGGTGGTGCAAAGACTTTAAATTTGATTGCAAAATTTTATAAAAATGTTCTCAAAAACAAAAATATATCTATAAGCAGCCATAAAATGCCCTTCGTTGTGCAAAGAATTTAAATTTCATTACAAAATTTTAATAAAAATGTTCTCTAAAAATTTTTTTTTTTTTCGAAACAATTAAAAAAATTCAAATCATTCTAACATTTTGAAATAAAAAATAAATTTTCACTGATTACATAATATTGCTTTTCAAAAACCATTAAGAATATTATATATTTTTCCAAAAAGGATCTCTCAAAAAAAAAAAAAACTCCTTCAAAATTGCAAGCCTGCGCAATTTGAGTAAGAACTGAAAAAGAATTTTAAGAAAAAAATAATTAAAAAAAATTAAAATCAAAATGCTTTTAATTATTATTTTATGGAAAGCAACCTTTATTTGGATTTAAAAATGAACAGAAAGGGATGAATTTCAAAATGAGCATATATTTGGTTAGGAAATATTTTTTCTCGAATAAACCCTGAGAATTTTTAATTTGTTTTCTGTAACAACAAAAAAATTGCTGATGGTGTTAATTGAAAAATAAATAACTTAAAAAAATTCTTTAACATTCAATATTTAAAAAATTTACTGAAAATAAATTCAATTGTAATAAAAGCTCAACTAATTTTTTTTCGCATATTGTTTTTGTTAAAGAAAAAATTTTTAATTATACAATTTTTGGATCCCAGTGAACTCACATGTAATCCTATTTGTACCTTTTTATGGGGGCTCTACTTACATGTATATGTATTATTTTATATGCTCAAATTTATTATTATTACATTTCTTTTAACTGCATTATATTTGCCTCAAGATATTCATTTGTGACAGTCGCCGACAAGTTACTACTGTGGTGGCATTTTTAATGTTCGTTTTATTTTTTTATTGTTTTTTTCTTTCTTTCGAACTAAAATATAAAATCACTTATGACATAATAAAAAAAAATTGTACAACCGAGTAAAATTAATCTTTATAACTTTATATATATATATTAGTTTAGAAAAGGATTCTCAAAAGTGCTATAAAATAAATAAATATATGAAGAAAAAAAAAAACCTCAACGACTGGCAAAGAGCAACAAAGCTGTTGTAAAACTTTCACCTGAGCTAAATTTTATTGGTAATAATTTTATATTCACGTAAATGAAATTAATTGTACAAACAGCAAGCACCCGTTTGACTATTAGAAGGATAGAATAAATTTCACTTTGCCATCATAAAATCAAATCAAAATAGACCATGGAATGAGCTTTGTGAACTAACACGAATGGGCTAACTTCTCAGCAAGTACTACTAATACTATTAGAGTATGTGCGAATGAATATACACACATAGGATAGCGTCGTCAGGCGACCATCTAAACTTTTATACCTCAAGTTCGGCTATTTTTATCTTATTGCCCGTTTACAGCTCTAGATACCCGCACTGTTGATACTTTTATTGAATAGATACGATGTCCCAAATGTGAAGACGATTACGAAAAGGGGTTGAGATTTGAATCTTTCGAAGAACCCACTTAATTACCTTACTTTACTCTGATTTATTAACTTTGAATTGATATTGACAGATAACAAATTTCTCATTGCGTATTCTACATACACGTAGATCGAGGATATTGACTAGATAGATTGATTTTTTTTTTAATATTTCCTGAAACACAAGACCACCTTGAACAGCACATTCGATATTTTCGTAGGAAATTTTTGCTATATGATAATTTATATTATTTGGAATAGGTAATTTTTTTTTTTGTATATTTTGTGAATATTAATACTATAAATAATTTATATACACTCTTATGAAAATCCAGAGAAAATATTTTTCCTTTTATTAAAAAAACAATTTTTTATTTATTTAGCTCCACAAAAAAATGTTTTTTTTTTTAGAAATTTGCCTAATATTCATATACTCCGGAATTATTTTTCCATCTGGAATTATTTTATTAAAAAATTGGTGCATATTTAGAAAATTTTCTGTAAACTGGAATATAAATTTTCTTTAGTCATCTTTATTTATTTCTGACCTTAGAGTTCAAATATGATTGAGGAGGGCATTCTGTCGCTAAACATTTTTCAGTTGATTTTTTTCAAATCAACGGAAATTCATAAAATTTTTTAAAAATGTCTGTTCCGTTATTTAAGCTTTTGGATATTGGAGTTTACAGGTATTCGTTCGATTTTCGAAGTTGACACACGTGAAAAACGTCCAAAATCGATGTCAAATAAATTTTTTTTTTTTTTGGACAGTCCAAGATTCAAACTAATAAATTAAAGAGATGATGAAAGTTTTTATTAAAAATATAAAGCAAATTTTTTGGTTCTTTACAACTACGAGGGTCGTTCAATAAGTCCTTAGAAAAAGATGGAAAAAACTGTTTTTTTTAAAATCTCCTTTTAGCTCTATACACTCTCCCAACCGTTTTTCCAAAATTTTTATCCCGTCCAAAAAATAGGATTTCGGAAGTTCTGAAAAATATTCATCCATTTGAGCAATGACGTCCTCGTTGGAAGTGAACCGTTGTCCGCCAAGCCATTTCTTCAGATTGGGGAAAAGAAAATAGTCACTCGGGGCCAAATCTGGTGAATAAGCGGGATGCTGCAACAATTCCATTCTCAATTCCACAATTTTGGCCATGGAAACAGCGCAGGTGTGCACACGCGCATTGTCCTGATGCAAGAGGATTTTTTTCTTCTTCAGATGGGGGCGTTTCTCTTTGATTTCCTCGCTCAACCATTGCAATAACGACGCGTAATACGCTCCTGTTATTGTTTTTCCTTTTTCCAAGTAGTCGATAAAAATGATGCCCTGCGAATCCCAAAAGACCTTGCCGGCCGATGGCACAGTTTTTGCCTTCTTCGGAGCCCGTTCACCCTTGAAAATCCACTGTGATGACTGTCTCTTCGTTTCTGGAGTGTAGTAGTGTATCCAGGTTTCGTCCACAGTTACATATCGACGAAGAAATTCGGCAGGATTGCGATGAAAGAGTGCCAACGTAGCCTCAGAGTCCACTACACGATTGCGCTTATTCTCCGCTGAGAGCAAACGCGGCACCCGTATTGCCGAAATTTTTTTCACAGACAATTTTTCATGCAAAATTGAAGCGACTGTACCTTGTGATATGCCCGTGGCCTCAACTAATTCGCGCACTTTAATTCGCCGATCGTTCAAAATCAGATCGTGAGAAGACACCTCAACTGGGCGTCCTGAACGATGTTCATCTTTTGTGGATGAACGGCCCCATTTAAATTCATTCACCCAATTATAAACCGTCGCAAACACAGGTGCAGATGTGCCATAAACTCCATCCAACTCGGCTTTGATTTATTTCGGGCTTAAGCCTTTCAAATGGCGATGTTTGATGACAGCCCTAAACTCGCTTTTTTCCATTGTTATGCACAAATAAATGTCGTTAACTTTAATCGACGATAGAAATTGACCTACGCTATGGATCAAGCTGAAATTTGACAGCTTTCCTGTCGATAATGCTACTTACAAAAAAAATCTTTACCGACACTACGAGCGCAATTTCTCGGATTTTCGAAGGACTTATTGACCTTTGTTTTTAAAATAGTCTCAAATATGAGGATTGGCTAAGATTGGGCTCTACAAGAAAATGTCAAACGCCTTCAAATCGCACGATCTAAATGGTCAATTGACATGCCAGAATTTCGAATTTATGCGTTCTAGGAATTTTTCCGTATTCTGTGATTCATGACGCCGTTTTGTTAAAAGCACATATGGTCCATAGTCAAATCTTCAAGTTTAGACAACAAAAAAAGACACCTTCAGAATTACTTGTCGAACGTTGTTTTTTAAATGGTCTCAAATATGAGGATTGCCTTAGATTGAGCTCTACAAGAAAATGTCAAACGCCTTCAAATCGCACAATCTCAATGGTCAATTAACATGCCAGAATTTTGAATTTATGCATTCAGGGAATTTTTTCATATCGTGTGGTTCATGGCGCCGTTTTGTTAAAAGCACATATGGTTCATAGTCAAATCTTCAAATTTAGACAACAAAAAAAGACACCTTCAGAATTACTTGTCGAACGTTGTTTTTTAAATGGTCTCAAGTAGGAGGATTGTCTCTACAAGAAAATGTCCAACGCCTTCAAATCGCGCGATCTCAAAGGTCAATTGATATGCCAGAATTTCGAATTTATACGTTTGGAGAATTTTTTGCCCAATCTTTGTCGTATCGCGTGGTTTATGGACCCCTTTTGTTAAAAGCACATACGGTCCATAGTCAAATCTTCAAATTTAGGCAAAAAAAAATACACCTTCAGACCCTAAATTCATAACAGACATTAACTTTTCGCGGATACAATGGCTTCTTCACAATGACTTGCAGTTTTTCAGATCTCCATTTTTGCCAATTTTACTTGTTGACGTATCCATCGAGTCAGAAATGAAACTCATTGCTGAAGAGAATCAGCTACGGCAGAATCACAATTTTTGTAGAAAGTCTCTACAATTTTAACACATTGTTCGGTGAAGCCTGCTGGATTCCTAGAATTATTTTCCATATGTCCATATCGGTTTCAGGTTCATCTATGGTTTAGTTAACGCACAAAACCTTCAGATCCTAAATTCTTAACAGACATTCACTTTTCGCGGATACAATGGCTTCTACAAAATGACTTGTGGTTTTCCAGAACCCCATTTTTACCAATTGTCTTCGAAAAAAATTAAAAATTTTACATCTGCAATTAGACGATAGAATACCTCAAAATAAAGATCTCAAATTGTTCAGCTTTTGATATATTATGAAAATAACTTGGCAGTGAAAAAACTAGCATATAAGATGAGTGTCGCAAAAATAAAAAAACAGTCCTTTGGGTTCAGTATATCAAAGGACCTTAAAAGGGAGAAGATAATAATCGTCATATTCACTGGAGTTGGCTTCCAAAAATTTGCTGATAAAATTAGTATTTATAGCTCCATTAAATGAGTATATTGACGAACTTTAGGAAAGCAACCACTCAGAGGAGATAATAGTATTTTTTTTCATGGCGCTCAACGAGGGGTCCGAATTGATTTGTGCGTTATCTCTTCATTGGGAGAAGGAGAAACGATTCCTTGTGTGAAGCGAAGTTAAGCTGTAACGAATTATGCCCCTTTTTTCTTGAAAATGCGAGAGTTGGCTGTGAGCTAGCCACTCGACTAGGGTATAAGGAAAGAGATCCATTTAGCCTCATACAAATTCAACCTAGTCAATTCGCCTGTCTAATTTCTTTTGTGTTTGTTCGGATTCTAAGATGAATCAACCTCGAAAATTTGGATAAGTCTTTTTTCCATTCAGTGAAGGTTAATACTGAATTCTCTATTTAATCACAACTTTTAATCCTTCCCTTCACATAAGATATTTACTGACTGAAGTCAACCGGTATACAACGATGATCCCTTCAAAGAGCGAGGATCTTGTGGATGGAGGGAGGTACTCATAAGAGTATATATTTTTAGATTTTTTTTTTTATCAAAGTTGCTTAAACTAATTTTTTTTATTTTTTTATCAAAATTTTATTCAAAGTTACCCTAATTACAATATAAGAAAAATTTCTTCTGATAACTTATAGGCATCGAGAAGGAGCAGTTTAGTCTCTCCCACCAATGTCAACCGTCGACTTCATTGCTATTTATATTTCCTTAATTTTTTTTCCATTTAAATTTTTTTTTATATATTTTCGTTTTGATTCATTTCAAATTTACCAGCTATCATAGGAATTCCTGTTCCTTCCCATGTTTTTCGAATTTTTTTTTAGCTTCCATCATTATTTCTTTCTTTTTCTTCTTCCTCCTTAAAAATGATTAATAAAAGAACCAAAACAAAGAAAACAATTTCCGCGTATTATGAACAAAGTACTTTTTTACAATGTGCTACTGAAACCCATCTGGACTTACGGACTAGAGCTCTGGGGTCGTACTAAACCTTCCAATTTCCATCGAATCTAATCTCTTCAATCAAAAATGGTCCGCTATCTTTTGTGTTCATAATACTGTGACTGATGTGGCTGTGTCTCGTTATAAAAAATTCCATTCCCATACCTATAATCATACTAATCCTCTTGTTAAAGAACAATCCTCAACTTTCTTTTCTAAAAACACCCATCGAAGACTATCATTCAAATTACCATAAAATGTACGCGAGGCTTGTTTGATAATTACGAAGCATTTTCTTAGTGTGATGTTGAAAAAGGATATTCCAACCAAAATATTATCTGTAAACGCTAATTTTGATCGCATACCAATTTTCAGTTAGATACGCAAATTGGATAATGATTAACCAGCTGAGAGACTAATTTGTAATTTATAGCCTTTGATAGTGAATAAAACCCAAGGTACATGTGTTTAATGAGCCATTTTTTTTTTTAGAAAAATGAATTGCCGCGGAAACTAAAACAAAGTCCTCAGAATATATGATGACTCTGCACTATAAATTAAGTCTATTTATTAATGGTTTAATAATTTTCATTTTAACTGTATGAGCACAAATAACGCCGACCATACCGGATGTCCTATTCAGGTAATCTACCATAGAAATCATTGACAAAGAACATGATATGATGCTGGACCACAGAAGAATTAAGCTTTTTAACTTAGTGTGAAAATAGGCAATTCCACTGAAAATGTACATGATTATTTGTAAATGGAAAAATATTCCGCATGATAGATTACTCGACGTATACCATAAATGAAAATTTTTTTTCGTTGCTTTATTGCCGTTGATGAAACAAGGATTCGTTCCCATTAGACAGAATGTGACTCTCATCTAGAAAGCGTGCACAAAAACAAAGCCTAAAAGGATTTCTTCCGCTATTTTCTGGTATGATGGATGGATCAGTCATATTGACAGATTTAAAGGCACAAAGGAAAAACAATAGCAGAAAATGATTTTACTGCAATTAAAGATTATATGAAACTTGCATTGGCTTAGTTTGAGGTGAGTATGGAAGTAAAAATGTTGTAAAAAGAACTTTAGGTTTGCTCCTGGTCTAATTAAGCATCTTCTATTCCAAATTTTTTACCGGGATATGAATAAATAGAAATAAAATTTCTCAGATTTTGTAAAAAAACATCAAGGATTTTGATCCTAATTTATTTCTTGACGGAATTTGGTACCTTTTCTATTAAACAGTTTTGACCTAAGTTCTTGAACTGTTTGCTATAATTTCTAAATTAGTCCTGAGCTAGTAATAAATAATGCTTCTGCAATCCCATCAAATGTACAAGATAACCAATCTTCTTTTCAGGGATATTTATATTTATATCTGCATTGGAGGCCACAACCATTTAATTGTTTTCAAAATGGCTTCCTTTTGCTTATTATTTGGGTATGTGCTACCCAAACGTCTCAGTGAGAAATATATCTAAGCTTTGTCAAATTATAATGAGCGTTACTTTTTATAATTGTCCGACTCTCTTAAACTTTTAAGCATTCCAATTCCCATCAAATTCAAACCTTGTAACAGGGTGGGCCAACTTGGACTAACTGAATTAAAATTCATAGAACATTTTTGTGAATTTTTTTATTTTTTTCATTCACAAACTATAAAGACTTTTATAAAATTTTATTGTATAATAACTTCATACTTATTTTTTTTTCCAAGCGATCTATTGTTACAATACAAGGGAAATATCGTCAGAATTTGGATAATGTTACAGCTCGCAGTGCAAACATGATAATAAACTTAATAAACCGTTTTGAGGAGCGTGGTTCAGTATTTGATGAGCCACAAACATATTTCAATCGACGTGCTACTCTCAATTGCGCATGTCCAGAATATTCCTACGACGCATTTTAAGACTTGAAGATGTTTCTATACAAAATTCAATTGGCTCAAGAATTATTGCTGAGGGATGGAGCATAATGACTACAATATGCCGAAAGATTCATTCAGCTTGCGATAAATAATGCCAACTTTTTTAACAACCTCATTATGGGCGTAGAGGCACATTTTCATTTAAATTTATATGTCAATAAACAGAACTGCTGGAATTGGGGTGCGGAGAATTTGAGAGCGTTGCATCAGCGTCAATTACACTCTCTTAGATGCACTGTTTGGTGTGAAATTATGGCCGATAGAATTAGCGGTCCATATTTTTTCGAAGATGAAAGTGATTATCCACAAGCCTTCTCAGGGGTGATATACCGGACCATGTTAGAACATTTTTTATGCCCGGCAGTTCTGAATAACCCTGGCTACAGCTCATACCGCGAGAGCGACAATGGCGATTCTTCGAGAACTTTTCTATGACCGAATAAGTTTAAAAAATGCAAATTTTGCTCGGCCATCTCGTTTTCCAGATTTGGCGGCCTATGATTTTTTTTTTGCTGAGATTTCTTGAAGCAACATGTTTACGTGAACAAAGCACAAGACTAAAGCAGAATTTGGAGCCAGAAACTTTGCGCACTGTAACGCAAAACGCCTTATAAAAAGCCATTAACTACCAACAAGAAAATGGTAGTCATTTAAAGGATATTATTTTGAAAACTATAATAAATTATATTATTTTAATAAATTACACTTTCATTTAAAAAAAAAAAACAAAAACAAATAAAAACTTTTAAAATTTGAAAAGTTATGTGCATTTTGGATTAGTCAGTCCCAGTTGGCCCACCCTGTATGTCCAAATTAGTATTATTAATTGTTCCACTAATTTGTGAACTGTGCATCTTCCGATTTAAAAATTCGTGATTTGGGAAAAAGGCAACGGCGGGCTCTAGTCCTGGTGTATGAAATTTGGCAACAGCGCTGGAATGGTCGTGTGAATATGAGGTGCGCTCATGGGTTCATTTGGTGCGTACGGTTTATTTCAACTAACAGGTTTAAATATAGCCTGTGCCTAAGATAGCTCATAATCGAGCACGACAGTATGAATACGTTTTTGTATTGTATTAGCAAGGATTAAGTGATAAACCAGAGGGTCTCAGCGGTGAACCTGAAGAGAATACTTGCTATTGTTTGTGTAAGGATCTAAGAGTGATGTGAGTGGTGCACTAAGTATGTATGAGAAATATGAATGGTTAAATAGAGGTTGCCATAACATTGGGTGATTTCTGTATTTTTGTTACAGAAGATGGCCACCACCGGGTCAACGACCAAAGTTGATTCCGGTGGTGCCTTTGGGGTTTTGGCGAGCCCATGTGCTTGAGGTGAGTTAGCGGTGCCTAGGAATATATGAGGTTTGTCACCGTTTTTTAAAAACGAAAATTGATACTATGGAGATTGGGTGCCCCGCGGTTTTAAAACATACTCTCCCCGATCATGGCGGTCGGGGAGAGTGTGTTTTAACACAGCGGGGCACCCAATAGAAACCACGTTACAGCTGCTTTAGCTGTAATGTGGTGGCTGTGGTTAATACCTATATTGCTGAGTGTTGGTAGGCGATATCAGGTCATATCTTCTTAGATACGCGTTGCCACAAATAATTTGGGTAATCAGCTTGTAACTGGTTGCAAGCTATAAACCGTCTATCATGATTGGTGGTGCGTTGATTTGGCGTATCCTAATCACTATGATCGTAGGTGACTCGTGATATTATGTCCAACAGAAGGTATACCACGTTAAACAATAATATTGGGTTGTTCGGAAAAAATGTATCCTGTTGGAACACTATACCTTCCCTATTGACCAATTCTGACCTTTTTCCTTTAAGTGAATCATTCAATTTATCCTTTTTTTAATGAATATTGACTGTCGAAGAGCTTTGAGCCGATTTATCTTTTCTCTTCCAGGACCTTTTGCGCTTAAAATTATTGTAGACAATCCATTTCTCGTCCTCAGTAATGGTACGCTTCAAAAATGGATCATTTTCTTGGCGTTTGAGAATCAAATCAAAAACGTCAATACGATGGCACAAATTTTTTTCTGTAAAAAGATGAGGAACCCATATGTGGAGCTTTGAGATAAAACCTACCCGTTTCAAATGATCATTAACGGTCGTATTCGATAAATTAAATCTCTCAGCGATCTCATGAGTTGTTACTTGCCGGTTTGCCTTTATTGTGTCTTCATCAGAAAGTGGTGCATCTTCGAGATCCAAATGGCCGGATCGAAATTTTGCAAACCAGTTTTGGCACTGCTGGCGCTCACTTAACACATCTTCTTCATACACATCGGATAATTTTTTTCTTGCTTGAACAGCATTTTTATTTTTTCTATTGTAAAAAAGTAAAATATGCCGAAAATGCTGTTTTTCACTTTCCATATTTAAAAGGATATCAACCAAAAACTACTATGCAGAATAAATCGAATTTTCTCACAAGCAAGCCTTTTTATGTTAGCTGTCAAAATACATATGATTATGCAGCTTAAGTATGAAGTTGGTTGTGAATAAATACAGTTAAGTCCTCTGTTGGAACAAAAACGAAATTACTTTCCAAACAACCCAATATAATAATTCAATTATAATTTCTGTAAAAAAAATCTTCTTATTACAGATTTTGTATATTAAAATTTTTTTTTTTTAAATAAATCCTCGGCGGAGATTTATTGAAGACTAAATTAATTTTAATGGAAAACGATCTTTTTTTCATTTTTTAATGAACTTCCTGCAATATTCTCGAATTTATATTTTCTTGCGTTAACAGAACTTTTTATACAATATAATCCCAAGACGAGTTAATGGTTTTTTTTAAAAGTAAGAGTAAATACTCTCAACTTTTAAATTTCATTAGAAAGATACTTATGTAATTAAGTTTTGTAAACTACTTCTACTCAAATACTAATCAGAAAATAGTGTGTACCTAAACTACTTGAACTCTTCGAATTCTTTTAATTTGTTACTACGAGTATCATTTGAATATCATCTAATGTGAAACTTTACGCAATTACTTGAGCGTAATTGTAGTTTTTCCTCTTTGTACTCAATTAAATCTAAAGAAAGATTTAATTTGATTTTAGATTATTTTTGAAATTTAAGATAAGATTAAAATAAAATAGTTGAATTATTTCGGTATATTGCAATTAATTATAAAAGTTTTCCAATTAGTTAGAAAAGTTTTCAAATAAATTTATATAAAATTATTGAAATCATTTACATTAATGTGAATGAAATTCTCTTTATTGTTTAATAATAGAGAAATTATCAAGAAATACTCATATTATCATTGAATCTTTTTTGGGAAAGTATTGTAATTTAATTAAAGAATAAAGATTTTTGGGATTAAGTTATTAGTGTACAAAAATGTCAAAACATGTTGAATAAAAGATACCATAATGGTTCTATTAAATCTTCGAATGTTCGTAGAGGATTTTGGGCATTTGGTTAAATGTTTTCATATTGTTTATGAGTATTTTAGGCAATAAGTTATGCACATTTTATTACAGGATATTATACATTAATTTGTATAAAGGATCAAAATAAGTTTCTTAATTAAAATAATAGGACAATATACCGAAAAGGGTGTTGATAATATAAATTATGATGTGTCAGTTAAGTCGCTATGCGACAATGCTGATCTGTAACATTGCTTCTTTTTGATGGATTCTTACAAGGCTCCACAGAATAAGAAGATATTTTACATATACCAAAAATAAATGTCTATAGTCAGTCCATGCGGGTACGTAATATAATATCTTTTATTCCATGAGTGTACATCTAAATATAATTTTTCATCTGTAAACATAATTTGATACAATTTATAACCTCACAGATACAACATCATGAATAATAATCGCTAAGAAAGGATGTTCATGTTTTTATGACTTTTACAAACACGTACGGGCATATATTATATATATGTGTGTGTGTGTGTGGTATTTTTTGTTCGTTTTTGGTTTTGTAGATAATTTTATTTGTATTTATTTTATGATTTAATAACTTTTTACTTTTTATAGAGTTAATAATCGAAATTGTTCACTTCTTCATATTAATTTATTCTTTATCTCGGAATCATCTTGAATATTAATTTGTTGAATGGATGGAGATAAGGAATATAACCAGTTTTGGCTTTATTTTGATTAAGAAAGAGAATTTTCTTTTATTATGTTTTGTATGGAAAATAAAAACAAAAGTCGGTTTATTGAAGGTAAATAAAGTAAGCCCTCCCGTTAATATGGTGAACTTTCGTTTAACATAACGAAACTGTATTATGTAAGGATCGTGTTAAACGAAGATATAAATTAGGGTAAATTTCGTATAGCAGATTTCGATAAAACATGGATCTATTAAAATATTCTATAAATCCTACAGTGTTGGGGGGGGAGGGGGGTAGTATGGAAATTGAAAGTCAACTAGTATAAGATGCAGACATTCAGTAGATGGTAAAAAATTTGATTTCTTTCTTTTTACATCAGACAAAGGTGCTGCTCATTGAAAGACCGAGTGATATCAAATAAAAATAACTACTTTTTTCCTACTAACAAACGAAGCCAGTTTCTGCAGTACTTTTTATGACTGTACTCAGACGTCCAATTTTGCCTCCTACTATTTTCCTTCAGCTCTCGAATTATTTAACGCTAATTTATGTTAAGTCCCACAAAAAAGTCTACTAATGTCAAATCAAATGACCGCAGAATCCAAACAAATCCTGAATATTTTTTAAATAATTCATTTACCGAAAAATTCTTACAGGAAGTACATCATCGTCCTGGGAGTGTTCGTAAAAACTTCATTCTGCTGGAATCATACCAAAGTTTTTAAATTCAGTTTTAAGTATGAAGCCATTTTCTTTTTAAAAACAATATTTGATTATGAATATTTTATCGAGATTTCGGTTTTGTGATGTGATTTTTCAGTTTGGCAATCGCAGCACCTAAGATCGGCGTTCCACTCTAGGTAGGGTTTGCTTATCTTCTGGGATCATAGATAATGTCATGGTAGACTTTTTGCTCAGGATCTTTTTTGTCCAACCGGAATACCTGTTCAGTCTACCTCAGCCGAGTGAGTTTCGTTTTAGCCACAACCAGACAGTCGTGATCTTTCGTCCTCATGTAGGTACCAAAGATCATCTTCTCCAATGTGTCTACGAATTCGAAATGATTTTTACTTAGAATCCAATTATTTGAAAAATACACAAGCATTGGCAAACCTTACATGAAGTAGTAACTTCGTTTTTACTATCACAATACGAAGGTCATTCAACAAGTACTTAGCCTACAAAAGAAAAACGAAAATTTTGGAAAGGTGGCAATTTATTTTTCCACATAATCTCCTTCAAGCTTGATACACTTGGCCCAGCGATGCTCTAACTTTTTTGACCCGTCCAAAAAATACATTTTCTCAAGGGAAGCAAAATAGGCCTCCGTGGCGACGATGACCTCCTCATTCGACCCAAATCTATTCCCGGCGAGTGATTTTTTCAGGTTTGGAAACAAAAAGTAGTTACAGGGGGCCAAATCTGGAGAGTACGGTAGATGAGGCAGCAATTCGTAGCGCAATTCGACCAATTTGGCCATGACGATGAAAAAACAGCATTTTTTTCTTCGCAAAGCGGGGCCGCTTTTTCTTCAATTCGACGTCAAATCGGCCCAATAAGTCAGCATAGTAGCGCCCCGTGATTGTTTAACCCTTCTCGAGGTAATCGATGTGGATCACACCTTGTGAATCCTAAAAAACGGTGGCCATCACCTTTCCGGCCGATCGAACAGTCTTCACCTTCTTCGGAGCACGTTCGCCGGGTGAAGTCCACTGTTTCGACTGTTCCTTGGTCTCTGGTGTGTACCAGTGAATCCATGTTTCGTCGACGGTCACGAAACGACGCAAGAACTCCGCTGGATTGCGCTGAAACAGCGCCAAACACGTCGCCGATGTGGTCTCACGGTTGCGCTTGTTTTCCGGTGTGAGCAAACGCGGCACCCATCGCGCCGACAACTTTCTCATTCCCAGTTCTTCGTGTAGAATATGATGCACCGTTCCTACTACGATGCCCACAGTCTCAGCTATCTCGTGAACCTTCAATCGACAGTCTGCCAACACGAGATCGTGGACTTTTTTAACGTTTTCCTCCGTAGCAGCCGTTTTCGGGGCACCTGGGCGTGTTTAATCAAAAACCGACGTGCGGCCACGAACAAACTCGTTGAACCAATTCTTGACGGCCGCCATCGAAGGAGAAGAGTCACCATACACAGCATCCAAGCGATCTTTGATTTCGCTGCGCGTTTTCCCTTCCAAAAACAAGAATCTAATCACCGAACGATATTGCTCTTTTTCCATTTTTGTGCAACAGACCGACACGCTTGCTTTCAAAGGCTCTCAAAACAAAACTAATGAAGGGCTCTCAAAACAAAACTAATGACTGAAACTTTGACAGTAGGCTACTAAAAGAATGTACTGCACGATGGTAAATTTCTATTGTAACAGCAGGCGGTAAGGCTAAGTACTGGTTGAATGACCCTCGTATTCTTGCAAAACAATTAAGATTATAGTAGGCTTTATTGGGTACCAGTAGTCAAGCTCGTATTTTTTCTCTACGTTATTATCAGCTTGTAGCTTGAGCCTAGATAAGAGACCAGTTTAACTATTTTAAGTTATAAGCTGTTTGCGACTAGTCAGCTCTCTCTGAATGACGCATAGTCGTAATATGATTCGTGCATGCCAAAAGCTGGGTAGACTTAATGAAGATGGTAACCGATAAGGTACAAACCACTTCTGCCACTGTCAGATTAAGAGAAACTTCTGAAAGTGTGTCTTCTTGCCGGGGCAATTATGGAAGTTGAGTTCTTTCGAAAGGGACACGATTGCTTTTTGAATCTTCATCGCTTACTACTTTTAGACAATGTCACCCAGATTAAGTATAAAAACTTAACACTGGCTATACTATCGCAAGCGATTTCACAGTCAATGATGATGTGGCGAAGAATTTTTGCCATCTTCGTACAGTAAGAATCTGATCTGCTGCAGACTTTTCTGAAATGAAGCCTATCTGGTATGGGCCTGTAATTTTTTCGATAAAGGAGGCTATACTCCCTAGAAGTAGACTATTTTGTAAATGGCACTCATCAACGTTATGCCCCTATAATTACTAAATTCAATGAAATTTTCTTTTGTTTGATTATGCGACTATGAATATTGCATTTCTGTTTAAATTATTATTCTCCATCCATTTATGGAATGCACATGGATTGAAACCCCATCGATAAGAACAGGACATTTTTCTACATAATAGACACATTTTCATTGTTTTATTAACTGAGACGCACTTCACATTCAGGTTATACTTTACGATATGAGACTACGATATCTACAGAACTGATCACCCTGACAATACGGCGTATGGTAGAAAATATATCAAAAATTACAATCACTCCAATTTCGCCTCCGAATCTCTGCAATCTATAGTTGCTCCTATTGATACCTCTTTATTTAAAAGACTATAGCATCTTTATACTGTTCTCCCAACAAAACCATAACTGGTTCCGAATTTTTATTCTTCCTACACTCACTTGGGGCCTCGTTCCTTGCGGGTGGTGATTACAATGCTTAATTGGAGTTATCGCGTTGCTAATCCTCGAGGAAAAGGGTTACTGCATTGCTAATCCTCCAGGAAAGATTCTTCACGAAGCTCTATCCCATAATAATAATAATAATAGCCTTTATTTAACAATCTTAGAAGAAAGTTACTATCACTTATGTTAATTGACACCGGTTTCGAGATTGTCTTGCGTTTCCGCAAAGGCCTCTCCTAGAGCTTGCCACACTTTCCGGTCATGAGTCGTCCCCTTCCAAGTAGCACCGGCTATTTTCCGAATATCGTCCTCCCATCTCAGAAGCTGCCTCCCTTTCTTTCTTTTATTTTGTCTTGGACACCATTCGGTTGCATCCTTAGCCCATTTTCCTTGTTTACTCCTCATCATATGACCTGTCAAACTCCATTTTAATTTTCTTATGCAGTATGTTACATTGTTAATTTTAGTTTGGTTTCTTGCAGGCTTCTCGGGTCTTCAGAGATTAGAATTAGATCGTCTGCAAATCTTAAATGGTTTAGTTGCATTCCGTTAATGTTTAGTCCATATTGACTCCATTCGAGACGTCTAAATATATATTCAAGCACCGCCGAGAAAAGTTTGGGTGATAGTGGGTCTCCCTGTCGGACTCCTCTTTTTATAGGGAAGTATACACCTACTCTTTCTGTTCTTATTTTCGCTTTCATGTTCTTGTATATATTTTTAACAATTTGTATGTACTTGTTTTCAACCCCTTGTGTTGTAAGCGCTTCCCATATTTTTGTATGTTTTAATGAGTCAAAAGCTTTATTATAGTCTACAAACGCCAAATAGTAATTGATACCATATTCTGTACATTTCAGGATAACTTATTTTATTGTGTCGATTGTTGAAAAGTCCTTGCGAAAGCCTGCTTGTTCTCTGGGTTGGTTTTCATCCAAAGTCTTTGTTAAGCGATTCAACAGTATTTTGGAAAAGATTTTATATACGTTCGACATCAGGCTGATGGGTCTGTAGTTAGTTATGTTGTCTTTATTTCCCTTTTTATGTAGTAGTGTTAAAGTTGACGTGGTCCACTGGTGAGGTATACATTCTGTCTCAAAAATTTGGTTAAATAAATCTGTAATAGTGTCTACTATAATATCAGATGTTCCTATCATAAGTTCGTTAGATATGCCATCTTCTCCTGGTGCTTTGCCTCTTTTTTGAGATTTAATAGCTTTTTCTACTTCTTCTTTCAGTATACTTGGAATTTCTTCGTTATTATTTGTATCGTTTTCAGTTAGTTGGTGGATTTCGTCTGGTGTTTTGTCGTTGTCGTATAGCTCACGGTAGTAATCCGCGGCTATGTCTAATATTTCGATTCTATCGGTCTTCTTTCTCTTATCTTTCTGGTGTGTCATATTGTCTATCCAGTTTGTACTTTCTCGAAGCTCTTTTAATGCTATCCTAACTCCTCCTGTTTTTTCTATATAATCATTTATTATATTATTCCTGTTTTCTTGTCTATATTTCCTGATTTGTAGATTTATTTCTTTACTTAGACTTTCGATCTTCTTCTTGTTGTTTTTTCTGTCTTTAAAAATGGACTTCCTCTGCATAAGTAAACTTCTTGCCTCTGGACCTATTTTGTCCTTAATTTTGTTATATATTTTAGATTCGTTTTCTACTTTCTTTAGTTTGTTTTCAAGAGCATCATATTTCTCCTGAACATATTTGGCATTGTTTTTTGTTTTCAAATTACATCATAACAAATAACTTCCCCTCCAAATTAAACATACCAACTAACTTCTAGTTCAAAACGACCTGATATCCTTGATTACTTCATTAGCACTCCTTCAATTATCATGAATCCTAGTATTGGAACTTTTTCTGATTTAAACTCTGATCATATTTATGTTCTTCTTATCCTTAATTCTAAGCCAATCTTAAAGACTCTTCATCCTAGGCTCATAAATAGCAAAATAGATTGGAACATATTTAGAAACAAATTAGCTCAACAGATTGACTTGGAATTTATACAAGATCGCTTAGTGACAATATTTCTTTATGGGAAGCTACTAGACGAATAAAAGAACATTACACCCACTAAAACGAAATGATAGTAATTGGGCAAAAGCCGAAGCATTTACTAAACTAATGTTCCTAGTCCCTATCAGCCTTCCTCTCAAAAATTTTAAGCCTTCGGAAATTAAATCTACTATTATGCACCTTCCCAATAAAAAAAAAGGTCCTGGTTATGATCTAATAACAGCTCTTATTCTGAAGTCAATTTCCCAAAAAGCTTTACTTTTAATTACATACATTTTCAATGGTATCCTGCGCTGAACCTATTTTCCTTACTCTGAAAATTATCTGTCATTAAAATTATTCCTAAACCAAATATACCCATTAATTTTCCTTTCTTTCTATAGACTTACCAGTTTTCTATTAATCCTTGGTAAGATTTTTGTGAAACTCCTATTAAAACGACTCTACCCATTCGTAGTTAATGGAAAAATTATTTCTGATCACTAATTTGGTTTCCGATCCATCGCATTATTGATCACATTGCATCCCCTCTTGAGAAGAAAGAGTATTCCCCAGGAGTGTTTTTTGATATCTCTCAAGCTTTTGATCGTGTATAATATTCAGAACTCCTCTGGAAACTCAAGAACATTCTTCCTTCCATATACTACCTTATCATAAATTCATATCTCTCCCGAAGTCATATCCAAGTTGCAATTAACTCAGAATCCTCCGAAATATATCCTATTGTAGCCGGACTCTCACAAGGCAGTATCCTTGGTCCCATTTTATACAATAATTATACCCATGATATCCCATCTGATCATAATACTATCATTACCACTTACACAGATGATACGACCATACTTGCTATCCATACAAATATTGACATTGCTTCTAACAATTTACAAATCCCATATACACAACCTTCAATCCTGGTTTAAGAGATGGTGGGTGAGGGTAAATGAACAGAACACACGCTCACATTAATTTCACTATTTATCAAGGAAAATCTACCTTTTTATACCTTAATAACTACATGATTCCACAATATGATAAAGTACGTTATTTGGAACCTGACCAAGAGATTAACATGGAATCCACACACGAGACTAGAAAGACTTGAAGCCTTGTAGACGTTACCTACAACTTCTTAGACTACTGGACAAACGCTCGAAACTAATAATAAATAGTAAATTTTTATAAAACCTATTTGGACATATGGAATTGCAACTTTGAGAACTGAAACACTCTACGAAATGTTCCAATTCCTATCGCGTCCAGGCCTTACAATCCAAAATCCTCCGTAAAATGTTTGATGCCCCTTTTATGTGCGTAACAACGTAATACATTATGATCTAAATGTTCTCTTTGTTCAGGACCTGTACATTTCCCTGGTAACAAAAATTTCACACCCGTTTACCATATCATCATAATCCACTTATGAGAGAATTGTCGTATACTGCCCTCCCCGGAAATACTCATCGGAGATATAAGGGACAATGGCGTAGAGGTTTTGGAGAAATGCCGATGGGTGTTAATGCACAAGATTAATTAATTAAAATATTATAAAAATCTGCTTATTATAAAATAATTATAGTTGCAGATAGAAAATAAATATTATTACTAAGAAAGAGACCTTTAAGACAAACGCTACTTTTTTATGTAAATTTCTATTATACGACATTTCTCTCTGGGGTCATATCCTTACACATTTTAGAATGGCAATAATATTAGTATTAATATTAATAAAAAAAAACGATTTAAAAGATTTTTTTTAAGGAAAATATAAAAATGTCCATAACTTTTTGACAAATTTGTAACAGTGTAAATTATTCAATTTTATTGAATAATTTACACTGTTACAAATTTACCAAAATGCAAAAGTTATGACCGTTTTTTACATATACAATTAAACATTTTTTTTATTATACATTTGTATTATTTATCTAATCAATTATATAATTTCCATCCATTCTTATAACCTTCTCCCATCTTTCTATCAACTTATTTATACCATTAGTGTAAAATTCCGTGGATTTTGATACGAAAAATGTAGTAAGGGATGTTTTTACCTGTTCTATTGTATCAAATTTTTTATCATTTAAAAAATTTTGCAGTGATCGGAATAAATGAAAATCGGAAGGAGCAAGATCTGGAGAATACGGTGGATGCTTGATAACAACCCAATTCAACTCATTTAGCTTGTGTTGGGTGATCATAGCCACATGTGGTCGCGCGTTGTCGTGATGAAACACTCTCCCTTTTCTGTTTACCAATTCTGGTTTATCCTTTTGAAGGGCGATATTCAATTTGGATAATTGCTGATAATATCGTTCTGCTGTAATTGTCTGATTGCGTTCCACGAGTTTAAAATATACAATAACCTTACAATCTCACATAACACAAATCATAACTTTTTTTTGATGGATTTCGGCTTTCGAAGTTGTAAATGGGGCTTGTCCAGGTATAACCCAATGTCTTTTTCTTGTCACGTTGTTGTACACGACCCATTTCTCATCTCCCGTTACCAAACGATGCAAAAAAAAGTTCATGTTTTTAACTCGCACTCAAAGCAACGCACGTTGAAACACGATCCAATAAATTGATGAGGTATCCAAACGTCGTACCGCGAAACCATCCCCATACGCTTCAAATGTCTTAATACGGTTGTTTGGTTGACTTCCATCATTGACGCGATCTCACTGGTGTTTAGACGTGGATTGGTCTCAATTATGACTTTCAACTTGTCGTCATCAGACTTCAATGGCCGCCCGGTACGTGGTTTATCAATTAGTGAAAAATCCCCAAATCGGAATTTTGTAAACCATATTCATACTCGCGGTATTGTCTTTACGGAATTTATAAAGTAAACAATGACGTTAATGCACTTTATCGACCGACATTTTGAAAAAATACAAGGGCTCTTCACTGTACTCTAGTCAGGCCAAAACAGAATAGAAAGTAGAGGAAAAGCAAAGGATGCTAAAGGATATACAATGGAATCATTTAAAAGAAGATACTTTTCATCATTTCTGAAGAAAAAATTTTTTTACCTAGGATCATAAAAAACGGTCATAACTTTTTTCATTCACCCAATACAAATAAATGTGATTTATCCAAATTTCCCTAAAAAATAATTTTTTATTTATCTGCTTATTTCCGGTTTATTAAAGGTGCTATAAAATATTTTCAATAAAAAATAAAATTAATTTCCTTAAGAAATTTGTCATATTTTTAAAAAGATAAATCATAAAAAACCGTGCTTCTTTGCTGTCTCGTAATCGAGATTATTTGTGACATGACCTGTTGACAAATGGCCTTTGGTAGTCATGGTGCACAAAATATCAATTTCAGCATTAATGTTACTTGTACAAAATGACAATAATAACGAAAAAATCCTTTGTCCTTTTAAAAAAAAAGAAAATACTCAAGCGACAATGTTCAAATGCAGCAAGGAGAGGTAAATATTGTACATGAGAAATTATAACAAATTGGCTTCGAAAGCTGTTCTTAAATTGTTGTCAAGCAAATTTTCAAAAATTGAATACGTGCACATTTACACTATTTCCATGGCTATGTTGTATTCGTAAAGGATCTAAACTAACATGTTACCTGAAGACATATTTTTTCTTACCTTGTTTTACTTCATTATTGTGTGTATTTGTCTGTTAAGAAAAAATTATAAAAAATGGAAGAAAAATGGAACAATATTTTCAGGGAATTGTGGGCGTATATGTAAAAAAAAAAAAAAATAAACTCCCTTTCAAGTCCTACAAAATATTTAAATGTAATTTATCTGATTGTTAAATGTAAACATCATTTTCAAAGTGAATATTTCCCTAGCATATAATAGAATAAAAGATCTAAGAAGTGGTACTTACCTGCTAAGGATATGGATTCAAAACAATATAAAATGGAAAGTTAAAATGGCAACCTGGGAAATCAGGACGAAAATCATTCATGTATAATAATGAGCTTTCATTTTTCTCTTTTTCTTGGTTTTTTTTTTCTTCTTTTATTTGTTTATATTTTTGGTCACATAGCAAAATAAAAGAAACGTGCGGATGGTCTCTCTAGCTTAATTCGATTGATCTTTTTTTTTGGAGCTTTCCTTGCTAGTATTTTCTAGTATCCTTTAAAGACGATCATTTATTTGATACTATTTTCTAGTATCCTTTAAAATTTTTTTTTTTTTTTTTGTTTAAAAAGCTAACGTATTGTAAATGTATACAAATTATTTATATTCCGGACCATATGATTTATCGTCAATTATTTAGTATAATATCTTCCCTTTCAACTTCCTTTTTACAAATATTTAAATCCCCCCTTCCCCCACTGCAATTGTCTCTTTTTTATACATACAGACACACTTATACAAATATAACTAATATATTTATGCCATTAAATTTATATTTTACAATTTATTTTTATTTTTTTTTATATATAGTATTTTAGAAAATACTATCTAGAAGGAAAAAAAATTTAAGAGATAAATAAATATAAAGAAATGTTTTGATGAGATAAAAAGTTGAAGAAAAGACAATTTCATGACATCTTTTTGGATTATTTCAAATTTCGTATTCCGTGAGCATATTCATATTAAATACAATTAGATATAAGCTAAATATTAAGATGGATTTTTATTTTCTGGATAGTTAGTTAAGAAAAATGAAGAAATTAAAATACAAATTGGTTGTATTAATTTTTATTTAATTTATTTTATATCCTCTAATAAATTTTCTATGCTTGCGAGAATAATTTCTATATGTTACTGTTATCTACAACAACGTTATTGCCTTGGATGGCTCTTCTACGAGGTCTGTTCAAAAAGTATCGCGAATTTTGTATTTTTTCCAAAATTATTTATTTATTCATGAATATCTATTTTGTCTCCTTCAAAGTAATCCCCACCAGATATTATACACTTGTGCTAACGTTTTTTCCAATCCTCGAAGCAATTCAAAAAATCATTTTTTGTTATCTTGTTCAGCTCCTCTTTCAATGCCGCCTTTATCTACTCAATCGTAGTGTAGCGGCGTCCTTTCATGGGGCTCTCCAGTTTCGGGAACAACAAAAAGTTGCAGTGGGGCAGATCTGGGAAATACGGTGGCTGCGGCATTATTAGTTTGTTGTTTTTAGCCAAAAATTCCGATGCGTGAGCAGGGGCGTTATCATGGTGCAAAAGCCAATTTTTGTTCTTCCACAAATCCGGGCAATTCTGGCGGATTTTTTCTCGCAACTTGCGTATAACTTGCAGGTAATATTCCTTATTAATCGTTCTACCCTGTGGCAAGAATTCATGATGCATCACACCCCTGCAATCGAGGAAAACTGTAAGCAAAACCTTCACATTCGACCGAACTTGCCGCGTTTTTTTCGGTCTTGGCTCGTGCGGTAGCTTCCATTGGGATGATTGAGCTTTGGTTTCCACGACATAACCATAAAACCATGATTCCACACTACTAATGACCCTCTGGAGCAAATTTGGGACATCGCGGGTAGAATCCAACAGCTCCTTAACAATGTTAATTCGATGCTGTTTTTAATCGTAATTGAGCAATTTTGGTACGAATTTCGCAGTGACCCGTCTCACGAGCAAATCATTGGTAAAAATCGAATGGCACGAGCCAATCGATATTTTTAAGTCTTCAGCAACTTCTCTAACAGTGATTCAACGATTGGCCAATACTATTTTCTTCACTTCATCAATGTTTTCGTCTGTTGTTAACGTGCTCGTGCGTCTGCAACGCTTTTCGTCTTTCACATGGTCACCATATTCCACAGTCAACATTCGGAATGTGTCCGAACAATTAATTTTTTCTTCAAACACAAAAATTTGATACAGATTCTTTGATCCATTTTTTGGATTGGACAAAAATCGAGGACGAGCTAAAACACGTCCAAGCAAAGCAGCTCTCAAAAATTAACTGAATATTCAAAATGGCCGAACTCATCAACATAAGTAAGAGACATGAATACCAACATTACGCAACAAAAAAAAATGGAAAATCGAATATACGTAACCCGCGGAAATTCAAAATTCGCGATACTTTTTGAACAGACCTCGTATATTGGCGAAGGTTTATTCTTTCCACTCTTCCTTGAACTTTTATCGATAGTATTAAGTCCTTTCCGTTGAGACAAACAAAAAATTACCTGGACTCAGAAAAAGGATTCTTGAGATGGCCATGTGACAGGTAGCGTTGAAAAAAACCCTTTTCCTGAGCCTTTCAAAATTCCTTTTCTGAACCTCACAAGAGAACCCCAACTTGTTCCACATTTCTAACAGATTTCGATGTTGAAAACCTTTTTCATTTGGGTTTATTTTTTATTGCTTCGAGTCACTCAAATCAACAGCTTTTTTTATACCACCGCAAACTTTTCACTGTTGATAAGACATGTTTCCCTTGGAAGTAAAACTCGCAGATTCCCGAAGGTTAACAAAAAATCGGATGGCCCATCAATGCGTCAAACTTGGCTGTTCTATTTTTTGTAACGCACTATAACACACGAATTCATCTACCGCGCTCTATGGAGCCGTGCAGTTACCGGAAGAGGTTGAAACTTGTGCTGAACAACTAGGGCGAACAAAGTCCAGGTCATTAAGGAGTCAAAGCTGTGTACTTGACGGATCGCTTAGTTTCCTACTGTACATCGTATATGCCCATGACTTTTTTTAAAAATATCACACCTGCAAATATTATTAATCATCGGTTGTTTGTATAAAAAAATTAAGTTTTTCTTTATTTTAGCGATGACCATCTTAAAATATTGCGTGTAAGCGAAAGTTCTGTCTTTTTCGAACACTTGCATTTGTATGCGTTGTCAATTCTTAGTGAGAATTCTGATTCGATTGAAATCGATTTAAACCGTTAATTTACTGTATGATTTGTAGTTTATACACAATTTTTTGTATTTTTGTCAGTTTTTTTAAACTTGTAAAACAGTCAACATGTGTGAAGAAAAAGTGCACTTAAGAAATTGTATATTGTATGAGTTCCCAAAAAAGGGGACTACGCGATAAAGGCAAAAAAAAAAATTGTGTGGCGTATTTGGAGAAGACGCAGTTACAGCTCGAATATTTCGTTTGAAAGATGAACCCAGATCAGGAAGGCCGGGTAATTTTTTTGTTTGGAAAATGAAGCCAGATCAAGAAGATGTCAATGACAAAGTGCTACGCAGTATGATCAGGACAAATCCCATTTTAAATTCCGCAGAACTGGCTTTCAAGCTTGGAATTCATCAGACTGCTCCTTTAGAGCACATTAAAAGGCTTGGTTTTATGTCCAAACTGTCTGTTTGGATGGCATACGAATTAAGCGAAAAAAATTTAATGAATCGAATTTCAATATGTTCTTCAAATCTTGCTCGTCACAAAAGGGAACCGTTTTTGGACCGTTTGGTGACTGGTAATGAAAAGTGGATAGTTTATAAACATGTGGTAAGAAAAAAGGTATCCAAATGTGGCATGCATCAAAAGAACGTTACAAAGGAGAGGCACCACCGACCACATCCAAAAGTGGCGTGCATCAAAAGAAAGTTATGTTGTGTTGTTGGTGGGATCGTACGGGTATTGTCCACTATGAGTTGCTGAAAGAAAATTATACGGTCGATGCTGATCGTTAAACGTAAAAGTCCATATTTGGCCAACAAAAAGGGTGTAATTCTTCACCCTGACAATGCTAGACCGCACATGGCAAGAAAAACTATACAAAAAATTACAGAGTTGGGTTGGAAATGGCAGTGGAAGAATGCTTTGCATCCAAAAACGAGGACTTCTTTGCCAGGGGTTTGGATAAGCTGCCAGAATGCTGGCAGACAGTTGTAACTAATAAAAAAACTTATATTTTAGATTAATTTTTGAATAAAATATTTTAAGAAAAAAAACCACAGAGCTTTCCCTTACACCCTATATATTATCTGATTATAACTATTAGCAATTAGAATAATAATAAAATTTCTTGTATTTGTAGATAAAAGTTGGGCAATTATTTAAAAAAATTTGCTTTGATGCAGGCTAGAATACAGACACAATCCAATCAATAATTTTCATCAAAAATCATTGTTCACTTCAGGTAACTTGATGTTTTTTTTTTTGCTGATTCCTCAGTCGCAAATAACTGATGCTATAGTCGTAAGTTAATAAAAATACAATAACATTTCAATAGGATTTTATTTATAAGGAGGACTTGGTATTTATAGGAATCTATAAGTTCTTTTAAGGACTCCATCTGTTTATGTTATTTTACTTTTTATTAAAAATAATAAAATAATATAAACTGACGGAGTCCTTAAATTTTTCCTATTCATTGTTTCTTGCTCTGAAAATAATTTATTTTGATTAAAATAAATACAAACTTTATAAGAGATGCCTCACTCCAAGAATAATTGTTTTTTTTTTTTATTAATAGGAACAGTAAAAGATTTTAGTATATCCTAGAAAGATGTTGAAATAAAAACGAAATATTTCAATTTATTTAATGCAACGAGAAAAAAATATTATTTTCTAGAAAGGTAATAAAATTAAATTAAGGATTTTTGAATAAAAAAATAAAGATAAAAACATATAACAATGAAAATAGTGAAAATATGAAAGTTTTATAATAAAAATAAATTTTTTCCTCTATTTAATGGAAATTTTCATAGCCAATAGCGTTACACGTAATAAAAAAACCAAAAAATTTGCAAATTATTTTTTTTTAAGTTAAAATTGGATGATTTTTTAAGTGTGTGGTTTTTAAATTTTCAAAAAAATTATTATAAAATTACAAAAGTTATTAAACTTTTTATTTAAATTAAAACGTTAATGCTTGTCATTTATTTTTTAAATATTTTTTCAAGAAAAGGAATGGCCAAAACTATGTTTTAAATAATTTATGTGAGATATTCAAATTTAAACCACTTTTTCGAATATCTCGGATGGTATCTCGCTAATAACACGTGCAATGTTGTCTTCCGAGGCTGTAAGTGACGATAATTTATCGGCATAGACTAGTGATTTCTAATAGTCGCATAAAAAATAGTCTAGAGGCACGATCAAGGCGGCCAACTCATTGGTCCGAGAACGCATCTCTCAAAATGTTCATTGATTCATGTGCTGTGTGGCATGTAGCGCCGTCTTATTAAAACCACATGTCGACCAGATGCAGTTCTTGTATTTTGTGCAAAAAAAAGTTTCAAATCATTAAGCGATACCAAAGAGTTTATTTTTCTGGGTGTAATGGCAGTTCTTGTTTTGCCTGTGGTTGTTTATCAGACTAAATGCATCAATTTTGCTTATTGACAGAAATGGGCTTCGTGGTTGGACGAAACTTTTTCATAAACAAAACGGATTTTCCTCAACTCACCGAAAATTTGATACTTTGGCAGGTTGTTCGGATTCAGTTCTTGCTCGAGCTGTATTTTATACGCTTTCAGACCACGATTCTTGTGTAAAAACATATTAGTCGAGTAATATGTCCATTGTTTCACGTGCTGTGTGGCATGTAGTGCCGTCTTGTTAAAACGACATGTCAATAAGATGCAGTTCTTGCATTTTAGGCAAAACAAAGTTCGAAATCATGGAGCGATAGCGGGTGTAATTGACGGCAACGTTGTGGCTACCGTCATCTTTAAAGAAATATAGACCGAGAATTCCTCACCAAAAAGTGTATTTTTCTGGGTGTAATGGCAATTCTTGTTTTGTTTGTGGTTGTCCATGATACCAAATATGACAATTTTACTTTTTCATAAACCCTTTTAATCAGAAATAACCTTCGTTGCTGAACGAAATTTTTTCCTAAGGCCCACTCAGCAAAAATTCAACGCTTTGGCAGATCGTTCGGCTTTAGTTCTTATACGAGCTGTATTTTATATACTATTAGACCAAGGTCCTTGCGTAAAATCTTCCATATAGTCAAGTAACACAATCCCACTTGCTGTGAACGGCAGTGGATGGACAAATCGCGGTCCTCACCAACCACTGGACGTTACGGCAGCAATATTTTCCTCTGTACGCACACGGGTTAGTGGTTTGATGTCCAATAATGTCAAATTGCTTCAAAATTTCTTCACTATTGCTTAAAGTGTTTACTCAATAGTAGATCGATTAAGACACATTTTTTACAGAGCACGAATTTTGCTAATAAAATTCAATAATTTGTAAGTATTGATCGAGTGTAAATCGTTCCATGATGAAATAGCAATGCTAACTGAGCACTTTTGACGTGTTACGCATTATCTGTCCATAATAAAAACCAAGCAGCAAAGAAAATCACCCAATTTGTTCGCGAAAATTTAAGAATAATTTATATTTTAATCGATTTTATACACCCTCTTACAATTTCTATTAAAGTAAAACAAATAACAAAATTCCCCTGTATTATAATGAGGAACACTTTTATATTAGTTATTATTGAAGCTCAAGGCATTATTGCAAATTATTGAACATTTATTCCTTTTGCCATTTTTTTCCTAGAACTTTCTTTAATAAATAATATTGAATTTTCATGTTCATTTGTTACTTCAGGCAATAAATCTAATCAATATTCAATTCTATTTATGGGCTTGTAGTTAAAATTTTGTTTTGTTTAAATTGAAAAAAAAAAAACAAAAACAAAAATATATTATTCCCCTAATTATCTCAAAGGATATTTTTCTTGTTTTGTATTTATTTCTTAGGAAATGTTTTAGGAAAATAAGGTTACTCATTAATGTTTAAAGTTGCTTTGAAATAAAAATAGATACAAAAACATGTCTCCTATTTCTGATGTAATAAAAAGGAATATTTTATACACAAAATCCTATACGCCAAAAATATTCCACCGCTTCTTTATTTCTATAAATTTACTGAAAATAAGGATAGGTAATAATTTATATTTTTTTATAATATTTTTTTTTTGTTTTTAAATATTGACAAAGGATATAGACTATTTTAATTAGATCTGAAGCCTTGACAATTTACCGAGCTCGTTCTTGTAGACTTACAGCGAAGATCCAAAATAAAAGGTAAGTTCGCTTAAACGGCATAACTTGTAAAAACCATGGGAGACCTACAGCACCAGAAATTCGGTCCGAATAAAATAAATTAACAAGTCCCTCTAACAACGGTTAAGTTTTACTGAGATAAACTGTCCTATTTGGGTACGTGGCAGTGAGGAACTAATTATTCCACTCCTACAGGAGTTCTTTATTCTATTCAAATTAGACTATTAAGGCATAAAAAAACTATACCCTTCATAGATAAGTAAAAATCTCAGATTTTTCGGGGCAAAAAATAATACTTAACGTTCACTGCAAGGAGTAGATAAACTGCGGCCAAAAGCGGTGGTGCCCACCGTGAAGCAATACAGTGGCTCGATTATAGTTTGATGTTGCTTCTTTAGGGATGAAGTAGAATATTTGGCCAGGATTAATGAAACCTAAAAAAGGAACAGTATTTTAATATTTTAAAGTAGATTTCTCTTCCACGGAGGTTTCATCTAATAATTGGTGAAGGAGTCGTTATGGAAGAGGTTTATAATCAAAATTATGTGGAGATTTTCTAAAAATATCTAATTAGTAGCTAATTTAGAAAACATGGCATGACCTAAACAATAAAGCGAATCTAACCCTAGAGAAATTTTATAATTTATGAGCATAGTCTATCCTCCAGGAAAGACTTATGGAAGATTCACTTTTGAAATGAGATAGGTTGAGAATCGCACACCAACAAACGTAAAATAGGTTTTATCTGAGCAAAAAAATGTTGGTATTATGGAGTTGATTGAACCAACATTCCCTTTATCTATTAATCTCTTACAACTACTAAATCTTCTGTATAAAATCTTAATAAACTCTAACTATCCTCCCTTCCGAATAACAGACAAGCTCGTTTAGATAGAATGTCCTCATGGTTGTGGCGCTATAAAGTGTCCCTTGGAATAATTCACTAAGATCACCTACAAATAAATAAATGATTTTTCACTTGTTCAATGTAATTTCCGAGTGTTATACAATATATTTTTGTTAACGCCAAAGGTGGGGGCATGTTCAGTAAACGTTTAATTACCGAATTTCTCTTAAGGGTCACTAATGACTAATAACGCTTCCCCTGGAGCCAATTTAAATCATAATAATAGAAAGAAGAGCTTCGGGGTCATATCAGGAGAATGCATTTCTCGGTTTAACCAAATATTAATGAACAAGAAGTGTCAATGAATCCTTAATTTTAAACCGTCAATGAATCCTCAATTTTTCAACGGCTTTAACGTGTTTTTTGGGTATTAGGCAATTTTTTTAAGTGAGGGACACTTTGAAAAATCACTTCTGACACCTTTTTACGAAGTTCTTTTAGCGAGAAATCATCAGTATCGGTAAAGATGCAAAACTTAACTCAACTTTGCAACTGCCATAAATAAACTTATGAAACTAATCATCTGAAGTTTGACACAAATTTCAGTTAAAGTCATGCCAACTTAAGAAAAAAAAATGCCAAATTATAGCAACTTTTTCATCCATACGGTATGTGCGATATTAAAAAAAAAAAAATCTTTTACTCGATAAATACTTTCTTCTATTAGGGATTAAAAGTTTTGAAATGTTGGTAAGTTGTTAATTCTTAACATTTCGGTATATCTTAGTTAGCAACAACAAAATAAGGATAATACGATAACCTAAAATCAACGCAACTCCAAACAGTTACGAGAATGTATAACACATTAATGGCAACTTACCTATTAATACGCATCGAAGCTATGAACAGAATTCCGTATTAATATTTCCCAGTTGTTACCATAATGAGACTAATTAGAAAACTAATGAAACAGCATCTCGCAAAAGGATGTAAGGTTGTTTTTACTCGTTTGTAATTAAGGGATAAGGGCTAATAATCAAATCAACCTCCACCTTGATACGGACTACAAAACAACATGGAATAAATATTAATTAAATATTTTATACAAAACATTAAATTTAATTTTTGCCAAATGACAATACCTTCGTTAAGAATTTTCAGACAAAAACAAAAAAAAAGATATCAGATAATAATTGAAAATATCTGAACGCATTTTTCTTCGTTGTTTATTTTTAATTTTCAAACAAAATAGTAAAAAGCCAATTCAGATAATAATAGTAATTAACATAAAGGGATATGGAGACTAAACAACATCCTTTGAAGTTTCTCCTCTTCACGGGTAATGTACGAGGTCTGCTCAAAAAGTATAGCGAATTTTGTGTTTTTTTCAAAAATTATTTATTTATTCATGAATATCTATTTTGTCCCCTTTCAAGTAATCCTTACCAGATATTATACACTTGTGCTAACGTTTTTCCCAATCCTCGAAGCAATTCAAAAAATCATTTTCCTTTTTTATGAAAAAAAAAAACGATTGAGCAATCTTTATCGTCTCAATCGAAGCGTAGCGTGGTCCTTTCATGGGGCTCTTCAGTTTTGAGAATAAAAAAAAGTCACATGAGGCCAGATCTGGGAAATACGGTGACTGCGGCATTATTAGTGTGTTGTTTTTGGGCAAAAATTTGCGCACAAGCAACGATGCGTGAGCAGGGACGTTATCATGGTGCAAAAGCCAATTTTTATTCTTTCACAAATCCGGGCGTTTCTGGCGCATTGCTTCTCGCAACTTGCGCTTTACTTGCAGGTAATATTCTTTATTGATCGTTCTACCCTGTGGCAAGAACTCATGACGCACCACGCCCCTGCAATCGAAGAAAACTGTAAGCAAAACCTTCACATTCGACCGAACTTGGCGCGCTTTTTTCAGTCTTGGCTCATGCGGCAGCTTCTATTGGGATGATTGAGCTTTGGTTTCCACGTTATAACCATAAAACCATGATTCGTCACCAGTTATGGCCTTCAGGAGCAAATTTGGGACATCGCGAATAGAGTGCAACAGCTCCTTAGCAATGTTAATGCGATGCTGTTTTTGGTCGAAATTGAGCAATTTTGGTACGAATTTCGCAGCGATCCGTCTCACGTCAAAATATTGGTAAAAATCGAACGGCACGAGGCAATCGATATATTGATTTAAGTCCTCAGCAATTTCTCCAACGGTGATTCGACGATTGTCCAATACTATTTTCTTCACTTCATCAATGTTTTCGTCTGTTTTTGACATACTCGGGCGTCTGGCAAGCTTTTCGTCGTTCACATCTTCTCGCTCCACTGAGAACATTTTGTACCACCGATAAACGTTGCTTCTGTCCAAGGTAGCTTCACCATATGCCACAGTCAACATTCGGAATGCGTCCGCCCAGTTAATTAATTGTGTTTTTCACACAAAATTTGATACAGATTCTTTGATCCATTTTTTTGGAATGGGCAAAAATTTAAGACGAGCCAAAACACGTGCAAGCAAAGCAGCTGTCAAAATTAACTGAACATACAAAATGGCCGAACTTGTCGGCATAAGTGAAAGACATTAGTATCAATATAACGCTACAAAAAATCGAAAATTCGCGATACTTTTTGAACAGACCTCGTACGTAACCCGCGAAAATTCAAAATTCGCGATACTTTTTGAACATACCTCGTATGTGAATGTAAGTTGAAACTTTATATTTTAACAAATCACGGTACCAGTGGATTAGAGAATAGATTTTATTGAACAATGGCAACAAGGTATAATGGAAAGACGAGAATGAATCTTTTTATAACGAGATATAACTGATAAATAAGTCGATTTCGAATAATTAAGGGGGCATTGATAATTTTATGAAATATTTTTGACTGAAAGGATTGAATTTGAGAGAAAAAATGAATATTGCGCTGAATTCTAGTCCGTAAGTTTATATTGGTTTTAGTATAGCGTTTTCTGTTCATTATGAGTTCAGAACTTTTATTTAAAAGTCGAAATATTTTACAATATCGTCCATTTAGTTCTAGTCTTTTAAATCTTATCTATGAATTTTATACCAAGCAATATTAAAATTTGGTTATTTTATCATATTCTTTAATAGAACAATTTTGATTTTCATTTGGAAAAGTTTCGAAATTCTTGTGGCATTAAACAAAATTTTTCTTAATGGATTTTCACCATAACTTCAGATTAGGATGGTTACAAAATCTGATTAAATTCTAATCGAAAACCATAATTTCGGTTAGAAAATCTGATTAAATATTTGGTTTTCATCTATATTGAAATTCCATTAACTTAATTTTAATTGAAAATAATTTACTCAAACTATAAAATAATACGTTATAGATTTTGCAGTTTAGTAAAGTACCGCTGCGTCATTTTAAAAGTTGCCTTACGAACATATATTTTAAGTAATTTATTATGTAGCTATAAATTTGTTAATTTTTTATAATTAACTAGCTAAAATGTAGGTGCTTTACCCCTCAATAAATATACACATGGAGTTTTATTTTTAGTTGAAATTTATTTTTTGGTTTTCCTACTTTGGACCATGGTCAAAGCGAGCATTTTCTAAATTTAATCGAGCAATACTTAGCGATACTTGATGTGCTAATCATCAAATTTAATAATTAAAATTGAGTTTGTAAATGTAATTGAATTTTGATAATTGGAAACCACAATTCAAAAAAAATTTAATAACATATAAATTTCCTCATTTATTTATATAATTTAATAATAATACTCGCGCCAGATCGAACATTGCTGACAATACGATCGCTCTACATGGCAATGTGGCTCTGTCACACGACCATCGCCTTTAACGTGTTTTTCACGGAAATCTGGTTAACCTTGGTTCATAGCCTCCTCTTTTATGCGATTCAAGTCCATGTGACAATTTTTTTGGTTCCCCAAAATCAAAAAATATTAGAAAGCACATAATTTTTATATTAGGGATTAAGATGTGCCCAATCAACGCACTGGCAACCATGATTGGTGATTTACAATATTTTGGTTTCCTAAAGCATATTTGAAGGGATAAGGAAACTAACTTAGAAAGGAACATAGTTTTTGGGAATTAATGTGGGTCCATGGCTCAAAGGGATTCGAACTGACAACCCGTTGACTGGTAGTCCAGAACGCCAATGACTGTACTACTAGGTCGGCTTATATTATGAAGAGATTTTTTGTCGTAAAATGGGATTCATTTGGTTTTTCAGCCAATCTAAAAGACATAATTCTAATCTGTGTGTTAATTTTTTGGTTCTAGAAGACCACAAAACTATTTGAAAGGTACTTCGATAATATTAAAAGGAGTGTAACCAAGGAGGTGCCTTCGATGTTGCATAACTGCTCAAGTGAACTTATTTGCAGGGTATACCGTTGACGTATGAAAATAAAATAAAATTGTTGCCAGCAAATTCAATATCAATTTCATTAATTTTCTGTTGCTTAGTTAGCATTGCCATTTTATTATGGAAATATTGAAATCCAAACAATTCTGCTAAATTATTGAATTTAATTATGAAAATTCGTGCTCTGTGAAAAATGTGTCATACTCTACCTACTATTAAGCAAGCAGATCAAGCTATTGTGACAAAATTTCGCAGTAATTTGACATTATTGGATATGACACCCCAAACCTGTGTGCGTAGAGCAAACTTTTGCTGACATAGCGTCCAGTATAGGTGAAGACAGCGATTCTCCGTCCGTCACCGTTCACAGCAATTGGGATTGTGTTACCCGACTATGTGGAAGAATTTTGGTCTGAAAGCGTATAAGAAAGCGCTCGTACAAAAGCAGAAGCCCAGCAACATGCCAAAGCTTCAAATTTTCGGTGAGTGGGCCTTAGGACAATTTGAGAAAAATCAGTTTTTTTAACAAAAAATTGCGTTCAGTGACGAAGCCCGTTTCTGTGACTATGCAAAATTGTTGCATTTGGTCTGATGAACAACCACAGGCCAAACAGAAACTGCCATTGCACCCACAAAAATGGACTTTTTGGAGCAATTTATGGGCCGGTGGAATCATCGATCCATATTTCATTAAAGATGATGCTGACCGTAACGTTACCGTCATTGGCGACCGCTATCGTTCGATGATTTCAATCTTTTTTTTTGCTTCAAATGCAAGAACTGCATCTGCTCGACATGTCCACATAGTGTAAGAAACAATGGAAATGTTGAGACATGAGTTCGGTCCACATAGTGTAAGAAACAATGGAAATGTTGAGACATGAGTTCAACAAAACGGCGATACATACCACACAGTGTAAGAAACAATGGAAATGTTGAGACATGAGTTCGGTGATCCATTTATCTGACATTTCGGACCGGTGATGAGCTCGGTGATTCATTTATCTGACGTTTTGGATCTGCCATCTAGATCGTGCGATTTGATTATAATTGCGAAGGAAAGGCGTACTAATAACTGAAGTCGCTTGAAATCGATTGGCAAATTGGGGGAGGAATCATTTATAACTGAATTATACCTGTAAAAACATAGTCGCATTTATACCGGAATTATATTTGAATAAATTTTTCATTGGTTTAGAGAATATAAATAAATAAATAAAATAATTTATTAATACGAAAAAATGCAAAGAAATGAACATATTTTGTTGTGCAACTATTTGAAAAGTTATAGTAAAATGGGCAGCGCACAAACACTCTCAGTACCCAAAAACTCTTATATGGTATACAAATTTTCTGATGAACTGTTGAGCTATTTAGGAGTCTCTAGCAAACCTATAGACAGACAAACAGTCGTTTTTATATATGTTTACTAATTATTAATTATTAATTAAATAATAACAGACAAAAAACATCGAAATGTAAAAAGTTTTTTCTATTATAAAGACGGATTTAGCCAGCGCCATATTACGCGCAAAATTTTCTTCTGCGTTGAGGCGTATTTCTCGTCCTTTTTATATAATAGTAATTTTTCTTAAAAAAGGTTAGTCTTCTAAAAAAAGAAAAATTACTATTATATAAAAAGGACTATCAAAACCCACCAGTAACCCACCAGGAAAAAAAGTGACTGACTGGTGTATACTGAGGTCTGACGATATAATTCTTTGAAAATGAAGCAGGAGAGACCTTTATCCTCCATTCTGAGCACTATGGGCGTATAATAGTTGGCCTTTTTCTTGGCTTTAACTTAAAGATTCAGAATAAATAATGCCAAAAGTAACTAAACATAATAAATTAATGCTTTATTGTGCAAAAATTAGCCAGAACACGTGGTTCCAAGGTTTAGTGATGACAATTTGCCTCAAAGATCATGTGATTTGACGCTGTTGGACTTTTTCTTGTAAAACTACATACCTACAAAATTATATTTACATATACCTAAATTTATAAAAAAAAATATCAAAAATTACTATAAAAGGATAGAGTCCTGAAAAAAGTATCGTGGTAATTATTTTAGTAATTACCATTTCTTAATTAATATTATTAATAAAAAATTTAGCCAAATGTTGAATTTATAAACTAAATTATTTTATTTGACTTTCTAGAGTCTAAATAGGAAAAGGGTTTTTCTTTTATAACAAAGTTAATATTTTGTTTTATTCTGACTTACTATAATAAAATTTATTTAATAAATAATATTTTTTTCATATGGTATAAACTTTAAAGATATTTGAAAAAAACCAAAAATAAGTAAAACTTTTTATACAGTATACAAAATATTGTATTGGAGATATTATATAGTATTAATAGTACGAAAACTTTAAATACTCTTACAGCATTTTGGATAATCATGAACATAGGTCTATGCTAGCCTTAATATCATGAATTTGTAGAGTAAAATTCTAATAAATTATTGATTATTGAAATTTCTACAATTTCAATAATCAATAATAATTTAAAATCTAAAAGTACGATATGAGAATGCATTTTCAAATTTATATGATTGATTTTTTGTTGAAAAGTCTACTACTATACGCCAGATACGAGTAACGATTCAAATTGAATTTGTAAGTAAATTCTGGATAAATTAATGCCTTTAAATCATTGTTATGTATTGTTGAAAACTAATATGAGTATATTAAACTATATTCAAAATTCAAATATAAACTTCGAATGTGGTTTAAACGCAGTAGTTTCATGTATAGTTGTACGAGTATTCTGAAGGGCTAACTTTATCAAATATTCATAGAGTAGACGTTTATCCAAGGCTAGTAAACATGGCAGTATACTTCCATCATGTTGAATTATTATACAATTAATTCAATTGAAGTGTCCTCGATTTGCTCCATCCAAGAAATTTAAATTAAGCTCTAATAAAAATTAGTTAATAAACTATATCGTAGAGAAATTTTCTTTATATTTTTATACCTAAAAAAATTGTTAAAATAGTTTTAAAAAGTTAGCTTATTAAAATAGTTAAACATAAAATTTGTTTGATAATTTTTTAATTTTGATTACTTACTCTCCTTGGAATCCTTCCAAAAATCTTTGAAAAAAAGCGCTTCACTGTTTACATCCCCTCCTCGAGTCCTCTCAATCATCAATTTGGTTTCTGCTCCAAATCAAGTTGTCGATTTCATTACATCTTTTTTGAGAAAGAAAAGAGTGTTCTCCCGATGTGTCTTGCTATAACTTAAGCTTTTGGTAGAGTTTGGCATATGGACTTTCTCTAGGAGCTCAAGAAGATTCCTCCTTCTATCTATTTCCTAGTACTAAGATCATTCATTTCCAAACGACACTTCCAAGTAAACGAATCCAACGAACTCTCCAATATCTCTCCGATATTGGCTGGTGTTCCACAGGAAAGTGTACTTGGGCCCATTCTCTACAATATTTATACATCCGAAATTTACAATCGGTCCCAATATATAGTTCACATCTTAATGTGAAAAAAGTTAATGAACGTAAAACTAGCCACGTGACTTTTACTCTCCGCCGTGAACCATATTCTCTCATACGAGGTCTGTTCAAAAAGTATCACAAATTTTGAATTTCCGCGGGTTACGTATATTCGATTTTCGATTTTTTATGGCGTTATGTTGGTACTTATGTCTCTCACTAATGCCGACAAGTTCGGCCATTTTGAATATTCAGTTAATTTTTGACAGCTGCTTTACTTGCACGTGCTTTGGCTCGTCTTCGATTTTTGCTCAATTTCGACCAAAAACAGCATCGCATTAACATTGCTAAGGAGCTGTTGGACTCAGTCTGCGATGACCAAAATTTGCTCCAGATGGTCATAACTGGTGACGAATCATGGACTTATGATTACGGCGTGAAAATCAAAGCTCAATCATCCCAATGGAAGCTGCCGCACGAGCCAAGAACGAAAAAAGCACCAAGTTCGGTCGAAAGTGAAGGTTTTGCTTACAGTTTCCTTCGATTGTAGGGGCTTGGTGCATCATGAGTTCTTGACACAAGGTAGAACGGTCAATAAGGAATATTACCTGTAAGTTATGCGCAAGTTGCGTGAAGCAATCCGCCACAAACGGCCGGATTTGTGGAAGAACAAAATTGACTTTTGCACTATGGTAACGCCCTGCTCACGGGGCACTATGGTAACGCCCCTGCAAATTTTTGGTCAGAAACAACACACTAATAATGCCGCAGCCACCGTATTCTCCAGATCTGGCCCCGTGTGACTTTTTTTTATTCCCGAAACTGAAGAGCCCCATGAAAGGACGACGCTACGCTACGATTGAGGAGATAAAGACGGCATCAAAGGAGGAGCTGAACAGACAAACGCTTGACATGGAATCCACATACAAGACTTAAAATACAAGAATTAAAAAGACAATATCTGCAACTACTTCGATTTCTAGACACACATCTTAAATTTACTATAAACAGCAAAGTACTTTTACGCAATGCCCAACTGAAACCAATATGGACTTACGGACTTAAACTCTGGGGTCGTCTATGCCTTTCCCATCAAGTTCAATTTTTTTAATCAATAATACTCCGTAAAATTTCCGATGCTCAGTTTTATATTCACAATAATTTTATTCACTTTTATTCATGATGTGGTTGTGTCTCGTTATAAAAAGTTGCATTCTCGTGTCTCCAATTATACTAATTCCCTTGTTCAAGAACTATCCTCTACTTCCTTTCCTAAAAACACCCATCAGAGGCCCTGTCTTCTCTACACGTTTCGGTTTTACGACGACGTCATACTGTTGATTGAGCCCAACAATACATTGATATCCTGGCCAATACCATTGCTTTATCAGATGACTTATCTCCTCCACAGGTCCCGGTTTTCGCCAAAGTTATCCAGTTTATCAAGCCATACTCTATTTTAGTATCCTGGCCAATACCATTGCTCTATCAAAGTCCTTGTCTTCTTCATATATTCTGGCCTTACCTAAAGATTATCTAATTTTTCAGGCACCAACTATTTGTTTTAGTTGCTTCAGAGGACGCTTTGGCATCCAGTTCGTTAAGCCAAAAAATTGTCTCCTTCAGATGCTTCGGTTTTGCGTTAAAGCTATCCAGTTCATCATGCCCAGAAATTGTTAGTATCCTTTCCAATAGCATTGCTCTATCAGCAGTCTTGTTTCTTCTACACGTTTTCTTGCGGTTTATCCGGTTTCAAATGTTTAGTATCTTTCCAAAAATAATTGTTCCATTGAATACCTTATTTCCATCCTTGCATATTTAGTATCCTTGCAGATTTTATCTTTCTATATATGTAAGATCACCTCCCCTATATGCCATGGTTTCGCGCCGATACTGTCCATTTTATCAAGTAATGACCTACTTACTACTGAGTATAATCGTAGCTTTCTCAATGCAATATGCTCCAAAATGCTTCTTCCTCATGCATGGGACTAAATGTTGCTTGGACAATCTCCTTCCCAAACCTAGTCAAGGTGGCAATAATTTCCACTAAGAAGCCAAATCTCTAGAGACTAATATAAGAACTGCCAAAACAAAAATTCTGTACAGACTCACGCAATCATATTCGTTCAGTACACGGAGTTGGTCTAATTACTTTTCTATATTGATACATCCATAAATCGAAAAATATACCCCGTCTAATAAAATATGAACAAAGTCTAATGCCTGATAACAATCAATAAATAAAAGATAAATTACCATTGATAATTTTCAAATATATTTCAAATATGAAATACGCCATACCTAGGCTATACCTGATAAAACGAATAGAATTAATAAACGCGTCGTCTATTAAATAACTGATAACCGTGACACTGAATTCATTATTCAAGGTCCTCTCTCATTACTCATTTTCGATTATTATTTTTTCTGTTTATAAATATTTTTATAGAATTCTTTTAATTGTAATTTTTCGGAGATATTTGCTAAAAAATTCACAAACTTAAAAAGGATCAAAGCGTTCCATTTCAATAATTGTTTTGGACATTTTTAAAATTGTTTGATATTAAAATTTCTATTTGAAAAAAAGATGTTTTTTTTTTAATTTAATTAAATCTATCAAATAATAAACATATAAAAATTGTAAGAAAAATTAATTATTTCATATAATATTTTTAATTGGCGGGAAGGATAAAAAGGAGAATAATTCTTTTGTTCAAATAAAAACAATTTTATTTTGACATATTTCACTGTAAAGTAAAATCACCTTTGCAATGTTCGAAATTAATACTTTCTACCATATATTAAATCTATCCCTTAACATTAATGTTCAGATTTCATAAAATATTTACGAGGGTCGTTCAATAAGTCCCTAGAAAATCCAAGAAATTGCGCTCATAGTGTCGATAAAGATTTTCGAGGGTCGTTCAATAAGTCCCTAGAAAATCCTGCATTATCAACAGGAAAGCTGTCAAAATTTCAGCTCGATCCATAGCGTAGGTCAATTTCTATCGTCGATTAAAGTTAACGACATTTATTTGTGCATAACAATAAAAAAAAAACGCGAGTTTAGGGCTGTCATCAAACATCTCCATTTGAAAGGCTTAAGCCCGAAAGAAATCAAAGCCGAGTTGGATGCAGTTCATGGGACATCTGCACCTGTGTTTGCGACGGGTAAATGAATTTAAACGTGGCCGTTCATCCACAAAAGATGAACATCGTTCAGGACACCCAGTTGAGGTATCTACTCCTGAAATCATCGACAAAATCCACGATCTGATTTTGAACGATCGGCGAATTAAAGTGCGCGAATTAGTTGAGGCCACGGGCATATCACAAGGTACAGTCGCTTCAATTTTGCATGAAAAATTGTCTGTGAAAAAAATTGCGGCAAGATGGGTACCGCGTTTGCTCTCAGAGGAGAAGAAGTGCAATCGTGAAGTGGACTCTGAGGCTATGTTGACACTCTTTCATCGCAATCCTGCTGAATTCCTTCGTCGATATGTCACTGTGGACGAAACCTGGATACACTATTACACTCCAGAAACGAAGAGACAGTCATCACAGTGGATTTTCACCCTTGAAAAGGCTCCGAAGAAGGCAAAAACTGTGCCATCGGCCGGCAAGGTGATGGCCACGGTCTTTTGGGATTCGCAGGGCAACATTTTTATCGACTACTTGGAAAAAGGAAAAACAATAACAGGAGCGTATTACGCGTCGTTATTGCAACGGTTGAGCGAGGAAATCAAAGAGAAAAGCCCCCATCTGAAGAAGAAAAAAATCCTCTTGCATCAGGACAATGCGCGTGTGCGCACGTGCGCTGTTTCCATGGCCAAAATTGTGGAATTGAGAATGGAATTATTGCAGCATCCCGCTTATTCACCAGATTTGGCCCCGAGTGACTATTTTATTTTCCACAATCTGAAGAAATGGCTTGGCGGACGACGGTTCACTTCCAACGAGGACGTCATTGCTCAAACGGATGAGTATTTTTGCAGAACTTCCGAAATCCTATTTTTTGGACGGGATAAAAATTTTGGAAAAGAATATAGAGCTAAAAGGAGATTATGTTAAAAAATAAAAATTATTTTTTTTTAAAAACAGTTTTTTTTCATATTTTTCTAAGGACTTATTGAACGACTCTCGTACTATTTCTCTTCAGAGACATTTTGTTAAAAGATTAATTTGAAATGAAGTTAATTCAAAGTGATTTGCTACGAAATTCCTCTGAAATACCAAATCTACAATATAAATAATTTAAAAATAGTTCAATCTTCATTCATTCATTCCAATTGATTACTTTATCTTCATGAGATCAAATCGAATCTGCTACCTTCAGAAAAATCTTATCACAATTTTAATTTTTTTAAATTTAACAAAATAAAAATTGCATTTCAAAGGCTTTGCAAATTTTTTATTTGTATAATAAGGACGATATGGAAATGGAAAATGAGTATCTGAGTTAAATTATTTAAATAAATATCAATCCTTAGAAGTATACTTGAAGATAAGACTGAAGATAATTTTGTTATTATATCACATGATGAAATGATGTTTACAAATTAAAGAGTGTATTTACTTTTTTGTTGTTGTTCAAAATCTAATTTTTTCAATAACTGATGTCTTTTGCTTCAAATATTTACTCTCATCAACATCATTTATGCTGGCTACTCAGCGAAGGGAATAAATTTTCTCCATTAATTCTATAGATTTTCTCTAAGATAATAATTTTTAAAGCTTCTTTATTTTTGAATGAATAATGATAATACAAATATTTGAATTCATTTTCCTTATATTTATTCGAGTATAAGTACTTAAATTTATCCTTTAAAATTCTCCAGAATAATATTATGTAATAATAATTTGTAGGTATTTTGCAGGCAGTCTAAACAATCTAAACAAATGGAAGAATTCTTAAATTTTTTTTCCATTACTCAAAGAATATAATTTTTTTTCGAGTTTTATATTATAAAATATCATTTTCAAATTTTACTTGATTAATGTAAGCAATATATTACAGAATTATCTGAAAATTTTTATTTCTTCAAAATTACTTTTATAAAATGGCTTAACGCAAATATTTACTCCACCTGAGGACATACTAGAGAAGGCTAAATGTACTAAATTTGAGACAGAACTATCTATTGCCTTACCCATGAGTCTTCTCCCAAAAGTAATCACTTCTTATGAAGTTGCCAATTCAGTATCTACAGGAGTAATAATTTTCCTTGCTCCGCTGAATAACTCTATCCTTAGAACAACATATTTGCCAATTCATAAATTGAGACAAATAAGCCTTCTTCCAATTCTCTCGAAAATCTTTGAAAAAATAGTCCCCCACCATTTTTATCCCCTACTTAAATCTTCAAATTTATCTCCCAACCACTAATTTGGTTTCCGAATTGTCGATTCCATTGCATCTTTTTTTAGAAAGAAAAGAGTACTGTCCTGGTGTGTTTATTGATATATAGTAAGCCAAGTTTTTGATAAAGTTTGGCATCCGTGCTTACTCTAGAAGCTCAAGAAAATAATTCCTTATATAAATTTTCTAGTCCTAAGATCATTATCTTCCAACCGACACTTTCAAATAAACGAATTCAACGAACTTTCCAATATCTCTTCGATATTGGCTGGTGTTCCACAGGAAAGTATACTCGGACCCATCCTCTACAACATTTCTACATCCGATATTCTAATGTGTCCAAATACTTTCTTGCTACATACAATATGCTTCTGAAATTCTCCAAACCCAAATCCAAACCCTCCAGGTGAAGAGTAAAAGTTAATAAACGTAAATCTACCCACGTGACTTTTGCGCTCCTCTATGAACCATGTTCTCTTATATGCCTTAATGATAAAAATGTGCTAAACTAACAATAGACAGCAAATTACTTTTAAACAATGCCCTTATGAAACCAATATGGACTTATGGACTTCTAAGCCTTCCAATAATCACCGAATCCAATTTCTTCAATCAAAAATACTCCGTACAATTGTCGACGCTTCCTTTTATATTCGCAATAACGTTATCCACCACGATCTCAAAGTCCCTTTTGACTATGACATTACTGTGTCTCGTTATAAAAAGTTTCATTCCCATACCTCTAATCATACTAATCTCCTTGTCCGAAAACTATCCTCTACTTCCTTTTAAAAAAAAAAAAACACATCGAAGACTTAGGCGTCACTGGTCGCGTGATTTATTAAAATATAAGGTTTTCCAATAAGAGTAATATGATTTCTAAGTGACGTTTCGGCCATTTGTAATATGTCATAATCTGTTATTTTTTTTCATTGTATTCAATCGTTGTTATTTATTATCAAAATAATCGTTCTCCAATTGCAACTTTTCGTGCACTTTTGCCATTTGATGGTCGTAATAATCGTCCAACTGTGCTCGCTATTCGTTGAATTGTTAAAAATTTTGAGCGTACATTTTCTTCACATAATGTTCAAGTGCTAATAAGATAAAGAACCGCTCGAAGTAATGAAAATATTGCTGCCGTTCAGACAAGTGTTGCTGAAGACCGCAATTTGTCGATTCCATGACGTTCTCAAGAATTGGGACTGTCTCAAACCACATCCTGGCAAATTTTGAGAAAGGATTTGGGCTTGTATCCGTTTAAAATTGTTATTACTCAAGAACTGAAGCTATTGGACCACCGTAAACGTCGTGAATTTGCTGATTTTGTCTTGGAACAACTTGAAAACGATAACGATTGTTTTAAAGAAAATCATCTTCTCCGATGAGGCTCACTTTCATCTGAGTGGTGCGGTAAATAAACAAAACTGTCGATTCTGGTGCGAAGAAAATCCACAAATTATTCATGAACACCCATTACATTCACCTAAGTTGACAGTTTGGTGTGGGTTTTGGTCTGGTGGAATCATCAGTCCGTACTTCTTTCGAAATGAAGCTGGTAACACCGTTACTGTCAATGGGGAGCGGTATAATCGATGCTAACCAACTTTTTATAGCCAAAATTGGAAGAAGTTGATCTTGACAACATCTGGTTCCAATAAGACGGGGCTACGTGCCACACAGCACGTGCAACAACCGAATTATTGCGTGAAAAGTTTCGTGATTCGATTATTTCAAGAAATTGTGACATTGAATGGCCTCCAAGAAGTTGTGATTTAACACCATTAGACTATTTCTTGTGGGGTTATTTGAAGTTATTGGTCTTTAGTAATAAACCTGACTCTCTTCAAGCTTTAGAAGTCAATATTGAACGTGCTATTCATGACATACGACTTGATTTAGTGGAAAAAGTGCTCGAAAATTGGTTTCATCGATTAGTGTATTCAAACATTTGAATTTCCTTAACAATTAGTGTGTATTTTTTTTAAAGAAATCATATCACTCCTATTCGAAAACCCTTTACTAAATCTTAACATAAGCACACGCCAGCAGAAGAAACTTTGATGGAGGTTTACTCCCGATAACCTTTTACGTTAATTAAACCTATTTAATTTTCTGCTTATTACCATATTGTTGTTGTAGATATTTGTAAAACAAAGCATTTAATTTGATATAATTTCTCAAAATTCTCACTCAAATAATTTATTATAAAAAATAAAATTTATTATTCAATTTTTATGATATAATTCAATTATATTATATTAATGGAATTTTTATTAAAAGAAAAGTTACACAATTTTTAAAACTGTCCATAACTTATTTCTTGTTTGTAACTACTTACTTAGTAACTAATAGAAATTATTTAATAGATACTAAACATTTCATTTATTTGAAATTATTAATATTTGGGAACTCTTGAAAAATAAAATTATTTATGGTCAAGAAACTATGCTTTTATCAAACAACTTCTCTTCAAGTTTGTAGAGAAATATCCAAATTTCGAATTTGATAAGTTGTCCATTTTTAAAAGTTTTCATCTTCAAACTTTTTTAATACTAATACCTCTTCTTATTCCACTTCTATATAAATTTGTTGATTTTAATTGAAAAATTTCCTGCTCCTTATGAAACAGATTCATTTTTATACGATTCAATCTTGTTTTAAAGGTAAATCCATTCTAGCATAAGAAGTGGAAAAGTTCGAATTGAAAATTTATGGACTGGTAAGTGCTCGAATTGAATATGGCCACTTTGGTTTGCGAATTTGCTAAGCCTTCAGGCAGTCACTAAATAATGGAAAAAATTTGTTTTTAAATTTTATTTTATATCGGTTATTTTTTTTAAAGAGAAAAAGAATTTTGTTTTTTTTTTCAAAACAAAACAAAAATTTAATTTTTGTAAGAAAGTTCATTAGTGTTTAATGTTCTTTACAAAATTGTGGCTTGAGAAAAGTAACTTCAACAAAAACATTAATTACAAATGCAATAAGTTATTTGATCAGTTTATTATATATAAATGGTTATCTAACTTGTACTTTGGAAAATAATCTTAAATAATTTTATGTAATTATTTTTTTTATGAACAAATTGTACTATTACTCAAATGGTTGGCGCAAGATTTTTTGGGAGAATGGTTTTTTTTTGCGATAATTTTTATTAATATTTTCCCATATTTCGGGCAACAGTTTTGCCATTACTTTAAGCATTAGTAATAGCAAATATTCTAAAGTTTTGAATTTGTCTATTTAAATCTGTGTATCTACACACAAGACGAAAATCAATGGCGTCAAATCGCACGATATTCGACGACAAACTGGCCACACCAAATCTCAGAATTGGGCGATATGGGAACTTTTAGCTCAATGAAGTCAAAATTTCTTTGGCTAATGGTGCCGTTTTGTTAAAATTAAATGTGGTTCAATTACTCAAAAAATTGATGGTAACGGTCCCTCTTTCTTTATTTTAAAATAAGTACGGAAAAATGACAACTTCAGACCATATTGCACGCTAAACAGTCACTTTTCGCCGATAAAATTGCTTAGCCGTAATCACATACATAAATTACTCGCTCGGTAGATATGTCAATAAGCAAAATATACACAAATTTTGCTTATTGACGTATCCACTGAGCGAGTAATGAAGCTCTTATTCCAACAAGCCAATCAGCGCATTACATGGCCGCCAAAATTCAATTTTTTAAAATGTGCCCTAAGACAAGCCATGCGCCATAATGTTCCTAAGAGAAACCCAATTGCTGAGCAACACCCCCCCACCCCATAGAATCGATTAAGGGGGGTTTTTTGGTGATACTTTCACTTAGAGCAGCAATAATTTCAATAAAACATGCGTTACGCTGATAAACAGGACTAAACACATTTGTAGCTCATCAGTTTTTTTCTCAAATTTTTTTCATTTCTTTTTCCCTGCATATTCAGGAACCCCTTCTCTTTTTATTATTTTCTCAAAAATACTGGTTGAAAAAATTTGACAGCGTTTTTTTTAGTCGCTCTATTCAGTTTTGTTCAAAGCGTCAGAGTTCGACCGATCAACACAATTTTTTAAAGCTTATTTCGGCTTTATCTCCACTATAACTCAATCAATATTGTCTTCCAAAACACGTCTTAAATAAATCGATGGTTTTTTAAAATGCCCGAGTCAATGTCTTTTATATTTCCCAAAAAAAAAAGAACGCTGTTCATTAAGCGTACCTTTTTGGTACTTTTTTATGGAAATTAATATGTATTAAATAGTTTTTGTGTATTTATCTTATATCAAAAAATGAAAATGTTGCTTATTCACAAAATTATTAAACTAAAAATTAACTTTATTAATAAAAACAAATATGCGATACAAACAGCGCTGGAGCATTTTGTGAATTTACAATTAATTTTCGACATTGATTTGGATAATTTTGCAAAGTTTTCCAGTCTACCAATGCTAAAATGGCCAACAATGTGAAGTAAAAATAATTAATAAACGTTGACAAATGACAGCTGATTTGACAGTTAGTTTGACAGTTAACTATCGGAATTTATATGACACCAGATAAAAACCCGATACAAAATATAACAATTCTTTTTATTAATTAATCATTATAATTAAGTAGTTCCCAAAATACAAAGTTACTTAAACAAATTAAAATAATTAATAAAATGAAAGAAAAAGTTTTCATACTAAAAAAAATATATCGAAATAAAGCTTTAAAGATTAGAAAAATGTTTTCGAAATACTTTTGGAAAAATCTTTTGAATAACTCGTCTTAAAACGCCTGTGCCCTATCCTTGAAAATGCAAAAATTATTTCGGATCACCAATTTCGTTTCCGTACAGAGCACTCAATAATTCCATAATGTTATCGTGTTATTGATTTAATTACGTCCTCTCTTGAGCGAAAAGAGTACTGTCCAGGTATTTTCCTATATATATCGAATGCTTCTAATCGAGTGTGACACCAAGAGCTCCCTTTCCTCCACATACTTTCTTATTTTAAGATCATATCTCTTCCAACACTATTTTCAAGTTAGAATTAATACTGATTGTTCTGAAATATTTCCTATCACAGCTGGTGTGCCTCAAGGCAGTATCCTTGGTCCACTCCTATACAATATTTATACCTCTGATATTCTAACTAATTCTTAAACTTAAGAGGTGGAGAGTGAAGGTTAATGAGCAGTAGGGCACTTATGTTACCTGTACCCTCTGTAAAGATCCGTAAATTCCTATACGAGGTATGTTAAAAAAGTATCGCGAATTTTGTGTTTTTCCAAAAATTATTTATTTATTCATGAATATCTATTTTGTCCCCTTCAAAGTAATCCCCACCAGTTATTATACACTTGAGTCAACGTTTCTTTCCATCCTCGAAGTACACATTCAAAAAATCATTTTTTGTGATCTTGTTCAGCTCCTCCTTCGATGCCGTCTTTATCTCCTCAGTCGTAGCGTAGCGTCGTCCTTTCATGGGGCTCTTCAGTTTCGGGAACAAGAAAAAGTCACAAGGGGTTAGATCTGGGGAATCTGAGGGTGGCTGCGGCATTATTAGTATGTTGTTTTTGGTCAAAACTGCGCGCACAAGCAACGATGGGGCGTTATCATGGTGCAAAAGCGAAATTTTTGTTCTTCCACAAATCCGGGCAATTCTGGTGGATTTTTTCTCGCAACTTGCGTATAACTTGCAGGTCATATTCCTTATTGACCGTTCTACCCTGTGGCAAGAACTTATGAAGCACCACGCCTTTGCAATCGAAGAAAACTGAAAGCAAAACCTTCATATTCGACCGAACTTGGCTTTTCGTCGTACCACCGATAAACGTTGCTTCGGTCCAAGGTAGCTTCATTATATGTCACAGTCAACATTCGGAATGCGTCCGCGCAGTTAATTTTGTTTTTCACAAAAAATTTGATACAGATTCTTTGATCCATTGTTTGGAATGGGCAAAAATCGTAGAGGAGGCAAAACACGTGCAAGCAAAGCAGCTGTCAAAAATTAACTGAATATTCAAAACGGCCAAACTTGTCGCCATAAGTGAGGAACATGAGTACCAACATAACGCCACAAAAAATCGAAAATCGAATATACGTAACCCGCGGAAATTCAAAGTTCGCGATACTTTTTGAACAGACCTCGTACACCTTAATGCCAATATCATACCACCAAAAGACAAAGTAGCTACCTGGCTCTAAACTTCAAAAAACGACTTACTTGGAATTCTCACTTAACATTAAAAAGACTTTAAATTTACAACACAATTTTAAAACCATTCTGGACATACGGAATGGAACCCTGATCATCCATTGTGACTTAAATGAACCCTGATAATCCATTGTGACTTAAATGGATCACAAAGTTCATGATTTATGTGTTTCTCGTTATAAAAAGTATCATTCCCGATTATCCTGTCACTATAATTCTCTTGTTAGAAAACTCCCCTCCATTACTTTCTCCATAAACACTAATCGGCGTTTAAAGAGAAATTGACTAAAAGATCTCTTGCGGTGTTTATATAATATGACTCATTAAATAGAGAAACACCGATTGGTGTCTTTGCCATAAAATCTGCTTATGACAATATTTATGTAAAGTTTTTTAAATACGAAAATAAAAGTTAAAAAAGAAATGTTTTTATTTGAAATATTGTGACACAAAAAAATGTTTTGATTAGTAAAAATAGTAAAAGCATTTTAATTTAATGTAAAATATAATAATTTTCACTTAATTACTATAACTGCCATCACGCAAACTAAATGAAAATAACAAATAATATTAAATACTAACCAATTATACAATATTTAAAAAAAATTCTGTTAGCTTTCTTATGATTGTATCTTTCTTATGTTATGATTCATTGTATTTTGTGGTAATTACATTTACCTTGTTCTTATTGTATTTTATTTTTTTCAGTTTTACTTTTAGAGCACATTTAGTTATAATTTTAATTTTTTTTCTAATGACAAGTGTATGCAAAAATCTTATTTTATATTTAACAACATAATAATTTCTACTTACTTATGTTAATTATTGTTTTTTTTAAAAAAAAAAAATTGAAGAAAGAGAGAAAAAAGGAGAATTTTTGTAAAAAATATTTTGTAAGTGAACACTTAATAGGAAAAGTTTCGTGGCCAAAAGCAATCTTAATCTGAATACTGAAAGATAATATATATTTTACTAAACAAAACATATAATAATAGTAATAGCTTCTGTTTCCATAGCTTCTATAATCTTTGATAAATATATTTAATATTTTATCGAATTTCTTTATATTCTCTATGGTAAGCTTTGCAAAATTCATAAATCAATATTATTTTGGACAAGAGAAATACTGAATTTCATGGAAATTTAGTCACAAAAACTATGGAAAAAATTTATAAATTATTTTTTAGTAAAAGCCTCACTCTATTCACAATCTAGATATTGACACATGTTTTGAATTGTGGAAAAATATAAAGCTTAGCGATACATGGTGTAGACGTCAGCCAACTCCATTCAGGGGTAAATATTTTACGCGATTAGATAAAAGCATGTTAAACGAGTTATCACAATTAAGATAATGGTTTAATTAGATTTTTATGAAATTATGTTCATTCGTAAATAGTTGATTTGATCCTCGTGAGACTGTTGGCATTTGCACCAGAGAATCGTATAATTATTATTCAGAATATGAATTTTTTGTTGTTGTGAAATTTCTTGAGAAAACGAAAATTTAATAAAGAAAATATTCAATTTTCTAAGCAGTGATATGATTAACTAGGGTCCATTTATGGCAAATAGTATATGCTATGGACTTTTTTGTAAAATGGTCATAAATAGAAATCAAAGAAAATACTATGCCAATGTACAGAGATATTTGTAACGTACTTAAAACAGTATTTTATTCTATTCTTGTATATATTAAAGAAAGGCATCCCCGATTATTGATCTTAATGGAAAGTTTCTACAATTTTTCTTCTCTTAACAAACTATGGAAGTCTTCTTCGAATAGTTCCAGTATCGATTTTCATCGCAACTTAATACCATACCATCATTGTCTGTACTCCGTACTACAATCTTATAAAAAAATATCATCTGAGAAATTAATTACTTATATAGTGGTTAAGTAAATAAGTAGCCATTACTAAGGATAAATACCATTCATATAGAAAAGAGTGTGTATATTCATTTCTTGGCTCCAAAATTAGAACATGGACTCAAATTAGAACACGACAACAAATCTCTGTCAATGATATTGTTGGGTTTATTTAAATAAATCTTGTCCTCCTATAATTTGAATTATTTACATCATATTAAAAAAAAACTATTATTCTTACTTATAGACCTAAACTAGAATTATTTTGATTAATTAAAATAATAAATTTTATTTGAAGAAGAAAATCACTAGCAATAATATTCTTAATATATTAACTAATTGATTTAAATTTTAATTAAAATTGCACAGTTTTCATTAAAAATCAATTTTATAAGAATTTCTATGAGTTTTTGTTTTTCTCTTACGAAATAATAAATTTAAAAGGCAAATTTTAGAAGGCAAAAGATTAGATGAAATTTCATTATTAATACAGGGTGGGTGCTAATTATGTTCCAGATCGATTTGGTATGGCCGCCATTTTCGTTTAGATCTTAGATTAAAAAAGAACTGGATAGGCCTCTACACAAAAATTTTTGTGGCAATACATTCGTAGAACGCACACACATGCAATACAACAGAAACGGCGTAAACCATTGGGAGCCAATTTTAAACTTCAGTATGCGATTGAAGCGGTTCGTTCAAAACCATTTTCATATGCGATGTCATTTATGCGTAAACGAATAGATTTTTTTAATATTGCGAATTTTGTTGTTTGATGGAATTAGTTTTGGAAATTTGTAATAAAACACAGTATTCTATTTTAAAATATTATTTATTTATTTATTAGATATTTCAACAATTATGTGCACAATAAGAAGATAATCGTATACAACATTAAAGTAAATTCTTTAAAACTAAATTACAAGATGAAAAATTTCATGTACTTAAAAAAATAATAACTAATATTCTAAAAAAAACGAAAAAAAAATATTTAGTAAATGCATTATAATGTAGTCTAATAGAGCAAGCAAAACAAATTTATTTAAATAATAAGCCTACCGAAGAATATACTTTATTTATTTTAACACAATGAAAACAGCAATGAAAAATAGACTGAAAAATTCGGTACCTCAAACTTTCTTACACACACTTTATGTACACCGGCACTGTACTATTTTATGGTAAACATTGAACTGTCAACATCGGATTTGTTTACATTTATTTAATAACCAACTTTTCACTTTTTTACCACTTTTTGGATAAAATATATCACTTAAACCCATTTAGGCACATTACAAATAAAATTTTTGTTATTTTATTTACTAAAACTACAGATATCAACTTACCGAAAGAAAGAAATTCCCGGCTTCCTCATGTCATTCTAGGAAAAACAATTCTTCACGAAACACTTCATTTTCTGTAATAAAAACTTCTTATTAAATGTTATCAATAATTAAACTATTTATAAAAATACTTACTTTTTTTTAAATACTTTAAAATACATAAAAACAACACTTTAAATTCCACTTTCAATACTTTATTATTTTTATCAATAACAAATTCCAAAATGACACCGCTAGTTATATTAGTTCGAGTTGTAATCACTTTCATGGAGAATGGCAGATTGTAAAACTCTCCGAAAGTCTACAAAATCGAGGCGCTTTATATTTGAATGATATTTACGAAATTAATAATAAACCTAAAATAGATTTCCATTTCATATGAAAAGATTGTAAAAAAAATAAAAATTGCCTATCGTTGTGTTTAAATTGTATTTTTGTTTCCAATAAGTGAATTAAAAAGAATATAAATTAGGCTTTTGCAATGTAATAAAATTCTATTAGGAGAACTAGATGGCAGTGAGTGTCATGTCTACATAAAAATATCCACAAAAAGTTGTGTCATGTCTACATAAAAATATCCACAAAAAGTTATGTGATAAATGCCAATTCTCGCCGCTTGGCATGTAATTCTTACACAAAATTGCGTATACATATACGGTAAGGGCCTATCCAGGTATTCTTTAATCTAAGGTTTAGATGACATTTGTCTGTTGACATTTGCCAGTTGTCAATAATAGTTGGATTATGAAGCATCTTAAGTCACAACAACGTGTTGAAATTATTAAAACATTTTATTTATATAATTGTTCAATTATGTGACTTTTTTTTGGTCTGTATTATGTGTCGAGCAAGTTAACCATTTAGCGTGTAATGAATAATTTTAAAAATACGCATACACTGGACGATAAAGCAAACACTGGGCGACAAGAGTGTCTTAATTGTCTTTTTTCCTCTATAAAAAACAACATTTTTAATGACGTAAAGCTGCCTAATGCAGCTACTGTTTTCCATCGGGTGAATTTTGTTGAATTTTTTATTTTTGACAGATCATGCTTGACATGTGACATGAGTCAAAGTGAAAAGTGCTTAGTTGGCATTACCAATTCATCATGGAAAGACTTTTATATGAACAATGCTTACAAATTATTAAATTTTCTTATCAAATTTCGTACTCTGTGAAAAATTTGTTACGCGCACTTCTAACATGTTAATGGGCGTCATAATCGATCTACTATTAAGCAAGCAATTCAAAATTTTGCACAGCTACTTCACATCAAACCATCAATCCGTGTATTTGTCCATCCGTTACCCTTCACAGTAATTGGGATTGTGTTACCCGACTATGTGGAAGATTTTACGTAAGGATCTTGGTCTGAAAGCATATAAAATACTGCTCGTACAAGAGCTAAAGCCGAACGACCTGCCAAAGTATCGAATTTTCGGTTCAGCGACGAAGCTCATTTCTGGTTGAATCGGTATGTAAATAGGCAAAATGGTTGCATTTGGTCTCATGAACAATCACAAGCAAAATAAAAATTGCCATTGCACCCAGCCAAATTTTACTTTTTGCTGCGAAATCCTCGGTCCGTATTTCTTTAATGATGACGCATGGCCACAACGTTATCGTCAATGGCGCCCGCTACCGCTCCATGATTTCGAACATTTTTTTACTCATAATGCAAGAACTGCATCTGGTCGAAATGTGGTTTTAACAAGATGGCGATACATGCCATAAAGCACGTGAAACAATGGATATGTTACTCGACTGCGTGGAAGATTTTACAAAAGAACTATTTTTTTGAAAGCGTATAAAATACAGCTCGAGCAAGAACTGAAGCCGAACGACTTGCCAAAGTATCAAATTTTCGGTGAGTTGAAGAAAATCCGTTTTGTTTATGAAAAAATTATGTACAACCACGAAGCCCATTTCTGTGAGTAAGCAAAATTGACGCATTTGGTCTGATAAACAACCACAGGCAAAACAAGAACTGCCATTGCACCAAGAAAAATAAACTCTTTGGTATCGGTTAATGATATGAAACTTTTTTTTGCCGAAAATACAAGAACTGTATCTGGTTGACATGTGGATTTAACAAGACGGCTCTACATGCCACACAGCACATGAAACAATGAACATTTTTAGAGATGAGTTCGGTGAGTAATTTATCTCACGTTTTGGACCGGTGAGTTGGTCGCCTAGATAGTGCGATTTAACACCTATGGACTATTTTTTATAGAGCTACGTAAAGTCACTCGTCTATGCCAATAAACCAGCATTGCTTGCAGCCTTGGAAGACAACATTACACGTGTTATTAGCGAGATACCATTTGAGATGCTTGAAAAAGTGGTTCAAAATTAAACCTCTTGCATGGATGACTTAAAACGTAATTGTGACCAATACTTACATAAAGTGATCTTTAAAAAAAAAATGACAACCATTAATTTTTTGAATAAAATAAAAATTTTATATATTTTTTGATGGTTTTGTATATTATTAACAGACGATGTTCAGAATAAGAAACATATTTTTCTGTCACTATATTTAAGTCATCTAGAAATTGTTAATAAGACTAAAATTTTACGAAATCTGAAGTTATTCCAGCACAAAATATTTCAGTCAAAAATCTTTTCTAGAATAAACCAAAATTTTTTTAATTAAAATTTTTCGGAATATTCCTTTTTCACGTTCAATCAATCAACCTTCTATTCTCATAGAAATTAAATAAAATTCCTATTACACTTGCAGAAAATATTCTTACTTTATAATCAAATCTAAAATTGAATAGGATAAATTTATATGCATAAATATTTATTTTTTCTCAAACAAATTACATAGAAATAGAAAAATTAAATGATATCAAAATAAAAAAAGGATAAATGTAAATAATCTTAAAATGTTTGCAATTTTCATCATAAAACTGTGAGCAAATAATTTGAAATTATATTCCGAAAGGATTTGAGAGAGAAAATAAGTGGTTGAAGAGTCACGTCAACAGAGAGTGATGGATGTTAAAATGTGTCCTTTTTTTTTGAATGTTTCCGCAAACGGGAGCTGTAAGTAATCATTTCTTTGCCATTTGCCATAACGAACAAGTCTGACCTAGTTTTATAGTGTTTTTAAGTCAGTTTTATTTTTTTGTTTTTATTTTGGTTTTGTTTATTGCGGAAGTCATTTTGTTTTTCACTTTAAACGGAAAAAAGCTACTCTAACAGCAACAGAAAAATTGTGGATATCTCTACAGAGATCAGCTGCATATGATTTCGGTTTAACTTCAGAAGAATAAAAAAACAATATTCAAATTCACATTTCATAATGTGCGTATAGTGTAGATGTATGTGTTTGTATTGTATATTCAATTTTAATGATGCAAGTATACTTGTACTCTTTGTATAGTTAATGTCCTCGAAAATGTCTAACCCTTTGGAATCAAGTATATTTTTATATATTTTTTATTGCTGCAAAGAAATTTTTTATACTAATAATTTGTGTGTAATATTGTAATTTTTAAATCTTGTTTATGTATTTTACTAATGACTTTATAGAAAACAAAATATTACTATAAATTTTAATTTCAAATTTAATTATTATTAATTAAGAAAAGGTTCTGAAAAAAAGCGAGACAAAAAATAAACGAATATTAAAATGTTAAATTTTACAAATGTAAAAAAAAAGTTTAATATTCTCAATTTGGAAAAAATATAATAAAATTTCAATGAAAATTATAAAGGATAATTATAAGATATTTTGCGAAAAAAATAAAATTTTGCCATTAGTATTTAAAAAAAAAAGATTTTACCTCGTCTGTTCTTGACAAAGCTTATCCAATCGGTTCAAATTTTCATCACATTTTTAGTATATACCACCTTGATCAAAAAGTTACTGGAATTTATTCAGAAAATTAAAAATACAAGTTTATTCGTCTAAATCTATATAGTCCCCTTCAAAGTAATCCCCATCGACTTTAACACACTAATGCCAGCGCTTGATCCAATCCTCGAAACATTTTTTATATTCGGTTTTCGGTATGTCCTATCAGTGCTTCCTGCGATTTTTCCATAAGTTCCTCTCGGCTGTTGAAACGCGTTCCCCGTAATGGTTTTAACTCGATTGAACAGAAAGAAGTCACAGGGAGCCAAATCAGGTGAAGTCGGTGATTGTTGGATGGTATTTGTTGCACTTTTCGTCAAAAAATTACGAATAATGATGGCACGGTGCGTTATCATGGTGCAAAATCCACGAGTTTTCTGCCCACAATTCTGGTCTCTTTCGGCGAATTGCTTCACGCAAACGTCTCATAACGCCCAAATAATACTCTTTGTTTACTGTCCGACCTTCTGGCAAAAATTCATGATGCCCTACACAGTTGTAATCCGTGAAAACCGTGAGCATTGCCTTCTTTTTTTGACTGAAAACGACGTGGTTTTTTTGGTCTCGGCTCATTTGGTGAACGCCATTCACTTGCCTGATGTCTGGATTGCGTGTCGTACTGATAAACCCACGTCTCGTCTCCAGTAATGATCCTTTTGATGAATGTGGGATCGGATTCAGCCTAGCAAATCATGTCTTTTGCGACGTCAACACGGTCTCTTTTTTTCATGAAATTGAGGTCTTTTGGCACAAACTTTGCTGCTACACGACGGAAACCCAAATCATTAACCAAAATGTCTTGGACGGATCCATAGGCAATGATCAAGTCCTCCGCTATCCCTCTGGTCGTTAATTTGCGGTTATTGATCAACATTTCTTTTACTTTATCAACGTTTTTGTCGGTTTTTGATGTCGATGGTCTGCCACTGCGTTCATCATCTTCAATTGACTCACGACCACTTTTGAACCGCTCGTGTCACTGGTAAATGACCGTTTTCTTTAGAGAATCGTTGCCGTAACACTTTTCCAACATTTCCAACGTTCGCACACCACTAAATCCGTTTTCTACGCAAAATTTAATACAAGTTTGTTGCTGCAAATTTAAATCCATTTCTAAAATTGAAAAAAATCGCCAACACACACAGAGATAGATGTACTCTTGGCTATGCAACTTTTGCAAATGTCAAGCTATGATACTAAGATTTAGAGGGAATATCAACAACAGATGTACCAACTTAACAGAACTCAAATCAGAACGATGAGAGCACCACACTTAGCGTTGATAAAGATATATCTAGCTTTATCAACGCTGAAATGCTCTCAATGTTGGCTTCTGGGTTGTCAGCATATACCAACAACTTCATATAGGGTTTTCCAATAAGAGTAATATGATTTCTAAGTGACGTTTCGGCCATTTGAAATATGTCATGATCTGTCATTTTTATCATTGTATTCAGTAATGTGTACAATTTCATCATGGATTTACAAATTATTCAATTTTATTATCAAAATAATCGTTCTCCAATTGCTACTTTTTGTGTGCTCACTTTCATCTGAGTGGTGTGGTAAATAAACAAAACTGTCGATTCTGGTGTGAAGAAAATCCACAAATTATTCATAACCACCCATTACATTCAGCTAAATTGACAGTTTGGTGTGGTTTTTGGTCTGCTGGAATAATCGGTCCGTACTTCTTTCGAAACATTGAAACTGGTAACACCGTTACTGTCAATTGAGAGCTGTATAGATCGATGATAACAAACTTTTTATGGCCGAAATTGCAAGAAGTTAATCTTGACAATATCTGGTTCCAACAAGACGGGGCTACGTGCCACACAGCACGTGCAAGAAACGAATTATTGCGAGAAAAGTTTGGAGATTCGATTATTTCAAGAAATTATGACACTTTTTTAATGTCCTCCAAGAAGTTGTGATTTAACACCATTAGACTGATTCTTGTGGGGTTATTTGAAGTTATTGGTCTTTAGCAATAAACCAGAGTCTCTTCAAGCTTTGGAAGTCAATATTGAACGTGCCATTCATGACATACGACTTGATTTAGTGGAAAAAGTGTTTGAAAATTGGGTTCATCGAATTCGTTCCTGCAAAAGATGTCGTGGAGGCCATTTGAAAAACGTTTTATTCAGAACTTAATTGTTTCGATTGTACTTTACATTAAATAAGGAATTTCCTTAACAATGATTGTGTTTTAATAGGAAGGAATTTCCTTAACAATTAGTGTGTTTTTTTTAAAAGATCACATATCACTCCTTTTGGAAAACTCTATATATCCCTACAAGAAACAAACGAACGGTGTTGGATCACTCAATCTTGAGGGTTTATTCTTAGGTCCATTGTCTGAAAATAGGCATCTTCAAAAAACCGATTAATTCACTATATGTGTGATCGGTAGCTAAATATTGTCGGAATTGCATGTCCTCCGGGTCAATATCTTCCATGTTCTTAAAGATATATTAAAAAGGTAAATTTTTGCCATCAGTTTTTAAAATAGATTTTCGAAGAATTGTCTTTTCGGAAAATTGTCACTTCACCAAAATAACCCGTGGAATTGGGGATTAACCAGATACCATCTTTGCTGACCGTTACCCATCTATCTAGCCAGCATGGTAGTAGAGTCGCCGACCCGGTAGTACTGTCGTTAGCGTGCTCAATTACCTTCCAAGCGGTCGTGGTCCTATGCTAATTCCAAAAAAAAAACAATTTACCTTCCATTATACTTTGTTCTTGTCCCGTTGTCTCTTCATTAACAAAAAGTGCACAAAAACACCAGATAAAGCCATCAATCATCAGAAACACGAAAATATCAATACCAACTTTCGCAAGGAAAAACCAATCGTGGATAAAAAACCGTATCGATCACAGCAATTGAAATTGCGACCAATATTCCCAGCCAACAAGGCGTTATTCTTTTTAGCGACAGTCTTACCGCCCTTAAAGCCATTTGTAGCCCATCGAGTGACCCAGTACTTAGCAATAGGAGTGTCGAGTTGCAATGTGTGCCAGGCCATGTGGGAATTGCAGGTAATGAATGTGCTGAGAAGTTGGCTGGAGAAACACTCCGCAGACCAGTGATCACAGTCATTCCCAATCTGCCTCGCCTATTAACAGAATGGCAACTAACACCATTAGCGATCCGCAGACACGATGACTGGATCAATAGCGACACATTTTTGTCTAATCATTGGATAACCATTAATAAACTAGTCTATTCAACATCCATACCGAAATTCTGGGCGCGGAAGCTCCTCAGAATCCGCATTGGACATGCTGCTCTTACTCATAACTTCCTTTTTGGCAACACCAATCGTCCCTTATGCCAATCCTGTGGCACCAATTTCACTATCATCCATATTCTACAGGAATGCCGCATAACCAAAAATTACTTCATGAGCAGGATTCGTCCCATTATGGAGCTCCTCGACCTAACAACTCTATTCCCTAGTTCCCTATTTAAACTTCTACAACATACTAATCTGCTCCACAAAATATAACAAAATTCTTAGTATTCTACGAGGTCTAAAAGTATCGCGAATTTTGAATTCCCGCGGGTTACGTATATTCGATTTTCGATTTTTTGTAGGTTATGTTGGTACTCATATCTCTCACTTATGCCGGCAAGTTCGACCATTTTGAATGTTCAGTTAATTTTTGACAGTTGATTTGTATTTGCACGTATTTTGCCTCCTCTTCAATTTTTGCCCATTCCAAAAAATTGATTAAAGAATCTGTATCAAATTTTGTGTGAAAAGCAAAATAAATTGCGCGGACGCATTCGGAATGTTGACTGTGGCATATGGTGAAGCTACCTTGGACCGAAGCAATGTTTGTCGTTTGTACAAAATGTTCTCAGGGGGCCGAGAAGATGTGAAGGACGAAAAGCGTGCCGGACGCCCGAGCACGTCAACAACAGATGAAAATATTGATGAAGTGAAGAAAATTGTATTGTCAAATCACCGTTAGAGAAGTTGCTCAGGACTTAAATATATCGATCGGCTCGTGCTATTCCATTTTAACAATGATTTGCCGCGAAATTCGTACCAAAATTGCTCAATTTCGACCAAAAACAGCATCGCATCAACATTACTAAGGAGTTGTTGGACTCTGTCCGCGACTACCCAAATTTGCTCCAGAGGGTCATAGCTGATGACGAATCATGGGTTTATGATTATGACGTGAAAACCAAAGCTCAATCATCATGAAAGCTGCCGCACGAGCCGAGACCAAAAAAAACGCATCAAGTTCGGTCAAATATGAAGATATATTATTCAAATACCAAAAAAGAAAAAAAGTTAAAAAAAAATGATTACAAATAATACAAAAATAAATTATTTTTTAAAAATAGTCTATCTAATATCAAAATTTTATTTATAAATTCGTACAATATAAAATTTCTTTATCTAAAATATTCAGTAAAGCTTGCAAAATATTATCCACTTCACTTTGTCTATTTGATAATAAAAAGTTACATAAAATTTAATAAAGAAAAAAAGAAGAAGAAACATTTTAATTTTCTGAAAGAATGGCAAAATTTTCTAGTCCATATTTTTTGATAGAAAGATACTCAGAAAATGTACTTTATTAAAAATGTCACATTTTTTATACAATATCATATTATATTGTATTTTATCTAAGGCATATCTATTTTGAAATTTACACTTGCTTTGTAATCGATACTCTCCCTTTTTTTGATGAAAATTTCAACGGAATAAATGAACTAAAAAATTAAAGATAATTTAAGTATTTTCAGGACTCAGTTTTATTAGAGATGACTTTTTACTCCAAGTTGATAATATCATACGCCCTACAATATTATTACCCATACTCATAACAAGGATAATTATTACAAGTATAAGAACCTTGACATAGTTTCTTCATAATAATAATAAGAATTTTGTAACAGACGAAATTATAAACGAAACTTTAATTACGACCAAGCAATTTAAAAAAAAGTATCTATCATCAGAGTAAGTTATCTTAGAGTATGTATTTTTTTTTTATTTTTATAAATATTTACAACTACAAGATAGTAACAAGTAGAATTTAAATAATAGTTTTAATTAACTTGAAAGGTAATGGGGAGTAAACATCCATCAAAGTTTAAGTATTGCGAACATAAAAGGGAGCGTCGACAATTTTACGGAGTATTTTTGATTGAAGAAATGGATTCGATGAGAATTGGAAGGCTTAGTACGACCCCAGATTCTAGTCCGTAAGTCCAGATTGGTTTCATTAGGGCATAGTATAAAAGTACTTTGCTGTCTATAGTCAGTTTAGAATGTGGATTCCATGCCAAGCGTTTATCGTAGTTCAGTCGTAGGTACCGAACTTCGTTGTGTTGTGGTATTTCGCTGTCATTGAGGCATATGAGAGGATATGATTCAGGGTAGAGAGTAAAAGTCACGTGGGTAGATTTACGTTCATTAACTTTTACTCTCCACCTCATAAACCAGTTCTGGAGAGTTTGGTTTTGGGCTTGGAGAATTTCAGAAGCACATTGGGTATTTACGCTAGATGCACGACAGGCCGTTTCATAGGCTTACGAAAGTCATTCAACAAGTACTTAGCCTCACCGCCCGATGGAACTGCGGTCACAAAAGAAATCGTGCAGTACATTCTTTTAGTAACCTACTGTCAAAGTTTCAGTCGATTCCCTTTATTAGTTTTGTTTTGAGAGCCTTTGAAAGCGAGCGTGTCGGTCGGTTGCACAAAAATGGAAAAAGAACAATATCGTTCGGTGATTAGATTCTTGTTTTTGGAAGGGAAAACGCGCAGCGAAATCAAAGATCGCTTGGATGCTGTGTATGGTGACTCTTCTCCTTCGATGGCGACCGTCAAGAATTGGTTCAACGAGTTTGTTCGTGGCCGCACGTCGGTTTTTGATGAGCCACGCCAAGGTGCCCCAAAAACGGCTGCTACGGAAAAAAACGTTAAAAAAGTCCACGATCTCGTATTGGCAGACCGTCGATTGAAGGTTCACGAGATAGCTGAGACTGTGGGCATCGCAGTAGGAACGGTGCATCATATTCTACACGAAGAACTGGGCATGAGAAAGCTGTCGGCGCGATAGGTGCCGCGTTTACTCACACCGGAAAACAAGCGCAACCGTGAGACCACATCGGCGACGTGTTTGGCGCTGTTTCAGCGCAATCCAGCGAAGTTCTTGCGTCGTTTCGTGACCGTCGACGAAACATGGATTCACTGGTACACACCAGAGACCAAGGAACAGTCGAAACAGTGGACTTCACCCGGCGAACGTGCTCCGAAGAAGGCGAAGACTGTTCGATCGGCCGGAAAGGTGATGGCCACCGTTTTCTGGGATTCTCACCGCCCGCTACTATGCTGACTTATTGGGCCGATTTGACGTCGAATTGAAGAAAAAGCGGCCCCGCTTTGCGAAGAAAAAAGTGCTGTTCCACCACGACAACGCGCCGGCTCACACCTCCGCCGTCGCCATAGCCAAATTGGTCGAATTGCGCTACGAATTGCTGCCCCATCCACCGTACTCTCCAGATTTGGCCCCCTGTGACTACTTTTTGTTTCCAAACCTGAAAAAATCACTCGCCGGGAATAGATTTGGGTCGAATGAGGAGGTCATCGTCGCCACGGAGGCCTATTTTGCTTCCCTCGAGAAAATGTATTTTTTGGACGGGTTAAAAAAGTTAGAGCATCGATGGGCCAAGTGTATCGAGCTTGAAGGAGATTATGTGGAAAAATAAATTGCCACCTTTCCAAAATTTTCGTTTTTCTTTTGTAGGCTAAGTACTTGTTGAATGACCATCGTAGGTCTCCATAAGCAATTGATTTGATTCGGCAGCCGATTTCTTCAAATTGAAGCAGAAAATCAGATCCCGCATATGCTCATTTTCTGGCACAAAACTAGACATTATTACCAAAGAAAAAATTTATGTCGATATACGAAATTGCTGACAATGTGCACAAATTAATGTTGACAGATGTCAAACTCATTAAAAAAAAAGTATGACGTGCCCATGGTAGCTTAATACGCTCAATCGCGCTATCTATAACCAAACAGCGGATTTAAGCTTATACACCTGGTACCTTTTGTCACTGAAAAACTTGTGTTCTTGATAACAATAATTTTTTTTATTTACCGTAACACATTACAACAACAAAAAAGTTTGAAATTTGTACTGTGCATTTAGTGGTGAGTCACATCTCAATCACAGTAAAAACTAAAAAAAATATGAAATTTTTATCTTATATAAAATTATTAATTATATAATCTCGAAGGTGTTTTCGTTCCATTGTTGTATTTGTTATGAAAATGAAGTCAAACGCAAGGTAATTAAAAATTTATCTTTTAATAAACTCAGTATTTAATTTAAGCATTATAAATAAAGAAAAATGTGAAGTTCCTTTTCTTGTTGAAATTATGTTGAAATTTTGGAAAAATAAATTGCCACCTTTCCAAAATGTTCGTTTTTCTTTTGTAGGCTAAGTACTTGTTGAATGACGCTCGTATGTAGCAAATAAGGTATTTTATATAGGATGTATAAATGTTGTAGAGGATGTGCTCAATTATACTTCCCTGTGGAACACCAGCCAATATCGGAGAGATATTGGAGAGTTCGTTGCATACTAAATGTAGGCCTCGAAAATTTCTGCAAAATCATTCAATTATTAAATCATCTTCAAAATTCATCCGATTGGTTACTAATAAATTATTTTTTCTAATAATATATCATGTTTTCATCTTTTTTACTATGCAATTAGTAATTATCACTGAATAAATGAAACTTTTTTTTTATTCTTTTTTTAATTATATCAGTTGGTTCCTGCTCAAAGTTTACACTTAAAGCTTATCACCATTGAAATTTTATGCTTCTTTAATAGAAAAATATTAATGGTGCTTTTTAAGTCAAATATTTCGTATTTTTCAGCATCATTAATTAACTATTATATAATTATGAAAAAAAAAATATTGTATAACCTAAACGTTAATGCTCATTATTTATGATAAAACGTAATTTGTCTTAAACAGCAAAAACAACCGAAAAAATTATTTTCTTTTTCTTAATTAGATTAATAAAATGTTGACTATAAATATATATCTTTTCACCTTTCACATTTATCATATTTCGATATACATTAAAAAAAAAATATTATAATGAAAAATCTAAGTTAGCAAATTTTCATATCTTGAAAGTATAATTTATCTTTATTTTGTGATAATTCATCTTTTTTCTTGTAAGACATTATTCAACTTCACTAGATAATATTTAATTCATTATCAGACCATAGCCAAACACTTTACGAATTCTGCAACATTGCTTTTAAGAAAATTAATAACAATTAGTTGTTATTCCTTTTTAAATATTTACTAGCTAACCTTAAAATATCTAAAAATAATACTTTTTATATCTACGACTATAAAATTATTATAAATGATTCTATGCAACCAATAATATTTTAATATATATTTAAAAAAAATGATTATTAATTATAAGCGAACGAAAAGCTATAAAATGACGTCCTTCGTTCAATTTTTACGCATTCTGAAATAAGAAAATCCGGCATGTTTCCATCACTAAAATTAATTATAAACTTAGTATTTTTTGATATTGTAATTGATATTAATATCGTATAATAAATGATTAGTGTAAGTCAAAAATATTCCGTCCAAAAATTTTGCAATTGATCATTTAAAAAGCCCGCGTAAGATATATGAAAATAAGAGATTTGCCGTTAGGTTGGTACTAATTTTTTTTTATTGTTACGTTCTTAGATTACAGAAGAACTGAATAGGCTTCTGCAAAAAAATTCTGTTCAAATTTTTGTCGGTAAAAACTCACACCCATGGAAAATTACAGAAACGGCGTGAATCAGTGGGGGCTAAAAATATATCTATTAATATTATGAATTTTTTTAATTGGTTCTGTAGTTTTGAAGAAAATACTATTTATAAATCTTTAGAAATGGTAAATTTTTATTTATTATGTTTTTTAATTTATAAAATTAAGTAACTAGGCGGAGTGGTTTCTAATAATTTTTTTATATCTGGAAGTGCTATAGTATTTTTAAAATTGCCGTCAAAAAAATTACTTCACCTTTCCTATAAGAATCTATTACATAACAGTTATTGTATGCTGCAGCTATATGTAAAAATTGAATTGATTTAGTTTATTCCTTAATTGCCAAATAATAGCTGACTTCCATTGGGAAAATTTTGCTAATCACAAGTACTTGGGAGTAGATGCCCAATGGTATGCAAAATTTACTGACAGAAGTAAAATATAACCTCAAAATAGTCAACAGCAATACTGAGTTTATTCAGTTTGTCAATTTGAAGTGATGCTAATGTGTTTCGTACAACCTTTGAATTTGATAAATATTACGTAATGACTAAAAATTGGACCTATAACGAGGGTAAAGCATTAATAAATGTTTATGCCAATCGAAAAGAGAAATTTTTCAAAACGAAAAAATAAGAAACCTTTTTGGGAAATCATAACAGCCGTATTCCAATGGACCAATTTTGCTACTCACGAGTAGCTCTAGCTGTCATCATCTACACCACCTCGAACAAATGAGTAGTTCGCATGTGTATTTACGCCATATAATTAACGGTAGGGTATTTTAGTTCCCAAACTGGAAATAGATGGCTTAGCGGGTTCGTTGGTTATGTTGAAAAGATATATTTTTGTCAGTATGGTTTTTGTGTGAATAAATTCAGTTTTTATTATTTATGTGTAAGTAAACTCAGTATTGTGGTTGACTATTTTGAGGTTATATTTTACTTCTGTCAGTAAATTTTTTAATTCCATTGGGTTTTTACTCGCAAGTACTTGTGAGTAGCAAAATTGGTCCAATGCAAAACAGCTATTAACAGATTAAGAGGCGTTAAATATTTAGAGGCAAGTACAGATAACCAGTTTACTTTTATTTAAAGGAGACTTCAATAATAACGCAAAATGTAGAAGTGAAATGGCATAGTCTCTACCGGGCCTTCTAAAATGCGAAAGACAGAGTACAGGAACCAGTGCTTCGAAATTTATATACCTTAGTGAAATGGAGGAATTATTTCAGAGTGACCCAGAAATATCATCACTTTAAGAACCCGCTAAGCCATCTATTTTCATTGTGGGAACTAAAATCCCCCTACCTTAAATTGTATGCGTAACTGCTCAAGCCATCTACTCATTTGTATTAGCAAGAAGTAACTGTGAGTAGCAAAATGTTCCAAATGGAAGACAGCTAATACTCCTTCACTCGAAAGTACGAGGGTCATTCAACAAGTACTTAGCCTACAAAAGAAAAACGAAAATTTGGGAAAGGTGGCAATTAATTTTTCACATAATCTCCTTCAAGCTCGATACACTTGGCCCAGCGATGCTCTAACTTTTTTAACCCGTCCAAAAAATACATTTTCTCAAGGGAAGCAAAATAGGCCTCCGTGGCGACGATGACCTCCTCATTCGACCCAAATCTATTCCCGGCGAGTGATTTTTTCAGGTTCGGAAACAAAAAGTAATCACAGGGGGCCAAATCTGGAGAGTACGGTGGATGGGGCAGCAATTCGTAGCGCAATTCGACCAATTTGGCCATGGCGACGGCGGAGGTGTGAGCCGGCGCGTTGTCGTGGTGGAACAGCACTTTTTTCTTCGCAAAGCGGGGCCGCTTTTTCTTCAATTCGACGTCAAATCGGCCCAATAAGTCAGCATAGTAGCGCCCCGTGATTGTTTTACCCTTCTCGAGGTAATTGATGTGGATCACACCTTGTGAATCCCAGAAAACGGTGGCCATCACCTTTCCGGCCGATCGAACAGTTTTCGCCTTCTTCGGAGCACGTTCGCCGGGTGAAGTCCACTGTTTCGACTGTTCCTTGGTCTCTGGTGTGTACCAGTGAATCCATGTTTCGTCGACGGTCACGAAACGACGCAAGAACTCCACTGGATTGCGCTGACACAGCGCCAAACACGTCGCCGATGTGGTCTCACGGTTGCGCTTGTTTTCCGGTGTGAGCAAACGCGGCACCCTTCGCAGTATTGGCTATCTCGTGAACCTACAATCGACGGTCTGCCAACACGATATCGTGGATTTTTTTAACGTTTTCCTCCGTATCAGCCGTTTTTGGGGCACCTGGGCGTGGCTCATCAAAAACCGACGTGCGGCCACGAACAAACTCGTTGAACCAATTCGTGACGGTCGCCATCGAAGGAGAAGAGTCACCATACACAGCATCCAAGCGATCTTTGATTTTGCTACGCATTTTCCCTTCCAAAAACAAGCATCTAATAACCGAACGTTATTGTTCTTTTTCCATTTTTGTGCAACCGACCGACACGCTCGCTTTCAAAGGCACTCAAAACAAAATTAATGAAGGAAATCGATTGAAACTTTGACAGTAGGCTACTAAAAGAATGTACTGCACGATTTCTTTTGTGACAGCTTACCATCGGGCGGTGAGGCTAAGTACTTGTTGAATAACCATCGTAATACAATAGTTACCGCGTTTTTTAATAATTACCTCGAATAGATGTTAAATTTTTGAATTTATCAATATCAACTACTTACAAAGATTATACAGTACATATGATAATTATAAATACTCACAACTAAGGGATAATTTATTTTCCGCCATTCATTAGCCATTTGTGTATATTTTGACAAAACTACGCTTACGTTCTTAAAAATAGAATTCTTTGCAATCACTCCCGTTCGCACCGTAAACACACTTTACGTACGCCGGCACTGAACTATTTTCCGATAAACAATTTACTTGTCAAAATCATATTTTTTACCTTTATTCAACAACAAAATTTTCACTTTTTAATCATTTTTTTGACGGAACAAATCATTAAAAACTATCTACTTACCGAAAGAAAGAAAGAAATTCCCAGTTTCCTAATTCCATTAAATGACCAGCAACCCTTTATAAAAAACTGCATATTCTGAAATAAAAACTTCCTGTTAAATGCTATCAACAATTTAACTATTTATATACATATATACTTACTTTTTGTTAAATTTTTTAAAAAAGATCAAAAACACACTTTTAGAAAAGTGTCAAAATAACAACTTACAAAACAATAAAAATATGCATGCATTTCGGTTTGTTACCACTTTCATAGAAAAAGGCGTGTTTTAAAATTCTTCGGAAGTCTACAAAAGATTGTAAAAAAATAAATGTTGCCTTCTCTCACATTTAAATTATATTTTTATTTAGAATAAGTGAGTTAAAATGAATATTAATTATGATTTTAGAATTCAAGAAATTTCTTTTATAAAAACTTGATGTCAGTGGGTGTCGTGTCTACTTGAAAAAATCTTTTGCAATAATTTAGAAAAAAATTGCGTATCCATATACGTAAATCTGACGTACGAAATCTCGGCCTATCTAGATATTCTTTAATCTAATGTTGTGTTGATATTTTGTGAGATCTGTCAGTTTATTTGTGAACAGCTGTTGGTTTTGTTAGTTGATATCAAATGTGCTCTGCAATTTTAAATAAGGAAATTTGGGCATTGTAAAGCTCAAAGATATCAAAGACGCTTACAGTGAGTTATCTTTATCTAAAACACAAGAATACAAATTGTACAAAGCAATCAAAAATGGCATAAAATACCAGGGGTATAACCTTAAATCCGCTGTTTGGTCATAAGTGGCGTAAGTGAGCGTATTAAGCTACCATGGGTACGTCATAGTTATTTTTTTATGAGTTTGACATCTGTCAACATTAATCGGTGCACATTGTCAGCAATTTCATACAACAACATACATTTTTCCTTTTGCCGAATCGCATTGAATGCTTATGGAGGTCTATGGTCACAATGCTTTATCGGAAACAACGTACCGAGATTGGGTTCAAAGACGGCAATTTTGACTTGAGGCACAAGAAGTGTGAAAATCGGCCTAGAAAGGATGAGGAACATCAATTGCAGGCTCTTTTGGACGAAGACAATACCCAATCGCAAAAAATGCTCGCGGAGCAATTGGGAGTTACTCAACCAGCTATTTTCATGCGTCTGCGTACCATGGGGAAGATTGAAAATATCGGAAAATGGGTGCCGCATAAATTGAACGATAGGCAGATGGAGCGACGCCAAAAAACATGCGAAATATTGCTCGCCAGACAAAAAAGAAAGTCGTTCCTGTATCGGAGACACTCACCCTGCTTATTCACCAGACCTGGTTCCTTCCGACTACCATCTGTTTTCGTCGATGGGCCACGCGCTCGCTAAGCAGCACTTCGATTCTTACCAAGGTGTCCGAAAATGGCTTGATGAGTGGTTTGCCTCGAAAGAGAAGGAATTTTTTCGGTATGGTATCCACAAATTGCCCGAGAGATGGAAAAAATGTGCAGCTAACGAGGGCAAGTACTTTGAATAAATTTGTTTTTGGTTTCTATGAAAAAAAAACATGACTTAAAAACAGCGAATTTAAGCTTATACACCTGGTATATGAAAAGAAGCCAAAATATAAACAAAGTAAAGCCCTTAGTGAGTGATAAGAAATATTCACTTAGGATCTCAATATGTCTTATAAATTCATATGCACTATTTCTGTAAATATTTTGAGCTTAATTGTAAATCATCATCAGAAACAGATTAGCTACAACAAGTTAATTTTGACTCTACGTACATTAAATGCTTAATAGCGTATGAAGAAACGTTGGTTAATAAATATGACATGAAAACCAGTCATTAACCCTTGAAAAGGCGCTCTCATAACTACGTGAAAGGTAGAAAAAACGTCAAATTCTATATTTAAAATTCTGACAAATTCTCATGTCGCTATGTGGTTTTCTGTGATGTGGTGCTGAAACAGGGATCTTTGGTTCTCTTGTACTTGGTATCTAATAAAAAACAAATAAACCAATAATTATTGAAAGAGTAAATATCATAAATAGTATAAACTTAGATGAGAAATTAAAAAAATTCGAAAAAATAATTCTTTATCAATCAGTTTTTGTTAACTACAATTTAAGATTAATAACATTTTTCATACTTTAATTAGATACTTAAAAATAATGCGTATTTAATATATTAAAAATTATTTTAAAAAAAACAATATTATAGGTAATATGAAAAAGAACCTAATTTTATCACTTATAACTTTTTTATTACGAGGTCGTTCAATAAGTCCTTAGAAAATCTGAGAAATTGCGCTCGTAGTGTCGGTAAAGATTTCATTTTTGTAAGTAGCATTGTCGACAGGGAAGCTCGATCCATAGCGTAGGAAAAGATTTCAGCTCGATCCATAGCGTAGGTCAATTTCTATCGTCGATTAAAGTTAACGACATTTATTTGTGCACAACAATGGAAAAAAGCGAGTTAAGGGCTGTCATCAAGCATCTCCATTTGAAAGGCTTAAGCCCGAAAGAAATCAAAGACGAGTTGGATGCAGTTCATGGGACATCTGCACCTGTGTTTGCGACGGTTTACGACGGGTGAATGAATTTAAACGTGGCCGTTCATCCACAAAAGATGAACATCGTTCAGGACGCCTAGTTGAGGTGTCTACTCCTGAAATCATCGACAAAATCCACAATCTGATTTTGAACGATCGGCGAATTAAAGTGCGCGAATTAGTTGAGGCCACGGGCATATCACAAGGTGATCGGGCACCTATCTTGCCGAAATTTTTTTCACAGACAATTTTTCATGCAAAATTGCATATCACAGTCGCTTCAATTTTGCATGAAAAATTGTCTGTGAAAAAAATTTAGGCAAGATAGGTGCCGCGTTTGCTCTCAGAGGAGAAGAAGCGCAATCGTGAAGTGGACTCTGAGGCTATGTTGACACTCTTTCATCGCAATCCTGCTGAATTCCTTCGTCGATATGTCACTGTGGACGAAACCTGGATACACTATTACACTCCAGAAATGAAGAGACAATTCATTATGTTGAAAAATAAAATTTTTTTTTAAAAGAACAGTTTTTTTTCCATCTTTTTCTAAGGACTTATTAAACGACCCTCGTATCATTATAATTAGAAAAGAAAATTTTGTAATTTTCCTCTGAAATTTGCTTTAAAAAAAATAAACCAACAATAATTTTACTGGAGAAAAAATGAACTTTTTAAATATGGTTTATTGCTAGAATTTATAAAATAGATTTTTTTATAAATTCTAGCAATAAATTAAAATTTCCGACTTAATTTTATTTGAAAAAAAAAAAATTATATGAAAAAGGATTATGGAAATGATCCATGAAACTTTTGTGATTCAACAAAAATTATTCACTGTTAAATAGAATATAGTAATTTTCAAGAAGAATATTTAAATAAGCCGGTTGGAGCTTTTTCTATATCCCTTTTTAAAAAAACCAATAATTCGACACAAAAGAAAATGTAAAAAAAATTGAAAATATTATAAACCAGAAATTGGCATATGGTATTGTATATAAAGAATAAAAAAAGCATATTGGAATATTGGAGGTTGAGAGTTCCAAGCGTTTCAAGATTCTTTCAAATTGAATAAATTTTATACGAAGTAGTATTAGGAAAAATGACAGCATAACAGTCCTAAGTAAAATCCTTAGGGCTTTTCGTAGAAAATTAGATTTTCCAGAAAAAAAAAAACATATATAAAAGTCGAATATCAAAAGGCAATACTAAATCGTACTTCAATAAAAGATTAAATTTGTTTTTATTTTGCAAAAAATTCACCATCATCTGAATTAGAATTATTACTAGTGTTCGTATAAATTTTGGGAAAAAATTTATTTATTGAGAAATTTTAATATTTTTAACGTGTTTAATTTAGTGTAAATATGTGTAGATAAAAATATTTTTTTTTTTTTTGGTTAGACATGTTTTGCTCACTTCTGATGAAAAAATACAATAAATCCTAACAATATGATCCTTCGTCAGAATACTAATATGATATATTATAACTACGGCATTCTCTATTTGGGAAATTTTTTTCCCTATATTTTTCCTGATATTTTGAATATATTGTTGATAGCTGAAAATTCTACAAATTCTGTCATGTCTATTTATTTTTTTCAGAGGGCTAACAATTTCCAAAGAAAACGATCCCTTTTATGTTATTCATATGAAATGGTACATTTCAGTTTGAATGATATATCCCAGAGAGACCATTCTTTTGTCATTTATTTTGTCAACCATAGTTAGACTATAAGAATTTTATTGAGAATACCAATTCAATATAATAACAAATAAATATGCATACTTATTTATACTGTGTAGGGTCAGAGAATTGTTGTTTGAAGTTCAGTTTTGATTCGGACGGTCTGGAATGTTTTCTAATATGCTGATAAAATTTTATGAATAAATCTAGTTAAATCTGATAAAATATTTCAAATGTCTAAAGTATAAAATGCTTACGTGCATTCATAGAAATGAATATAGTTTATTAACCTAATAAAGTTTATTTACATTTTTATTTAAGAAATATGCTTGAATATAATATAATAGAAGAAAATGTTCAACTAACAACTATAATTGACTACTCATCTTTTAGGAGGAGAAGGGGAGGGGTTAATATATATTTATTTAAAATTGGTTTGTTGTATGATTTATCATTTATGATATAGGAAAAAAACTAAAGCTGAAAGGATATTTTTAAAGTTGTATTAATAAGTTTGTGTAATTTTAATTGAATAATAGCAGTAAAGTTGACAAGATTATCGTATCAAATATACAAGGTATGGCAGATAAGGGATAATGAATAATTATTTTTCTTAAAGTAATAATACCTTCCGTTAGACATAATACCTTAAGTAATAATACCTTGATATACGTCCAATCAATGCGCAAAATAAACAAAATAATCCAGCTGACTAGATCCAGATGGTCCCACGCATCTCAATCATACAGCTCCAGCTCCCTTTAATCCAATGTGCATTCGATTTACCGCTTGGACTAACATACCTCATGCTAAGAAAGGTCTTTTTAAAACCCTTATACCAGAACGTCTTCTGGTTCCATCTATGGCATCCGTACCATTACACCTTGAAACCATATTTTGCAGTCAAACATTCAATTTTCGCATCTGTCAATTCCAATGGTGAGCGGACTCAACCTGTAGACCGCTTTCCTCATTATAAATAGGTGCGTCAATTTGCTAACAGCCAGTCACCAGTTATAAGCTACCTACTAGAACTGTTGGTAGCAAGGCCTACCTAAACCTCTACTATCATCTACAGTGACACCACCACTCAACTCTAGTACTAAGACTGTACTCGCCATGTAGGTGTCAACTATAGGGTTTTTCAATAAGAGTAATATGATTTCTAAGTAAAGTTTTAGCCATTTTTAATATGTCATGATCTGTAATTTTTTTTTCATTGTATTTAGTAATGCTTACAATTTTATTATGGAGAGATATAGCCAAGAACAACGTTTACAAGTTATTCAATTTTATTATCAAAATAATCGTTCTCCAATTGCAACTTTTCGTGCACTTTTGCCATTTTATGGTCGTAATAATCGTCCAACTGTGCTCGCTATTCGTCGAATTGTTAAAAATTTCGAGTGTACATTTTCTTTACATTATGTTCAAGTGCCAATTAGATAAAGAACCGCTCGAAGTAATGAAAATAAGTGTTGCCGTTCAGGCAAGTGTTGCTGAAGACCGCAATTTATCGATTCCATGACGTTCACAAGAATTGTGACTGTCTCAAACCATAACCTGGCGGATTTTGAGAAAGGATTTGGGCTTGCATCTGTATAAAATTGTTACCACTCAGGAACTGAAGCCATTGGGCCACCGTAAACGTCGTGAATTTGCTGATTTTGTCTTGTAAAAACTTGAAAACGATAAAGATTTTTTTAAGAAAATCATCTTGTCCGATGAGGCTCACTTTCATCTGAGTGGTGCGGTAAATAAACAAAACTGTCGATTCTGGTGCGAAGAAAATCCACAAATTATTCATGAAAACCCATTACATTCACCTAAATTGACAGTTTGGTGTGGTTTTTGGTCTGGCGGAATCATCGGTCCGTACTTCTTTCGAAATGAAGCTGGTAACACCGTTACTGTCAATGGAGAGCTGTATAGGTCGATGATAACAAACTTTTTATAGCCGAAATCGGAAGAAGTTGATCTTGACAACATCTGGTTCCAACAAGACGGAGCTACGTGCCACACAGCACACATATTTAATTATTTCAAGAAATTGTGACATTGAATGGCCTCCAAGAAGTTGTGATTTAACACCATTAGACTATTTTTTGTGGGGTTATTTGAAGTTATTGGTCTTTAGCAATAAACCAGACTCTCTTCAAGTTTTAGAAGTCAATATTGAACGTCCTATTCATGACATACGACTTGATTTAGTGGAAAAAGTGCTCGAAAATTGGGTTCATCGAATTCAGTCCCGCTAAAGAAGTCGTGGAGGCCATTTAAATGACGTTTCATTCAGCACTTAATTGTATCGATTGTGCTTCACATTAAATAAAAAAACATTTGAATTTCCTTAACAATTAATGTGTTTTTTTAAAAAGAAATCATATCACTCTTATTCGAAAACCCTTTACAGCCACCACGTTTCAGATAAAAGCTCCTCACCGCAGCTGAGCACGGTGGATAAACCACCGTGGGGCTCCCGACCTCCGTGGTACCAGTCAGTTCTGCTCTAATAGGTTCTATTCGCGCAAAGAGCTACACTAACGAGCTCTGTAATATTCCTTAGCACTGCTAGGCTAGCTCAGGCGTTGCGGGTTCGCAAAGACCCGTAGGCTATTTTTGGTACAGATCTTATAGGTGGATTATTCACCCAGCAGTGATTCCCTTGCGGGGTTATAAATATAAAGTGCAAGTCTCAACATTCTACAGAGCATAATAAGAGCTTTTCGGTAGCATTAAGCAATTTTGAAAGGCTGAAAGGCGGTGGAAGATTAGCCTTGCTTTTGGAAATGTGTAAGGGTTCTTTTATGAGGTTCCAAAAAGTTTCATTAACGGCTCAGATAACGGGTTCTTTGCGTAAAATCGGACATTGTAGTTACTTGGATGCCTCACCATGTGACAACGTCCCTGACACAAGGCCATGTGCATTAATGAGTTGGAAAAATGAATTTTTGTGGTTCTTCAACCTCCACCCTACTCACTACATCTCAGTTTGTTTGACTGTTTTTTGGTTCCTAAGATCAAAAAATACTCGAAAGGAGGTTATATTAGGCCTGTCGGTAATACCCAAATGGATTTTAACTAGCACCTGATGGTGATTCTAATTGAGGCCTTAGGACTTCTGCAAAAAGTGCAAATAACGTCTCTGTCAATGTATAGCCACCTAAGAGATAAAATATTCTCCCTTCAAAAGTAGTTCCTTTGGGCGGAAGCGATATAATATTCTTTTTTCAAAAGTAATAATATTGAAATATGGTAGAATTGTTGGGAAAAAAATCAGTCACATTAATTTGGTGCCTCATCTTGTATGCTGATTTGGAGTGATCTATTAAAAAACTCTTTCTCAGAAACTTAATTAAAAAAGCTTGAAAGTGCTTATAGCTATGGATACCTAAAAGCAAGATTGCTTCTTTAAGATTGAATATCTCCTTTCCTGTTTTAAAATACCAGGCGTATAAGCAAACACTACTTTTTTTATAGAAAGGAAAAACAAATTCATTCAAAGTACTTGTCCTCGCTAGCTATACATTTTTCCCATCTCTCGGGAAATTTGTGGATACCACGCCAAAAAATTGTTCCTCTTTCGAGGCAAACCACTCAACAAGCCATTTTCGGACGTCTTGATAAGAATCGAAGTGCTGCTCAGCGAACGTGTGGCCTATCGACGAAAAGAGGTGTTAGTCGGAAGGAACCAGGTCTGGTGAATAAGCGGGGTGGGGTTGAGTGTCTCCAAGTAGTTTCGGGCCATTTTAGACGTGTGCGATGGTGTATTGTCGTGGAGGAAAATCAGATTGCCATATCTTTGTTGATAATCCGTCCTTTTTTCACGCAGACCACGGTGCTATTTGATCAGTTATTAGTGATAGCGGTGGGCATTGACAATTTCACCAGGTTTCAACATCTCATAGTAGACGATACCCTGTTGATCCCACTAAATGCACAGCATCGTCTTCCGTCCGAAGCGATTTGGTCTTGGGGAAGACGTTGATGGTTGGCCGTGATCAACCCACGATTTGTTGCGTTAAGGATTCTCGAAATATATCCACTTTTTATCGCCTGTCACAATCTGATGCAGGAACGACTTTTTTTTTGTCTGGCGAGCAAGATTTCGCATGTGTTTTGGCGTCGCTCTATCTACCTATCGTTCAATTCATGCGACACCCATTTTCCGATCTTTTCAATCTTCCCCATGGCGCGCAGACGCATGAAAATGGCTGGTTGAGTAACACCCAATTACTGTGCGAGCATTTTTTGCGATTGAGTATCGTTTTCATCCAAAAGAGCCTGCAATTGATGGTCCTCAACCTTCCTAGGTCGATTTTCACGCTTCTTGTCCCACAAGTCAAAATTGCCGTCTTTGAACCCACGAAACCAATCTCGGCACGTTGTTTCTAATAAAGCACTGTGACCATAGGCCTCCATAAGCATTCGCTGCGATTCGGCAACCGATTTCTTCAAATTGAAACAGAAAAGCAGAGCTTCCCGCATATGCTCTTTTTCTGGCACAATACTAGACATGATTACCAAAGGAAAAATGTATGTTGTTGTATGAAATTGCTGACAATGTGCACCGATTAATGTTGACATATGTCAAACTCATAAAAAAAAGAGTATGGCGTGCCCATAGTAGCCTAATATGCTCACTCACACCATCTATGACCAAACAGCGGATTTACGCTTTTACCCCTGGTAGGATGGTTGGAATAATCTTAGTCCAAATCCAGTATAATCGTTGCTCTTAATTGGTGATAAACTCACTCAAAAATTCTTTTTGACGATGAATGATTTATTAATTTGTTTCTTTTATGGGTGCTAAAATTCCCTTAATCCACCTGGGCTACTATTGAAGCTTCTTAATATTTAATAGGAAAAAATTTATGATATATTAATGTGCATCTAAAATTGAAATTTTTCTAAAATTGAGTGCACATGCTCAAAGCTTAAAGTTGGTATCGAAAAGGATCTAGGAGCTGTAGTAAGCGCAATAACCAGTTCTTATTTTTGAACAATGCCAGACTTTTTGTAAATGAATATTGTCCTCTTAGAGGAAGCTGTCTTAGAAAATTGAAATTCAAGTTGACAATCGATAGCAAATTGTATACTGAAAATAAATGTTAACTTTCAGGTTCAACCGGCCCTTAAGATTGCCAAGGTATTCTTTACTGAAAATTCAAAATCTAAGATAAATTGTGGTTATTTATTTCCTTCTATCCTAATGGCAATATAGAAATCTCCGTTCTGTAGTCAAATAAATTTAAATAAAAAAAAAATATTTCCACCATTGTGATTCAGATAAAATCCAAAAGCTTGTTTTTGTAAATGTTAGTGCGGCGATTGTCAGTTGTACTTATTTGCACAAATTAATGTAATGGAAATACAAAATTGCTTTGAGGATATAATTTTTTGGAGGATGAAATTTTTGCCTTAATTAGAGCACGATATGAACATAAAATCTCTCCAAACCAAATAAGTAAGTTTATCTAATTCTTTTGATTAGGAGCAAATTTTTTTTTACGATAGATACAAATATTATAGAAACTGAAGGCAGAATTAAAATACAGTCGATTTTCAGAATTCCGATTACGTTTAAATATAAAGTCTTTTTTTTTCTATTACCAATTTAGAATTTTCCAATTAATGATTTTGTATAAATACAAAATTTTCTTAAATCTATGATAAAATTTGTATTGTTTCCTTTTTAGAAAAATTTTCTTTTCTATTTAATTTAGAATTTAAAAGAATTATATTTTTTTAAAGAATATAAGAAAAAAATACGTTAAGTGACTTTATTCATAGTTAGGTGACAAGCCTCAATAATACGTGTCCTCATTTTCAAATAATAAAAAAAAAACGAAGAGGGTAGATTTCTCACTAATTAGACTTGTAGACTCTTGTTTTTAAAAGAATTTTGTTAGTGTTTTTATAAAGTTTGAAATTTTTCTCTTTGGTATACTTTTCTTAAAAGGGAATAGTTTTTTTTTTACCTTTTTATTTCAAAGTAATTTTTTGCGAAAAAGTTTACTAAAAGTGCACGTTTACAATTTTTTCCAACTTACTTAAGAGATTTTCTTGCAAATTTAAGTTTGCCAAGTGTGAAAATCTAAAGGTTTATCATTATTTGATATCATTACATACAATACTCTATATTATTTTAAATTTGTGTAAATTATAATCTTTAAGAAGATAAAGATACGAGGGTCGTTCAATAAGTCCTTAGAAAAAGATGAAAAAAAAACGGTTTTTTAAAAAAAAAATATTTATTTTTCAACATAATCTCCTTTAAGCTTTACATACTTTTCCAACCGTTTTTCCAAAATTTTTATCCCGTCCAAAAAATAGGATTTCGGAAGTTCTGCAAAATACTCATCCGTTTGAGCAATGACGTCCTCGTTGGAAGTGAACCGTCGTCCGCCAAGCCATTTCTTCAGATTGGGGAAAAGAAAATAGTCACCCGGGGCCAAATCTGGTGAATAAGCGGGATGCTGCAACAATTCCATTCTCAATTCCACAATTTTGGCCATGGAAACAGCGCAGGTGTGCACACGCGCATTGTCCTGATGCAAGAGGATTTTTTTCTTCTTCAGATGGGGGCGTTTCTCTTTGATTTCCTCGCTCAACCGTTGCAATAACGACGCGTAATATGCTCCTGTTATTGTTTTTCCTTTTTCCAAGTAGTCGATAAAAATGATGCCCTGCGAATCCCAAAAGACCGTGGTCATAACCTTGCCGGCCGATGGCACAGTTTTTGCCTTTTTCAGAGCCCGTTCACCCTTGAAAATCCACTGTGATGACTGTCTCTTCATTTCTGGAGTGTAATAGTGTATCCAGGTTTCGTCCACAGTGACATATCGACGAAGGAATTCGGTAGGATTGCAATGAAAGAGTGCCAACATAGCCTCAGAGTCCACTTCACGATTGCGCTTCTTCTCCTCTGAGAGCAAACGCGGCACCCATCTTGCCGAAATTTTTTTCACAGACAATTTTTCATGCAAAATTGAAGCGACTGTACCTTGTGATATGCCCGTGGCCTCAACTAATTCGCGCACTTTAATTCGCCGATCGTTCAAAATCAGATCGTGGATTTTGTCGATGATTTCAGGAGTAGACACCTCAACTGGGCGTCCTGAACGATGTTCATCTTTTGTGGATGAACGGCCACGTTTAAATTCATTCACCCAATTGTAAACCGTCGCAAACACAGGTGGAGATGTGCCATGAACTGCATCCAACTCGGCTTAGATTTCTTTCGGGCTTAAGCCTTTCAAATAAAGATGTTTGATGACAGCCCTAAACTCGCTTTTTTCCATTGTTATGCATAAATAAATGTCGCTAACTTTAATCGACGATAGAAATTGACCTACGCTATGGATAGCTGAAATTTTGACAGCTTTTCTGTTGATAATGCTACTTACAAAAAAAATCTTTACCGAGACTACGAGCGCAATTTCTCGGATTTTCTAAGGACTTATTGAACGACCCTCATATATAATTAGTGCAAAGTATATACGTATACTAAATATTTTTTTTATATTATAAAAGGTTAGACTATACGAAAAAATTCTGAAATTTCTTTAAAAGTCACGTAAAATATTTATGAGACATCATAACTGCAATATAATAGATGATAAGATTAAGGAGTTTCTGTTCTTACTAGTTGTGTTTATTTTGATTTAAATTATATTTTTAATTTAAACATTGAAAAATACCATAAAAATATCTGATTTTATAATTTTTATATTTGCAAAAAAATTATATTAAAATAATAAATGCTAAAATAATAAATAAAAATTATACTTAAAATAAAAGTTATTCATTTTGGATAGAAATAAATACTTAATATTATGGTTTTTTTTTGAAGATGAATATCTATAGTTGTTAAATTAGGCAATCTTGAAGAAAAAATAAATTAAATAAATCATCATAATTATATTAATTCAAATAAAATAAATAAAAATAATCTAAGAAAGGAAAATATTCAATACTGGCTTGGTATGAAATACAACTAATTCTCTTTTTACACGATAGATGTCCAAAAAAAAACTTAGATTGCATCTATAGAAAAATATTGGGTTGTCAACTCAGTGATTGCAGATTTTGTCAATAGATGGTATTAGCTCATTCTTTTGTTATGTCAACGCGTTCAAAGCACCTAACCTATATTAGCTGTCTTCCATTGGGCCTATTTTGCTACTCGCAAGTACTTGGGAGTACTTGCCCAATGGAACGCAGAGCTTTCTGATATAAGTAAAATATAACCTCAAAATACTGAGTTTATTCAGCTTTTCAATCTTTGAATTTGATAAATATTATATAATGTCTAAAAATTTGACCTATAACGAAGGTGAAGCATTAATAAATGTTGTACGGAAACATTTATTAATGCTTTACTCTCATTATAGGTCCAATTATCATCAAGAAAATGATACGTATAGGGCTGAAACTCATTCTACACTTTTAAATATATTAAATAAGCTAAATTAAGATATTTTATATATGTGTATGTGATAAATTGATTATTTTTATTTTCGTTAGCCAAGGGGAGGCATTTATTTACAATTGAGAGTGTTATAATAAATATAAAGTTACACAAGTACATCATTTAAGTTTAAATTAATTTAATAATTCATTATTATTCATATTTTTAAACATTTACTGCCTCGCACGTGCACCATTGTTGCTGTCAATTCCTTCAGATTCTGTGTAATTCTGTATGTTGTTGACTTCATTAACTAAATATTCTATGTCACAGAAATCATTTTCAGTTAAGTTTACAAAACCCTTAAACGGGGGAACTAAATATCTGCTTACACTGTACGCTGAATCTCCAAATAGCACTTCTCCTGGTATAATTATGGACTCATCCTCAGTAATACGCAGATTTTTCGTAAAAGCTGTGCATCGTGCATTGCATCAGCTTCACCACATTGCACATCTATAAGCTTTTTCTCTGCGTTTACAATTGCCTGTAAAAGCAGACTATAATAGTTTTTCCTATTACAGTATGCTTGTTTGTCACGTTTTCGGATGCTGTTAGCTATTTTATGTAATTGACACTCACTTTAAAAACAATTTTACGACGCGGTACAAAATTCGATGGACACTGCTTTCTGTGACATCAAATCTGTCTGCAATTTGTCGGTACACTTTCAGTATTTGCTAGAAACCACAACGTGATGTATATTTCAACATCAACACCAACTGCAGTACGTCCTCCATGACTTGGACGGTGTAAAAACATACTCCAGTAATATTTAATTCCATTTCTTTTCGCTTTTGCTGCACGAATAAAGTAAACATAACAAAAATATGACACTTCAACATAACCAACAAACTCGGTAAGCTATCTATTTTCATTTTGGGACCTAAAATCCCCCTACCGTAAATTGTATGCGCAACTACACAAGCGAAGTACTCATCTGTATGAGCAAGAGTTGTTGAAGCTTTTTTGAGTAGCAAAACTTTCCCAAAGGAAGACAGCTATTGTTTTCTTGTTGTTTTGACTTCCGCCTTTAATTTAGTAATTTAGAAAATTGTATCGTTTAGCTATTTAGTTTTGTGTTCATTAAAATTTAAAAATGGAAGGACAATACGTGCATTTTAGACATATTTTATTGTATTATTTCCGAAAAGGCAAGAACGCATCGTAGGTACACAAGAAGTTTGAAAGAAATGCAGTGTCAAAATTGGTTTGCTAAATTTCGTTCTGGTGATTTTTCACTAAAAAAATGCGCAACGATCGGGCCAGTTGAAGTTGATGAGACCAATATCAAGGCCATTATCGATTCAGGTCGTCATAGCACAACACGTGAGATTGCAGAGAAGCTCAATGTAACGCATACAAGCATTGAAAAAAAAATTAAAACAGCTTGGCTATGTTAAGAAACTCGATTTATGGAAATTCATTTGACGAAACGCATTAGCATCTGCGTTTTGCTCCTGAAACGCAACGAAACGGATGCATTTCTGAAAGGACTGATAACTCGCGACAAAAAGTGGATAGTTTACAACAACGTTAATTAGAAACGATCGTGGCTGATGCGAGATGAACCACCTCAGACGACATCAAAAGCTGAGATGCACCAAAAGAAGATTATTTGAAATGTCAATAAACAGAACTGCCGAATTTTGGAGTACACAGTATTTGAAAGCGTTCCAGTTTGGTGTAAAGATGAGAATGAGCATCCACAAACCATCTCAGAGGAGGTACGAGGTCTGTTCAAAAAGTATCGCGAATTTTGAATTTCCGCGGGTCACGTATATTCGATTTTCGATTTCTTACTGGCGTTATGTTGGTACTCATGTATCTCACTTATGCCGACAAGTTCGGCTATTTTGAATATTCAGTTAATTTTTGACAGCTGCTTGCTTGCACGTGTTTTGGCTCGCTTTCGATTTTGGCCCATTTTCGACCAAACACAGCATCGCATTAACACTGCTAAGGAGCTATTGGACTCTGTCCGCGATGATCCAAATTAGTTCCAGAGGGTCATAACTGGTGACGAATCGTGGGTTTATGGTTATGATGTGAAAACCAAAGCTGAATCATCCCGATGGAAGCTGGCCGCACGAGCCAAGACCGAAAAAAGCGCGCCGAGTTCGGTCGAACGTGAAGGCTTTCATTACAGTTTTCTTCGATTGCAGAGGCATGGTGCATCATGATTTCTTGCCACAATGTAGAACGGTCAATAAGGAATATTACCTGCAAGTTATGCGCAAGTTGCTTACAGCAATCCGCCAGAAACGTTCGGATTTTTGGAAGAACACAAATCGGCTTTTGAGCTATGATAACGCCCCTGCTCACGCATCGTTGCTTGTGCACGAATTTTTGACCAAAAACAATACACTAATAATGTTGCAGCCACCGTATTCCCCAGATCTGGCCCCCTGTGACTTTTTCTTGTTTCCGAAACAGATTCTTTGATCCATTTTTTGGAATGGGCAAAAATCGAAGACGATCCAAAACACGTGCAAGCAAAGCAGCTGTCAAAAATTAACTGAACATTCAAAATGGCCATTTTGAATGTTCAGTTAATTTTTGACAGCTGCTTTGCTTTGCGGACCATGTTAGAATTTTTTTACTTCCGGTAGCTCCGAATAATTCTGGCATATGCTTCCAGCAGGACGAAGCTACAGCTCATACCGCTACAGTGACAATGGCGATTCTTCGAGAACTTTTCCATGACCGAATAATTTCAAAACCTCCAAATTTTGCCTAGCCAGCTCGTTCCCCAGATTTAACGGCCCCTGATTTTTTTGTGTGGGGTTTCTTGAAGGAACCAATTTATATGAACAAACCCTTAAAGCAGAATAATCAAATAGAAATCGTAAATTTGGACCCAGAAACTTTGCGCACCATAATGTAAAATGCCTTCGAAAGAGCCATTAACTAGCAACAAGGAAATGGAAGTTATTTAAAGGATATTGTTTTTCACACTTAGCTAAAAAAAATTAATAAAAAAATCTAAAATGCACATAACTTTTGTATTTTTAAATGCTTTTATTTATTTGTTTAATAAAAAAAAAAATAATAACAAGAGAAAAACTGAAAGGACAAAAGAACAGAAAGTTATAAGGTTTAAAGATGTTGAGCAACATCATAAAAATTATTAATAATGAAAGGAAAAAGTGAATTCGGCATAATATCATGGAAATGAATAAGTGCTTGTAGTAAAGCGAACGAAACAAAGTAAAAATGAAAAAATGAATAAATTTAAATACAGAATTCTGCGATATAAAGAAGCAACGACGAGGGAGTAACAGGCGTGGGTGGAGAGGTCTACGATCAGGAAGGCAATAGTGGAAAATTTAAAAAAAAGTACCCTACCACATCTACCGCCAATGAGTGGTTAATCTACCTACTTCTCTGGGACTTCACGTCCAAAACAAGTTTTCCTCCCACGCAGGTAACGAAGAAACGTTAAACATCCTTTTTCCTAAAAAAAAAACTGTATAAAAAGGCTATTCATCAAAATTCATATCATAAACTTTAATCATTATTTATCATAAGATTAATTAATTTATAATACAAACAATTTAGATAGAAAGTTTGGCTTTTGTTCAAATCAAACGTTGGTATTATTATTGAATAAAAAAAGGACGAACCATTTTTTTAGTTTATTCTTTTTATTTTGAATAAGCTAATAAAGTTTTAGTTTATTGTATTTTTTTATAATTGTATTTGATGACAACAAAAACTTCTTTTAAGCTAATATCAATCTATTGTTTTCATATAACTATGAACATAGTTCAATGAAAATTGAATCAAAAATTAAAATGAACATTTGACTTAAGAAAATAAAAAATTTTATATTTTTCCCAAAGGATCTTTATAGAATGAAATAAAATTTTTATAGTAATTTTTCGAAATTTACGAATATTTTCTGTACATTAAATTAAAATATATAAAGTAACCTAAAATAATTTTTTATTCCTTTCTGTTATAGTAAGGTGGAAATCATTGGAAAATAAAGCGTGGGACTTCAACTCACTAGAACTATCTTACTTGGTCACATATCTATATTTCCTCACAGAACCGCCGTCAGGCATTAGACGTGGGATAGGGATTGATCGAAATCACTACTCCGGTGAATTATCACTCTCGCTTTCTTTCACGCTCCTCCAGACATAGTTTTTCTTAGGACGGTTGTTGCAAGGGCTGCGACATCCTCCCAGCCCATCCCCGAGTTCAATATTAGGGCCACTAAATTTTCCGGTGTCAGAGATCCGCCAGTACACTTCAGAGCATCTTCTCTTTCCGCATTGAATCGGGCGCAGTAAAAGAACGCGTGCTCCACGATTTCCACCATCCCGTCACAAGTAGGGCATATTAGGCTAGAATTCAATTTAAAGCGGAATTGGTAAGCTTGAAAATATCCGTGTCCCGTTAAAAATTAGGATATGTAGTAACCAACATCACAACAGATCCGACGCTGAGTCCACCTGCCATCGGGTGCATTTTCACAACTATTTTGCTACTTCCTCTTGGACTCGTTTCTTTACCCCGTACGAGCCTCGGATTGCCCTACAGCGTCACAACGACCTCTCTGGCGGTATAGCCTCTACCGCTCATCCGGCAGTATTTCAATTAGTATCATTCCGGCTATAACACAAATGGCTTCGTAAGGGACTGTTCGGAATGCACAGGCCACCCTCAAGGCGCTCCTACAGTAGACTGAGACAACTCCACGTATGTGATTAGATATACTCTAATCAACCCATCTGGTCAAATTGGCGCAGCAAGGAGCAGAATTGACCCAACCACGGTCGCCAACAGGGTTATCCTGTCAAGGTCCGGCATTAAATGCGCCAACGCCATTTATGGCTCAACAGTCTCCCCACCAACGTATAGTAGGTGCTCCTGAAACCGCAGCCTTGCATCAATCATCAATCCTCTTGGACTCGTTTCTTTACCCAGTACGAGCCTCGGATCACGCTATAGCGTCACACCAACTTCACCGGCGGTACAACTTCCAACGCTCATCTGCGAGTATTTCAATCGGCCATATAACATAAAAGGCCTCGTAAGGGACTATTCGGAACGTGCAGGCCACCTTCAATGCGCTCCTACGATAGACTAAGACAACTCCACGTATGTCTGTTACTTTAATCAACCCATCCGCCCATATTTGCGCATCAACAGGGGCCGAGGTCGCCAACAAGGTCGTCCTGCTCTGCCTGGGTCCCATAAGGTTCGTCATTAAATGCGCCAGCGCCATCTATGTCCCAGGAGTCTTACCACTTCCATATAGTAGGTCCTCCCTAAACCGCATCCTCGCGTCAACCATCAATCCTCTTGGACTCGTTTCTTTACACCGTCATCTGCCAGTATTTCAACCTCTTGGACTCGTTACTTTACCGCTCATCTGCCAGTATTTCAATTAGTATCATTCTGGCCACAATACAAATAGCCTCGTAAGACACTGTTCGAAATGCGCAGGCCACCTTTAATGCGCCCCTAAGGTATACTGAGACAATTCCACGTATGTGGTTAGATATCAACGAATCTGCCCAAATTATCGCAGCATACAGCAGGATTGACCCGACCATGTTCACCAATAGCATCCCCTGCACTGCCTAACTCTCCCAAGATTCGGCATTAAATACGCCTGCCCCATCTATGTCCCAGATGGAGGAGGCGTATTTATATCATATAATAGTTCCCCCTGAAATTACAGCCATCACCCCTAGGTACTTTAGAGATGGTCCCGGTATCACTTTACGTACGCCAATCCTAATGGTGATATTCTCTCTTCTATTCCTGCCCGTGAGTAAGACAGTCTTTGTCATATGGGCTGCAAGGCTAAGACCACCTACCAGAAGGTAACTTCAAACTGAAGCTACAGTCTCATTACAGATCTCTTCTACTTCTTCCACGCATTTCGCCAATAGGACCACAGTAACATGCTCAGCAAATGCGCTGAGGGCCCAAAACCGAGCCCTGAGGGAACCCCTCGTAATTCTGTATGATATCTCCCCACAGCTCGTCCAGTACAACAGAATTTTACTACTTAGGTAGTCCTTTATTATCCTGATAATGTACTCCAAAACACCCTTGAGCTCAGGGTGTAAAGAATACGATCCCATCTCGCCAAGTTGGAGTTATAATGGCGTAGTGCTTTATGGAGCCCCATTATCAAGAGTTATAATGGCGTAGTGCTTTATGGAGCCCCATTTCCACCTTTTACCCTTGATAGCTTTACGCGCTATGCCAATGACCAAATCAATAGCATTGAAGGTATAATGTGCCCTCCTGAACGTAAATTAAATTCTTCGAATCAATTGCATAGAATGCGTTCGAGGATTTTACCGGCCGTGACCAGAAGATAAATTGGGCGGCATAATGAAGGGTCCCCAAATAGCTCCCTTTTCTTTGATAGTAGCACCAGACGTTGCCTCTTCCAAAGTTGTGGTAAAATTCCCTCACTAATATATGTATTAAACACTTAAAAAAATAAATTCGGATACGCCAGGACAGCCGCTGTAATGGCAACGGGGGTATGGCATCGGGCTCATATGCCCTAATATCACCGATTTTCCTGCATGCCCTAGGGTAATTCGTGGGACCTGAACTCTGTCAGCCCTCCAAGCACCCTTCCATATAATTAACTTGTTACGCCAGTGCCATCATCCCAGCAGCCTTCCCACCAACGTAGAGTAGGTGCTCCTGAAACCACTGTCTCGCGTCACTGTTCACCCCTTGATACTTTAGAGATGTATACGATAGAATAGTGTCTTTGCTATTAGATAATATGATCTGTGCCACTAAATTTCGACCAGTGTCCACCATTATAAATTTATTATGGTGTTAAATAGATAATTTACTAATACCTATAAAACGCTTTTTATTATTTACAAACGAAATGGGTCCGTTTATAGCAAGTCCACTTTTTATCTAATTAAACAAACTAACATAATCGATAAAATTGAACAAACTTTAACCGACCAGCTTTGCTCAGAAAACTGATAACGCCAACTTACACGATTCATTTTCAAAGGACTTTTTGTACAAACAAACCAGCAAATGCCAGCTTCTACATGAATATTTGTCTCGATTGTCTAGAAAAAGGAACTCATTTTAATTATGATTTTTATTAAATCTTAAAAATAAAAAAAATAAGCTGTAAAAAATATTACATTTCGATGAATATTTTTTTTTAAATTGGCCAAAAAAAATTCTTGTTATTATCCTTAAAAATACCATATAATATTATTCAGAAATTTTTTTCTAATTCCGAAAAGAAGAAAACAATTCGAATGTGTTGTGTTCGCCTTTAGTCTAAAATCTAGAAGCATATTCGTATTTTTGATAATTTTTAATAAAAATTCAGGACGAATTATTTTGTATGTGATGAAAAATTATTTTTAATAACATCAAAAAATTCTCTGATATGAAATATTTTCATATTCATTTAGCGCCAAGACTCACGAAAGCTTATAAGGTAATTTTTTTATATTAAACACGTTACATGATATTAACTATAATCATTGCACGTACGCGCGTACACGTATGATATGTACCTGTGTATTGTGGATTTTGAAAGAAAGCAAATTTTATTAGAAATTCAGAAGGGATTGCAATATTAAATATTTTCTCTCCGAACTATTTTAATTTGCTTCGTTAGTAATTTTTAATATATTTTTGAAATTAATATTTTTACCCTAATTTTTGTTTACGAAAAAATATTTTACTCTTATTTTCAACATTTTCTTATGATTTTTTTCTTTTTTCTGCAATACTTTCTATTTGCATTCTTTTGATTTTATAAAATTTTGTAAGATTTTATCATTTATTAAAATTTACACTTAATAAGAAAGTTTCTTTTTCGATGTTTGGACAGGATAACTTTTTGCAAAAACATCGAATAGGTCAAAAAAGTTTACTAAGAAGATTAAAAGTTTACTCTCGTTTAGAAAAAGCCACTTGGGCCCTATTTATGGGCGAAAGCCTATAAGATATATAGTTAAAAAGAAAAATTACCTTTTTGTTTAGGGGTAGAATTTTTCTTTGGTGAAATATTTGCTAATATTTTCTTCATAAAAGTTTTTCTGTTTTTACCCTTATAGATACAATATTTTTTTTTTGATTTAGTTAATTGTCTTGATAAATTGTGTATCTTTGATAGCCTCTTTTGTAAACTAAGATTTTCGAAAGCATTCTTGAATAATATTATTTTTTTATATAAAATTTCTAATATTTGGAATAAATTTGAGCAAAATTTAAAATTTGATGGAAGAAAAATATTTACTTTTTATGAAAAACTTTTTGTAAATTTTATTCTTTTACTTTTTTTTAATATAATTTGGAATTAAAGTTAAATGAACAAAAAATAAATATTTATTTATTTTGATAATATTCGTTGGAATTTAGAGGATTTTGTAAACCTATGTTAAATTTTTTTTAATAAATTTAATTAGAATTAAGACCTAACTAATTAGATCATCAAAATTTTTAAAATTTATTTTTAATATATTGGGTTGTGCGGAAAGTAATTTCGTTTTTTCCCAACAGAGGACCTTTGTGTAATTGTATTTCTTCACAACCAACTTCATACTTAAGCCGCATAATCATATGTATTTTGACAGCTGACATAACAAGGCTTGCTTGATTGATTCTGCATGGTAGTTTTTGGTTGATACTCATTTAAATATGGAAAGTGAAAAACTGAATTTTCGACATATTTTACTTTTTTACTATAGAAAAGATAAAAATTCTGTTCAAGCAAGAAAAAAATTATCCGATGTGTATGGAGAAGATGTGTTAAGTGAGCGCCAGTGCCAAAACTGGTTTGCAAATTTCGATCCTGCAATTTTGATCTCGAACATGCACCACGTTCTGGAAGGCCAGTTGAAGCTGATGAAGACACAATAAAGGCATTAATTGAGGCAAACCAGCGAATATCAACTTGTGAGATCGCTGAGAGGTTAAATTTATCGAATACGATCGTTCATGATCATTTGAAACTGCTAGGTTTTATCTCAAAGCTCATCTTCTTACGAAAAAAATGTGTGCCGTCGCATTGACGTTTGTGATTTGCTTCTCAAACGCCAAGAAAATGATCCATTTTTGAAGCGTATCATCACTGAGGATGAGAAATGGGTTGTCTACAATAATGTTAAGTGCAGAAGGTCCTACAGTAGAAAAGATAAAGCCAAAATTCATCAAAAAAACAAGGTTATGCTATCTGTTTGGTGGGATTTCAAAGGAATCGTTTATTTTTAGCTTCTACCGAGCAACACAACGATCAATTCTGAAGTGTACTGTCATCAGTTGGACAAATTGAATGATTCACTTAAAGAAAAAATGAAAGAATTAGTCAATAGAAAAGGTATAGTGTTCCAACAGGATAATGCGAAACCACATACAAGTTTGACCACTGGGCAAAAGCTTTTAGAACTTGGATGGGATATACTGCCACACCCACCATACTCTCCAGACCTAGCACATTCAGATTATCATTTTTGTTCCTGTCTTTACAAAATTTTTTAGACGATAAAACGTTTACTTCAAATGAGGAGGTTAAAAATAACTTGGTTCAGTAAAAAAATATATGATCGTGGAATCATGCTACTACCAGAAAGATGGCAAAGGGTATTGGATCAAACCGGATAATATTTAATTGAATAAAACATAACTATAAAAGAAATCGTCTTTCATTTTTATAAATAAAAAAACGAAATTACTTTCCGAACAACCCAATATTATATAAAAAAATTACTCAAATAAGGTATGATATAAAATTCGAAAAATAATTTTTTTAATATAGTAGAAAACTTTATTCGATTTAATAAAGATATTTTAGAAAAAAATTTGTTGGCTGATTGTTTAACAAATATTCTCCTACGAGGCCGTGTGTGTCACCGGTGGGTCTTACGCAATTAGGTTTTATAGGAGATATGGCAGGAATATAATGATTACTTAGATTTTTTTATTATTTAATTTTATATTAGATTAAAGGGATTGAATTCGATAGGAATTGGAAGGCTTAGTAGAAATCCAGAGTTCTAGTCCGTAAGTCCAAAAGGGTTTCAGTAGAGTATTGTGTCAAAGTACTTTGGCTGTCTATAGTTAGCTTAGAACGTTTGTCTAGAAGTCGAAGTAGTTGTACAGGTATCGTATTTTTAGTTCTTGTATGTGGATTCAATGCCAAGCGTTTGTGTAAGTTCAGTCCTAGGTACCGAACTTCGGTGTGTTGGGGTATTTCGCTGGCGGAGAGTAGAAGTTATCTCTATATCGGACATAGTTCACGGCGGAGAGTAAAAGTCACGTGGGTAGATTAACGTTCATTGAATTTTACTCTCCATGCGATAAACCAGTTCTGGAGGGTTTGGATTAGGGTTTGGAGAGTTTTGTAAACATGCTGGGTATTTTCGTTATATGCAAAGATGTTAAATGTGTAAATGTTGTAGATATTGGGTCCAAGTAAACTTCCCTGTGGAACACCAGCCAATATCGGAGAGATATTGGAAAGTTCGTTGGATTTGTTTACTTGAAAGTGTCGGTTGGTAAGGAATTATTTTAGAACTATTTCTTAGACATGTAGAAGGAAGGATTCTCTGAAGTTTCCAAAATAAGCCCGGATGCCAAACTCTATCAAAAGCTTGACTTATTTTATAATACTTAAAAAATTAATAACAACCATACGAGTAGTTCCGACCAAATATGGGACAGAAAAATTAAATTCTCCAATGTTCAATCAACAATGCTGAACAATTCCTTGTTGGTGGGTAATTATATAATTAACTGCGTGGACTATTAAACGAAATAAATAAACTGATTCATTAAAATAACCGATGAAGCAACAACAGAGAGTTCACTTTAGTGACCGAACGGAACGGTGTGTGAACGAGGAAGTTGACCGTTAAATGACCAATCGATTGAATGAATTAATGTCACAACTGTTCAACATATTCGTCAATATTTGCTGTTGTTTATTCACGCATAATACTCCCCAAAAAAAAATTTCCATGTGGTTGGAATTATTCAAATTTATTATTCAAATTAATTACTTTTTTTTAAAAAATTTCTTTGTTATATAATTTTGATACAATTTTAAAAGGTTTTTGATTGATTACAAAAAAGGACACCATTTGACAATAAATTCCGTGCAGATTTTTTAAAATTTTTTATATTGTTTTATTCATACTGGTTACACGTTTTTTGTTGTTGATTTTTTCGAAATTGTTAATTAAAAGGAACAGAGGTGTAATATTCAAATACAACAGCCTTATTCAATATTCTTTAAAAAAAGAAAAAAAAAACTTTACAAAATATTGTGAAATATTGAAAAATATAAAAAAATTTTCGTCTAAATTTTAGGATGTATAATATCATAATCAGAGGACATCGTTTATATAGGGTTTTCCAAAAAGAGTGATATGATTCCTTTAAAAAAAAAATATATTAACTGTTAAGAAAATTCAAATGTTGTTAATTTAATGTAAAGTACAATCGATACAATTAATTTCTGAATAAAACGTCATTCAAATGGCCTCCACGACTTCTTTTGCAGGAACGAATTCGAGGAACCCAATTTTCGAGCATTTTTTCCACTAAATCAAGTCGTATGTCATGAATAGCACGCTAAATATTGACTTCTAAAGCTTGAAGAGAGTCTGGTTTATTGCTAAAGACCAATAACTTCAAATAACCCCACAAGAAATAGTCTAATGGTGTTAAATCACAACTTTTTGGAGGCCATTCAATGTCACAATTTCTTGAAATAATCGAATCTCCAAACTTTTCTCGCAATAATTCGGTTGTTGCACGTGCTGTGTGGCACGAAGCCCCGTCTTGTTGGTACCAGATGTTGTCAAGATCAACTTCTTCCAATTTCGGCCATAGAAATTTGGTTATCATCGATCTTTACCGCTCTCCATTGACAGTAACGGTGTTACCAGCTTCATTTCGAAAGAAGTACGAACCACACCAAACTGTCGATTTAGGTGAATGTAATGGGTGTTCATGAATAATTTGTGGATTTTCTTGCCACCAGAATCGACAGTTTTGTTTATTTATCGTACCACTCAGATGAAAATGAGCCTCATCGGACAAGATGATTTTCTTTAAAAAATCGTTATCGTTTTCAAGTTGTTTGAAGACAAAATCAGCAAATTCACGACGTTTACGGTGGTCCAATGGTTTCAGTTTTTGAGTGATAATAATTTTATACGGATGCAAACGCAAATAATTTCTCAAAATATGCCCCAATTCTTGAGAATATGAGACAGTCCCAATTCTTGAGAACGTCTTGGAATCGACAAATTGCGGTCTTCAGCAACACTTGCCTGAACGGCAGTAATATTTTCATTACTTCGAGCGGTTCTTTGTCTTATTGGCACTTGAACATTATGTAAAGAAAATGTACGCTCGAAATTTTTAACAATTCGACGAATAGCGAGCACAGTTGGACGATTATTACGACCATATAATGGCAAAAGTGCACGAAAAGTTGCAATTGGAGAACGATTATTTTGATAATAAAATTGAATAATTTGTAAACGTTGTTCTTGCGTATATCTCTCCATGATAAAATTGTAAACATTACTAAATACAATGTAGAAAAAACTGACAGATCATGACATATTACAAATGGCCGAAACCTCACTTAGAAATCATACCACTCTTATTGGAAAACCCTTTATAATCGAATAAAATATTGAAAGAAAATACATTAATCGATTGCCATATATCTTTTGGGTTCTTTATTTTCAGAAAAAGTATAAAAAAATATGCCGATTCGATTAGCCATTAATTTTATCATGTTTTATAAATTATTTGTTCTCATGCCTAATGCACATAAAAATATTGTCTAGTTTATACGAGTATAACGCATCAATAGTAATATTACCTTATACAACGGGGCTTATATAATACCATATATTTTTCTTAACATAATTTAATGATATTAGTTGTAAAGTTCATTTTAGGTATTCTAAATATATTTTTTATTAACATTTTTATTATGCATGTTTCGTTAAAAATGCCTAGTTCATAAAATATGTACACTAATGAGTAAAATATAATATTGATTTTTTTATTATATAAAATATGGTGTGGGGGATGAGGGAGGCTAAACTTGATAATATTGAAACTACATTAGACTATGGATAAATAATTTCATATTTTTAGGTAGCATTAAGAAAAGTTTATTTTGTAATCAATATTTTTATATCAAAGGAATACATTTTGTTTATTGGAGAAAAGAAATATTGAAAAAAGTTTTCTTTTCTATTGAAATAGAAATAAATATCTTGTGGAAGAAAAAAAAATATTTTTAGGGTTTTATAGGAAATATATACAGGGGATATTTAAATAATTTCCGATAATATAAAAATTTTCATGGAAAAGTTGAATAAAAAAATAAATTATTCAACAAAAAAATTCTCTATGGTAAAAATTAAAAAAAAAACAAAAGGTAAACACAAAAGGAAATGTTGGTAAAATACTTGAGAATTAAGAAGACATGTATTCAATTTATTAAGATATCAAAAGGTTTCTTAATAAAATGTAAGTTATAAACTTCCAAAAATGATAAGAGAATGTCGGAGTATTAACGAGTATCCGGTGGTTTTGGTTACTGTGGATAATGAAGATAAGTATTTTCTCTTTTGTAACAAAAATTCGTATCTGTTAATATTTTCTATATTCTTTAACTTTTTGCTATTTTTATAAGCAAATTAGGTTTGGTTTTATATTTTTCTATTCTTTTACAAATACGTACTGATTTTATTAATGTACTACTTGATAAGAAGATTGAATGTGCACACAACATTCAGTTTAATATTATAGAAAATTATTGGTATTCATAGAATAAAATTGCTAATATTTAAACTGAAAATTTAGATAAATAATTCTACAACATATTTTTTACTTAACAAGATTCAAAATTCTTCCATATATTATCGAAAATGATTTTTTTAAAATAATAAAAATTAATTTTGTAAAAATTTTTGCTAAAGAATTCATTAAATTTTTGCTTCTGATTAAATGACGAGAAGTGGCAGAAAAGTAATGGTTTTGTTTTTGGTGCAATTTTAAATTTTTTATATTACAGGCTGGTCCAAAATCTCGGATCTGAAATGCCAAATCGTAAATTTGTGACTTTTAAAATTTCAGGCAAATATGCGTCATATGTGAAAAGTTTTGCTTTTTGCCTTTAATTCTAAAAAAATCTGTGGCTGAGCCACGTAAATGATTGTAGAGACACATACCAAGTTACGGTGATGCTTGATAACATAAATTATAATAAACCGGCAGCACAATTCACATAAAAAATTCCCCGGACGCGAAATTTTGAGATTTTTGATGTTGCCAATGTGTTTTAAAAGATCGTCAAATTTGACGATTTTTGACTTTTTTTTGTGCTGTCAGAGTCATTACTGGAAGAAGATCCATTTCAAACGCAATAAAAAATTGGAGATTCATTTGGTGTAACTCAACAAGCCGAATCCTTGGGAATGATCCAGAAGAGAGGAAATTGGGTGCCATACGTGTTGAAGCCGAAAGACGTCGAACGGAGTTCTTTCACGTGTAAACCGTTGCTCTAACGGTAAAAAAGGAAGGGTGCCGCGGTCATACATCAACATCGACGCTCCAGAAAAAACATCCATGTCTCGAAGCTCATGCTATGTATTTGGTGAACGTTCCGTTTCAGTGACACCATCGCTGGAGCTTGCTACCGAACACTACTGATGCGTTTGGACCGAGCATTGAAGGACAAACGACACAATACGATCAAAGCCATGAAAAGGGGATTTGCAGCACGACAAATGTTACCAAAGTGGTTGAAACCTACCTAAAAACACTGAAATGGGACGTTCTGCCCGCCCCGCCGTATTTTCGACCCCTCCGATTCTACCTCTTCCGATCGATAATGCATGGCCTGGCTGAGCAGCACTACCGATCTTATGAAGAGATCAAAAATTGGGTCTATTCGTTGATCTCGTCAAAAGAAAAGCATTTTCGATATAGAATCCTTATACTTCCAGAAAGATGGGGAAAAGTTGCAGTTACCGATGGATCACACTTTGAAGCATGAATATAAAATCGTTTTTCCACAATAAAGTCTCAAAGTTTTCCATTTGTACTCCCAAAAAATTTATTTTCGATATTATTATATTTGAATAATTTTATACTAAATTCATAATCGTAAAATTTATCAAAGTTAAAATTTTAAGGTTGTTTTTATAAACTTTCTTTCTTAAAGCTTAAATTGGATAATTTTTTATGCAAAGAACTAATAAGAATCATCAAAGCAAAGTTGTTTTGAAAATTATTTGTGATTTTGAAAAAAAATCTCTATATTCAAAATAATTCAAATATACACATATATGGTACTCGTATGATTACATTGTAATAAGATTCAAGAGAATTGTCATATCTTGAAATTCAATATTAACTAGGCAGGTAATCCACCTACCTAGGTAAGAGTACATACTCTCCTTTGCCATTGTTGAACGTATCAAATATATACATTTTATTACGTTTTATGGATATTTTTGATGCATTTTGAGTATTTCAATGAGATTCAGATGATTGGAAGCGATTTATTGCCAAGGTATCATCATATTTTATGATATATGATGTCAAGAATATTTGTCTGCCAGACGAGATTTCCCACTGAGCTTACTAAACTCAATTTGGCCACAAATATATTATCTCTTATTTATTTCGAAATTCGAGTTTTTTCGTATATTCGAAATATTTATCTTAAGCTTGTCAATTTATATTTGAAACGATTCATTGAATAATAAATATTAATATCTTGTCTAGATAATATTCCTCTTTAAACTATTGCATAATCTTATCTAAGTATGTGTTCAATCAATCTTTACCTAAAGAAATGTTTACCTTAAATAATTATTAAAATAAAAATTAAAACTTAAATAAATTTTCATAAAGTAAAATATTATCAAAAAAAGCAAAAAATAATTTCACTAAAATTCTTTTAAGTGAATTTAAAATTTATTCATTAAAAAAAAAATAACTTCCATCTTTAACTACTTAAACGTTTTTTTTTTCTTCCTTTAAGTTAGTTACGAGTAATAATAACAAAAGGCCCAAATTTTTTTTGTCCGTTTTTATTCTTAAATATACAATAAAATATATAATTTTACAGTTTTCAGCAAGAAAATTTATTTAACCAATATTAATTTTATCGAATTTTTCAAAAGCATATTAAAATGAATATCATCAAAACTATCATAAAATACACAAAAAGCAAATTTCATTTGGTTAAAATACGTTATGATAATTTGTAAAGTATATTTTCATTAAATATTGCAAATATAGGGTGGTCCATCTAGCGGTTGCATTTTAAAGTACTTGAGTGTTAAATGTCATCACGAATTGACAGATTGTTAGTTAAAAGTCTGAATTTTACAAAATGGTATTTTCCATACGCTCAAAGAAAACTGGGAAAAATTGAGAACTTACTTCCAAAGTGGTGAGTCTTCAACCCAAACTGTGAGAAATTAAAAAAAAAAATGAGTAAAGATCGAATGCCACCACGTCAACTTGTGGACAAATTTGTGAAGCGAGTTCGCGAAACTGGTTTGTTGGTTACCAAAGCAACTCGTTCCCGCTCTAATATAGTGCATACGACCGAGAATATTGCCGCCGTTGCTGAAAATGTCCGTGATCATCCATCAACATCAACTCATCACCATTCTCAGGAATTGAACATTTCTCGCACTTCTCTGTTGAGAATTTTGCACAAAGACCTCCGTATGAAAGCTTACAAAGTTCAATTAGTCGAAGCATGACCATCCGATGCGTTTTCGGTTTGCCCAATGGGCTCAAGATCAATTGGCCGAAGATGAGCATTTTTACCGAAAAGTCATCTTTTCGGATGAGGCCCATTTCCAACTCGGTGAGTTAAGTCAATAAACAAAATTGTCGCATCTGGGGCTCAAAAAATTCATACGTCAACATGGAAAAGCCGATGCATCCACAAGGAGTGACGGTTTGGTGCAGATTTTGGACTGGAGGCATCATTGGCCCGTTTTTAACGGCAATGGTGATCGCTATCCTGGCATGCTCAACGAATTTTTGTTTCCAAAAGTTAAAGAGAATGGCATGGACGACATTTGGTTTCAATAGGACGGGGCCACTTGCCACACAGCCAACGTAACAATTCAACTTTTGGGCACTGCTTTCGAAAACCGAATAATCAGCCGAAATTCTGATGTCAATTGGCCGCCTCGGAGCTGTGATTTGAGCCAGTTGGATTATTTTCTGTGGGGAGCCGTTAAGGATAAATGTTACGCAAGCCATCCAGAGACAATTGAGGCCTTGAAACACGAAAGTAAAGTTGCCATTGAAGAGATACAGGCCCAGACAATCGAAAATGTACCGAAAAATTGGGTCGAGCGAATGGCGTACTGTAAGGTCAGCCGTGACAATCATTTAAATGATGTTGTATAAAGTTATTTACTTTTTAAAATGCAACCTTAAATATAAAATATTATTATAAAAATATAATATAATAATTTGCATCTAGACAAATGGTCTTTTAAATAAAAATAATTATAATTACAACTTTAAACAAATGTTATTTATGTGCAGCTTTTAACAGAATTTTCTATAATAAAAAAATAGTTTTTTTCGCAAGATATTTTTTAAAATTTAAATATTATCTACAACTAGATAGGTAGATTTTTTAAGAGAAGATACAAGGATGTGAAGTCATATAGGGGAAAACAAAAGAATTGCATAATTTTTTTTTATAAGGTCAAAAATTCGCAAGGCCATTGCCGTTTCAAACTTTGATGGGTGTATAATGGAAGGGTGGTTGTGAACAGTTCTTTCTGGATTGGATAGTAGGATAGACGCGAGCGGAATTTTTTATAACGAGAGATGCACATTCCACAAATAAATGGAACGTTTAGATCACGATGAATAATCGGGATTGTAGGGTTTGGATTTGAATGTTTAGATCACGATAGTTTTAGGAACGATTCGAGAGCTTGCTCGAACTCCAAAGTTCGAGTCTGTATGTCCATATCGGTTTTAATACTGTATTCCATATTATAAATTTGATTTTTTTTGTTAGCTTTGACCTACTAATAAAGTTCACTTCTTTTAGTTTTCATGTGAGAGTTTCAGGTTAACCGCTTGTCGAATATGAGTCCAAGATAACGCACGCTCGTATTTTGTGGAATATAAGTGCCAGTTAGTGTTATACCAGGGATCTGTTCTACGTACAGAGTGAAAGTAACACGAAGAGAGTTTTGCCCACTTACACCCACTCTCAACCTTTTGAAACAGGCTTCTAAGGAATGGATGTGGTTCAGTAAGATACTGATATCTCTCAATATTGATATCTAAGAATGGATGTATTGTCTGCATACGTTGCGGTAAGGATATTACTACGACAAGGAATATCATGGGTATAAATAGTGAAAAGAATTAGTGCTAGGATACTTCCCTGTGGGACACCGGCAGAAATAAGCTAAATATCTGATTACTCAATATTTTTAGCTACCTGAATATATCGGTCTGAGCGACTCATTAATGATCAATTCCAAAGTGTAAATTATTGGTGATTTGTTAATTGAAACCAACGATTTCAGATATTCCAATAAGAAATAATCGAACGGTATTAGGATCTTGTAGATCAAGTAACAGATTGTGTGAGGCTTGGTTAATCTACGAGTTTGGCTTACGAGATATTTCAACGGGATTTTGAAGACTATTTTTTTTCTCCAGTGGAATGAAGCATTTTTTAAGGGCTGAGAAACAATGGAAGACGAACCTAACTCAGACAGGCTTTCAACATTGAAAACTAATGAAAATCAAGAATGAGTGAAGACTTTTATAAAGTTAGACCGTCGATTAACGGTATAGCTAATAAGTAATTCTTGAAAGACGCACATAATCAGGATTCAAGAAAGTGCAGACTCTTCGACGTTTTTTTCCGTCGATATTCAGCATACGGATTCCAAGTCCTCGCTTTCCAACTTTTCGTGTCACAAAGAAGTGCTCGCTTTCAAACTTTTCCATGTCAAAAGAAGTGATCCACGAATCGACCCAACTTTTCGTCTCTTCGTAAGATCGGAAGCGTTGCTCAGCCAGGCTGAAACCGGACGTTCACCAAATATTTATATAGCATAAGCTTCAAGCCATGGATAATTGGCTTGGCCGTCGAAGTTCATGTATGGCCCACGATTTTCTTCGTTTTGGATTATCGTAATGGATCTACTTTTCATCGCCAGTTACAATACAATGCAGAAAATCCTTTCTTTTTTTCGGCATTGGAGCAGCTGTTTTTACGTGAAAAAATACTACTCGTTATCTCTCACCTTCAAGTCGTCTGGCACCCAATTTCCTTTCTTTTGGATCACTCCCAAGGCTTTGGCATGTTGAGTTACGCCCAATGAATCTGCAATTTCTTATTGCGTTTGAAATGGATCTGCTTCCAGTAATGTCTCCAATTCTGCGTCTTCAAACTTTTTCTCCGATCCGGGACGCTCCTTGTTTTCCACGGCGAAATCACTACTTTTGTAGCATTGGAACCATTTGCAACATGTTACACACAATTCTTTCGACGCCCCCGATTTTTTCGAATTGAAGTCAAAAAGCTAAGCTTAACGCAAATGATGCCTATAAATTTCGACATTTTCACGCACCAAAAAATTACATATATAACGCTGGTAAAAGTCGCAAATACATATAATGATGAGAAGTTGTTGAAAGATGCCTAGGCTTACGGCTTGATGTTTCTGATCCGATATTTTGGTAGCGTTGCTACAGATCTCTAATATGTTGACATTATTTTTTATGACCTTTTCGCACATTTGAATTTTTAATTTAACTATTGTTTGGCAGATTTTGATTCTTTAATGCTTTAAAGTTTCAAAATTGTCAGAATAAATTTTTACAAAAAAAGTCAAATAACGTCAAATTTGATGATCTTTTGGGACGAATTGACAGTATAAAAAATTTCGAAATTTCAGGTCGTAAGAACTTTTCATGTGAATTGTGGTTCCGGTTTGTTAAAATTTAAGTTTGTATGAAGGACTATTGGTTATTAATAGACTATTATGATCTTAATTTAGGGTAACCATCTCGCCATCATCTTTTTAAAAGAAATACGGGCAAAATGGCACCTTCGAATCAAAATGCATACCATATAGTCACTGTTCACGGATACAATGGCTTTTCTATAGTCAGTTATGGAATTTTATTGGCATACGAAGCATGTTGTTCTATTATCCAATTGCATGGTCGGCAGGATCCAATTTATTTTTTGATCACACTTTCAGTAATAGCAGAAATATTTTTAGAAGAACGTAAGTTATACAAGCGAACACGCCCAGTTTTTTTTCATATTATTTTAGTAGCGACCACAATACCTTCTTTGATCGCAAAACGTGGCTTTGGGGTGATTACCGACACTGTAAAAAGTTTTTATAATTTTTACGCATTATTTGGTGGAAAAATAACCCATAATATTGTTACGGCCCAACATAGATTCGATAGATATTTCCTCATTCGTAAGCTTATTAAAATTTAATAAAACCACACTGAAACTACTTTCACTTAGAGATAAGTATTTAAATGTCAACATATAAGCATAAGAAAAGTATGCAAGCATTTCGGTATGCTACCATTTCATGAAGAATGGCGTATTTTAAAACTCTCCGCAAGTCTACAAAATTGATATTTGATTGATATTTTACAAAATAGACCTCAATAATAATTGCATTTAATACCAGAAGATTGGAAAAAATATAAATGTTATCTTCTGTCATGTTTAAATTGTATTTTTGTTTGGAATAAATTTTTAACTCATTTGAATATGAATTATGCTTTTGAAATTTAAAAAAAAATTCTATTACGAAAGCTAGAGGTCAGTGGGTGTCATGCCTATATAAAAAAATCTACCTTAAAGTATGCAAGCAGTACGATTTCTCGCCGCTTTTGCAATAATTCATATGGAGATATACGAAAATCTGACATAGCAGCCTATCCAGGTGTTCTTTAATCTAAGGGCATGTCAATATTATAAAGCAAATTCATTTCTTAATATATTTTATCATGAATATTATATCTGCTTTACGATAATAAAAAACCAGAGCTGTATTTTCCGAACAACAAAATGAATAATACGTTTTCTCCCCTAATTCAAATTGGTAGAAGCAATTTAATTATTTTATACAATATAAAAAATATTCTATAATAATCAAAATACTATTAATTATACTATATTTTCATATTTAGAATAAATTTTCGTAACAGTTTAAGAATAATTCCTTCTTAACGAACATGAAACTCTATCGAACTCTCTATTGTGTGTTGCTCATTTCACGTTTCTATTTTCGAATAATTATCACCGAAATTATTATCAGAAATAATCTCTCAAAGTTTATTTGAAATTTTATTTTGCTAAAAATATTTACCCAAAAGCTTAGATAAAGTCAACATAATTAGATGCCACTTTAGAGTGCGGTTAACCAGAACTAATTATTAAAGCAACTCCGCAAAATAAATACGACTACTAACATCGGCATACATATACTCGCACTTTTGTTGATTCAATTTGGTGGTAGAAAAGGATATTATTTGTTTACGTTTTGATAGACGTATTTGTAGCAAAATTAAAGGGAAATTGCTTATGTTTAATAGCAGTAATTTCGCAATTATTTATTATATAGTATATGGTATAATATTCATATTAAAATTGAATACCTTATTGCTAAATGCTTTTGTTATTATTATTATTATTATTATTATTATTAAATTTAAATTAATAATTGCCAATTGAAAATGGTTCTAATTTTACTTATTCTTTATCTATAATTATTTATTCCCAAAATATAATACTTTAGTATTTCTATACAAAGCAAAATCTAAAATAAATAAATAAAATCATAGCGATTTGATAAAATATATTTGAAAATTTCAACACATCAAATTTATTAAAATTTATACACAAATCAATACAATATTATTAAAATAATTATAAAAAATCTATAAAGTTTAGAAGATATTTTTAGAATGTACAAGTATATAAAATTATCTATTATAAATATTTATTATTAATTTATTTATAATTCATTGATGAGTTTATTTAATTGTTTCGAATAATTTTGTATTTTATAATATTTGAGAATATTTCGAATTGAAAAAGAAAACGATTAACCACTAACATAAATGCAAGTTCAATTTGTTTATTATTTAATTAAGAAATTAATTATCAATTTAATTTTTTCTATTAATTCATTAAATAAATTGAATCGATTTATTGAAAAAGATTTTACTCAATCAATCAATCATCTATATTGAAATGCTGTTTTTTGTTTTGTTTTTTTTCCGACAAAAAAATTTCAATATTTAATTAATTAATGGAAAATCTATAAAACTGTCGAAAAATTAAAATTACAATTGATGGAAAATTTATTAAATTTTAAAAGACTTAATATAATTTCAATTATGCCTTTTAAAATTTTCCTTTCTCAAAAAGAGTAAAATCTTAAATAATTTTTGCTGAAAACTTTTATTCATTAAAGTAAAGGGTTTTCGAATAAGAGTGATATGATTTCTTTTTTTTTAAAAACACACTAATTGTTAAGGAAATTCAAATATTTTTTATTTAATGTGAAGTAAAATCGATACAATTAAGTTCTGAATAAAACGTCATTCAAATGGCCTCCATGACTTCTTTTGCAGGAACGAATTCGATGAACCCAATTTTCGAGCACTTTTTCCACTAAATCAAGTCGTATGTCATGAATAGCACGTTCAATATTGACTTCTAAAGCTTCAAGAGAGTCTGGTTTATTGCTAAAGACCAATAACTTCAAATAACCCCACAAGAAATAGTCTAATGGTGTTAAATCACAACTTCTCGGAGGCCATTAAAAGTCACAATTTCTTTAAATAATCAAATCTCCAAACTTTTCTCGCAATAATTCGGTTGTTGCACGTGCTGTGTGGCACGTAGCCCCGTCTTATTGGAACCAGATGTTGTCAAGACCAACTTCTTCCAATTTCGGCCATAAAAAGTTGGTTATCATCGATCTATATCGCTCTGTAATGGGTGTTCATGAATAATTTTTGAATTTTCTTCGCACCAGAATCGACTGTTTTGTTTATTTAAAAGTTGCAATTGGAGAACGATTATTTTGATAATAAAATTGAATAATTTTTAAACGTTGTTCTTGTATATATCTCTTTATGATAAAATTGTAAACATACCTAAATACAATGAAAAAAAATGGCAGATCATAACATATTACAAATGGCCGAAATGTCACTTAGAAATCATACCATTCTTATTGGAAAACCCTATATGACGGTTGTTTGATAAGTCATAAATATTTTAAAAGTATAAAGCTATAAAAAAAATCTTTTTTCGAAAATGTTATTTGGTTTTCCTTAAATGATTGCTTTCAAATTTTCAGCCTGATAAGTCAATTAGGTTTTGATTGATAGCTGAGAGAATATTTGAAAATTTATAGTTTTCAAGTTGGTCATAAAATATTATTTTTTTTATGAGAAGATAACGAATGCAGGAATAAAAATAAAGATTACAAAATATTATGGCGATTTTATACTATAAATAAAATTTATATATAACACTGAATATTGTGCACGTCCTGTTGAGGTAACCAATTTAGAAATCGTTAAAAAAGTACATAATATAATGTAATAGATCAGAAATGAGAGTTGAAGGGCAGAATAATTAAAATGTAGTAAATTACTTAGAAAATATGCAATTGGCAAGAGGACTCCATCATATTTTGTGTGAGCATTGTTATAAATAAAAAATTGGATCATAAACGATAATGAGTAAATGTTTCGGAACGAAAAAAAAAATCACTTCGCAAAACCCTTTTTTGAGATGATCAGAAAAAATCCTCTTTTGAGGTGTTCATGAAACGCCCTTTTTTAAGTATTCAGAAAAACTCTTTTTTAAGGTGTGCAGAAAAAATCTCTGTTTCCGAGCTTTCAAGAAACGTTTTTTTTTTAAAAAATATCCAGAAAAATACATTTTTTTTAAAGTGTTTAGGAATAGCCTTTTTTAAGTGGTCAGGAAAATCCCCGTCTTGTAGTTTTCAGAAAAAGTCCTCTTTTAGAGTGTTCATTAAACACCCTTTCTTGTGGTGTTTAATTAAACCTCTTTAGCCTGTTCATAAAAATACCTTTTTTGAAGTGTTGAGGAATACCTCTTTTTTTAGGTTTTCAGAAAAACCCTTTTTGGAAGTGTGCAGGAAAATCTCTGTTTTGGAGTTTTCAGGAAAAGATTTTTTTTAAATGTCCAGGAAAATCGCTCATTTTCGGAGTTAAGGAAAATTTACGTTTTGTATGCTAGTTTTCAGAAAAAGTCCTTTCTTGAGGTGTTTCTGCAGAGCTCTTTTTGAGGTATTCAGGAGAAACCCCCTTTTTGAGTTATGCAAGAAAATTTTTGTTTTTTAGTTTTAGGAAAAAGTCCTTTTTTGAAGTGTTCAGAAAAATCATTTTTTTTTAAGTACTCAGGAAAAGCAACTTCTTTTTTGAGGTGTTCAGGAAAAGCCCTTTTTGGAGGTGTTAAGGAAAAAGCTCTTTTTGAGATGTTTAGAAAAAGCTCTTTTTAAGCTTTTCAGGAAAATATCTTTTTTGAAGTGTTCAGGAACAGATCTTTCCGTAGGCGTCCAGGAAAAGTCCTTTTTTTAAATGTTAAGGAATATCCTATTTTTGAGGTTTCAGGAAAATCCCAGTTTTATTTTTAAAAAAAGGGCTTTTTTTGGAGTTTTTATTAACAACCCTTTTTTGTAGTATACAGAAAAATCCCTTTCTTGTAGGTGTTCAGGAAAATACCTTTTTTGAAGTGTTAAGGAATACCCCTTTTTTAGGTTTTCAGAAAAACCCTTTCTGGAAGTGTGTAGGAAAATCTCTGTTTTGCAGTTTTCAGGAAAAGATTTTTTTTAAATGTCCAGGAAAATTGCTCATTTTCGGTGTTCAGGAAAATTTATGTTTTGTAGTTTTCAGAATAAGTCCTTTCTTGAGGTGTTTCTGCAGAGCTCTTTTTGAGAAACCCCCTTTTTGAGTTATGTAAGAAAATTTTTGTTTTTTAGTTTTAGGAAAAAGCCCTTTTTTGAAGTGTTCAGAAAAATCATTTTTTTAAGTATTCAGGAAAAGCAACTTCTTTTTTTAGGTGTTCAGGAAAATCCCTTTTTTGAGGTGTTAAGGAAAAAGCTCTTTTTGAGATGTTTAGAAAAAGCTCTTTTTAAGCTTTTCAGGAAAATATCCTTTTTTGAAGTGTTCAGGAACTGATCTTTCCTTAGGCGTCCAGGAAAAGTCCTTTTTTTTTAAATGTTAAGGAATATCCTATTTTTGAGGTGTTCAGGAAAATCCCAGTTTTATTTTTTTAAAAAGGGCTTTTTTTGGAGTTTTTATTAACAACCCTTTTTTGTAGTATACAGAAAAATCCCTTTCTTGTAGGTGTTCAGGAAAATACCTTTTTTGAAGTGTTAAGAAATACCCCTTTTTTAGGTTTTCAGAAAAACCCTTTCTGGAAGTGTGTAGGAAAATCTCTGTTTTGCAGTTTTCAGGAAAAGATTTTTTTTAAATGTCCAGGAAAATTGCTCATTTTCGGTGTTCAGGAAAATTTATGTTTTGTAGTTTTCAGAATAAGTCCTTTCTTGAGGTGTTTCTGCAGAGCTCTTTTTGAGAAACCCCCTTTTTGAGTTATGTAAGAAAATTTTTGTTTTTTAGTTTTAGGAAAAAGCCCTTTTTTGAAGTGTTCAGAAAAATCATTTTTTTAAGTATTCAGGAAAAGCAACTTCTTTTTTTAGGTGTTCAGGAAAATCCCTTTTTTGAGGTGTTAAGGAAAAAGCTCTTTTTGAGATGTTTAGAAAAAGCTCTTTTTAAGCTTTTCAGGAAAATATCTTTTTTGAAGTGTTCAGGAACTGATCTTTCCTTAGGCGTCCAGGAAAAGTCCTTTTTTTTAAATGTTAAGGAATATCCTATTTTTGAGGTGTTCAGGAAAATCCCAGTTTTATTTTAAAAAAAAGGGCTTTTTTTGGAGTTTTTATTAACAACCCTTTTTTGTAGTATACAGAAAAATCCCTTTCTTGTAGGTGTTCAGGAAAATACCTTTTTTGAAGTGTTAAGGAATACCCCTTTTTTAGGTTTTCAGAAAAACCCTTTCTGGAAGTGTGTAGGAAAATCTCTGTTTTGGAGTTTTCAGGAAAAGATTTTTTTTAAATGTCCAGGAAAATCGCTCATTTTCGGTGTTCAGGAAAATTTATGTTTTGTAGTTTTCAGAATAAGTCCTTTCTTGAGGTGTTTCTGCAGAGCTCTTTTTGAGAAACCCCCTTTTTGAGTTATGTAAGAAAATTTTTGTTTTTTAGTTTAGGAAAAAGTCTTTTTTTGAAGTGTTCTGAAAAATCATTTTTTTAAATATTCAGGAAAAGCAACTTCTTTTTTTAGGTATTCAGGTAAAGCCTTTTCTTGACGTGTTAAGGAAAAAGCTCTTTTTGAGATATTTAGAAAAAGCTTTTTTTTTAAGTGTTCAGGATCAGATCTTTTGTCCAGGAAAAGTCGTCCAGGAAAAGTCCTTTTTTTAAATGTTAAGGAATATCCTATTTTTGAGGTGTTTAGGAATATCCCTGTTTTATAGTATTTAGAAAAGGGCCTTTTTTGGAGTGTTTATAAAAAAACCTTTTTTGTAGTATACAGAAAAATCCCTTTCTTGTGATGTTTAAGCAAAGCCCTTTTAAGGTGTTCAGGAAAATAACTTTTTTAAAAAGTTCAGGAATATCCCATTTTTGAGGTATTCAAAAACGCACATTTTTTTTAATATTTAGGAAAAGTCCTTTTTTGAGATGTTCTGCAAAAGCCACCTTATTTCAAACAGAAAAATATACGGTAACTTTAATCAATTTATTATACAAAATAATAAAGTGTTTTGCCATAAACACTTTATTTTACAAGTGTATGCGTTCTTATGAATACATTTTAGAAATATTGACACAGAAATCTATCCAGGAGTTCTGTAATCGAAAATTCTATTAATGTCAAAGTGATATTGATAGAAAATAACAAAAAAAAAAAAACAATGACAGAAAGGTATTATCTTCGAAGAAAATAGAAGATTTTACTACAATCGATCATCTAGCTTGCATATGACAAATAGTCTCAAGGCTTTCTGGACAATCCAATACTTCAAACAACAGGAATAATCAAAAATGTCCTAATCCATATTCGTTTTTCAGTTTTTATTGATTAAAATCAATTCTTTCTCGGAATATATTTTTATTTATAAATTATTATTGACCAGCAAAAAAAAAAAACCTATAAATTGTTATTAAAAATAATAGCTTCGTTTTTCATCATTTTGATTAGAAAAAAATATATAAAATAATCCATTTATCTTAAGTTCTTTTTATAGTAAGTATTATGCAAAGATGGACTTATACAGTTTCTTCTCAAAAGCTTTAAAAATTGAAGATTTTCTAAGTGAAATTGTTGGCAATTTCATTATATTTATTCTATACTTGCATAAGAAAGCTTTCTCAATTCAATATGATAAAAAGTTGAAGTTTATTGTGAATCCTTTTTAGTGACACTTGGTGACCATTTGAAGACTCATTGTAAGCAGATGCGGTGCACTCGATTGCAAATGTGCAAAATGTTATTTAAGATGGCTATAGAAAATAACTCAAAGTCCTATTTTTATTATAGGGATGAAAGCAAAATGCTTAAATATGGGATTATTTCATAAAATCCTAGATATTTTCTTGTCATTGGTCGGATATAAATTGTTTCACGTGCAGAAAATATTATAAAAGTCTTCGCCTTACTTTTGATGTGCACATCACAGCAACAAAGGCAGAGTAGTTGATTGTCATCGCATAATGGAAACTTTCTCCTTTATTATACGTTGTTTATGTATAGTATTTTTTTTCCTATTCTACGAATACATATATCCAAAAATCTTCTTATATACATATATAAGTGCTATCTTACGAACATATGAGTACGATATTTTTATCGTTTAGATAGGAAAAAATTCTAATTCTTGCAGAAAACTACAATCGTAAATACAAAATCTCAAATTAAAAATCTACTATCTAAATTTAACTCAGATAGTTACGTTTTCTGAATTTTCAGTTTACATTTTTTTATTTCTTATTTATATTTTTCTGACTCATTCAAATCGTAAATATAAAGTAAGGAATTTAACATAAGATATTAAATCTGTTATTGTATTTGCTAACAAATGTTCCTGACATTTAATAACTGGCATGACATCAAATTTTATTCATCTCTTGGTATTCTATTATTAAGCAGACTGGGTGGCTTTATGGAATGATCCATTTTGTATCTCCCAGTTATTACGTTTATACGTTTCAACGGTATTGTTTACTTATTTTCCTATAAGTAAAGTAGTTATTTCTATTTCATAAGCGATTCCCGATAGAAAAGATGTAAGCATTTCTACAGTTTATCATCGTTTGTTTTCAGCATAGTTAGGTAGCCTATTTTTGCAAGGACTCAAATTCATCTAGAAGGCCATCTATTGTCTTCCGTCAAATGAATGCTCGCTCCATTATGGCGACACGATATCTTTGTGTCCTGTGCTTAAGCATAAATAATGAACAAATTACTGACTTTGAGAAGGATTTTTAAAACTTTCCACATTATCTCGTATTAATCTGATACAATTAATCTTATAAGTGCCAGTTATTTGAGCATAATAATTAATAGTCTCTTTTTTTTTTTAAGGTGTAATAGGAAATTAGATAAAAAGTATCTTTTCGAAAATAATTTTATAACTATTTTTTACATAGATTAAAATTAGACAAATTGTAAATTCATTGGAATGTTTAAAATTAACTAAATTTTATTTAAAAATTCCAAATTTCTGAGGATTAAAGTAATTTTTTTGAAGAATTTTAATTGAATTGAAAGTATTCCAGATCATTGGATTGAATCGTAACCAAGTGTCTATTCAAGGTAATATCCATTATAATAAAGTTCATTTCCTGTTAAGTGGTGTAAATATTTTTCTTTTATATAAAAAACAATACAGAAATTTATTAAGATGTTTGAATATTTTCTTATGAAGAAGTATTTTATTTAAATTATGAAATAATAGCTTAAGGTTGTACAGGAAATTAGAAAGAATATGTTTGGTTTTGAATTTTTAATATGAATATTTTGTTATAAGGCCTACGTTGTAATAAATTATAGCAAAGATATAAAATTCTAAATTCATATAGGATATTGGAGAAATTTTAAAAAAAAACTGTATGAACAGAATTGTTTATTTATTTTGTTTTTAGTAATTCTGAGACAAAATCCAGAGGTTATTCTGTAGCTTTCTGTTATGTGTGTGTTTTTATTGACTACCCAGCTAATATAACTGGGCGACAGTTAGTCGAAGAAAGTAATTAAAAGCGGGTAAATTCAGAAAAAGTTAAATTATTAAATTAAAAAGAGCACTTGGGAAAGGAGTTATTAGATTTAGCAGCTGTAAAATGGACGGTATTCTATGCAAAAAAATATGGCAACAGTACCAACATGACCAACCGTAAGCCCAACTCAAATTGACGTTTCTATTGTTTCATAGAAATCATAACCGTGAGCCCAACCCAAAAGATCTGAAGGACTGCGATCCTTGGGGAGATTAGCTTCAGTCTCAACTGCTATCATAATTTTATTAGGTATAAATACACAATTTATATGCCAATATAAACCGCCAATAAGCAAGGCTATGTAGTACAGTGAATAGGATTGTCTTATTCTAATTCGAATGTAAAAATTGTAGTTTTTATTTTGTTGGAATTTAAAATATTGCTATTTTTGAACACAATCGACTAAAGTGCCATTATATTAATTATGAGAAATACCAAAAAACTAGAATTTTGTAAAAAAAAAAACAACAAAAAAATGTCGGTGAAGCTTATCTGAGCGATTCAAATTTTAAACGCTTTCTTCAGTTCAATATCTGTTATAATTTGCTTAATTATCGCATCGAAGTAGTTAATTATTGCTGGTCTGTCAGTATGCATATACGAATTAACATATCTCCAAGGAAAAAAAAACTATAAGGCTGCGCTAGATCGAACAATCTTGCAGGGCAATTAACAGGCTCTTACTTTTACATTGTTGCCAAAATTTTGTGATATGTATAATTCTTTCCATTTACCGCAACTCTAGCTTAGGTATTAATTCGGAATAAATAGGATCCGACTATGCAGGTCGGCATGCATTTTTGTTGAGATAATAACTCCGTGGATTTATTTCACTGATAAAGTGACAATTTTATTTTCTAACAAATTTATTGTAAAAAAGCCCCAGCACTGAATACAACTCGGAATAAATCTTAAAATTACTTGTTGCGAAGTGATGACTTATTTTCGAAATAATGTCAGATAATTTAGAAATATTGTACAAATGTTACTCTTCAATTCATAAAATAGCTAATCCTTAGATTATAGAAGAATTTAATAGGCCTCTATACAAAAATTCTGTCCAAATTTTTTTGAGAATCCATTACTTACACTTACAAAATAACCTTCCATGAAACATTTCGTATTCCGACATAAAAACTTCATATTTACTGTCGTAAAGAATACAACTATTTATGTTAATCTATTAATTTATACTAACTTGTTCGTAAAGTATTTAAAATTTAATAAAATCGCACTTAAACTTTCACTTTACGATAAGTATCTAAATGTCAACATTAAGCATAACAAAAGTATGCAATCATTTCGATATGCTACCACTTTATGGAGAATGGCGTATTTAAAAACTCTCCGCAAGTCTACAAAATTGAAATATTTGATTGGTATTTACAAAATAGACCTCAATTACAATTGCATTTAATACCAGACGATTGGAGAAAAAAATAAATGTTATCTTCTGTCGTCTTTAAATTATATTTTTGTTTGGAATAAATGAGTTAAAATGGATATGAATTATGCTTTTGAAATTTAAAAAAAAATTATATTACAAAAACTGGAGGTCAGTGGGTATCATGTCTATATAAAAAAATCTACGCAAATATATGCAAGCAGTGCGACTTCTCGCCGCTTCTTGAATAATCTGACGTACGGGCCTATCCAAGTATTCGTTAATCTAAGGGCTAACCATACTGAGCAGAAACCATCATTGAAATTTGACAGATAACAGTAAATAAACCTCGAGTAACGAACAGTAAGTCCTTCATTTACGGAATTACTGTTCTACCGACATTAAAATTCGAATTTATAATTTTACGAACTATGAGTGAAAAGTAATGAGAGTTAACATAAAATAATTTTGTTTAATAATTCATTTATTTGCTTTTGGCTATTGAATTTCGCATTTTATCTTAAACACAATCCATTCTTTAGCGGATGCAATCACCAAATAAAAATCTTCGCCAACAATCATATTATCTATCGTGCAAGCAATATTGTTGTAAAAATTTATGCAAATTGAAGGTGTTAGGATATAAATTCCCATCAAAAAATTCTATTTTAAAATTAAAATATTCTTGAAATGGTGTCTTAGCTACAAATCATGGAAATATTCCAATTAATAAAGTTTGTTCTTATGATTGGTTTTTGTAACTTGGAGGTATGGCAGAAAAATAACAAAACAAAATATTTTTCCAAATATTTTTATTATATATTTATACATTAATGTTATCCTTTTCTAAATTACTTCTTTCGATGAGTTGCATCGATAGTACCAAGATAACATCTATTCAAATGTTTTTTTGATTTTAGATAAGATAAATGGGACGAAAAGGGTAGTCTAAGCAGCCTTAAGCAGGCCGTAGCAGTTTTTGTTTCTGACAAAAACTCATAAATAGAGATAGCCGTGTTACAGGGGTTGTTGTCGTGATGGAGCATTCAAGTGTCTACAAGGTTTTGGAATACTGTTTCTGCGCCTTTTAAGAACTGACTACTCATCAAAATGTTAATGGACAATCCAATCTCACTCGTTGCACATTTTGATCAGTTTTCGGAATTGATGTATAAGCTCAAATCCGCTCTTTTTAGGTAAAAAAAACACATGTTTTTTTCATAGAAACAAACAATAAATTTATTCAAAGTACTTGCACTCGCTAGCTACACATTTTTCCCATCTCTTGGGTAATTTTTGGATACCACGCTAAAAAAATTCCTTCTCTTTCGAGGCAGAGCCCCCATCAAGCCATTTTCGGAAGTCTTCGTAAGAATCGAGGTGCTGCTCAGCGAGCGCGTAGCCCATCTACGAAAATAGGGGGAATTCGGAAGGGGCCAGGTCTTGTAAATAAGTGGGGTGGGGTAGCACCTGCCAGTTGAGGGTCTCCAATTAGTTTCAGACCATTTTTGACGTGTGCAATGGTGCGTTGTCGTGGAGGAAAATTAGCTTGTCATGTCTTTTTTGATAATCCGTCCTTTTTTCTCGCAGAGCATGGTGAAATTTGATCAGTTGTTGGTGGTAGCGGTGGGCATTGACAGTTTCATAGTAGACGACACCCTGCTGATCCCACCAAATGCACAGCATTGTCTTCCGTCCAAAGCTATTTGGTCTTGAGGAAGATGTTGATGGTTGGCCGTGATCAACCCACGATTTCTTTCGTTTAGGATTCTCCAAATATTTCATCGCCTGTCACAATCTGATGCAGGAATTACTTTTTTGTTGTCTGGCGAGCAACATGCGGCACCCATTTTCCGATTTTTTCAATCTTTCCCATGGCACGCAAATGCATGGAAATGGCTGGTTAAGTAACACCCAATTGCTCCGCGGGCAGTTTTCGCGATTGGGTATCGTCTTCGTCCAAAAGACCCTACAATTGATGGTCCTCATCCTTCCTGGGCCGATTTGCACTCTTCTTGTCCCACAAGCTAAAATTGCCGTCTTTGAACTGACAAAACCAATCTCGGCACGTTGTTTCTAATAAAGCACCGTCACCATAGTCCTCCATAAACAGTCGATGCGATTCGGGAGCCGATTTCTTCAAATTGAAGCAGAAAATCAGAGCTTCCCGCATATGCCCTTTTTCTGGCACAAAACTAGACATGATTACCATAGAAAAAATGCATGTTGTTATACGAAATTGCTGACAATGTGCACAGACTAACTCATTAAAAAAAAAAAGTATGGCGTGCCCATGGTAGCTTAATACGTTCAATCATGCTATCTATGACCAAACAGCGGATTTAAGCGTATACACCTGGTACCTTTTGTCACTGAAAAACTTATGTTCTTGATAACAATAATTTTTTTTATTTACCGTAACACATTACAACAACAGAAAAACTTTGCAATTTGTACTGTGCATTCAGTGGGGACTATCCTATAAGCTATGTGCTGTTACCATTATTATTATTTTTCCTCATGTCACATCTCAATCACAGTAAAAATAAAGCAATTTTTATCTTATATAAAATTATTAATTATAAAACCCGAAAGTCTTTTCGTTCCATTGTTGTACGAGGGTCGTTCAATAAGTTCTAAGAAAAAGATGGAAAAAAAACTGTTCTTTAAAAAAAAGTTTTTTATTTTTCAACATAATCTCCTTAGCGCTTAACACTTTTCCAATCGTTTTTCCAAAATTTTTATCCCGTCCAAAAAATAGGATTTCGGAAGCTCTGCAAAATACTCATCCTTTTGAGCAATGACGTCCTCGTTGGAAGTGAACCGTCGTCCGCTAAGCCATTTCTTCAGATTGGGGAAAAGAAAATAGTCACTCGGGGCCAAATCTGGTGAATAAGCGAGATGCTGCAACAATTCCATTCTCAATTCCACAATTTTGGTCATGGAAACAGCGCAGGTGTGCACACGCGCATTGTCCTGATGCAAGAGGATTTTTTTCTTTTTCAGATGGGGGCGTTTCTCTTTAAATCCCTCGCTCAACCGTTGCAATAACGACGCGTAGTACGCTCCTGTTATTGTTTTTTCTTTTTCCAAGTAGTCGATACAAATGATGCCCTGCGAATCCCAAAAGACCGTGGCCATCACCTTGCCGGCCGATGGCACAGTTTTTGTCTTCTTCGGAGCCCGTTCACCCTTGAAAATCCACTCTTCATTTCTGGAGTGTAGTAGTGTATCCAGGTTTCGTCCACAGTGACATATCGACGAAGAAATTCGGCAGGATTGCGATGAAATAGTGCCAACATAGCCTCAGAGTCCACTGCACGATTGCGCTTATTCTCCTCTGAAAGCAAACGCGGCACTCATCTTGCCGAACATTTTTTCACAGACAATTTTTCATGCAAAATTGAAGCGACTGTACCTTGTGATATGCCCGTGGCCTCAACTAATTCGCGCACTTTAACATAATTCGGCGATCGTTCAAAATCAGATCGTGGATTTTGTCGATGATTTCAGGAGTAGACACCTCAACTGGGCGTCCTGAACGATGTTCATCTTTTGTGGATGAACGGCCACGTTTAAATTCATTCACCCAATTGTAAACCGTCGCAAACACAGGTGCAGATGTGCCATGAACTGCATCCAACTCGGCTTTGATTTCTTTCGGGCTTAACCCTTTCAAATGGAGATGTTTGATGACAGCCCTAAGCTCGCTTTTTTCCATTGTTATGCACAAATAAATGTCGTTAGCTTTAATCGACGATAGAAATTGACCTACGCTATGGATCGAGCTGAAATTTTGACAGCTTTCCTGTCGTTATTCAACGACCTTCGTACTCGTTTAGAAAATGAAGTCAAACGCAAGGTAATTAAAAATTTATTTTTGAATAAACTCAGTATTTAATTTAAGCATTATAAATAAAGAAAAATGTAAAGTTCCTTTTCTTGTTGAAATTATGTTGAAATTTTGGAATCGACGAATCTCTCGAACGAGACCAGTTGAAGTTGCTGTTCGCAAGTACGAGTAGTAATTGTATTTGCAGCACTACCCAATAGTAAGTAATGCTCCACTACCACTAGAATGAAAGTCTGAATTTCTATTAAATAATTCATTTTCTATAGTTATTTTCATAGAAAATAAATAAAAAATAATAAAAACACCATTAAAACCTCAAAAAAAAAAAATATGTTTTATTCAATAATATCTGAGCCAATAGAATGGTTCTGTGTAATACTTGTATGAAGCAAAAAAAAAAAACATTCCGAAAAGTATATCCTTCGAAATTTATATTCTTAAATCTGTAAATAATAAAGTTAGATAGAATATTATAACTAGTCCAAAATTTATCTATTTTCTTTCTTTGCTCTGTGGGAATTGTAATATTTTCGTATACAACATCAACAAGGTCTGACTTATCATTATTAAGTGAACATTTTACTTTCTATAATATCTGCGCACATGTTTATAGTTGTACAAACAATAAAAGTTGTTATTTTTGTTGTACGAATTTATGATGTTTTAACACGTGAAGGAATAAATGTACATATCCAACATCTGGAGGCCAACTCTTGGGACTTTTACGATTAATATTAAGTTTATACTTAGAGTATTGTGATTTTTTTTTGTTTTTTTTTTTTTTTTGCTTTAAGGTACAAATATCACAATTTATTTTCATTTTCATTTTCTTCTGTCATACAATTAAAATATATATTCTTAATTAAACGTAAAGAAGAAGAAAAAAAATTAACCTCTAAAAAGCTTTCTTCTATTGAATATGATCACAAATAAAAGACAGATTTCTTTCTTTTATAAATAAAATTAAATAATCGTAACGGTACGAAAACAGAATGTCTAGAATTTTTTTTTATACCATCCCTTAATATCGGGTTTAGTCACAATGTTTTGTATTTAATGTCCTTTATTTAGCTAAAGCTCATACTTATATTTTTTTTTTTTTTATACGCAAAATTTTACCTTATATTCTATTATTCATTTTTTAATATGCTTGTTGGTAATAGAATATTATAACATCATAAAAAAAAAATTGTGTATAAAAAGAAAATGTTTTTATACAATATGATAAAAATATATAAATTAGAAAAAAGTTAACATGAATTATTTTGTCCCTAGGAAATATTCATCATCGTTCTGCCAGTTGTTATGTACACTTTTCATGTACGTGCAGAAAATTTTTTTTATACAACAACAATAAACAAATGCACGAAAAAAGAAAATTTTAAAAAATAACAATAATAATACAATACGAAAGCATACACCGAATGGGGCTGCTGGAGGATGTAGGCGTCGTAGGATGGAAGCTTGTAAAAAATCAAATACTCTACAAACTAAAATATTCAAATGTACCTTTTTATTTGGTTTTTTTTTTATATTCTAGATTTACTCTTACAAATGTATTGTTACATTAAAAGCTTTACCATTTTCTGTTCCGCTTATATTTTGATAGCTTAGAATAAATTTTCAAAACTGCAAGAATGCTCTTATTAAAAGTGAACAACAGTGCTTAGCAGAATGTTTGGCCCATTCCCATTTATACAGTTTCACTTATTTTATATACTCGTAGTATAACATTTTTTGTCGCTATACCCCACATTTTTCTATGGTCTCACTTTATTACGTTTATATCAATAAAGCTTTGTGTTTATTAATATTTACAATAAAAAAAAACTTTTCTCTTTCATTATGTGTGAAATGTTTTCATGTAATTTTTGAATATATTCACATACATTTCCTGGTAACTTAGAGCACCCAAAAAAATAAACCACCACTGCCTACATGATAATGTGATAATTGAAAGGAGAAAAAAAATATGACAAATCAGCCAACAGCAGTATTACATATTTGCACACCTTAGCGTGTAGGTGCAAATGATATATGAGAGAGTGAACATTTATTATAAATTAAGATGAGATACAAACGTGCACAAAAATAAAAACAAACAAAAAACAATAAAGAATAAAATGCTTATTTCGTTTATTTTTTATATACACTCAGCACATATCCTTCCAATATTTTTATTCATTTATTACAACAACAAAAAACTACAAGCAAAGAATCGTTATTCTATGGTAAATACAAAATATTGTAACATATTTTGTATAAGAAAAACAGATGAGTTAGCAAAAAAAATGGTTTTTTTTTTAAATTTTCGTTAAAGAAAAATATTTATTTATGATAATATGATATTAATTTTATGTTAAGGATAAATTTTTTTTTTTAATACAAATGTTTGAATTTTTATTCCTTGTGAAATTGTTCTACTTTAAAAATGTTCAAGCGCAATAAATGTGATCAGATTCCTTATCTATTATTGAATTTTATAAACGAGGTCAGTTCAAAAAATATCGTGAATTTTGTGTTTTTTTCAAAAATTATTTATTTATTCATGAATATCTATTTTGTCTCCTTCAAAGTAATCCCCACCAGATATTATACACTTGTGCCAACGTTTTTTCCAATCCTCGAAGCACTTAATTTTTTGTGATCTTATTCAGCTCCTTCTTCGATGCCGTCTTTATCACCTCAATCGAAGCGTAGCGTCATCCTTTCATGGGGCTCTTCAGTTTCGGGAACAAGAAAAAGTCATAGAGGGGCAGATCTGGGGAATACGATGGCTGCGGCATTATTTGTGTGGCAAAAGCCAATTTTTGTTCTTCAAAAAATCCGGGCGTTTCTGGCGGATTGCTTTGCGCAACTTGCGCATAACTTGCAGGTAATATTCCTTATTGACCGTACTATCTTGTGGCAAGAATTCATGATGAACGTTTTGCTTACAGTTTTCTGCAATCGAAGAAAACTGTAAGCAAAACGTTCACAATCGACCAAACTTGGCGCTTTTTTCGGTCTTGGCTCGTGTGTCAGCTTCCATTGGGATGATTTAGCTTTGGTTTCCACGTAATAACCATAAACCCATGATCCGTGACCAGTTATGACCCTCTGGAGCAAATTTGTGTCATCGGTCCTTAGTAATGTTAACGCGATGCTGTTTTTGGTCGAAATTGAGCAAAAATCGAAGACGAGCCAAAACACGTGCAAACAGAGCAGCTGTCGAAACTTAACTGAACATTTAAAATGGCCGAACTTGTTGGCATAAGTGAGAGACATGAGTACCAACATAACGCCACAAAAAATAGAAAATCGAATATACGTAACCCGCGGAAATTCCAAATTCGCGAATTTTGGCCGAGTGGTCAAACTTGCATGTGGTTTCGCATTATCCTGTTGGAACACCATACCTTTCCTATTGACCAATTCTGGCCTTTTTTCTTTAAGTAAATCATTCAATTTGTCCAACCGATGACAATATACTTCAGAATTGATCGTTGTGTTGCTCGGTAGAAGCTCAAAATAAACGACTCCTTTGAAATCCCACCAAACAGATAGCATAACCTTTTTTTGATGAATATTGGCTTTCGAAGTGCTTTTAGCCGGTTCATCTTTTCTACTCTAGGATCTTTTGCGCTTAACATTATGGTAGACAATCCATTTCTCATCCCTAGTGATGATATGCTTCAAAAATGGATCATTTTCTTGATGTTCGAGAAGCAAATCACAAACGTCAATGCGACGGCACAAATTTTTTTCCGTAAGAAGATGAGAAACCCATATGTCGAGCTTTGAGGTTCTAACGATCATGAACGGTCGAATTCGATAAATTTAATCGCTCAGCGATCTCACGATATGTTATTCGCCGGTTTGCATCAATTAATGCCTTTATTGTGTCTTCATCAGCTTCAACTGGCCTTCCAGAACGCGGTGCATCTTCGAGAACAAAATTGCAGGATCGAAATTTTGTAAGCCAGTTTTGGCATGGCGCTTACTTAACATATTTTGTCCATACACATCGGATAATTTTTTTCTTTCTTGAACAACATTTTTATGTTTTCTTTAGTAAAAAATTAAAATATGCCGAAAATGCTGTTTTTCACTTTCCATATTTAAAAGGATATCAACCAAAAACAACTCTGCAGAAACAATCGATTTTTTTCTCAAGTAAGTCTTGTTATGTCAGCTGTCAAAATTCATATGATTATGCAGCTTAAGTGTGAAGTTGGTTGTGAAAAAATACAATTAAGTCCTCTGTCGGGAAACAAAGAAATTACTTTCGTTGTTTCCCAACAGAAGACTTAATTGTATTGGGGACAACCCAATTAATTATATTTTTTTTAAGAAGTACTGTATTATGTGAACTGATTAGCGATTTAAGGAGATAGATGCAACATAACTTTCTTATTCTTGAATTTCCTGCTTTGAACAGCAATCAGCCACGTCACACAATGCAAGCGCCATAAAGAAAATTCAGTGTACGATGTACATTCTTAACCAAAGAAGCACAAAAAGTTGTGATATCGACTAGCTCCATCCCGATTTTTCCCTGTCATGATATTGAAAGGAGATGGTCTGCACTTACCGACTGCATAGAAATTTAAAAGCTAACAAAAACCTTCCCCGATTTCACTGCAATTAACCCAGAAATGTCTGCGGCTGTGCCGTCCTGGATCCACCGGTTCTCGTCCGATCACCGAAGTTAAGAAGGTCTGGGCGTGGTTAGTACTTGGATGGTTGACCGCTTGGGAACACCGCGTGCCGCAGGTTTAACCGTGTGTGTGTTGACCGACTTACACTCGTTAGGTAGCGGGTTCGATTCCCACTGCCGCCATCTCGGCATGGTGCCGGGGTGAGAGGCCGACTACAAGCCTTATATGTAGTCCGTAGGGTCCCCCAACGTCACTGGAGGTTACTTCTCTGGCCTGATAAGCCGCAAGATATAAATTCAGGCAAAAAACTCATCTGGTTTTCAGGCAAAAAACTCATCTGGTACCTCAGACAAAAAACTCATCTGGTTTTCATCGCACAACGCAGACGGGTGAACACTTCATCTACAGCGGCAACGACAGCGGCCACCACTGTGGAGTCGGATTGATCCTATCGGCCAACGCAAAAAAGAGATCTCTCATGGGCTACAAACCGGTCTCCGACCGCCTTTTAACAGCCAGGCTCCACTCGAAGTTCCGAAAGATCACCATCGTGCAGTGCCCCAAACGAAAAAGATGATGGCGCCAACAAAAAGAAGCCTTCTACCACCAACTAGAGACGTGTATTCTCTGTGCCGCTATATGCTCCATAGGAGCGACTGTGTCTCATGACTATGTGTATATGTGTCATAATGTATAATGTAGAAATGAAACCTGTCAAATAAAAAAAATAGAAAAAAACCCAGAAATGTATAAAAGCATATTGAGAGAAAAATCCAGAAGCCATTCACAAACGACCTTTACATTCTTGAGGAGGGACATGTGAGGTGAAATGGTCCGTATTTTTTTGAGAATGTTGACTAGTGAACGATGGAAATTTAGCAATTGATGTTTCCTGACCAAATTATGTTGAAAAGTGATGGTGTTAATTGACCCGCAAGCTTTCCCGGTTCAATGACACCCGATTTTTTCCAGTAGGAATTTGTAAAAGTAAAAGTTTACACTGTCCAACAGGAAATAATTAATCAACTTGAAAAAAAAACTTACGTAACAAAATCAATAAAATTATACCGGAAATATGTGTAAACTTGTAGAAAAATATTATAAAATTTCTGAACGCTTTCTCAGTAAAAAATAAAATAATGAATTTTTCTCCTTTTATTTACAGTAAAACCGTACCAATTAAAATGGTTGCGATTTGGAATTAAATTTTAAACTAATTTTATCACAACAAAAAGGTATGTTAATACAATTAAATTATTATAATTAATTGTTGTATTTCAAATTGATTAAGTTTAGAGATCAAAATATATTTTTGCTTGTATATTTAATTGACTAAATAAATGATTTTCTTAATTTGCGGTATATTTTGAAATCCTATTTGAACAGTCGACACTCTATCGATTAAATCACATTTAAAGATGCTGGTTTATATTAAATTTCATTCAATTATTACGTATACTTCTTCCAAATACTATGAAATGGAAATTCCTTTTCAAAGAAACACTTTAAATCATATTTTCTGAGAAAACTTTAATTGAGATTAAATGAGCCGTTTTTTTTACAATTTTATTTCCGCAGTTTTTCTTCGGTTTCGCGAGTTTTTATTTATAAAGAGATATTTTTTTTAGTTTACATTTTTTTTTCAATTTATCGACGGTCTAATAAAAAGTCGACGTCATAATAAAAAGTATCTCCTGTGAATAATAAGAAGTTATCAAGGTGGCCAGGAGCTCTTGTATGATACGGCGGATGGAGTGTTTCAAAAACGAGTTACTCTGAGGCAGCACAGGGCTCTAAACTAGGACCGGACCTGTGGAATATATTGAACGATGGTATTCTAAGGGTAGATGTACTGAACAATACCTTTCTTTATGGATGCACTGACGATATTGCTGTTGTCATAGCCGCTGGAAATGTAGAGGTGGCCGAAAAGTAGCACATCCAAGTAGTGCGCTGGATTACCGCGTGCCTAAGAGCGCATGTTTTAACTCTAGCAGCTGAGGAAAGCTAGATTGTTTTGCTCACCAAAAGACAAATAACTCTAATGAGTTTCTAGTTAGACATGAGATAATTACAACTCAGCCAGCTATTAAATACCATGGAGTACGACTGAGAAAGCTGCCAAGACATTAGCGAAACATCCTAATGTCCCCCACTGTGAGATTTGGGCTGATGCTCTGAAGAAAGAAAAGTATCGGAAACATATGGCAGTGAAGAAATTCCTTAAGAGTGACTTGTTCTGAGCCCGCGATTCTAGTGCTTGCAACAGTGATACCCATCGACCTGTTGGCGCAATAATAGGAGAGGATGTATGAGTTAAAGAAAGAAACTCTCAATAGGTGGCAATACTGATGGGATAACGAGACTACAGGAAGTTGGACCAATACGAATAATGAGAAAATGGCTAGACCGAGGATATTTGGACATGGACTATTGCTTCACACAGCTTCTGACTGGACCTTTTTTTTCTGTTTAGATTAATGAGGTACAGGAGGAAACCTTCGAAAGGTACTCGCCTGGAAGTTTTTCCTGCCAGGCGAGCTATGCGGGATTTTTACCTCGCTAAAACCTAACCTGCACCTCTGATCTTGCTCCCGGAACGATGGTTCCCCGGCGGCACCCTTTGTAAATACTACTTCGCCGGGGCGTTCTTGTTTGATGCTACTGCTGTCCCGATGTTATGACGCCTCGGGGCCTATTCTTCGTACGTTGTGTGGAGATCCTTGATACTGGATTCCACGTACTCTGCAATTTTGTTCCAAGCCGATTGGCTCTTCAGCATGCACTCCACTATATTTTCTGGACTGATGGAGCGGTCCAGATTACTCTCCAGCTCCACTCGCGTCTCCACGTAGAGGGGGCACTGGAAGAACACGTGTTCTGCGTCTTCGATCACATCGCGGCAATGATGACAGTTTGGGGAGTCAGCTCTCTTGAATCTGTGCAAGTATGCCCGAAAGCATCCATGCCCAGTCAAGAGTTGGGTGATGTAATACCCGACTTCCCCGTGCAGGCGAGTGACCCATTTGGTAATATCTGGGATCAGCCGATGAGTCCACCGACCCTTCGTCGAGTTGTCCCATCTCTCTTGCCAGAGGCGAAGACTCTCGCGTCTCTCCTCTTCACAGAGGACCTTTCGCCGCTCTTCCTTCTTCTTACGATATTGGCGTTCCCGCTCTCCTGCCAGGATGTTGATGGGTGGGCATGATGCCACGATGTTGACCGCATCGTGTGATACCGTTCGGTATGCTGTCGCCACTCTGATCGCTGAGAGCCGCTGGACTGATGTCATTGTCTTGCGGTATGTTGTTAACTCTAGCGATTTCGCCCACACTGGTGCTCCGTATAGCAAGACGGAGGTAACCACAGTTGCCAGTAGTCGCCTTCGGATTTGCCGGGGGCCTCCGATATTGGGCATTATCCGCGAAAGTGCGCCCTGTACTGCTGATGCATTCCTGCTGACGCTGGAGATGTGCTCCTTGTAGTTGAGTCTGGCATCCAAGACCACTCCTAGATACCGGATGTAGGGTAGCGACCGGATGTCGTGATCGCCTACTCTTATGGTGATTGTCTCCATTTTCTTCCGGCTACTCACAAGGAGTGCCTCGGTCTTATGTTCCGCCAAAGACAGGTCTGCCAATGTCATCCACTGTCTTATGCTCCGGATGGTGGTGGAGAATGCGGCTTCCAGTTCCTCTAGGTGTTTGGTTACCAGGACAACCGCTACGTCGTCCGCGAAAGCCACGAGTGTTGTGTTCGTCGGTAATTGCAGATGGAGTAGGCCGTCGTACATGACGTTCCACAAAAGTGGCGCCAGGACAGAGCCCTGAGGTACCCCTCCCGTGACCCCATACTCTGCTAGTCCATGCTCGGTCTCGTATTGCAGTAGTCGATCACTGAAGTATGATCTGACCATCCTCCGTCGGTAGTAGGGCACCCCCATGTTCTCAAGGGCCTCCAAGATTCGATCCCAGCGGGCCGAGTTAAACGCGTTCTTGATGTCCAGGATGACAACGAGGCAATACTTTTTAGAACCGCCTTTCCATCTCTTTCCTGAGATGGCTTCCTTTGCAATGGTTGTGACGAGTTCCAACGCGTCGATGGTCGATCTCCCCTTCTTGAATCCGAATTTAAATTCGGAAAGTTGAGGATCGATGTATTGCTCCAATCTGTCGGCCACTATCCGCTCCAAGTTCTTTCCGTCCGAATCCAACATGTAAAGTGGACGATAGGATGCTGGTTCGTCCGGTGGTTTCTTCCCTTTTGGGAGAAGAAACAATCTTTGTTGCTTCCATCTGGTCGGAAATACGCCTTGTCGCAGGCATGCGTCGTACATGCTTATGAACAAGTCTGGCCTGGCGGCAATTGCACTCTTCAGTGCGATATTGGGTATGCCGCTCGGTCCTGGTGCCTTGCCATTCTGCAATCTAGTGCAGGCCCTCGTGAGCTCTTCCATGGTCACACCAGGAATTTCTACTTCTTCATCCTCCGGGTGGTAGTCGGGGAGTTCTGGTTTCTCCGAGAACAGATGTTCTACTATTCTGTGCAATATGTCGGGACAGGTTGGTGTTTTTGCGGGTAGGCTTTTAATCCTATGCATGACCGTCTTATACGGTCTGCCCCATGGGTCCCGGTCCACTTCCGCGCAGAGTTCCCTCCAACATTCTCGTTTGCTGGAGTTGATGGCGTTTCTGAGAAGACGCCTTTTCTCTTCGTAGATACATCTGAATTCCTCTGTCGAGGCCCTGTCTTGCCTACCATCACGCTGGTGTTGCCTTCTTGCCTTCAGGCATGCTCGCCGGTATAGGGCGATGGTCGGGTTCCACCAGTGGACTGATGCTCGGCCGCTGTTTGGGCGACTCCTTGGCACCGACGCATCGCTGGCTGCCACCAGGGTGGCTGTTACCTCTTCTGTGATGCCCTCGGCAGTTGTTGACCGGGGCGCTGGTGATCCGCTCATCATCGACCTGAAGGTCTACGTATCAAAACATTTGCTGTTCCAGCCCACTGGCTGCCTCCTTGTGGGTCTCTGACGCCACCCGCTACTGGGACTGGTGTTGATTTCCCAGATTATAGCTTGATGATCGCTATTTGTGAACTCTTCATCGACCTTCCATTCGCAACCTCTTTTTGTTAGGACACTGCTAATGAACGTCAGGTCGATAATGGAGTTTGCGGCGCCTTTGCGATAGGTGTTCGCAGTTGCCTCATTCATGAGAGTGAGGTTTAGTGTCGAGAAAGCCTCTTGCAGGGCTTCACCTCTTTTACTTGATCTGGATACTTTCATAAGTACTGAGGAGCCCTGAATGTCCTTATGAAGATAGCACTGAAGACTACGCGTGTTATACGTTCTTCCACTGTAACAGATGGTCAATGGAAAGGCAGATGCTGGAAACTTAAGTGGGTCCGATTACACCAAAAAACATAAATGGAGCCATGCTGACCGATAGGACCAACTGAGAAAGAGTTCAGGCTTCCATACAAAGCATGCTACAAAAATTAAATTGACAAACTATTGAATTGATTAAAAATTAATTTAAGTGACATAAATTAAATTGACAAACTATTGAATTGATTAAAAATATTGAAGAGTGTTTGCAATAAAATATTTTGATGATATTAGAGGAGCAACTAGTTTTGAAAATAGAAAGCTTGTAAAAAAGTGTTCTTTATATCAGCCTTATAATAAAGATGTTAAGGATGCTTTTATAAATATCATCCATTTTACAAGAATTTTCCAAAAGGATGAATAATAAAGAAAGTACGAGGCCTAAGTGGCAAAATACCAAAGCTACCATAAAACTAGGTCAGATTGCTTTGTTAATATTTAATTTGAGTAGAAAAACTTTGTGTAGAAAATTTGTAGCTTACGAACTTCTATTTGTGAAAATATTTTTTAAAAAGTATTTTTCTACAATATTCAATTTCACCTTAAATATATCTTTGCTTAAATTTTCCTTGTCATTTTTATCTATTATAAATAGTTTTTAGGAATCCTTCTATCAAGTGTCATTTTGATTAAATATGTAACTATATTTGTGAATAGATTGAACAATAATAGGAATAATTTGTTTCTGCTGATTTGGTTATAGGAAATATTTTCAAAGCATTGACTTTTAGCTTTTCATAAATATTATATAATTAGAAGAAAAATTTATCAATAGTTTCTATTTAAATTATCAAATACAATGTTGAGAGAAGATAACTTTGGAAACATTGTAGAACAGCATAACCTTTATAGTTGCAAATTAAGTTCAAAAGTTCACTATAAAAATATGTCAATGATTTTTAAATATGCAAAAGTTCCAATGAAATAAATATGAATAAGATTGTTTTCGAAAAATTTATACAAAATATTTTTTTCTCATTAATGTAAATGCAACTTCAAATTGGACTGCATATTTTTAAATTAATTTATTGATAGTTCTTGTAATTTTGGTTTTTGTTAAAAAAAATGATTTTAATTTTACAGAAATTTATTCCTAGGTTATTTAGAACTAATATATTAATTAATATAAGTTGTAGTAAAAAGAAATCCATTATTTTTGCATTAAATTGAAGGTTTTATTTAGCATAGATAGAATGATACGATTTAGGTCAAATATGCACCGTTTTGTTTGATAACTTGTTGCCATTTTAGAGGTAATTTCATAATGCCTCTCTCATAGAAACCCTCGTCCCTATTGGCAAAAAACTGGGACAGTCAATTTTCACAATCATTCGTCATAGACAGGAAGAGATGGTAATCACTTGGTGCCAGGTCCGAACTATAAGGTGGATGCATAAGAACATCCCAACCAAGGTCCCGGAACTTCTGGCGAGTCACTATCGATGTATGCGGCCTGGCGTTGTCCTGATGGAACACAATTCCTCTCCTATTGGCCAAAGCTGGCCGCTTCTGGGCGATGACGTCTTTCAGACGGTCCAATTGTTGACAGTATAGGTCCGAATTAAGAGTTCGGCCGTAGGGGAGCAGCTCATAGTAGATGATTCCCTGCCAGTCCCACCAAACACACAGAAAAACCTTCCTGGCTGTCAATCCTGGCTTGACCACTGTTTGCGCCGGGTGACTGCGATTTGACCACGACCGTTGTCGCTTGACGTTGTCGTAAGTGACCCACTTTTCATCACCAGTAACCATCCGCTTCAGAAATGGATCGATATTGTTGCGATTCAGCAGCAATTCGCAGATGGAAATTCGGTCCATGAGGTTTTTTTGCGATAACTCGTGTGGCACCCATACATCGAGCTTCTTTTTGTATCCAGCCTTATTTAAGTGGTTCCAAACGGTTTTTTGTATAATGTTTAGCTCCTGGGCAATTGAAACAGTGCTTACGTGACGGTCGGACTCAACGATTTCCATTATTTTATCGACATTTTCGACAATTGGCCTTCTAGAGCGTGGTGCATCTTTGACATCAAAATTACCGGAACGGAATCGACGAAACCAAAATTGCGCATAATTGGCTGTTACAGTATCAGGACCATAAACACTATTCACATTTTCAGCTGCCTGGCTTGCGTTTTCGCCTTTATCGAAGAAAAACTGTAAAATATGGCGTATTTTCTCTTTGTTGGTGTCCATCTATGACGCATGCTAAAAAAATACTGAATCAAGTAATCACAAAACTGTATGATAACTTTTTTTAATAGGAAATCTTATCTTTCTAACGCCATCTAGTGCAACCCGATCGCACTTTTAAAACGGGAGATACAGACTCCTAAAGCCATCTATTGGCAAAATAATGGATTACATTTTACTACAACTTACACTTATTAATTGTATAGAATTTAGACATTTATAAAAGATATCAACTTAAAATTATCCACATTTCAAATTATATAACCTAAAATTATACACAATTAGAAAAATTCTCCTGAACTTAATTCATTTTAAAAAAATGAAATTAAAGAAAAACCTCAAAATTATATACCCAAAATGCGACTGAAAATTAAAATAAAAAAATAATTTTAACCTAAAGCTTAAAAAAAAAACCATTAAGCAAAAACGAATGCACAATATTTTTTCTTTCTATAAAAAGCGTAGTTATTGATCAGCTTTTCTAAATATAATTTTTGGATTGTTGATCCTCGCACAAAACTAGGTCAAAGGCAAAGTTTGTTTACATATAAGTCAAGGTCATTCACTTCTTATATAAAAAAAGGTCAGCCATCATGTTTGTTTATGCATAATTTGATATTCAATGTCCTTCATTTAGACAATACTTAATTTACTTAAAATGTTATCTTTTATTCTATTTCAAAATGAGGTCAATGATCAGATTTGTTTACATATAATCTGAGGTCGTTGACATTGTATTTTTTGGGAACATACTTTTTTGTATGAATATGATCTTATTTGTACACTTTTCTAGATTCTTTTTGTAATTTAATTATTTCTTGTATGTGTTGCTGAGCTTGATGTGTAAATATAAATTTGTATGTATCAAAAAAATATTTTAAATTTGAATTTAGATATGCCTACAACTTCCTCTGAAAATACGATTGAATATAGAAATATCTGCCAGAGGAAAGATATTTTGTAGATTAAATTGTTTTTCTTTAGATTCGAAAACAGTCTCTTTTTTAAACAACAAAAAATTATGTTTGATAAGAAAAACTAGTGAAGCGAAAGATAGTGATGAGAAGAAGGATTTAAAGATTAAGAACTCAATAGAACGCGACCAAATCCAGTAAGCTTTAGTAGAATTTATGGCCTGTATTGAGCGAGATACAGGGTGGACCATTTAAAAGTTGCATTTTAAAAAGTAAATAAAAGAAAAACTAGTGTAAATTTTTTTTTAAATTTCAGGTTTTATTAGAAAGATTGAACCTTGAAAATTAAGAATGAAACACAACATTATTTAAATGACTGCCGCGGCTTACCTTCCAGTACCCCATTATTCGGTTTTCGAAAGCAGTGCCCAAAAGTTGGATTGTTACGTTGCCTGTGTGGCAAGTGGCCCCGTCCTATTGAAACTAAATGTGGTCCATGCCATTCTCTTTAACTTTTGGAAACAAAAATCCGTTGAGCATACCACGATAGCACTCATAATTGACCGTAACGGAGGCTCCTTCATAGTTTTTGAAGAAAAACGGGCTAATGATACCTCCAGTCCAAAATCCGCACCAAACCGTGACACGTTGTGGATGCTTTTCCATGATTACGTATGGATTTCCTGAGCCCCATGCGACAATTTTGTTTGTTGACATACCCACTGAGGTGGAAATGGGCCTCATCCGAAAAGATGATTTTTCGGTAAAAATGCTCATCTTCGGCCAATTGATCTTGAGCCCATTGGGCAAGCCGAAAACGCATCGGATGGTCATGCGGCTTTAGTTGTTCGACTAATTGAACTTTGTAAGCTTTCATACCGAGGTCTTTGTGCAAAATTCTCAACAGAGAAGTGCGAGAAATGTTCAATTCCTGAGAATGGTGACGAGTTGATGTTGATGGGATGATCACGTACATTTTCAGCAACGACGGCAATATTCTCGGTCGGAAGCACTGTATTAAAGCGGGAACGAGTTGCTTTGGCAACCAACAAACCAGTTTCGCGAATTCGCTTCACGAATTTGTCCACAAGTTGACATGATGGCATTCGATCTTTGCTCAATATTTCCAAGTTTTTTTCAAGCGTATGGATTACCATTTCGTAAAATTCAGACTTTCAACTAACAATCTGTCAATTCGTGATGACATTTAACACTCAAGTACTTCAAATAAAAAGTGGTTCAAAATGCAACCGCTAGATGGATTACCCTATACATATGTCTGATGAGTCGAGTATCAGTCCGAAAACCTTGACTTCGGCCTCAAAATAAAGAGGAATAGTGAAAGCAAGTCCTTTGGAGTGATTAGACCAAAGTTGAAATTGTTGGGTAACAGAGGCACGCGTTATTTTTTTCTAATGTTGGTAAAAGGATGCTGGACACCTGCGTGGTTGGGACCTTAAACATGATGGAGAGAATGATATGGTTTGAAAATGATTCGAAGGATTTTCAAAAGGAGACCATGTTGGAATAACCGAAAAACTCACAAAGGTGCTGCATGGTCATATTCGAGACACTTTGTGTGTCGGAAGTTGAAATTTTTGGGTCTCAGAGGCACATGCTATGGTTTTCTAAGCTTGGTAAAAGGATGCTGAACACCTGCATGGTTGGGACCTTAACACATGATGGAGAGAATGATATGGTTTGAAAATAATTCGAAGGATTTTTTAAATAAGACCTTGTTAAAATAGCCGAAAAACTCACAGAGGGGATGCAAGGGGATATTCGAGACACTGTGTGTCGGAAGTTGAAATTTTTGGCTCTCAGTGGCACACGTTTTTTTTCTGATGTTGTTAAAAGGATGCTAGACACCTGCGTGGTTGAGACCTTAACACATGATAGAGGGAATGATATGGTTTGAGAATGCTTTGAAAAGGAGACTGTATTGGAATAACCGAAAAACTCACAAAGGGGCTGCAAGGACTTATTTGAGACACTTTTGAGTGATGAGTCCAAAGTTGAAATTTTTGGGTCTCAGAGGCACACATTAGTCGTTTCCAATGTTGGTAAGAGCAAGCTGAACACCTGCGTGGTTGGGACCTTAACACATGATGAAGGAAATGATATGATTTGGGAATGCTTCGAAGGATTTTTAAAAGGATATTCGAGACACTTTGTGTGTCGGAAGTTGAAATTTTTGGGTCTTAGAGGCACACGTTTTTTTTTTTGATGTTGGTAAAAGGATGGTGGACACTTGCGTGATTGGGATTTTAACTTGTGTGATTGGGATATGGTTTGGGAATATTTCGAAAGATTTGTAAAAGGAGACTTTTCATGTTGGAATAAGAAAATCAAATCACCCTTGGCACTATTACGATCTTCAACATTATGGCCCAATGAAGCAATTTAACGACCTTTAGTGTAACTTTCTTATTTACTCTTCCCATAGCAGAAGCTATAAAGATCCTAACACAGTCACTAGATCTTTCTCTCAATGAACTTTTATAGAATGAGAAGGACTAAAAGAAGATTACAAAAGAGCAACAGGACCTCTGCTCCTTGAAACTTGAAATGAAATTACTTTACAAACTTTACAAAAATTACATTAGATATTGGCAAAGTTTCGGAAAGAAGTTATTAACAACTAATAACGAAGTACATAAAACTAAATTGCTTCTATTACTAATTTGGTATATAAATTAAGAAGAACCTATTACCGGTAGTACGTGTAGAAATCCTTAAAATCTAAAAATTTTATATATAAAAAAATTATTATTATCTAAAATCTAAGTGATTAAAAATTGATTTGAACTGAAAGTGCAAAGGTTAACGAAAACGCAAATAATTCAACTGCAAGGGAAAGTTTTACGTTCACAAACTGGAGTAACGTTAAAAATAGGCAATAAAATTTACCATTTACAATGGTGTTAAAACTGAAGCCGTAAGTCAATTACACACGTAACTGAACTCGTAAAAATGTTTACGAGAAAATGTCCTTTTGTGCACAGTATTTATTTATCCTTAAGGAAAGTTTCGACGGTTTATTTTTTGTACCGTTTTTCTACTCGGTTTTTATCTTAATTCTTACTCTTTTACTATGCTTCATGGTTATTGCATTCCTTTTCGAAAGGATTTATCAGCTTGGGCTGAATTTTTTTTAAATTTATTTTTTCTTAAGAATAGAAGTTTTTGATATTTTATATGAGAATCTAAAACGCATATACTCGGACATATATTAACGTGCATGTGGGCATTTCTATGGTTTAGAGCTGTTAGTGTCATTTTATTATTCCCAGTAAAGACAATTTAGATGATTTTCATTTTTTTTTATATTATTTATTTTGCAATAGTATACGATGGTTATATAAAATATGAGAGCTTTTATTGTATATTATAATATGCTCTGCTTAGGTATTATCTAGAAGAACATTTCATTGGAATTAAATATACATAATATCAAAAAAAAAGGAAATCTCTTATTTTTATTTTGAAGTATGAGCATTTCTTTACAACTCTACGAATTATGAGTATTTAAAGATTAAGGATTTTGTAAGAGTATTTTGATAAATTCATTTTACTATTTGTGGTTTTATGAATATTATTTTATATATTTTAATGTTATTTGACATTGTACATTCAAATACGACTGTATAAGTCCCATCGGTTTTTTTGTTGTTGATAATTTCATTATTATTTTCTTTTTCTTTATACTTCATGTAATAAAATATATAGAAAAATGGCTTTTATGTGTACGTCTTCAAAAAAAAAAGGTCAGATCCATTTTAATAATCTCTTTTTACTGCTTCTTATAGTCTTATAACAAGGTGATAATAATTTAAAATTAATAATATTACCTATTTCGGATTTAGTTGGCTCTTATACATTTATTAAAAACTTAAAGAACTTTTTGTGGATATACTTAATTTTTTATTTGCAAAATATTATATAGTAAATGAATGTGACCTTATCGTACCCTTATTAGTAGTTCACAGCAAAAGAAATTATGCAATAAATAATGTCAGAGGAAAATTCATAAAACATATGGAAATGTATGTATAAAAGAGTGTTTTGAATAAAAAAAATAAATAAGAAACTTTTCCGAATAACGAATAAACTTTGTTGTGATAAAATGTATAAAACTGCTATTTTTTATGGTTTATTTAAGATATTGTAGCATAGTTTATCAGTACAGATATAAATTTATTAGAATTATCAATAAAGATAGGAACAGTTTTTATTGAACAATTTTTTTACTATTTTCGGTACATGCAGATAAAATTTGTGGATACCATATACACATACTCGTTATATAAGAAATATGGCGTAGCGGATGACATGTTCATAGATTTTTTTTGCTTAAAGCAGTTTTGAAAATTGCAATAAAAGTATTTGTGGATAGTTTTGAAAGAGGAATAGGTAGAAAAAGGTGTCAAAAAAATACTAGCAGAATCTGATATTATAGTTTTAAATATTCAAAATATAAAAAGAGATGAGGTAAAAAATTCTCAATAATTAATATTATTTGGCAATAATGTTCTTATTATATGAATTACGAGGAGTAGCTTAAAAGTAATGAGAATGAATTTTTATTGGCAATAATTTTATTTTATTTCTTATAAATTAATGCAATCACTTTTAAAGCATTTTGCTAAACATTGGTGGAGGTATTGCTTGTACGCATCGTTTTTATTGAAAGGGGAATTCTTGTGATTCCAACAATCTTTGGATTTATTCGACATTACCAAGATGGTGTCCTTTCAAGTGCTTTTTAATCTTGGGGAACAAAATAAAGTCACACGGGCTTAGATCAGCTTAATAGAGGTGCTAAGAACCACAGGATTCCCCCTTTTTAAAGAATTTTTTTTTTTATGAAAATGGTCGTCCAAGTATCAGGAATATCCAATTTATGGTAAAGAATCCTTTCGAACATATTTTATATTACTCGACGGTGTGATCAAACAAGTGTCAGCGATCACATATGGATTGTATAAATGTATTTTTGGGGTAAATTGAATATATACCCCAAAAATGTATTTATACAAAAAACATTTAGTAGAATAAAAGTGCATTGAAAAAATGAGAAATTAAAATATTTAAAAAAACTCACCGCAATTTTTATAACGAAAACACTACACACATACCAGTAAATATCATATCTACACAAAAAATTCAAAATATGCATGTTGTTCGATTATTGCCGCCAGGTGACATAAAATTATATTTTATTTGATATTTGATAATTTATATTTTATATTTGATAATTTCTATTTTATATTTTATATTATTTTATATTTTATATTTTATATTTTATATTTTATATTTTATATTTTATATTTTATATTTTATATTTTATATTTTATATTTTATATTTTATATTTTATATTTTATATTTTATATTTTATATTTTATATTTTATATTTTATATTTTATATTTTATATTTTATATTTTATATTTTATATTTTATATTTTATATTTTATATTTTATATTTTATATTTTATATTTTATATTTTATATTTTATATTTTATATTTTATATTTTATATTTTATATTTTATATTTTATATTTTATATTTTATATTTTATATTTTATATTTTATATTTTATATTTTATATTTTATATTTTATATTTTATATTTTATATTTTATATTTTATATTTTATATTTTATATTTTATATTTTATATTTTATATTTTATATTTTATATTTTATATTTTATATTTTATATTTTATATTTTATATTTTATATTTTATATTTTATATTTTATATTTTATATTTTATATTTTATATTTTATATTTTATATTTTATATTTTATATTTTATATTTTATATTTTATATTTTATATTTTATATTTTATATTTTATATTTTATATTTTATATTTTATATTTTATATTTTATATTTTATATTTTATATTTTATATTTTATATTTTATATTTTATATTTTATATTTTATATTTTATATTTTATATTTTATATTTTATATTTTATATTTTATATTTTATATTTTATATTTTATATTTTATATTTTATATTTTATATTTTATATTTTATATTTTATATTTTATATTTTATATTTTATATTTTATATTTTATATTTTATATTTTATATTTTATATTTTATATTTTATATTTTATATTTTATATTTTATATTTTATATTTTATATTTTATATTTTATATTTTATATTTTATATTTTATATTTTATATTTTATATTTTATATTTTATATTTTATATTTTATATTTTATATTTTATATTTTATATTTTATATTTTATATTTTATATTTTATATTTTATATTTTATATTTTATATTTTATATTTTATATTTTATATTTTATATTTTATATTTTATATTTTATATTTTATATTTTATATTTTATATTTTATATTTTATATTTTATATTTTATATTTTATATTTTATATTTTATATTTTATATTTTATATTTTATATTTTATATTTTATATTTTATATTTTATATTTTATATTTTATATTTTATATTTTATATTTTATATTTTATATTTTATATTTTATATTTTATATTTTATATTTTATATTTTATATTTTATATTTTATATTTTATATTTTATATTTTATATTTTATATTTTATATTTTATATTTTATATTTTATATTTTATATTTTATATTTTATATTTTATATTTTATATTTTATATTTTATATTTTATATTTTATATTTTATATTTTATATTTTATATTTTATATTTTATATTTTATATTTTATATTTTATATTTTATATTTTATATTTTATATTTTATATTTTATATTTTATATTTTATATTTTATATTTTATATTTTATATTTTATATTTTATATTTTATATTTTATATTTTATATTTTATATTTTATATTTTATATTTTATATTTTATATTTTATATTTTATATTTTATATTTTATATTTTATATTTTATATTTTATATTTTATATTTTATATTTTATATTTTATATTTTATATTTTATATTTTATATTTTATATTTTATATTTTATATTTTATATTTTATATTTTATATTTTATATTTTATATTTTATATTTTATATTTTATATTTTATATTTTATATTTTATATTTTATATTTTATATTTTATATTTTATATTTTATATTTTATATTTTATATTTTATATTTTATATTTTATATTTTATATTTTATATTTTATATTTTATATTTTATATTTTATATTTTATATTTTATATTTTATATTTTATATTTTATATTTTATATTTTATATTTTATATTTTATATTTTATATTTTATATTTTATATTTTATATTTTATATTTTATATTTTATATTTTATATTTTATATTTTATATTTTATATTTTATATTTTATATTTTATATTTTATATTTTATATTTTATATTTTATATTTTATATTTTATATTTTATATTTTATATTTTATATTTTATATTTTATATTTTATATTTTATATTTTATATTTTATATTTTATATTTTATATTTTATATTTTATATTTTATATTTTATATTTTATATTTTATATTTTATATTTTATATTTTATATTTTATATTTTATATTTTATATTTTATATTTTATATTTTATATTTTATATTTTATATTTTATATTTTATATTTTATATTTTATATTTTATATTTTATATTTTATATTTTATATTTTATATTTTATATTTTATATTTTATATTTTATATTTTATATTTTATATTTTATATTTTATATTTTATATTTTATATTTTATATTTTATATTTTATATTTTATATTTTATATTTTATATTTTATATTTTATATTTTATATTTTATATTTTATATTTTATATTTTATATTTTATATTTTATATTTTATATTTTATATTTTATATTTTATATTTTATATTTTATATTTTATATTTTATATTTTATATTTTATATTTTATATTTTATATTTTATATTTTATATTTTATATTTTATATTTTATATTTTATATTTTATATTTTATATTTTATATTTTATATTTTATATTTTATATTTTATATTTTATATTTTATATTTTATATTTTATATTTTATATTTTATATTTTATATTTTATATTTTATATTTTATATTTTATATTTTATATTTTATATTTTATATTTTATATTTTATATTTTATATTTTATATTTTATATTTTATATTTTATATTTTATATTTTATATTTTATATTTTATATTTTATATTTTATATTTTATATTTTATATTTTATATTTTATATTTTATATTTTATATTTTATATTTTATATTTTATATTTTATATTTTATATTTTATATTTTATATTTTATATTTTATATTTTATATTTTATATTTTATATTTTATATTTTATATTTTATATTTTATATTTTATATTTTATATTTTATATTTTATATTTTATATTTTATATTTTATATTTTATATTTTATATTTTATATTTTATATTTTATATTTTATATTTTATATTTTATATTTTATATTTTATATTTTATATTTTATATTTTATATTTTATATTTTATATTTTATATTTTATATTTTATATTTTATATTTTATATTTTATATTTTATATTTTATATTTTATATTTTATATTTTATATTTTATATTTTATATTTTATATTTTATATTTTATATTTTATATTTTATATTTTATATTTTATATTTTATATTTTATATTTTATATTTTATATTTTATATTTTATATTTTATATTTTATATTTTATATTTTATATTTTATATTTTATATTTTATATTTTATATTTTATATTTTATATTTTATATTTTATATTTTATATTTTATATTTTATATTTTATATTTTATATTTTATATTTTATATTTTATATTTTATATTTTATATTTTATATTTTATATTTTATATTTTATATTTTATATTTTATATTTTATATTTTATATTTTATATTTTATATTTTATATTTTATATTTTATATTTTATATTTTATATTTTATATTTTATATTTTATATTTTATATTTTATATTTTATATTTTATATTTTATATTTTATATTTTATATTTTATATTTTATATTTTATATTTTATATTTTATATTTTATATTTTATATTTTATATTTTATATTTTATATTTTATATTTTATATTTTATATTTTATATTTTATATTTTATATTTTATATTTTATATTTTATATTTTATATTTTATATTTTATATTTTATATTTTATATTTTATATTTTATATTTTATATTTTATATTTTATATTTTATATTTTATATTTTATATTTTATATTTTATATTTTATATTTTATATTTTATATTTTATATTTTATATTTTATATTTTATATTTTATATTTTATATTTTATATTTTATATTTTATATTTTATATTTTATATTTTATATTTTATATTTTATATTTTATATTTTATATTTTATATTTTATATTTTATATTTTATATTTTATATTTTATATTTTATATTTTATATTTTATATTTTATATTTTATATTTTATATTTTATATTTTATATTTTATATTTTATATTTTATATTTTATATTTTATATTTTATATTTTATATTTTATATTTTATATTTTATATTTTATATTTTATATTTTATATTTTATATTTTATATTTTATATTTTATATTTTATATTTTATATTTTATATTTTATATTTTATATTTTATATTTTATATTTTATATTTTATATTTTATATTTTATATTTTATATTTTATATTTTATATTTTATATTTTATATTTTATATTTTATATTTTATATTTTATATTTTATATTTTATATTTTATATTTTATATTTTATATTTTATATTTTATATTTTATATTTTATATTTTATATTTTATATTTTATATTTTATATTTTATATTTTATATTTTATATTTTATATTTTATATTTTATATTTTATATTTTATATTTTATATTTTATATTTTATATTTTATATTTTATATTTTATATTTTATATTTTATATTTTATATTTTATATTTTATATTTTATATTTTATATTTTATATTTTATATTTTATATTTTATATTTTATATTTTATATTTTATATTTTATATTTTATATTTTATATTTTATATTTTATATTTTATATTTTATATTTTATATTTTATATTTTATATTTTATATTTTATATTTTATATTTTATATTTTATATTTTATATTTTATATTTTATATTTTATATTTTATATTTTATATTTTATATTTTATATTTTATATTTTATATTTTATATTTTATATTTTATATTTTATATTTTATATTTTATATTTTATATTTTATATTTTATATTTTATATTTTATATTTTATATTTTATATTTTATATTTTATATTTTATATTTTATATTTTATATTTTATATTTTATATTTTATATTTTATATTTTATATTTTATATTTTATATTTTATATTTTATATTTTATATTTTATATTTTATATTTTATATTTTATATTTTATATTTTATATTTTATATTTTATATTTTATATTTTATATTTTATATTTTATATTTTATATTTTATATTTTATATTTTATATTTTATATTTTATATTTTATATTTTATATTTTATATTTTATATTTTATATTTTATATTTTATATTTTATATTTTATATTTTATATTTTATATTTTATATTTTATATTTTATATTTTATATTTTATATTTTATATTTTATATTTTATATTTTATATTTTATATTTTATATTTTATATTTTATATTTTATATTTTATATTTTATATTTTATATTTTATATTTTATATTTTATATTTTATATTTTATATTTTATATTTTATATTTTATATTTTATATTTTATATTTTATATTTTATATTTTATATTTTATATTTTATATTTTATATTTTATATTTTATATTTTATATTTTATATTTTATATTTTATATTTTATATTTTATATTTTATATTTTATATTTTATATTTTATATTTTATATTTTATATTTTATATTTTATATTTTATATTTTATATTTTATATTTTATATTTTATATTTTATATTTTATATTTTATATTTTATATTTTATATTTTATATTTTATATTTTATATTTTATATTTTATATTTTATATTTTATATTTTATATTTTATATTTTATATTTTATATTTTATATTTTATATTTTATATTTTATATTTTATATTTTATATTTTATATTTTATATTTTATATTTTATATTTTATATTTTATATTTTATATTTTATATTTTATATTTTATATTTTATATTTTATATTTTATATTTTATATTTTATATTTTATATTTTATATTTTATATTTTATATTTTATATTTTATATTTTATATTTTATATTTTATATTTTATATTTTATATTTTATATTTTATATTTTATATTTTATATTTTATATTTTATATTTTATATTTTATATTTTATATTTTATATTTTATATTTTATATTTTATATTTTATATTTTATATTTTATATTTTATATTTTATATTTTATATTTTATATTTTATATTTTATATTTTATATTTTATATTTTATATTTTATATTTTATATTTTATATTTTATATTTTATATTTTATATTTTATATTTTATATTTTATATTTTATATTTTATATTTTATATTTTATATTTTATATTTTATATTTTATATTTTATATTTTATATTTTATATTTTATATTTTATATTTTATATTTTATATTTTATATTTTATATTTTATATTTTATATTTTATATTTTATATTTTATATTTTATATTTTATATTTTATATTTTATATTTTATATTTTATATTTTATATTTTATATTTTATATTTTATATTTTATATTTTATATTTTATATTTTATATTTTATATTTTATATTTTATATTTTATATTTTATATTTTATATTTTATATTTTATATTTTATATTTTATATTTTATATTTTATATTTTATATTTTATATTTTATATTTTATATTTTATATTTTATATTTTATATTTTATATTTTATATTTTATATTTTATATTTTATATTTTATATTTTATATTTTATATTTTATATTTTATATTTTATATTTTATATTTTATATTTTATATTTTATATTTTATATTTTATATTTTATATTTTATATTTTATATTTTATATTTTATATTTTATATTTTATATTTTATATTTTATATTTTATATTTTATATTTTATATTTTATATTTTATATTTTATATTTTATATTTTATATTTTATATTTTATATTTTATATTTTATATTTTATATTTTATATTTTATATTTTATATTTTATATTTTATATTTTATATTTTATATTTTATATTTTATATTTTATATTTTATATTTTATATTTTATATTTTATATTTTATATTTTATATTTTATATTTTATATTTTATATTTTATATTTTATATTTTATATTTTATATTTTATATTTTATATTTTATATTTTATATTTTATATTTTATATTTTATATTTTATATTTTATATTTTATATTTTATATTTTATATTTTATATTTTATATTTTATATTTTATATTTTATATTTTATATTTTATATTTTATATTTTATATTTTATATTTTATATTTTATATTTTATATTTTATATTTTATATTTTATATTTTATATTTTATATTTTATATTTTATATTTTATATTTTATATTTTATATTTTATATTTTATATTTTATATTTTATATTTTATATTTTATATTTTATATTTTATATTTTATATTTTATATTTTATATTTTATATTTTATATTTTATATTTTATATTTTATATTTTATATTTTATATTTTATATTTTATATTTTATATTTTATATTTTATATTTTATATTTTATATTTTATATTTTATATTTTATATTTTATATTTTATATTTTATATTTTATATTTTATATTTTATATTTTATATTTTATATTTTATATTTTATATTTTATATTTTATATTTTATATTTTATATTTTATATTTTATATTTTATATTTTATATTTTATATTTTATATTTTATATTTTATATTTTATATTTTATATTTTATATTTTATATTTTATATTTTATATTTTATATTTTATATTTTATATTTTATATTTTATATTTTATATTTTATATTTTATATTTTATATTTTATATTTTATATTTTATATTTTATATTTTATATTTTATATTTTATATTTTATATTTTATATTTTATATTTTATATTTTATATTTTATATTTTATATTTTATATTTTATATTTTATATTTTATATTTTATATTTTATATTTTATATTTTATATTTTATATTTTATATTTTATATTTTATATTTTATATTTTATATTTTATATTTTATATTTTATATTTTATATTTTATATTTTATATTTTATATTTTATATTTTATATTTTATATTTTATATTTTATATTTTATATTTTATATTTTATATTTTATATTTTATATTTTATATTTTATATTTTATATTTTATATTTTATATTTTATATTTTATATTTTATATTTTATATTTTATATTTTATATTTTATATTTTATATTTTATATTTTATATTTTATATTTTATATTTTATATTTTATATTTTATATTTTATATTTTATATTTTATATTTTATATTTTATATTTTATATTTTATATTTTATATTTTATATTTTATATTTTATATTTTATATTTTATATTTTATATTTTATATTTTATATTTTATATTTTATATTTTATATTTTATATTTTATATTTTATATTTTATATTTTATATTTTATATTTTATATTTTATATTTTATATTTTATATTTTATATTTTATATTTTATATTTTATATTTTATATTTTATATTTTATATTTTATATTTTATATTTTATATTTTATATTTTATATTTTATATTTTATATTTTATATTTTATATTTTATATTTTATATTTTATATTTTATATTTTATATTTTATATTTTATATTTTATATTTTATATTTTATATTTTATATTTTATATTTTATATTTTATATTTTATATTTTATATTTTATATTTTATATTTTATATTTTATATTTTATATTTTATATTTTATATTTTATATTTTATATTTTATATTTTATATTTTTATATTTTATATTTTATATTTTATATTTTATATTTTATATTTTATATTTTATATTTTATATTTTATATTTTATATTTTATATTTTATATTTTATATTTTATATTTTATATTTTATATTTTATATTTTATATTTTATATTTTATATTTTATATTTTATATTTTATATTTTATATTTTATATTTTATATTTTATATTTTATATTTTATATTTTATATTTTATATTTTATATTTTATATTTTATATTTTATATTTTATATTTTATATTTTATATTTTATATTTTATATTTTATATTTTATATTTTATATTTTATATTTTATATTTTATATTTTATATTTTATATTTTATATTTTATATTTTATATTTTATATTTTATATTTTATATTTTATATTTTATATTTTATATTTTATATTTTATATTTTATATTTTATATTTTATATTTTATATTTTATATTTTATATTTTATATTTTATATTTTATATTTTATATTTTATATTTTATATTTTATATTTTATATTTTATATTTTATATTTTATATTTTATATTTTATATTTTATATTTTATATTTTATATTTTATATTTTATATTTTATATTTTATATTTTATATTTTATATTTTATATTTTATATTTTATATTTTATATTTTATATTTTATATTTTATATTTTATATTTTATATTTTATATTTTATATTTTATATTTTATATTTTATATTTTATATTTTATATTTTATATTTTATATTTTATATTTTATATTTTATATTTTATATTTTATATTTTATATTTTATATTTTATATTTTATATTTTATATTTTATATTTTATATTTTATATTTTATATTTTATATTTTATATTTTATATTTTATATTTTATATTTTATATTTTATATTTTATATTTTATATTTTATATTTTATATTTTATATTTTATATTTTATATTTTATATTTTATATTTTATATTTTATATTTTATATTTTATATTTTATATTTTATATTTTATATTTTATATTTTATATTTTATATTTTATATTTTATATTTTATATTTTATATTTTATATTTTATATTTTATATTTTATATTTTATATTTTATATTTTATATTTTATATTTTATATTTTATATTTTATATTTTATATTTTATATTTTATATTTTATATTTTATATTTTATATTTTATATTTTATATTTTATATTTTATATTTTATATTTTATATTTTATATTTTATATTTTATATTTTATATTTTATATTTTATATTTTATATTTTATATTTTATATTTTATATTTTATATTTTATATTTTATATTTTATATTTTATATTTTATATTTTATATTTTATATTTTATATTTTATATTTTATATTTTATATTTTATATTTTATATTTTATATTTTATATTTTATATTTTATATTTTATATTTTATATTTTATATTTTATATTTTATATTTTATATTTTATATTTTATATTTTATATTTTATATTTTATATTTTATATTTTATATTTTATATTTTATATTTTATATTTTATATTTTATATTTTATATTTTATATTTTATATTTTATATTTATATTTTATATTTTATATTTTATATTTTATATTTTATATTTTATATTTTATATTTTATATTTTATATTTTATATTTTATATTTTATATTTTATATTTTATATTTTATATTTTATATTTTATATTTTATATTTTATATTTTATATTTTATATTTTATATTTTATATTTTATATTTTATATTTTATATTTTATATTTTATATTTTATATTTTATATTTTATATTTTATATTTTATATTTTATATTTTATATTTTATATTTTATATTTTATATTTTATATTTTATATTTATATTTTATATTTTATATTTTATATTTTATATTTTATATTTTATATTTTATATTTTATATTTTATATTTTATATTTTATATTTTATATTTTATATTTTATATTTTATATTTTATATTTTATATTTTATATTTTATATTTTATATTTTATATTTTATATTTTATATTTTATATTTTATATTTTATATTTTATATTTTATATTTTATATTTTATATTTTATATTTTATATTTTATATTTTATATTTTATATTTTATATTTTATATTTTATATTTTATATTTTATATTTTATATTTTATATTTTATATTTTATATTTTATATTTTATATTTTATATTTTATATTTTATATTTTATATTTTATATTTTATATTTTATATTTTATATTTTATATTTTATATTTTATATTTTATATTTTATATTTTATATTTTATATTTTATATTTTATATTTTATATTTTATATTTTATATTTTATATTTTATATTTTATATTTTATATTTTATATTTTATATTTTATATTTTATATTTTATATTTTATATTTTATATTTTATATTTTATATTTTATATTTTATATTTTATATTTTATATTTTATATTTTATATTTTATATTTTATATTTTATATTTTATATTTTATATTTTATATTTTATATTTTATATTTTATATTTTATATTTTATATTTTATATTTTATATTTTATATTTTATATTTTATATTTTATATTTTATATTTTATATTTTATATTTTATATTTTATATTTTATATTTTTATATTTTATATTTTATATTTTATATTTTATATTTTATATTTTATATTTTATATTTTATATTTTATATTTTATATTTTATATTTTATATTTATATTTTATATTTTATATTTTATATTTTATATTTTATATTTTATATTTTATATTTTATATTTTATATTTTATATTTTATATTTTATATTTTATATTTTATATTTTATATTTTATATTTTATATTTTATATTTTATATTTTATATTTTATATTTTATATTTTATATTTTATATTTTATATTTTATATTTTATATTTTATATTTTATATTTTATATTTTATATTTTATATTTTATATTTTATATTTTATATTTTATATTTTATATTTTATATTTTATATTTTATATTTTATATTTTATATTTTATATTTTATATTTTATATTTTATATTTTATATTTTATATTTTATATTTTATATTTTATATTTTATATTTTATATTTTATATTTTATATTTTATATTTTATATTTTATATTTTATATTTTATATTTTATATTTTATATTTTATATTTTATATTTTATATTTTATATTTTATATTTTATATTTTATATTTTATATTTTATATTTTATATTTTATATTTTATATTTTATATTTTATATTTTATATTTTATATTTTATATTTTATATTTTATATTTTATATTTTATATTTTATATTTTATATTTTATATTTTATATTTTATATTTTATATTTTATATTTTATATTTTATATTTTATATTTTATATTTTATATTTTATATTTTATATTTTATATTTTATATTTTATATTTTATATTTTATATTTTATATTTTATATTTTATATTTTATATTTTATATTTTATATTTTATATTTTATATTTTATATTTTATATTTTATATTTTATATTTTATATTTTATATTTTATATTTTATATTTTATATTTTATATTTTATATTTTATATTTTATATTTTATATTTTATATTTTATATTTTATATTTTATATTTTATATTTTATATTTTATATTTTATATTTTATATTTTATATTTTATATTTTATATTTTATATTTTATATTTTATATTTTATATTTTATATTTTATATTTTATATTTTATATTTTTATATTTTATATTTTATATTTTATATTTTATATTTTATATTTTATATTTTATATTTTATATTTTATATTTTATATTTTATATTTTATATTTTATATTTTATATTTTATATTTTATATTTTATATTTTATATTTTATATTTTATATTTTATATTTTATATTTTATATTTTATATTTTATATTTTATATTTTATATTTTATATTTTATATTTTATATTTTATATTTTATATTTTATATTTTATATTTTATATTTTATATTTTATATTTTATATTTTATATTTTATATTTTATATTTTATATTTTATATTTTATATTTTATATTTTATATTTTATATTTTATATTTTATATTTTATATTTTATATTTTATATTTTATATTTTATATTTTATATTTTATATTTTATATTTTATATTTTATATTTTATATTTTATATTTTATATTTTATATTTTATATTTTATATTTTATATTTTATATTTTATATTTTATATTTTATATTTTATATTTTATATTTTATATTTTATATTTTATATTTTATATTTTATATTTTATATTTTATATTTTATATTTTATATTTTATATTTTATATTTTATATTTTATATTTTATATTTTATATTTTATATTTTATATTTTATATTTTATATTTTATATTTTATATTTTATATTTTATATTTTATATTTTATATTTTATATTTTATATTTTATATTTTATATTTTATATTTTATATTTTATATTTTATATTTTATATTTTATATTTTATATTTTATATTTTATATTTTATATTTTATATTTTATATTTTATATTTTATATTTTATATTTTATATTTTATATTTTATATTTTATATTTTATATTTTATATTTTATATTTTATATTTTATATTTTATATTTTATATTTTATATTTTATATTTTATATTTTATATTTTATATTGTATTTTATATTTTATATATTCATTAATTGCAGATGGGTTAAATAAATAATTATGGTCACTTAATATATTTATATAACTCATCTGCACTTAATTTCCTTCACACTTTCTTACACGTACTTTACTTACACTGGCACTGAACTTTTTTTTGGTAAACATTGAACTGTCAACATCACATTTGTAAACATTTATGGAATACCTAACTTTTCACTTTTTAACCACTTGTTGGACCACATAAATCATTAAAAGTCATTTAAACACATCACAAATAAAAATTTTATTAATTTCTCTGTTAATAATAAAAATGTGAACTTATCGAAAGAAAAAAAATTCCGGCTTCGTCATTCCCGGGAATTCTTTGTAAAAAACTTCATATTCTGAAATAAAAACATTATACCTACTTAATGTTATCAACAATATAACTATTTATATAAATACATACTTTTTTGTAAATACATCAAAAAAGATAAAAACCACACTTTCACTTGCACTTTCAGATAAGTGCCAAAATAACAACTTGAAAAACAACAAAAGTATGCAAGCATTTCGGTATACTACCACTTTCATTGGGAATAACATATTTTAAAAGTCTCCGAGAGTCTACAAAAAATAAAAATTGCCTGTCATTTTGTTTAAATTGTATTTTTGTTTGCACTAAGTGAATTAAAATGAATATAAATCATGCTTTTGTAATTCAATAAATTTCTATTACGAAAACTAGATGTCAGTGGGTGTCATGTCAACACAAAAAAATCTATACAAATGTATGCAAGCAGTACGACTTTTTGCCGCTTTTGCAATAATTAAGTCAGAAAATCTGACATACGGGCCTATCCAGGTATTCTTTAGTCGAAGGTCCACATAATGTCAGGGCCCCTATGTGCTATTTTGCACTGTCTATGACATCGGTGTTGTGCACACGTCATCAAACCATTGAATTCCCTGGCGATAGTGCTGCTGGAGGTACCAAAACCATCCGAAAATTCCATGTATAGTCTTGCTGATTTGTGGTAACACCCAAATTATCAATGTCATAGCCAAATCTACTATAACAAAGCCCAGAATTTTTTTTTTAAAATGGCACACAAAAAACTAACATAATGTAACATAAGTTTTTCTACTAAAAATATAATCCTATAAATAGGATTACTCGTTTATAACAAAATACCAGTGTCAACAAAGTACTTCTTGTCAAATAAATGTTCATCTTGTCAATTGGTAATGGCTGGTAAAAGAAACTTTTATTGCAATAAATTTTTCCTTTATTTTTACTGTTGCGTTTTTGTTTTTTACAGTATAATAAAAATTCCAAATAGCTTTTGGGCTTATAAATTATAATAGCACTTTATCAATTTTATACTGTTTATTAATACACCATATTATATATTCTCGAATAAAGAAAAAGTCTTTTTGTAAGAAAAAATATTAGAAATCAGTCAAAAAAACATGATGTCAAAAAGGACAAAATTAAGGAATAAAAAAAATTTTAAGAAAAAATACATTTTTATGTGAAGTAAACTCATTTGGAGGAGTATAATCCGAAGGTCGGTTAATGTATTGTATTTTAGTAGCCTACCACCACCAAAGCTTCTGTGAAGTATCACTTTTGAGAAATGTCTTACGAAAGCACATAGCATATAAAAATATATTACTTGAATTTTATTTTTATTTTATCTTAAGTAATATGTTCGTCAGTAGTTGTATTCTTTTTAATTTTATTATACTGACAAATACGGTATTAAGCTAAGCACAAAAATATAACCATAATAAATTCAACTTCATATGTACATATGTGTGTGTGTGTGTTTGTACAGGACCATATAGTAAAATGTTTGAAGAAAATACCCTTTTAGATTTTTGACAATTTGTTAGTGAAAGCTTTCAAAATTTAAGCTCAACGGGATTATTCGTTATTATTATTTTTTTGATTATTCGTTATTATTTTATGCAGAAATTTACAATTTTGCCTAATGTGTGCGCTCGTGTATATTTTCCATATGCAGCCGTACTTGTAAGTTTAAAAAAGAATTCCCAAACAGATTGTTTTCAGTCATTTTATGCCATTACCTTTGACTGATTTGAGACTACAAAAAGTTTATGTAGGTTAAAATTATTTGAAATTTTACAAAGAGAATAATAAAAATTATTTGAAATTTTCTCAAGAGAATTTTATTGGGTTGTTCGGAAAGTAATTTTGCTTTTTTTTTATGAAAATTAAAGATGATTTTCTTATAGTGAATTAATTTTTTATTCAATTAAATATGATCCAGTCTGATTCAATAAACTTTTCCATATTTCTGGTAGTAGCATGATTCCACGCTCAAAAAATTTTTGTTCTTTGCTGGCAAAAAACTGATCCAAGTGGTTTTTGACTTCCTCATTTGAATTAAACGTTTTACAGTCTAAAAAATTTTGTAGAGACCGGAACAAATGATAATTGGAAGGTGCTAGGTTCGGGGGATATGACAGTATATCCCATCCAAGTTTTAAAAGCTTTTGCGGAGTGGTCAAACTTGTATGTGGTTTCGCATTGTTCTGTTGGAACACTATACCTTTCCTATTGACCAATTCTGGCCTTATTTGTTTAAGTGAATCATTAAATTTGTCCAACTGATGATACTACACTTCAGATTTGATAAACGATTCCTTTGAAATTCCATGAAACAGATAGCATAACTTTTTTTTGATGAATATTAGCTTTCGAAGTTCTTTGAGCCGGTTCATCTTTTCTACTTCAGGATCTTTTGCGCCTAACATTATTGTAGCCAAAGCATTTCTTGTCCCCAGTAATGATACGCTCCAAAAATGGATCATTTTCTTGGCGCTTGAGAAGCAAATCACAAACGTCATTGCGACGGCACAAATTTTTTTCCGTAAGAAGATGAGCTTTGAGATAAAACCTAGCCGTTTGAAATGATCATAAACGGTTGAATTTGATAAATTTAATCTCTCGGCGATTTCACGAGTTGTTATTCGCCGGGTTGCAACATTTATTGCCTTTATTGTCTTTATCAGCAAACGAAATTACTTTCCTAACAACCCAAAATACGAGGTCTGTTCAAAAAGTATCGCGAATTTTTTATTTTTCAAAAATTATTTATTTATCCATGAATATCCATTTTGTCCCCTTCAAAGCAATCCCCACTGAATATTATACACTTGTGAAAACGTTTTTTCCAATACTCGAAGCAAATCATATTTTGGAGGATATATATTCAAAAAAAATGGAGGATATCACCAGAGTCGTTCAATAAGTCCTTAGAAAAAGATAGAAAAAAACTGTTCTTTAAAAAAAAGTTTTTTTATTTTTCAACATAATATCCTTTTAGCTCTATACACTTTTCCAACCGTTTTTCCAAAATTTTTATCCCATCCAAAAAATAGGATTTCGGATGTTCTGCAAAATACTCATCCCTTTGAGCAATGACGTTCTCGTTGGAAGTGAACCGTCGTCTGCCAAGCCATTTCTTCAGATTGGGGAAAAGAAAATAGTCACTCGGGACCAAATCTGGTGAATAAGCGGGATGCTGCAACAATTTCATTCTCAATTCCACAATTTTGGCCATGGAAACAGCTCAGGTGTGCACACGCGCATTGTCCTGATGCAAGAGGATTTTTTTCTTCTTCAGATGGGGGCGTTTCTCTTTGATTTCCTCGCTCAACCGTTACAATAACGACGCGTAATACGCTCCTGTTATTGTTTTTCCTTTTTCTAAGTAGTCGATACAAATGATGCCCTGCGAATCCCAGAAGACCGTGGCCATCACCTTACCGGCCGATGGCACAGTTTTTGCCTTCTTCGGAGCCCGTTCACCCTTGAAAATCCACTGTGATGACTGTCTCTTCATTTCTGGAGTGTAGTAGTGTATCCAGGTTTCGTCCACAGTGACATATCGACGAAGGAATTCGGCAGGATTGCGATGAAAGAGTGCCAACATAGCCTCAGAGTCCACTACACGATTGCGCTTATTCTCCTCTGAGAGCAAACGCGGCACCCATCTTGCCGACATTTTTTTCACAGACAATTTTTCATGCAAAATAGAAGCGACTGTATCTTGTGATATGCCCGTGGCCTCAACTAATTCGCGCACCTTAATTCGCCGATCGTTCAAAATCAGATCGTGGATTTTGTCGATGATTTCAGGAGTAGACACCTCAACTGGGCGTCCTGAACGATGTTCATCTTTTGTGGATGAACGGCCACGTTTAAATTCATTCACCCAATTGTAAACCGTCGCAAACACAGGTGCAGATGTGCCATGAACTGCATCCAACTCGGGTTTGATTTCTTTCGGGCTTAAGCCTTTCAAATGGAGATGTTTGATGACAGCCCTAAACTCGCTTTTTTCCATTGTTATGCGCAAATAAATGTCGTTAACTTTAATCGACGATAGAAATTGACCTACGCTATGGATCGAGCTGAAATTTTGACAGCTTTCCTTTCGATAATGGTACTTACAAAAAAAGTGTCTTTACCGACACAACGAGTGCAATTTCTTGGATTTTCTAAAGACTTATTGAACGACCATCGTAGCGTGCTTTTTTGGCTAACAATGGCGAAAGCCAATTTTTGTTCATCCACAAATCCGGGCATTTCTGGCGGATTGCTTTGCGCAACTAGCGCATAATTTGCAGGTAATATTTCTTATTGACCGTTCTACCCTGTGGCAAGGGTCTTTATTGACTGTTCTACCACTCATGATACACCACGCCCCTGCAATCGAAGAAAACTGTAAGCAAAACTTTCACATGCGAGCGAACTTGGCGCGCTTTTTTCGGTCCTGGCCGAAATTGGTATGATTCAGCTTTGGTTTTCACGTCATAACTATAAACCCATGATTCGTCACCAATTATGATCCTCTGGAGCAAATTTGGGTCGTCGCGGACAGATTCCAAAAGCTCCTTAGCAATGTTAATGCGATACTGTTTTTGGTCGAAATTGAGCAAAAACCGAAGACGAGCCAAAAGACGTGCAAGCAAAGCAACTGACAAAAATTAACTGAATATTCAAAATGGCCGAACTAGCGGCATAAGTGAGAGACATGAGTACCAACATAACGCCACAAAAAATCGAAAATCGTATATACGTAACCCGCGGAAATTTGGGATACTTTTTGAACAGACCTCGTATGAAAGAATTAATACCAAAAATCAATATATCGATTTATTACATTAGTGGGGAAAAAAAATTTTTGGCGAAAATTTTTAGCTGGAAAATTTGAAAGTTTACGCAATCAAGAGTTTGGCTGATGGTTTTCATCCTATAGATAATCCCATCGGAAAAATGAATACCATTGTTTGAATGACGCAATGTAATAAAGTATTTGTAGAAAAACATACTATCTTCATCTTCTCTGCTTAGATAATTTTCTGTAAGAAGCCTTAGAGAACAAGGCCTCTTATTGCAATTTAGCTTCAAATCGGATAATGACACTGACGCTAACGTAATAAGTGAAATTTGTCTTGTACTTTTGTGTGCACAATTCTGTAACGAATTCTGTTTGGAATATACAAGAATATCTAAACTCTAGTTGAACTGTAGCATATTGTCAGTAGTACGAGTACGAGTACAAAGCAAATTGAAGCTTCCTCTAATGGATAGATAAAAGGTCCATTTTCAGTTCTCGTTTTCTCGCTAACTCTATTAGTAAAGAGTGACTCAACCATTATTTGCACTCCTTGAAACTACCCACCATCCTTTTTACAAGTAATACATTCATTCCTTAACTTTTGTTATATTTGGTTTTATATTTTTCTTTTGTCCACAATTCAGTTTAAAAGTTTTTATTGAATTTCATCATCTCCATATATGTACGTATCTATTTATCTACACGAGAGTGGGTGAACTGAAATATGTACTTTAAAATCAAAATATTATCAGCTGTGTAATTTTTTTTTTGTGACAGTAACTTGCATAAAATGTCCTAATTTGATTTAAGTTTTTTTCTTCTATGATATTTATGTAGATACTCTATTGTATATGTAGATCGTAGTATTTGATCTGATATCCTCCTAATAAGATGCGAGACGATAAAATTTCATCTAAATTCCTATCATAAAATACGAATATCCTATTTCCAGTATGGTTGCTATTTATTTGACTTTCTTTTCAAATAATAGTAAGTATTTGCCTATTTACTATTTTCTTTGAGTATTTTATTTGAATAGTTGAAAACAAAAATGGGTAAATCATATATCAAATTCAAGATATTTTATATCATAAGAATAATATTAAATTCAATATACTCGGACACAAAAGAAAAGCAATTTTTTCATATAAAAATATTATACAAAAATCATATTACTTTTGTGCTTATAGAATATTTAAAGTAGAAATGCAATTTTTCATACTGGAAAATTTCAGAAATAGTATTTTTGTCGGTTCAATTAATTTGTAACTGGAACTTAAGAATTATCCATTTTGTAATTAAAAAAAAACAGTCTTTTTGTTCAACAATTATTGTATAAATATTTAATTTTTTTAATAAAATTTCTTTAACTTATAATTTGCCATTTTATATTAAAAATTATTTATTCATAAAATAAACTAACTTAAGCCATAAAAACATTTTACAAAAATGGGTGATTCAGTAATGCGAGGAAAATTTTCTTCAACGATGAGGCTCATGGATTTTGTTTAATAAGCAAAATGTTACCGGAATTTATTCAGAAAATTAAAAATGCAAGTTTATTCATCTAAATCTATATTGTCCCATTCAAAGTAATCCCCATCGACTTTAACACACTTCACTTATGCCAGCGTTTGATCCAATCCTCGAAACATTTTTTTATAATCGGTTTTCGGTATGTCCATCAGTGCTTCCTGCGATTTTTACATTACTTCCTCTCGGCTGTTGAAACGCGTTCCCCGTAATGGTTTTTTAACTCGATTGAACAGAAAGAAATCACAGGGAGCCAAATCAGGTGAATTCGGTGGTTGTTGGATGGTATTTGCTGCATTTTTCGTCAAAAAATTATGAATAATAATGGCACTGTGCGACGGTTTCTGCCCATAATTCACTAGTTTTCTGCCCATAATTCTGGTCTTTTTCGGCGAATTGCTTCACTCAAACGTCTTATAAAGCCCAAATAATACTCTTTGTTTACTGTCCGGTCTTCTGGCAAAAATTCAAAAAAAAACCGTGAGCATTGCGTTCTTTTTTGACTGAAAACGACATGGTTTTTTTGGTCTCGGCGCATTTGGTGAACGCCATTCACTTGCCTGATGTCTGGATTGCGTGTCGTACTCATAAACCCACGTCTCGTCTCCAGTAATGATCCTTTTGATGAATGTGGGATTGGGGTCAGCCTCGCAAATCATGTCTTTTGCGACGTCAACACGGTCTCTTTTTTGCATGAAATTGAGGTCTTTGCTGGTACACGACGGAAACCCAAATCATTAACCAAAATGTCTTGGATGGATCCATACGCAATGTTCAAGTACTCCGCTATCTCTCTGATGGTTAATTTGCGGTTATTGACCAACATTTATTTTACTTTATCAATATTTTCGTCGGTTTTCGAAGTCGATGGTCTGCCACTGCGTTCATCATTTTCGATTGACTCACGACCACTTTTGAACCGCTCGTGTCACCGGTAAACAACCGTTTTCTTTAGAGAATCGTTGCCAAAACACTTTTCAGAACTCAAATTGATACCATGGGAGCGCCACACTCCCATCGTTCCGGGAGCTTTTGGTATACTCATATGTGGCTCAAAAGACCTTACAAGTAACTGTACAGAAGGCATTATATTTGCAAAAAAGTTACTGCCTCTTAAGTATTTTGACCTGAATTTAAAGATTATAATCTGCACTACAAGCCACACGACATGAAATGTTTTAAGAAAACAATACCACAAGCCACACGACATTTTAAGAAAACGATACCACAAGCCACACGACACGAAAATTTTTTTGACATTATTACGCGAAAGATTCTCAGGATGCGTAAATTTGAGATTTGGTGATGCCAATTGACCTTCAAGATCGTGAGATTTGAAGCCGTTGAACTTTTTATTATAAGATTATATAGATTTTTTCAATAGAAACTTGACACTATTGATTTCTTACTGTGAACGTATTTTGCGAAAGGATCTTTGGCCTGCACCCTTACAATATCAAGTTAACTCAAGAACTAAAGCCACTTGACCATATGAAGTGACGCACGTTCTCAGATTGGGCTCTAGAAAAGTTTGCCGAAAATGACGACTTTCATCACAAAATCATCTTTAGTGATGAAGCGCATTTTTGGTTGAATGGCTTCGTCAACAAACAAATCATGCGGGTTTGGAGTGCTGCGAACCCGCATGTGCTTCATGAAACACCACTTCATCCACAAAAACTGTCTGTATGGTGCGGTTTTCATCGTTGATGAAAATGACCGTGACGTTACAGTCAATGGTGAACGCTACAGAGACATGTTGCAGCGTTATTTCTTCGATCAATTGCATGGGCTCGATATCAGTGATATGTGGTTTCAACAAGACGGTGCTCCATCCCACACAGAGGGAGAAACAATCGACTTATTGAAGTCCAAGTTCGGTGAACGTGTTATATCGAGAGAAGGTCCTGTCGATTGGCCGCCGAAATCTTGTGATTTTTTTTTCTGTGAGACTATGTCAAATCGATGGTCTATGCCAACAAGCCGGCGACGTTAGAGGACCTAAGAGCCCTATTGTGTCCATGATAATTTGTTATTGCAAAACGAAACAAAAAGTCAATAATATATTTTTTTTTTCAAATATTTTCAAAACTTTCTAAGATATTTATTTTCAAATATTTATTTAACAAATTCCACAAAAGAAGACATCTCAAAATATAAATGAAATTATATAAATATATTTAATGATTTCAATATTATTACTTATATGTGGCGTCAGAATTTAATGATATATTCTTAGTAATAAATTATTAAAATATATTTCGTTTAATGAATATAAAATAAAAGAGCAAAAGGAAAATCACATTCTTATCATTTTGGTTGTTTGGCCTTTGCCATTAAGCTTGCTTTAAGGTAGAAATCGGCTTAATTAATTATAGTGTTATAGCCTATAATAAATGAAAATTTCCTTCAAACTGTATAACAGAAATAAGTTAAATTAATGTATTATAATTAATCTGTTTATCAGATTATTTACTGAAATAATCAGTGTAATTACAAATGCCAATTTGTTAAAACATAATGGCGAGCTAATCCAAAAATTAATAAGGTATATCATATTATTTTATTTAAATGACATAGAATATAATTAGTTGATCCGCTTTTCAACCTTAATATTATGGAATTTATCTTCTGTTAGCTTAGATTTTTTTTTTGGTTTATTTAATTAAGTATTGATTTGTTATTGTTAAGAAATTCAATATTTATTGTAATTATATTAACGAAATGGAAATTATAGACTATCGTGTAATATGAATTTGTACTAGTATTAAATGGTAGGTTAATACATTATTATTTACTATAGCAAAATTCAAGTCATATTAAATAAAAAATAAGCTGTAAGCATTTTAGATAAAAATATTTTCAGTAAAAATTTTCGGTAAAAATTGTTGGTAAACATTAACATTTTCGGTAAAAATATTCGGCAAAAGTTTTCTGTGAAAAGCAGTTTCGGGACAACCAGTTTCGGTAAAAATAGTTTCACTAAAATCCGTTTCGGGAATAACTGAATTAGTAAAAATAGTTTTGGTAAAAACATTTTCGGTAAAAACAGTTTTGGTAAAAACAGTTTCGGTAAAAACAGTTTCGGTAAAAACAGTTTCTGTAAAAACAGTTTCGGTAAAAACAATTTCGGTTAAAACAGTTTCGGTAAAAACAGTTTTGGTAAAAACAGTTTCGGTAAAAACAATTTCGGTAAAATAGTTTCGGTAAAAACAGTTTCAGTAATAACAAATTTGGTGAAAATTATTAGTAAAAATGTTCTATAAAAATGTTCGGTACAAATTTTCGGTAGAAATGTTCGGTAAAAATAGTTGGTAAAATTGTCAATAAAAATTCACATTTTTGGTTAAAAATTTTTTGTAAATTTTTTTCTGTAAAAATTTTCTGTGAAAATTTTCTGTAAAAATTCTCTCCAAATTTTCTGTAAATATTTTCTGTAAAAATTTTTTGTAAAAATTTTTTGTAAAAATTTTTTGTAAAAATTTTTTGTAAAAATTTTTTGTAAATATTTTTTGTAAAAACTTTCTGTAAAAATTTTCTGTAAAAATAATTGGTAAAAATTTTCTGTAAAAATAATTGATAAAAATTTTCGCTAAAAAGTTTCTGTAAAAATTTTCTGTAAAAATAATCGGTAAAAATTTTCTGTAAAAATTTTCTGTAAAAATTTTCTGTAAAAATTTTCAGTAAAAATTTTCTGTAAAAATTTTCAGTAAAAACTTTCAATAAAAATTTTCAATAAAAATTTTCTGTAAAAATGTTTTGTAAAAAATTTCTGCAAAAATTTTCTGTAAAAATTTCCTGTAAAAATTTTCTGTAAAAATTTCCTGTAGAAATTTTCTGTAAAAATTTCCTGTAAAAATTTTCTGTAAAAATTTTCTGTAAAAATTTTCTGTAAAAATTTTCAGTTCAAATTTTCGGTAAAAATTTTCTGTAAAAATTTAAGGTAAAAATTTTCTGTAAAAATGTTAGGTAAAAGTTTTCGATAAAATTTTCAGTAAAAATTTTCGGCAAAAGTTTTCAATAAAATTTTCTGCAAAAATTTTCTATAAAAATTTTCGGTAGAAATTTTCTGTAAAAATTCACGGTAAACATTTTCTGTAAAAATGTTAGGTAAAAGTTTTCGATAAAATTTTCTTTAAAATTTTCTGCACAAATTTTCTGTACAAATTTTCTGTACAAATTTTCTGTAAAAATTTTCAGTAAAAATTTTCAGTAAAAATTTTCTGTAAAAATTTTCTGTAAAAATTTTCTGTAAAAATTTTCTGTAAAAATTTTCTGTAAAAAAAAAAATTTTCTGTAAAAATTTTCTGTAAAAATTTTCTGTAAAAATTTTCTATAAAAATTTTTTGTAAAAACTTTCTGTAAAAACTTTCTGTAAAAATTTTCTGTAAACATTTTCTGTAAAAATTTTCTGTAAAAATTTTCTGTAAAAATTTTCGGTAAAAGTTTCCCGTAAAAATTTGTTGTAAAAATATTCGTAAAAAAATGTTTTGTACAAATTCTAGATAAAAACTATCTATAAGTGAAAGATTTATTGGAAATTTGAGTATTTAAAATAATAATTTTCGCATTAACAAAGCTTAAATGTTTGCACCAAGTATAAAAGATACAATGTAAAAAACAATTAACCACCAAAAAATTAATTAACAAATTAATATGAAATTAAAAATAAAAACGAAATATTGATATTGCAAAGCTTATCAAAAAAATTTCGTTTCGAAGGTTTGTTCTTGGGCATAAAAGTGTGATATTATTAAATTGTATGCCATTTTATGCTCTTTTGTATTATTTTCTGCTTTACTTCTATTTAAGCGATTTTATATTTTGCTGCTGATAATAAAGAATATTTAAAAAATCAAAATACTTAATATAAAAATATGAACATCATTTTTCATACTTTTAACATTTTTAATTGTTTTTAATGAAGTTTTTCAGTTTTGTTTTTATTCATAGCTCTTAATTTTCCTTTATCATTTCTGCTCAAGTTACAGTTTTATTTTTGTATATTTTTTCATGATATTATATAAAAAGCAACTGAAACATATCCTCTTATTTATTGTAGCTTATAGGAAAAATGTATGTTACTCTGCTCAAATATATAAAATGTGTCAACAGGAAGTAGAGATGAATTCCCCGATTTCGCACACAAAATTATACCATGCGAAGTTTAGACAGTAAATATAAACAAAACTGTCTCATTTCGTATAGATAAACTCAAAATATATTTCGATATTCAAATTTTGTTTTTAAATAAAAATTTCATAAAACATTTACTTATTCATACAACACAACACAGTCGTATGCTCAGATAGACGCGAAATGCTGCCATTTTTCTTCAAATTGAAATACTTAATTTGGCACTGGAGTGGAGGATAATAATCAGCTTGGGTAATATAAACATGAAGTGCGATAAGCAGATCTGATCCTCATTCTGCTTTAATGTTCAAACAACTCAAAAATATTAACAGTTTAAGCCTAAAATGCACATTGCCTTGCTGGTTTGCTTGTTAGGTGATGGCATAAAATTTTCAACATTTTTCCATAAATTTTCTTTTCGCTGTTTTTGTTTTTATTTTTTAACGAAAAACTGTACACACTCGTGAATTTGAAATTTTATTTGAGAAATTTTCCAAAACAAAAACGAAACAATTTCTTAATCATATTAAGGATGTTTTCACGTTCATAAATTTTCGCTTTAATAAAGTGTGCGCTAAATAATAATTCGGTCCGTTCTCCTTAAATAATATTGTATTTAAAGGGACCGGAAGGAATTATTATTATATAATAATTATAAGAGTCAAACTTTTTTAAAAAGAACATTTTATACTTTAAGTTATTTGCAATAAAATTTTTCAAATTTTAATTTCAATAAAAATATTTTTACAAAAAATACTTGTAAAAATTTTCCAAAATTTTATAGTTCTTTTCAAAATATATCATATTTTTGAAAATGTTTTATTTATCGCCGTTTTTATTAGTATTTATACTGAAATATTTTTCTTTACGACAACTCAGGTTATTAGACGACAAAAAAAGACCATCTCGAATATTTAATAAGCTGAACTCAGCTAAAAATTACATTTCATAGTAAAAATATATTTTTTTATATAAAAATAAGACCCTGCATATTAAAATATTTTTTTTAAATAGAAGAACAATTATTCATGACATTCTACCACATAATTTCAAATAGGAGTAAAAACGTTTAAAAAATAATAAATAATCGTACACTATTTCGTATTTTCATATTTTTAACAAAACAACTGACTTTTCCATATTTAATTGGAAATTTTTCTCTCTCAAAACTATAATCAACTTATTTTTAATGAAGACGATCAAAATAAATGTTAATTAATTGAAAAGTTTTCCAACAGCCGAAGAGTATTTTTAATTGTACTGAATTTACTTAAGCACACTGAATATCAAAACGACCAAGATCAAGCTTAAGGCATAATTTAGAATTTTCTTATTCACGCAAATTTAACTATTTTAAACTCAATTAAAAAATAAATATCTTAAAGATGTCGAAGGCAAAAGAAAAGTATAAATTTTAATTGCTAAAAAAATGCTAGCAAATTTATTGATCAATAAACAATAAATTATTTAGAACACAAATTTTAATTAATTAAAAAATTTTATTATTTTATATTTTAAGGTTATTCAGAATAATGCGAATACAAGTAAAAATCTATTCTGTTTGTAGACTGTAATACTAAATTCAGGACCGTAAAATTTGCGAATAAATTGAAAGTGATTGAAGGTAATTTAATCAATGATAGAAAGTCTGATTGATGCGTTCGAGAATTTCAGTTTAATAAATTTGGCTTCAGGTGTTTGATCTGATTTAGAATGCAAAAAAATTGCTTTTGCTATCTATTTCTCCAAATTGTATGACATCAAATAAAAGTTTTCGATAAATTGAAAATGTTCAAGCCTACCAAATATTTTTTTAAGGGCAATTTTTATTTTCATGATAAGATTTCTATTGACAAAACAATTTTATGATGTGAGTTTCAAACTTTAAGAACTTTTCTAAATAAAACGCTTTAAATGCAAAAATTTTCAAAAAGTTTTACCAAACACGTTTTACTGAAAATGTTTACTGAAAATTTTTACCGAAAATTTGTGCCAATAATTTTTACCAGAAACTTTCACCGAATATTTTTACCGAAAAATTTTACCGAAAATATTTACCGAACATTTTTACCGAAAATATTTACCGAAAATTTTTACCGAAAATTTTTACCGAAAAATTTTACCGAAAATATTTACCGAAAATTTTTACCGAAAGTTTTTACCGAAAATTTGTACAGAGAATTTTTACCAAAAATTTTTTTCTACAATTTTTACCGAATATTTTTGACGAACATTTTTATCGAATATTTTTAGCGAACATTTTTACCGAACATTTTTACGGAAATTCTTTACCGTAAGCTTTTACCGAAAACTATTACTGAACATTTTCACGGAAAATTTTTACCGAAAATTTGTACTAACAATTTTTACCGAAATTCTTACAGAAATCTATTCCTAAATTTTTAACCCAAAATTTTTTCCCAACAGTTTTTTTTCGAAAATTTTTACCAAAAATATTTACCGAACATTTTTATCGAACCGTTTTACTGAATATTTAATACCGAAATTTTTACCGAAAATTTCTACCATAAATTTTAACTGAAAATTTTTACCGAATATTTTCATCGAACATTTTTACCGAAAATTTATATCTAAAATTTGAACCGAACATTTTTACCGATAATTTTATAGAAAATTCATACCGAACCTTTTTACTGAAAATTTGTACCGAAAATTTGTACAGAACATTTTTAGCGAACGCTTTTAGCGAACATTTTTAGCAAACATTTTTAACAGAAATTTTTACCAAAAATTGTTACTAAAAATTTTTACCTAAAACTTTAACCGAAAATTTTAAACGCATATTTTTACGGAAATCTTTCCCTAAATTTTTTTACCGAAAATTTTTAGCGAATATTTTTACCGAAAAGTTTTACCGAACATTTAATACCAAAAATTTTTACCGAAAACTTTTCCTAATTTTTATTACCGAGCATTTTTAGCGATCATTTTTACTGAAAATTATTACCAAACATTTTTATCAAAAGTTTTTACTGAATATTTTTACCGAAAATTTTTACCGACAATTTCTACTGAAAATTTTTACCAAAACTTTTTACCAAAAATTTTTACCGGAAATGTTTTCCGAAAATTGTTACTAAAAATGTTTACCTAAAACTTTACCCGAACATTTTTACCGAAAACTTTTACCGAAAATTTTTCCGAAGAACTTTACCGAAAATTAGTGTTTTGAAAATTTTTCCCAAAATTTTGAGCGCAAATTTTTACCGAAAACTTTTCCTAATTTTTATTACCAAACATTTTTATCGAAAGTTAGTTTTTACTGAATATTTTTACCGAAAATTTTTACCGACAATTTCTACTGAAAATTTTTACCAAAACTTTTTACCAAAAATTTTTAACAGAAATTTTTACCAAAAATTGTTACTAAACATTTTTACCTAAAAAAAACCGAAAATTTCAAACGCATATGTTTACGGAAAACTTTTCCTAAATTTTTTTACCGAAAATTTTCAGAGAAAATTTTTAGCGAATATTTTTACCGAAAAGTTTTACCGAACATTTAATACCAAAAATTTTTACCGAAAACTTTTCCTAATTTTTTTTACCGAACATTTTTAGCGACCAAAACTTTTTACCAGAAATTTTTACCGGAAATGTTTTCCGAAAATTGTTACTAAAAATGTTTACCTCAAACTTTAACCGAAAATTTTTACCGAAATTTTTACCGAAAATTAGTATTTTGAAAATTTTTGCCAAAATTTTGAGCGCAAATTTTTACCGAAAACTTTTACCGACAATTTTTAGCAAAAAAAAAAAGAAGTAGTTTTAATGGAAATCATGATTTAAAATTACGTGAACTATTTAATAATTTTTAAAATTCATTTTAAGTACTTAATATTTGCATGAATTTAATTAATTTATTATTTGTTCCAATAATGTGCACCATATTTAGTAGATGTCTTGTACATTAAATTTTGTTAAACATATTCTAATATGTAGAAAGGATATTAGAAAATATCTCTTCTTCCTAAATTTGGCAGAGCACTTTCAGCATTTCCGAACAATTTTCCAATATTACTTATCTCTATAAGATGTTTTTCACATTAACCGTATTAAATAAATGCATTATTTATATTCGTAAATATGATATAATTTTCCTAAAAGCCTTAAAAGCATTTCAGGATCTTTCAGGGTAGAAAGTTACCATCAAAATACCTTGAAAGTAATTTTATTGTAAATTCCATCAAGTTACTAGATAATTTGAAATACTGTTTTCTGTTAATATTGTTAGATAGTTTTATAAAACAATCTTTGCTATTGTAATGAATATATTATGGAAAATAAATTTGGATTGTAAAATCGATTAAGTTAAATTTTTCAATCTTAAAGTGGATATTTTACTTTTGTGCTGTGCTATGTTTTTAATAGATTTTAAATTGGGAAAAATATCATTCACACGCGCATACATTATGTATCCTTGGATATATGTTAGGAGATAATTACTATTCCAAATATCAAATCTTACTTCTATTTGTTTTGTACTTTCTCAGTATTTTCAATCTTATTTAGATCTCAGAAAAAGCAATTTACCAGATCGGAAATTAAATTGCCTAAGGCACGTGTCTACATAGAAATATAAAATAATGTAAATTTTCGCCAATTAATATTTCTCACTTGTTTTTCGATAGAGAAATTTACATAATATTGAAGCATACAACATATATGATGATATAGACCAATTAAGAATTTTTCATTCTATTAACTATCTTACACAGTCCTAATTTTTAAAGATACTAAATATTGTGTGATAACTACGAGTCTGGTCTGGTTCATTCTGAATAGAAGAACTTTGGACGTCCCGGTTACGCGATGTGATTTTTTATGTAGGGCCTGTTTGATGTTCTAGGACAACAAATGGTGCCACTGTAGACTTCGCGGACCGGATCTTCCTTAGAGCCCACTAGACTACAAACTTTGATCGTTCAACCGCGGAATCGTCTTCAACGTCCACCTGCGGAATCGTCTATTATCATGTGGAAAATGGATGATTGCGCGGTCTGTTTGAAAAATCTTTAGCTAAGAGTTCGATTTGGTTTTTGCTGAGGATCCAATTGTCACAAGAATATATAAGGACTGGAAAGACTTAAGTCCTGTTCAGTAATAATTAAAATTGACTAAAGTAAGCTCTGTTGGCTAATAGTAGACGAGCGAGGATTCTGTTGGTTTCTAGTAGAGTAGATCGAGGATTTCTTTCTTTATATTATTATCCGCTACATTCGTTGAAGCCAGATAGATGAGAGGCGAATCTTTTAAAAATGCTGCAGAGCCTTAAATTCACCCTCCTATTCTTCAAATATGCCTTTTCATGGGATTACCATCAGGCGTAACTCTATAGTGAGCAGACTGGCTATAGGGCTATTATTTGATCTAGTCTGTCAACTGGCCTTTTTTTTACTCTTTCCTCCTGACGAGGCTTTTTCAATACTCGCATTGCGTATTCAGCCCTTTTAGGACAGGCATGGACGGACAATTTTCTGAAGCTTCTTTCTTGCTACCGTAAAAATTAGGAAGTGAATAGTATACGACTAGTACTAATTGGTCTAGTCTTCGACGTTGATATTTGCCCCAAGTAATTTTCTTTTCTCTTATTAATACAAAACTCAAAAGTTTTTGCCGCCGGCTCAACCATTACGTGCAGCTCTTTCCGAACAACCCATAATATCGATATTGCCGATGTATGTCAAAAGCTAGGCATAACCACTGAATCATAAAAATTAGTTTTTCCAACGTTGGACTAAAAATAGCTAACGAAAAGGTACGAGGATCGTTCAATAAGTCCTTAGAAAAAGATGGAAAAAATTGTTTTTAAAAAAAAAAAAATTTTATTTTTCAACATAATATCCTTTTAGCTCTATACACTTTTCCAACTGTTTTTCCAAAATTTTTATCCCATACAAAAAATAGGATTTCGGAAGTTCTGCAAAATACTCATCCCTTTGAGCAATGACGTCCTCGTTGGAAGTGAACCGTCGTCTGCCAAGCCATTTCTTCAGATTGGGGAAAAGAAAATAGTCACTCGGGGCCAAATCTGGTGAATAAGCGGGATGCTGCAACAATTCCATTCTCAATTCCACAATTTTGGCCATGGAAACAGCGCAGGTGTGCACACGCGCATTGTCCTGATGCAAGAGGATTTTTTCTTCTTCAGATGGGGGCGTTTCTCTTTGATTTCCTCGCTCAACCGTTGCAATAACGACGCGCAATACGCTCCTGTTATTGTTTTTCCTTTTGCCATAAATAAAAATGATGCCTTGCAAATCCCAAAAGTCGATAAAAATGATGCCCTGCGAATCCCAAAAGACCGTGGCCATCACCTTGCCGGCCGATGGCACAGTATTTGGCTTCTTCGGAGCCCGTTCACCCTTGAAAATCCACTGTGATGACTGTCTCTTCGTTTCTGGAGTGTAGTAGTGTATCCAGATTTCGTCCACAGTGACATATCGACGAAGGAATTCGGCAGGATTGCGATGAAAGAGTGCCAACATAGCCTCAGAGTCCACTGCACGATTGCGCTTATTCTCATCTGAGAGCAAACGCGGCACCCATCTTGCCGAAATTTTTTTCACAGACAATTTTTCATGCAAAATTGAAGCGACTGTACCTTGTGATATGCCCGTGGCCTCAACTAATTCGCGCACTTTAATTCGCCGATCGTTCAAAATCAGATCATGGATTTTGTCGATGATTTCAGGAGTAGACACCTCAACTGGGCGTCCTGAACGATGTTCATCTTTTGTAGATGAACGGCCACGTTTAAATTCATTCACCCAATTGTAAACCGTCGCAAACAAAGGTGCAGATGTGCCATGAACTGCATCCAACTCGGCTTTGATTTCTTTCGGGCTTAAGCCTTTCAAATGGAGATGTTTGATGACAGCCCTAAACTCGCTTTTTTCCACTGTTATGCACAAATAAAAGTCGTTAACTTTAATCGACGATAGAAATTGACCTACGCTATGGATCGAGCTGAAATTTTGACAGCTTTCCTGTCGATAATGTTACTTACAAAAAAAAAATCTTTACCGACACAACGAGCGCAATTTTTTAGATTTGCTAAGGAGTTATTGAACGACCCTCGTATCTCTTGTTTAAATGAGTCCTTTCTATAAATTATCGCACATATTATTCCTCCTCTACAGTCACTTAAGTAAATATAAAGTTTCATTGTGGCTATCATTACTATTCTATAATTTTTTTGGTTAATTGGAATATCCTGTTTCGGAGGGCAACAGAGACTCGACAATGTTTGTATTAAAATACATTTTAAAAAAATTAACAATAAAAGCTTAATTTTAAAAATAATTGGTTTTACTCGTAATTCGACATTTTGTTGAAAAAGAATTGATTAATTTTTTTTTAAAGTTTCTAATAAAGTAAAAGAACAAAACCAGCACCATAACCTTGGCTCGTTTAATCCTTCACTTCCCTAGCATATAATCCCAAATTGAAATGCGTAAAAAATCATAAATTTCTAAAAAAAAAAAAAAATTGCGACTGAATTTGATCACACCGCAAACAAATAGAACTAACACAAAAAAAGCTTTTTAAAATTGCCTAGAATTTCCAATTAAATTCCAATTCAAAAAACCAATTTCCTCCTAAAATTTTGCACATTTTATAAATCTTATAAATGTTACATAAAATATACAAAATTTAATCTTGAATATTATATAAAAAAATAGTCAAAAGATTATCTGTACAGTAAATATTTAAGTTTGGCTTTATAATCGCACTAAGTAAAAATTCTTTTACAGAAATTGTTCATTTGTTGGTGTGTAATGAAGTGTTCTTTGAAGGAGATTTTATGTAAATATTTATAAATATTAAGTCATTGCCAAATCTTATCAGAACTTTGTTTATTAAAATAACAGCATCTGTGTAGCGCTAAACATTAAAAGAGAAAACGATGAAAATATTTATTTTGATAAAATATCTGAAAATAAAATGCTGTCAAAATCAGTTCAAACTGATTTAATTAATTTTTTTGTTTCCAATAGTAAAAATTCACTCAATCTATACGAATAATCTATACCACCTAATAGAACGATTCTCAAAGGATCAATATTGATTTAATTGCAAAATAAACAAATCTTGTAGAATTTCTCAGATTAACTTCAGCAATTAGGTGTAGTATATTTGTGTATTTCTCTATTGGGGATTGAATAAGTTAAACAAAGAACTTCTAAGAAATAACATTCAAAAGGAGGACAGAGATGATTCCGAAATGAAAACATGAAAAATAAATAGTTAGCCTTGTAGAAACAGGAAAAAGATCAATTTTTTTTTGCTCATGCACGATGTAAACAGCAGAAAATGGTACCCTTTTTTTATTTTAAAGGAGAAAAAACAAATTGTCCTTGCGTATCCTTAAACGACGAATTACTTTTTCATAGAATTTAATTTTTTTTCTCATATAACTTGTTTAAATATTCATAGATATTTTTATGATTAAAATCTTAAAAAAGGATATTTTCCTATTTTTTCAATTTTTAAAAGGAATAATAACTTTTTTAATATACAGAATTATTAAATTTTTTTTTATTTCAAATAATGGAATGGATTGAAAAAATGTTTTTTTTAACTTACGAATAATATAAAAGGAATATTTTTAGGTTTAACATATTTTCTCCTCAGAACACTTTTTATTTGCTAGAATACAATTAAGGATATTTGTCTCAAATTATTTCATCATAAACAAAATAATAGAAAACAATTGTACTTGGTTTTATTATTTTCTATCAATTTATTTTGAGATTGAAGTTTAATGATTTAGAAAAATAAATACTAACACTACGTAGCGAATCTTTATCTTTATTTATAAGCAAAAGAAAGATAAAATGAATATGGTTAAAGAAGTATTGTATATACTCGTAGAATATCTTATTGCAAGTTTGGAAAATTTGAAAAATTTATATTAAAAGCACGTTTGTTTGGAATTTCAATTCAATTAAAATCTATTTCAAGAGAATTGCATTTTAATTAATTATTATGAATGTTTCGTAGAATTTGAAATTCAACAAAAGTTCAGTTAAGATAGTAGTATAGAAAAAAAAAGATTAATTTAATAAGATTGAGCAACTTCGGAATTTCTTATTCTGAACTTTTACAATTGTTTTTCTTATTATTATCTAATATTAAACAAGATATGTCAGAAAAGTAATGAGACAACTAATTCTTATACATCAACGTTATTCTCTTCAGTACAGTTTGGCTTTCAATTATAGAAGAACTGGATAGGCCTCTACACAAAAATTCTCTACACACATGCAAAACACATCGTATTTTGAAATGAACACTTCCTATTTACTATCGTGAACAATAAACTATTTTTATGCAAATGTACAATATTAATTTATTCTTCCTTGTTCGTAAACTATTTAAAATTTAATAAAACTGCACTTAAACTTTCTCTTTGCGATTGGTCTTCTTTTTTTGTGTATTATAGTAAGGGACTTTAATGCACTAAAAGCACCTTACTTGGTCACATATCTACAATATATCATTCCATTATTTCGTGGGACAGGGATTAATCGAAATCACTACTCTGGTGAATTATCACTATCGCTTTCTTTTACGTTCCTCCAGATTTAGTCTTTTTAGGACCGTTCTCGCAAAGGACTTTGACAGCTTTCCAAGCTTTCCTCGAGTCCAACATCAGGGCCACTAAATTCTCCGGTGTCAGAAGTCCGACAGCGCACTTCTGAGCGTCTTCTCTTTCTGCATTGAATCGAGCGCAGTAAAAGAACACGTGATCTGTGCTTTCCACCATCCCGTCGTAAGTAGGCCATATTGGGCTAGAATCCAATTTGAAGTGGAATTGGTATGCCCAAACACATCCATGTCCCGTCAAAAATTGGGATAGGTAGGAGCCAACATCACCGCGGATTCACCGCCGAGATAGCCAGGGGCATTATCCCAACAATTTTGCCACCTCCTTTTGGACTCATTTCTGTCCTCCATACGAGCCTCAGATCGCACCACAGCGTCATACCTATCTCTCCGGCGGTGCAGCCTCTGCCAATATTTCGATCGATATCATTCCGGCCACAACACAAATAGCCTCGTAAGACACTGTTCGGAATGCGCAGGCCACCCTCAATACGCTTCTACGATAGACTGAGACAACGCCACATATGTGATTAGATATGCTCTAATCAACCCATCTGCTCATATTGGCGCAGCATACAGCAGGATAGACCCGACCATTGTCGCCAACACGATTCTCCTGCTCTATCTGGGTCCCCCAATATTCGGCTTTAGGCATACCAGCGTCATTATTATACCAGGAGCCTTCCCACCAATATATAGTAGGTGCTCCTGAAACCGTAGCCTTGCTTCAATCATCACCCCTAGGTACTTAAGAGATGGTCCCGATATCACCTAATGTTCATCAATCCTAATGGTAAAATTCTCTCTTCTCTTCGTAGCCGTAATTAGGAAAGCCTTTATCTTATTGGCAGCAAGGCAAACACCAGCTGCCAGAAGCCATCTTCAAACTGAAGAGTTTCATTACTACGACCACAGTAACACCCTCAGCAAATGCGATGGCTCTTGCCTCCTCTGGGATATTGGGCATGAGAATACCATCATATATCATATTCCATAACAGAAGGCTCAGAAATGAACCTTGAGAGACCCCCCTCGTAATTCTGTATGATCTCTCACCACAGCACGTCCTGTACAACAGAATTCTACTACTTAGGTAGTCCTCTATTATCTTGATAATGTACTCCGGAACACCGATTGAGCCCAGGGCATCAAGAATACGATCCCATCTCGCTGAGTTGAAGAGATATAATGGCACAGTACTTTATGGAGGCCCTTTTCCACCTTTTGCCCTCGCTATGCCAACGACCAAATCAATAGCATCCAAGGTAGAGCGTGCCATCCTGAAGCAAAATTGAACCACAGATAAGCCCCACTACCCCTCTAAAATTCCTCTAATCGATTGCATAGAATACGTTCGAGGACTTTACCAGCCGTGTCCAGAAGAGAAATTGGGCAGTATGATGAAGAGTCCCCAAGCGGACCTCTTCCCTTTGGTACGAGTAGTAGCACCATACGTTGCCTCTTCCAAAGTTGTAGAAAAATTCTCTCTCTAAGACAGGTATTAAACACTTCCAAAAATAAATTCGGATACGCCGCCACAGCCGCTTTAAGTACAACAGAGGGTATGGCATCGAGCCCAGATGCCTTTATATCAATGATTTTCCTGCATGCCCTAAGGAGTTTGTCCTGGGTAAATTGTGGGATCTAAACGCTGCCAAGCCTTGAACTACCCTACCATATAGTTACTGGTTGCTAAGGGAACAAGCGGGTGACTATTCTGTCCAGAAGCTCAGGGCAAGTCGGAGCTTCCAAAGAACTCCTCAGCCTCTTCATGACTACCTGATATGGCCTACCTCATGGGTTGATGTCAACTTCGGCGCATACTCCTTAATGGTGCGTCTGAACACTTTTCTTGCTGTTTTATGCTGCGGAGATAGCGAAAGATTATGAGGCTGAACCCCTTGAACGTCGGCACAGTCTTCTCGACTATTTATACCTCCTAAGATCAGGCACCTCGTCATTCCACCAATAAATAGGTGTACGTTCACCCGTAGAGCCTTTTAGCATCACAGCATCACAGGCATCGGCAATATGAGACATTAGCTGTTTAGCCTTGTACCCAACAGAGCCGGTGAATTTTATCTCCTACATCGCAGCAAGAAAAGCCTCTCTATGGAATGACTTTACCTTTCAGCCAGCTGTGTAGGTCCTCGTGGACGCTGTATCGCAACCGTTGGCATACTTAACAATAATACACAGAAAAGCCTGATGGTCGGTATGAGTATAGTGTCCGCAAACCTGCCACGAGGTGCTTGGTCTCACCAGGGACTCACTCGCAAAGATGAGGTCTTTTTTTTTAAGTTTAAAATAATGAGGGGGAAATGGGGGGAAATCCCCTTTTCTTAAGTTTAAATTGAGGGGGAAATCTTAAAAAGATAGTCGCCTGGAATACCTTCTACCTGCCAGGCGCGTTATGCGGGATTTTTATCTCGCTAAAACCTACCTGTACCTCTACCCTTGCTCTCGGAACGATGGTTCCCCGGCGGCACTCTTTGTTCTTATTTGATATTACTACTGTCCTGATATTATGACGCCTCACGGCCTATTCTTCGTACGTGGTCCGAAGATCCTTGATTAAAGATTCCGCGTACTCTGCAACTCTGTTCCAAGCCGATTGGCTCTTCAGCATGCACTCCACTATGTTTTCTAGACTGATGGAACGGTGCAGATTTTTCCCCAGAATACGTGTTCTGCATCTTCGATCACATCGCGGCAGTGATGACAGTTTGGGGAGTCAGTACTCTTGAATCTGTGCAAGTATGCCCGAAAGCATCCATGCCCAGTCAAGAGTTGGGTGATGTAATACACGACTTCCCCGGGCACGCGAGTGACCCATTTGGTGATATCTAGGATCAGCCGATGAGTTCACCGACCCTTCGTCGAGCTGTCCCATCTCTCTTGTCAGAGGCGAAGACTCTCGGGTCTCTCCTCTTCACAGAGGACCTTTCGCCGCTTTTCCTTCTTCCTATGGTGTTGGCGCTCACGCTCTCCTGCCAGAATGTCTATGGGTGGGCATCATGCCACGACGTTGACCGCATCGTGTGATACCGTTCGGTATGCTGACGCTACTCTGATCGCTGAGAGCCGCTGGACTGATGACATTGTTGTTAACTCTAGCGATTTAGCCCACACTGGTGCTCCGTATAGCAGGAAGGAGGTAACTACAGTTGCCAGTAGTCGCCTTCAGATTTGCCTGGGGCCTCCGATATTGGGCATTATCCGCGAAAGCGCGCCCTATACTGCTGATGCCTTTCTGCTGACGCTGGAGATGTGCTCCTTGTAGTTGAGTCTGGCATCCAAGACCACTCCTAGATACCGGATGTAGGGTAGCGACCTATAACGGCCTACTGTTATGGTGATGGTCTCCATTTTCTTCCGGCTACTCACAAGGAGTGCCTCGGTCTTATTTTCCGCCAAACACAGGTCTGCCGATGTCATTCACTGTCTTATCCTCCGGATGGTGGTGGAGAATGCGGCTTCCAGTTCCTCCAGGTGTTTGGCTACAAGGACAACCGCTACGTCGTCCGCGAAAGCCACGAGTGTTGTGTTCAACACAGAGCCCTGAGGTACGCCTTCCGTGACCCCATACTCCGCTGGTCCATCCTCCGTCTCGTAGTATAGTAGTCGGTCACTGAAGTATGATCTGACCATCCTCCGTAGGTAGTAGGGCACCCCCATGTTCCCAAGAGCCTCCAAGACTCGGTCCCAGCGGGCCGCAAAGATCAGGTCTATAATTGATTGTTTGTCGACCCTGGAAAAGGTAGCTTTCCGTTCCCGAATTGAGCAGTATAAGACCTAAAACAGAGAAGGCTTCAAGCAATATCTAGCCCCCCCCCCCCACCGGTAAACTTACGCGATTAATATCTAAATGTAAACAAAAGTATTCAAACATTTCGATATGCTACCACTACATGGAAAATAGCGTGTCGCGAATTATTTTTTAGTATTTTTTTTTTTTTATACCTAATAGTATTTTTTTAGTGTAGCTTTTCGCCTTCAGCTCCTCAGTTACTCTCCTTTAAATACTATCGAAATCACCAAGATTGTATCCTTTTAAGCTGTTTTCTATCTTTGGAAATAAGATAAGGTCACACACATTTAAAAGAGTTAATTTGTATCTAGGGAACCATCGCAATCCCCTTTTCGACAAAAACTCATCAGGGGAGATGATCGTGTGACACACCCAATCTTCGATCTGACATGAACAATCCTGTTACTTAAACTTTCAAGGACTTCTTTATAAGAAAAAGTTGTTTTTATAAAGAAGTCCTTGAAGGTTTCACATTTTTATCAGATCTCCTTGAGCTAGGTTCTTTTTCAACGGCTTCTAGGCCCTTCAAAAATACTTTATACCATCAAAAAATATGTGCTCTTAATTAATAATACTCCCCAAAAGCCCGTTACAACTTTCGGTAAGTCAAATTTGCTGTTCCATTGACGGACTACCAAACAACAACTTCACTTATCACGCTCTCCTAAGTCCTATAGTTATCGGACGCGGTTGAAACGTGTACTACTTGTCTGGTAGGCACTTACGGATAAGCTGTATTATGGTATGTTTCCAGATAAAAATCTCAATTATATTTTTGTTTTCCAATTTTAAAATGTATTCAAAATTTACCATTCAACAAATTCTGTACCGCGTAAACTCTTTTTTTTCCGAAATGACAACTATTGTGGACGAATTTTCCTTAGCTATTGTTGTACCCACTAAAACGACAGAAAATAGTGTAGGACTAATTATTAGCCCTTATACTATAATAAATTTAATTAACAGAATTTACATAAATAAAATAGTTTAAAAAAAAAAAATTAATTATCCAACTTTCTTCTAAAGAAAATGTGTTTTGTACAAATTAATTTATTTCTAAATAGAACCAAAAAAAATTCCATAATATTAAACAGTTTTTATTCCAGTTCCAATAGACATGACATAAAAAGTAGAAAATAATATTTTCATTTTTAAAGACCAATTTCCATGTTCTACAATGATTATTTAGAAAAACTCTCAAACTCCTTGTGAATACAAATTTTATTTATCACTTCTACTAACCAAAAATGTACAGAAAAAAATAAATAAATGAAAATAGCCAACGTTCGTAAATTATTTAAGAAAATTAAATACTATATACTGATAAAATAAATAAAAAAAAAGGTTTAAAATTATTGAAAACGCACGAGAAAAAATTCCATCCGTTGCTAGAAAATAAATTGTTTGGAGAGGTTTTGGTGGTAGGCCTTCTCCAAATATACCCAAACAGTCCTACCCTACCAATTGTTATTCCAGATGTTGTTTCTCTGGTATTTTTTTTTTTTTCAATTGTATATATTTAGTGAAACATGAAAAAATTTATTCCTTTATCCTTGCAGCGGGTGGGTATTTTACCGGCTTTAAGCTAAATGTGGAGCTTTCGTTCATGCCTACATAAATTTATATCAGAATTTTAAAAGGAGACATTGTGAAAATCTGTAATAAATGTAAAAAAAATTTTTCTTTTTATTTCCTTTTTTTATTGACAATTTTTTTTTTTAAGATTTAATACCTGTGATATTTTTGTTTGATTTCAAAATAATACTTTTTAGTTTTTTATTTATTATCAATCAAAAACCGTCTCGCTTTGGGCTTTTACTATTTCGAATATTATCGATTGTTTAATAAAAAATTGTTGAATTTCGTCAATTCATAAACAATCTATTTGCACTGGTCCAAAAAGATACATATTCCTATGTACACATTCACTTGAAATATGTTCGTATATGGCAGGGAGTGTAATGTGTGGTATATCATTTGTTTGTGTTAAAAATTATTTATCATATTTGAATATTGAATGATATGATGGCAGCCTTAAAATGGTTGGTAAAGTGGATTGTTTGTTGAAAACATTGTTGGTTGGAATATCTTCAATCATTAAAGAACTGTATTCGATAATAGCGGCAAGTCGGTTTTTCTTCAAAAAAAAAAAAAACAATGTGATCTCAATAAAATTCCCCAACGAATAGAGAGAAATAGCTAACAAATTCTGACAAATTTTGAGTTATTTCAATGCTTTTAAAAAAACACAGGCTATAACAGTGAGAGAGAAGAAAAATAAAATAATATAAAATCTTCGTTAGATCATTTGTTATCTTTCCATTTAAGTTTCTACCAAAAAATAGAGATTCCCTTTGCAAAAACAGGAAAATCCAATTCAATTTTATATCATAAACTTTTCATAAAAACTTGCTTACTTTATCAAGTAAGTAAGAATTAATTTTTTCCCAATAAAGATGAAGAGAATAAGAAAGAACCGAAGCCATTTTATCAAACTTCATGATATGAAAATAAAAATTGTAGTTTTATTAAATTCATTTATTGTTCATCAGCTGGTAGAATAATAAGGATTCTTTTTCTAAAACTATTTTTTTTTTTTAAATTATAAATAAATATGAATAAGATTTTATATATAATCGAGACAATTCTTTAATGGAAATAAAACAAAAACTGAACTTTATTTTTTAATTGGATAGATAATTTTTTGCAATTGATGTTTAAAAATAATTTTGGTAATATAGTCAAATCGCACCAATTTTCACATAAAGTAGTCCCATAGTCACCATAACTCGCTCAAGGAAGACTTTCAAGGTGGATTAACAGGATCCATTGCCTGAAATCACGTTGTCGTCAAATTGTGTTTTTTTGTTTATTAAATAATTAATTTTCTGTTATACTTTTCATTATAAACTGAAATTTGAATTATTTTAAAATTTTTATTTAATAAGGTGGTAAAAAAATAATGAGACACTTCGAGAAAGGTTTAAATCACGAAAAGTTGGAATTTTTGTTGTTGAGCAGGATCAGTAGCTTTTTGGTAACAAAAGACATATTTTGAGGGCGCAGAAGCAGTGAAAAATTAATTTTCCAAAGTGTTTTTTATATCAGATTGGACATTGTAGATACTTAGATGCTTTTCTATAACAATGTCCCCTAGCACACGTCATTCTCCATCAACGAGATTTTATTGAAAAAAATAAAAGGACAAATTCTGTGACTCTTCTTTCGCTAATTAGGATCAAAAATCACTTTAACCAAAAGGGCTATTACCGTTGAGGAGCTGGAGCCGCTTACAGTTGACTTACATTCGTAACACTACTACGAAGAGTGCCAACAACGTCTATATTTATGTTTAGCTGCTCAAGTTAATTACTTCAAAGAGGATAATATTAATGTAGAAAAAAATTATTATTCCAAAGAAAAAGAAGCCTACTGTTGAGCGGTGTTGAAACAGAAAATCTTGAAGATTTTTTGACAAGTCTGCTGAAAGATATCAATGCGAGCTCTATGGTAGTACGTTCATCCTCCGGAAACCGCATGTCTTCTGGGTCTGTGCATTTCATGTTTAAAAAAAAAAATTGGTAATATTGGCCCGATAAGTCTGTCCATTGATCCATCAAGCGGTAGAGACTAATTGACAATAAATTGATGTTATTCGGAATCATTTCTTCTATATCAAATAACATCATTAAACTTAATGGAAGCTACGACCTTGTTTCGCAATAAATTAGGACCACCAAAGCCGTCAGCATACTAGCCAAACCAAACAAAACATTTTTGCAGATGGACTGCTGGGCCCATTTCTTCTATATCAAAAATATGGTCAATGAGAACGACCCGGTAATGTTGTCCATTAAACTTAATGGAAGCTACGACCTTGTTTCGCAATAAATTAGGACCACCAAAGCCGTCAGCGTACTAGCCAAACCAAACAAAACATTTTTGCAGATGGACTGCTGGGTCCATTTCTTCTATATCAAAAATATGGTCAATGAGAACGACCCGGTAATGTTGTCCATTAAACTCAATAGAAGCTACGACCTTGTTTCGCAATAAATTAGGACCACCAAAGCCGTCAGCGTACTAGCCAAACCAAACAAAACATTTTTGCAGATGGACTGCTGGGTCCATTTCTTCTATATCAAAAATATGGTCAATGAGAACGACCCGGTAATGTTGTCCATTAAACTTAATGGAAGCTACGACCTTGTTTCGCAATAAATTAGGACCACCAAAGCCGTCAGCGTACTAGCCAAACCAAACAAAACATTTTTGCAGATGGACTGCTGGGTCCATTTCTTCTATATCAAAAATATGGTCAATGAGAACGACCCGGTAATGTTGTCCATTAAACTCAATGGAAGCTACGACCTTGTTTCGCAATAAATTAGGACCACCAAACCCGTCAGCGTACTAGCCAAACCAAACAAAACATTTTTGCAGATGGACTGCTGGGTCCATTTCTTCTATATCAAAAATATGGTCAATGAGAACGACCCGGTAATGTTGTCCATTAAACTTAATGGAAGCTACGACCTTGTTTCGCAATAAATTAGGACCACCAAAGCCGTCAGCGTACTAGCCAAACCAAACAAAACACTTTTGCAGATGGACTGATGGGTCCATTTCTTCTATATCAAAAATATGGTCAATGAGAACGACCCGGTAATGTTGTCCATTAAACTTAATGGAAGCTACGACCTTGTTTCGCAATAAATTAGGACCACCAAAGCCGTCAGCGTACTAGCCAAACCAAACAAAACATTTTTGCAGATGGACTGCTGGGTCCATTTCTTCTATATCAAAAATATGGTCAATGAGAACGACCCGGTAATGTTGTCCATTAAACTCAATGGAAGCTACGACCTTGTTTCGCAATAAATTAGGACCACCAAACCCGTCAGCGTACTAGCCAAACCAAACAAAACATTTTTGCAGATGGACTGCTGGGTCCATTTCTTCTATATCAAAAATATGGTCAATGAGAACGACCCGGTAATGTTGTCCATTAAACTTAATGGAAGCTACGACCTTGTTTCGCAATAAATTAGGACCACCAAAGCCGTCAGCGTACTAGCCAAACCAAACAAAACATTTTTGCAGATGGACTGCTGGGTCCATTTTTTCTATATCAAAAATATGGTCAATGAGAACGACCCGGTAATGTTGTCCATTAAACTCAATGGAAGCTACGACCTTGTTTCGCAATAAATTAGGACCACCAAACCCGTCAGCGTACTAGCCAAACCAAACAAAACATTTTTGCAGATGGACTGCTGGGTCCATTTCTTCTATATCAAAAATATGGTCAATGAGAACGACCCGGTAATGTTGTCCATTAAACTTAATGGAAGCTACGACCTTGTTTCGCAATAAATTAGGACCACCAAAGCCGTCAGCGTACTAGCCAAACCAAACAAAACATTTTTGCAGATGGACTGCTGGGTCCATTTCTTCTATATCAAAAATATGGTCAATGAGAACGACCCGGTAATGTTGTCCATTAAACTCAATGGAAGCTACGACCTTGTTTCGCAATAAATTAGGACCACCAAACCCGTCAGCGTACTAGCCAAACCAAACAAAACATTTTTGCAGATGGACTGCTGGGTCCATTTCTTCTATATCAAAAATATGGTCAATGAAAACGACCCGGTAATGTTGTCCATTAAACTTAATGGAAGCTACGACCTTGTTTCGCAATAAATTAGGACCACCAAAACCGTCAGCGTACTAGCCAAACCAAACAAAACATTTTTGCAGATGGACTGCTGGGTCCATTTCTTCTATATCAAAAATATGGTCAATGAGAACGACCCGGTAATGTTGTCCATTAAACTCAATGGAAGCTACGACCTTGTTTCGCAATAAATTAGGACCACCAAAGCCGTCAGCGTACTAGCCAAACCAAACAAAACATTTTTGCAGATGGACTGCTGGGTCCATTTCTTCTATATCAAAAATATGGTCAATGAGAACGACCCGGTAATGTTGTCCATTAAACTCAATGGAAGCTACGACCTTGTTTCGCAATAAATTAGGACCACCAAAGCCGTCAGCGTACTAGCCAAACCAAACAAAACATTTTTGCAGATGGACTGCTGGGTCCATTTCTTCTATATCAAAAATATGGTCAATGAGAACGACCCGGTAATGTTGTCCATTAAACTCAATGGAAGCTATGACCTTGTTTCGCAATAAATTAGGACCACCAAAGCCGTCAGCATACTAGCCAAACCAAACAAAACATTTTTACAGATGGACTGCTCGGTCCATTTCTTCTATATCAAAAATATGGTCAATGAGAATGCCTCGAAAATGTTATCCATTGAACTTAATGGAAGCTACGACCTCGTTTTACAAGAAATTAGGACCACCGAAGCCGTCAGCGTACTAGCCAAACCAAACAAAACATTTTCGTAGACGGAATAGTGGATCCATTTCTTCTATATCACTCAATGACCATGACCCAGTAATATTGTCTATTGAACTTAATGAGCTACGACCTTGTTTCGCAAAAAATTAGGACCGCCGAAGGCGTCAGCGCATTAGCCACACCAAACCGTACATTTTTGTAGATGGAATGGTGGATCCAAAATGTCTTGTGTGGAATTGTTTTTTTCCAAAAATGGACAATTTTTCTTGTTGATAAAACTGTTGAGTCAAAATAGGGACTAATCACTGAACACAATTTTGCGATGAACCTGCTTTGGAACGACTCATTTTCGAAATTAATTTTGATACTTTTGATGTATTGTTCAAATCTGAATATTTCCATCATAAAATGGAAAACAATACTGAGTAAAAATCATTATTTTTTATCTAAATTTGAGGGTTTTTTGAAGAAAAATGCTCACCTATTCATGCTTCAAAATCTTTTCGAAACATCGAAATTGCTGCTCAGGCAGACCACGCGTCATCGATCGGAAGTGGTAGTAGTCGGAAGGAGCGATGTTGGGAAAATATGGCAGGTAGGTAGCACATCACATTTCAGTGCTTCCAGGTAGGTTTTAACCACCTAAGCAAAATGTGCCCGAGCGTTGTCGTGCTGCAAAATCACTTTCTCGTATGGTTGCTCATATTGTGGCTATTTTTTTTTCAATGCTCAGCTCATACACATCATTTGTGTTCGGTAGCGAGCTGTTGCGATGGTTTCACCCGGTTACAACAGCTCATAATATATTATCAAATATATAGCATGAGCTTCGAGCCATGGATGTTTCGCTTGGCCGTCGATGTTAATGACAATATGATGCAGAAAACCCTTTCTTTTTTGCTATTGGAGCAGCGGTTCTCCGTGTGAACAAACGCCGTTCGATGTCTCTTGGATTCAACTAGTATAGTACTCAATTTTCTTGCTTTTGGATCATTTCCAAGGCTTCCAAATGATGAGAAAAAGCTTTTTGAGTCACGCCCAATGAAATTTCAAGTTTTTGTTGCGTTTGACATGGCATTTTTCTAAATCCAGCAATAATTCTAATTCTGCGTCTTTAAATTTTCTTGTCTTCTACATCAAAATCACCACTTTTATAGCATTGGAACTATTTGAGACATTAGAATATCATTCTGACACGCCTCAACCACAAATTTGTTCGAATTGAAGGCAAAAAGCAAAACTTCCCGTAAACGACGTTTATTTGGCTTAAATTTCGACATTTTGACGTACAAAAAAATATATAACGCTAATAAAAAATCACCAATGTCATGATGAGAAGTTGTTGACAGATGCCTAAGCCGATATTTTGCATCAACATTTATTGCTAACGCCATCTATTGGTATACACAGCTTTCCTATTTGTGCTCCACTTAGATTAAAGAAGAACTGGATAGGCCTCTCCACAAAAATTCTGTCCAAATTTTGTTGGCAATACATTCGTAGAACGCACACACATGCAATACAACAGAAACGGCGTAAATCATTGGGGGCCAATTTAAAAGTTCAGTATGCGATTGAAGCGGTTGATTCAAAACCATTTTCATATGCGATGTCATTTATGCGTAAAGAAATAAGTTATTTAATTATATGAAAACAATTATGTGCACAATAAGAAGATAAACGTATATAACATATACGATATGTATATATATATCTATTTTTTAGCTTTAAAACTAAATTATAAGATAAAAAATTTAATGCACTTAAAAAATTAATAACTAATATTCTAAAAAAAAAGAAAATAATATTATGTAGTAAATGCATTATAATATGGTCTTTATAGAGCAAGCAAAATAAATTTATTTAAATAATAAGCCTACCGAAGAATATACTTTTTTTATTTTAACACAATGAAAACAGCAATGAAAAATAGACTAAAAAATTCGGTACCTTAAATTTTCTTACACACACTTTACGTACACCGGCGCTGAACTATTTTCTGGTAAACATTGAACTGTCAACATCGGATTTGTTTACATTTATTTAATAACCAACTTTTCACTTTATCACCACTTTTTGGATAAAATATGTTATATCACTAATAGCCATTTAGGCACATCATAAACTAAATATTTGTTATTTTGGTTAGTAAAAATGAAGATGTCAACTTACCGAAAGAAAGAAATTGCCGGTTTCCTCTTTTCGGCGAATTTCTAGCAATTTCTAATAAATTACTTAATTTTCTGAAATAAAAACTATTTATAAAAATACTTACTTTTTCGTAAATACTTGTAAATATGTAAAAAAAAAACACTTTTAATTGCACTTTCCGATGTGCCAAAATAAAACTTCACAAATGACAAGAATAGCTCTTAAGTTTCCATTTTCATGGAGAATTAAAGTTTTCAAACTCTCCGAAAGTCTACAAAATTGAGGTGCTTTATATTTGATTCATATTTACAGAATAAATAATGAACCTAAAATAGAATTCCATTTCGTATCAAAAGATTGTACAAAAAATAAAAATTGCTTATCGTTGTATTTAAATTGCATTTTTGTTTCCAATAAGTGAATTAAAATTAATATAAATTATTCTTTTGCAATTTAATAAATTTCTATTACGACAACTAACAGTTCGGCTGAAAAGTTGAGAACCATGACGTCTAGATGGCGCCTCTTGTGCCATAAAGGCGAATTTCGTGTTTTGATAAAGCATTGCTTTTTGATGAAAAAAAATACAGTGGAAACCAAAGCATGGTTTGACAAACGTTACCTGGACTCTGCTCCAGCTATTTCAACTGTGGAATATTGGTTTCGTCAATTTCGAACTGGTCGTACGTGCACAGTTGATGCAGAACGCAGTGGACGCCCAAAAGAGGTGGTTACGGCAGAAAACATCAAAAAAATCCACAAAATAATTTTAAATGACCGTAAAGTGAAGTTGCGCGAGATAGCTGAGACTCTGAAGATATCGAAAGAGCGTGTTGGACATATCGTGCATGAATATTTAGGCATGTGAAAGCTGTGTGCAAAGTGGGTTCCGCGTGTGCTCACTGTGGACCAAAAACAACAACGTGTTGATGATTCTGAGCAGTGTTTGGAGCTGTTCAAGCGCAATAAACCCGAATTTTTGCGTCGATATGTGACAATAGATGAAACATGGCTCCGTCACTACACTCCAGAGTCCAATCGGCAGTCGGCAGAGTGGAGACCGAGCGAGGATCCGAATCCAAAGCGTGGAAAGACGCAACAGTCGGCTGGCAAGGTGATGGCGTCTGTATTTTGGGATGCGCATGGTATAATATTCATTGACTATCTCCAGAAGGGACAGACGATCAACAGCCACTATTATATAGCGTTATTGGATCGTTTGAAGAAAGAAATTGCTAAGAAACGGCCTCATTTGAAGAAGAAAAAAGTGTTGTTTCACCAAGACAATGCACCGTGTTACAAGTCGATGAAAACGATGGTCAAACTCAATGAATTGGGCTACGAATTGCTTCCCCATCCACCGTATTCTCCAGATCTGGCCCCCAGCGACTTTTTCCTGTTTGCAGACCTCAAGAGAATGCTCGCTGGCAAGAAATTTAAGACCGATTGCCGAAACTGAGGCCTATTTTGAGGCAAAACCGAAAGAGTACTATAAAAATGGTATCGAAAAGTTGGACGATCGCTATAATCGCTGTATCGCCCTCGAAGGCAACTATGTTGAATAATAAAAATGAATTTTGCAAAAAAAAATATTTCTACTGTGTTTCGTTCTAAACTTTTCTGCCGAACTGTTAGATGGCAGTGGGTGTCATGTCTACATAAAAAAATTTTGACAACAATATCCCTTTGTAATAATTTGGACACAAAAATGCGTATACATATACGGTAGGGGCCTATCCAGGTATTCATTAATCTAAGGTACTCCCAAAATATACTTTGACAGATGATGGCTGGTTTGACAGTTAACTCTAACGGAAACTTCATCACATCAAAATGAGCTTCCGATATCTAGTCTTAAAGTTTAATTTAATATTAATGATGTTCCAAATAAAATCAGAAAGTAATTTGTTTTTTAATGAATTCATTTTCGTTGAATTTTCATATTTAATAAAATAAATGAAATTTCTCTAACGAATACTTAGAAAAAAAAATTTAATAATAGTTCTTTTACTTATAACAAGGATGTAATAATTATGCTATCCTTTATGAATACAAATCGTCTTTGTGCAAATATTAAAAAATTAGTACACAATCAAATTACCTATGAAATGACTTTTATTTAAATTTTTATAATGAACACACCATCCCAAACGAGAATGGTAGAATTACTTTTGGTATATACGAGTAGGGAGCGGCAACTACTATGGGTAAGAGTATGAAAAATCCTTCGAAAGGTTATGAAGTTTAGAACAGTTTGCATTGCCTTAAAACCTTTATCATTTTCCAAATTATACGATACCCGATCGGGTATATGCATACATGTTCCAGAAACTAATTAAAATTTTTTTTCTTATTTTTAACTTTGGCCATCTTTTCTATAATTAGAATGCTTTTAACTATACTAGATGAATATATTGCAGGTTAAAAGGGTTAAATGCACTTTTACAATGGACAACACATGCTCATAAACGGATGCCATCGGGTCAGGTACACCAAGAAACCAACAACATCCAAGTTTGTCTTTGTTGTTTGTTATCATTTCAAGTTACATTAGTGCCACGATACTAAAGGCCATTTTGGTGACAAAGGATGTGGAAATAATGAAATTAAAGCATAGGACCATACTTCAGTGGAATTCGAACCCATGATCCATTGGATGGTAGTCTATTACGCTAACGACTATCTGAATATTTTATTTTCAATTTAATGTTGGGTTATCTATTTCGTAAATCAGAAAGTATAGGCACCGTCAATTGATTGCTGTCAAATTTATATATCGTCCATAGCAATTATTGTTTGCCAATTTATATTTATGGATTGTTTAACTAACGAACAACGCGTTAAAAATGTAAAACCCCCCAGGAGACTGTGGGGTTGCCATTGTATCGGCAAAAGTGATTGTCTGATGTGCATTGACATCTAAAGATGTCATTGGATCGTAATTTTTTTTTTTTTTGAAAATAAAGATGGAGATACGGTAACTGCCAATTCTGACCGCCATATATTAACAGACTAATTTTAACCTAAAGTTGAAAAAAATTTTAATCTGGATTATGTGTGGTTTTTTTTTGAATAAAACGGGGCTGCAAACCATACAACAATAAAAATTGTGGCTTTATTAGGCTAAAAATTCTTAGGACCCGTAATTTTGTGATTTTGCGATATTACAAGATCGTGCGATTTGATGCCGTTCGACTTTTTCTTATTGACTAAAATAAGAAAACGTCCCCAAACTGTAGAGCATTTAAAAACCAACATCCGTCAAGTATTGGCAGGATTATATTGGGTTGTTCGGAAAGTAATTTTATAAAAATGAAAGTGACTTAATATTTTATTCTGGCCTTTTTTCTTTAAGTGAATCATTTAATTTGTCCAAATGATGACAGTACACTTCAGCATTGATCGTTGTGTTGCTCGGTAGAAGCTCAAAATAAACGAATTCTTTGAAATCCCATCAAACAGATAGCATAACATTTTTTTGTTGAATATTGGCTTTCGAAGTGCTTTGAGCCGGTTCATCTTTTCTACTCCAGGATCTTTGCACTAAACGTTGTTGTAGATAACCCAATTCTCATCCCCAGTGATGATACGTTTCATAAATGGATCATTTTATTCACGTTTGAGAAGCAAATCACAAACGTCAATGCGACGGCACAATTTTTTTTCCGTAAGAAGATGAGCTTTGAGATTGAACCAATCTCCTTTAACTGATCATGAACGGTCGTATTTGATAAATTTAATCTCTCGGCAATCTCACGAGTTATTATTCGCCGGTTTACATCAATTGATGCCTTTATTGTGTAATTATCAGCTTCAACTGACCTTCCAGAACGTGGTGCATCTTCGAGATCAAAATTGCCAGATCAAAATTTTGCAAACCAGTTTTGGTACTGGCGCTCACTTAACACATCTTCTCCATACACATCGGATGATTTTTTTCTTGCTTCAACAGCATTTTTATCTTTTCTTTAGTAAAAAAGTAAAATATGTCGAAAATTCTGTTTTTCACTTTCCATATTTAAAAGGGTATCAACCAAAAACTACTGTGCAGAATCAATCGAATTTTTTCACAAGAAAGTCTTGCTATGTCAGCTGTCAAAATTCATATGATTATGCAGCTTAAGCGTGAAGTTGGTTGTGAAAAAATATAATTAAGTCCTCTGTTGGGAAATAACGAAACCCAATAGTTCAAAATTTTAGGATGTACTAGGTGTATAAGCTTAAATCCGCTGTTTTTTAGTTAAAAAACACATGCTTTTTTTAATAGAAACCAAAAACAAATTTATTCAAAGTACTTACCCTCGTTAGCTACACAATTTTCCCATCTCTCGGGCAATTTGTGGATACCACGCCAACAAAATTCCTTCTCTTTCGAGGAAAACCACTCATCAAGCCATTTTCGTAGCACCTCTCAGTTGAGTGTCTCCAAGTAGTTTTGGACCATTTTTGACGTTTGCTTGTCATGTCTTTGTTGATAATCCGTACTTTTTTTCATGCAGAGCACGGTGCAATTTAATCAGTTGTTGGTGGTAGCAGTGGGCATTGACAGTTTCACAAGGTTCCAACATCTCATAGTAGACGATATCCTGCTGGTCCCACCAAACGCACAGCATCGTTTTCCGTCAGAAGCGATTTGGTCTTGGGAAAGATGTTAATGGTTGGCCGGGATCAACCCACGATTTCTTGTGTATAGGACTCTCAAAATATATCCACTTTTCATCGCCTGTCACAATCCGATGCAGGAACGACTTTCTTTTTTGTTTGGCGAGCAAGATTTTGCATGTGTTTGGTGTCGCTCCATCTGCCTATCGTTCAATTCATACGTCACCCATTTTCCGATCTTTTTAATCTTTCCCATGGCATGCAGACGCATTGAAATGGCTGGTTAAGTAACACCCAATTGCTCCGCGAGCATTTTTTGCAATTGGGTATCGTCTTCGTCCAAAAGAGCCTGCAATTGATGGTCCTCAACTTTCCTAGGCCGATTTTCACGCTTCTTGTCCCACAAGCCATAATTGCCGTCTTTGAATCGACGAAACCAATCTCGGCACATTGATTCCGATAAAGCACTGTCACCATAGACCTCCATAACCATTCGATGCGATTCGGTAACCGATTTCTTCAAATTGAAGGAGAAAATCAGAGCTTCCCGCATATGCCCTTTTTCTGGCACAAAACTAGACATGATTACCATTGGAAAAATGTATGTTGTTGTACGAAATCGCTCACAATGTGTACTGATAAATGTTGACCGATGTCAAACTCACGCCATATATGACCGAATAGCGAATTTAAGCTTATACCACTGGTAAATATTCCATTCATAGTGGCAAGCTCCAAGGAAATAAAAATAATGAAATAAAAATTGCATTGAAATCTGAATTTAAAAAGTATTTTATTTAACTCTAATTTCTTTTTATTTTCTTTTAAAAAATCATGATAATAATATGAGATATTCTCCCACGACATTGACAGATACATATAAGATGACAATCGTAGTTTTTGTACCTATAAACAACAAAAATGGGCATACATTCAAAAAAACTTTCTTTTTTCCGACATTTTTCCTTATTATGAGTAATAATTGCGACTAAATAAAAATGTACCCACTTTCCTGTTTAATTAAATATCCAAATATAGTCATAAATAATTTGATGATGTGAATTTCAATAGAGCTTCAACGTTTAAGTTGAAAAATAAAATGTATGAGAAGATTCCTTGTTCAAGGAATTGTTTTCTTGGTAAAAATGTGGCTTAGTTAACTGATCTACATGCATCGTATCTACAATGGAATCTGAATGGTACACTCATAGCATCCGAAGGTTAATATTATCATTATTATTTTGAAGAATTCATAAAGTAAATTAAAAATACTACCCCAACCTCCACATCTGTCCACAATTTTGAAAATAAATTGTACTCAAGGATAAATTACAAGCTAAAATAATTTCCAGATGACACGTGCCATCCATGTATATAGAAAAAAAGGAAATATAACAAAACAAAAGAAAATAGAAAATAATGTTTTTAGGTTATCTAAACGAATAAAAGGAAAACAATTAAATTTTGAACTTTCGTCAAAAATTTCAATGCTCTTGAATGTTACGGAGTGTCACTTGTGGAGTCTGAAATTATCATTTCAAATTTTCCATAAACATTTTTCCACAAACATTAATTCCTGAAATATTATTTAAATTTTTTTTTTCGTGAACTTTTAAGAAATTATTCCGCCAATTATTAATTATCAAAAGCAATGATGCCGATTTTTATCTAGTCGGTCAATAAAGAGCATCTAGGAATTTTCAGTTGTGCTTCGGAAATTCTTTAAAAATATCTATTCTTAAGAATTCATTATCTATTCTGCATACATGATGGATTTTTCTTATTAGAATAAATAGACCCTTTTAGCCACTAGCATCAACAGACCCTTAAACAAGTATCTTTTCTGAACATTATTAAGATTTCATTTATAAAAATCTCTCTTGATGTTTTTTTTTTTTTTTGAAGGATTTATTATCAAAGTTAGAATAGAATATCAATTTTTTTTTGAGCTTTATATCATGCTTAACTTCTAATTCAATTTAATGATGGATATTGGATTTCTAGAGAATTAGCCATTTGTTTTTTGTTGTTTTTTTTTTGTTTAAATAATAATATTGTTCGCCGGCGAGACTATCAAATTACAAGTATCTGTAGCCATGGACTCAATTGCATCAACAGATTTTGATTATGGTATTATATTTTTGCTCACAAGATGGCTCTGTAGTATGAATAATAGTCATAGTGATAATCGAGTAGCTTTTGAGACTGCTGGGGTGTATCAAGTTCTATGATGGTTAAGGGGTGGTGGCTAGTATGGCAATGATCCATTATCTTATGTCTGGCATAAGATGTTTTCCTAGCAGGTTTATTTTTACAAAAAAATAATATTTGTAATATTTCGGAATATTTATTGTTTAACAAAATTTTAGGAGGTAAATGTTATAATGATTATAGAACAAAATTAAATACTCAATAATAGTTATATAATATTTAAGTTACAAGTTAATTAATTAAAACCCATTTGGGCTAATGATATAAAAATTATTATGGATTTTTATCGTATTATTGAACTAATAGAATATGGGATAAGCTCGTGTTTGAAAAGTATTTCCAAATTATTCAAATTTACTTCAAAAATAAGCTGTCAATTGTCAGAACGGAATATATAGTATGGTGTATACGTCAGTGGCTTTAACAGACCTAATTTCAACTGAAATAAGGCCGGAGCTTCAGTTAAATTCAATAGACAGCGTTACCATGTCAGTGATTATTTTTTTGAAAACGTAGAAGAATGAATCGATTTATTGAAGATATAATTTTACAAAAACGTGATTTCATGCAATGAACTTGTCAATTGGGACCTATCTAAGTTATTTAGTGGAGATAAAAAAGGATTTCCCCCAAAAATTGGTTATAAATGTTTCGGATTGGATAAGCTTTGTCAGGACTATTAATCCTAAATAAAAAATACATGATTTTGCAATAAACCTGCGAGATCCTGCAAATGCTCGACCATTTTTTTTGGTGAAATATATAAAGTCGTGTTGGTTTGTATTAACCAATTAGCAACAACCGATGTCTTGGAAGCTATCATCGAGAGAGTTATAGTGAGTGAGGATAGGGTCTAAACTACATAATTTTAGTTTTGAAAAATAGTCCTGACAAAACTGATTTTTCAAAATTGCATACGAAAATTATTAAAAACCGCATCAATTTGAATGAAAATTTATGAAATTTTTTTTTAAAAAACGCAGATTAAATCATAAAATTTACGATTTTTTACAATCGAAGATTTTTGCTCCAGCCAAAGCCAAACTAGTCAAAATACGAATATTATTAAAAATCGCATCAATTTGGATGAAAATTTGTGGAAAAAAAATCTTTTAAAGAAAATACGGGTAAACAAAAAATATTTACGATTGCACCCCAAAATAAAATTTTTACAATCGAAGTTTTTGCTCCAGCCAAAGCAAAACTAGTCAAAATACGAAAATTGTTAAAAATCGTATCAATTTGGATGAAAATTTGTGGAAAAAAAATTCTTTAAAAGAAAATGCGGGTAAAATTAAAAGATTTACTATTGTAGCTCAAAATAAAATTTTTACAATCGAAGATTTTTGCTCCAGCCAAAGCAAAACTAGTCAAAATACAAAAATTATTACAAATCGCATAAATTTGGATAAAAAATTGGTGGAACAAAAATTCTTTTAAAGAAAATGCTTATTAAAAAAAAGATTTACGATTGAAGCCCAAAATAAAATTTTTGCATCCGAAGATTTTTGCTCTAGCCAAAGCAAAACTAGTTGAAATACGAAAATTGTTAAAAATAGTATCAATTTGGATGAAAATTTGTGGAAAAAAAATTCTTTAAAAGAAAATGCGGGAAAAATTAAAAGATTTACTATTGTAGCTCAAAATAAAATTTTTACAATCGAAGATTTTTGCTCCAGCCAAAGCAAAACTAGTCAAAATACAAAAATTATTACAAATCGCATCAATTTGGATAAAAAATTGGTGGAACAAAAATTCTTTTAAAGAAAATGCTTATTAAAAAAAAGATTTACGATTGAAGCCCAAAATAAAATTTTTGCATCCGAAGATTTTTGCTCTAGCCAAAGCAAAACTAGTTGAAATACGAAAATTATTAAAAATCGCATCTAAATGGATAAAAATTTGTGGATAATAAATTCTTTTAAAGAAAGTGCAGGTAAAAAAATAATATTTACGATTGCAGCCCAAAATAAAATTTTTGCATCCGAAGTTTTTGCTCCAGCCAAAGCAAAACTAGTTGAAATACGAAAATTGTTAAAAATAGTATCAATTTGGATGAAAATTTGTGGAAAAAAAATTCTTTAAAAGAAAATGCGGGAAAAATTAAAAGATTTACTATTGTAGCTCAAAATAAAATTTTTACAATCAAAGATTTTTGCTCCAGCCAAAGCAAAACTAGTCAAAATACAAAAATTATTACAAATCGCATCAATTTGGATAAAAAATTGGTGGAACAAAAATTCTTTTAAAGTAAATGCTTATTAAAAAAAAGTTTTACGATTGCAGCCAAAAATAAAATTTTTGCATCCGAAGATTTTTGCTCTAGCCAAAGCAAAACTACTCAAAATACGAAAATTATTAAAAATCGCATTAATTTGGATGAAAATTTGTGAAAAAAAAATTCTTTTAAAGAAAGTGCGGGTAAAAAAATAAGATTTACGATTGCAGCCCAAAATAAAATTTTCCCATCCGAAGATTTTTGCTCTAGCCAAAGCAAAACTAGTTGAAATACGAAAATTATTAAAATTCGTATCAATTTGGATGAAAATTTTTTGGAAAAAAAAATGTTCGAAGAAAATTAGGGGAACAAAATATTAACGATTGTAGCCCAAAATAAAATTTTTCTAATCGAAGATTTTTGCTTCAGCCAAAGCAAAACTAATCAAAATACAAAAAATTGGCTATCTATGGCAAAAAATTAAATTTTTTAAATTGAAAATTATGGCTCCAGAAGATTTTTACATTTAAATAAATGTTTGAAAATATTAATAACATTGACTGGGAAATTATGCAATTCCGAACAGGTTCATACATCTCGCGCATCCATTGGTTTAATGAGGACACGTTATCTCAAGCAATGAACCTAGGCACCTAACCTGGAAGATTGCGTGACCCAACAACGCTCGATTATTTCTTGTAGGGATATAGGAAGTTGTTGATGTAAGCTGACAAACCGGGTGCAATTTATGCTTTCAAAGATAATTTTGAGCAATTTATAACAAGGATTTATAACAAAGCGATTGAAAAGTGGTTCGGACAGCTGATGTTCTCAAACTAATGGCAAAAAACTATCTTTTGAAAATAAGTATTTACAAAAAAAAAAAAAAGAATCTATATTAATTTTTTTGTAAATTCAGAATCTTTTAGAATCATTGAATTATTATTATTTATTCTCTGTGATAATTTGTAATTTATACCACATGAAATGATGTTCATCTATTATTCCAAAACTATGAATTTGAATCAAAAGATCACTTTTATCTACAAATATTATATACGAACAAAATTTATCTAAAATCAGCAAATTTCATTTATCTTTGCCTTTAAGGAATTGCTTTTATCGAAATGATTACACACGTTATGTAAGATGCCTAGAAAATAGAAAGAATTTCCTATTTTATTGTTGTTATTATCTGATAAGCATTTTTGTTTCATTTTTTTCCCTCTCAATCGTTCTTCTGCTATCAATATTACTATTATTATTATTTTTTTTTTTTTATTACTTGTATCATCAGGTTTTTTTTTATTATTATTCACGATAAAAAAAATATTAAATATAAAAATATGAAAATATGAAATTCACTTTCAACGCTACTATCCCATCTGATCTGATAAGCATTTTTCTATCCAAGGATAAAATATATAGTACAGTCTGGACTTTATTTTCGGCTACACAAAAAGGTTATTATTGTATAGGAAGAAATTTTCAAAATGAATTTTGGTTGATTATATTAACTACGATTGATAATTTTTGATTCGTTAAAATCGAAATTATGGGAAAAAAAATTTTACGATTATATAAAATATAATATTTAATATGAAAAGGAATACAGGATTTTCACTCATGTTATTTACGCATCTGTAATTTTAAAAGGGGTTTAAAAATTGAAATTTGAAAAAAAAATGCCAAATCAATTTAGTGATGTGAGTAACGAAAACCAGTAATCCGGAAGAATCGGTTAACACGTGCACGAAATCTATCTAGTATATCCTTGAAAAGAGAATTATATCCTATAATAAATGTATCTATGAGCTAAAAATATCTTATATACAATATATAATTTTCCCATTTAGGATGTGTACTTATGATGAAAATATTCACACCTCCATTTTAACTAGAATTTGCGTTTGTTTGTAATTTTTAACTAGAATTTGCGTTTTAATTCATAAATACCAAATAATTTGAATGTCATCTTTTTTTTTGTTACAGAAATAAATCGCATGTTTACTATACGAATGTTTACATTAATAACATTCTTGAGAGTAACAATCACAAAATGACAGACATTTCCAATGAGACAACGCCCATTTTCTGTGGAAAGAATCTTGATGACTTCCATACTGCGTAAGTATTAAATTTATCAATATTTTGCTAAATAATCTTTGGATATTTTTAAATCCAAAAAAAAAACTCTCTTCTTAATAATTTTCTATTGTTGATCTTACCAGGTATATAAGCTTAAATCCGCTGTTTTTTGTCATAAAAACACCTGTTCTTTTTCATAGAAAGCAAAAACAAATTTATTCAAAGTACTTAGCCTCGCTAGCTATACATTTTGCCCATGTCTCGGGAAATTTGTGGATACCATGCCAAAAAAATTCCTTCTCTTTCGAGGCAAACCTCTCATCAAGACATTTTCGGACGTCTTCGTAATAATCGAAGTGCTGCTCAGCGAGCGCGTGGCCCATCGACGAAAACAGGTGATAGACAGACGGGACCAGATCTTGTGAATAAGCGGGATGGGGTAGCACCTCCCAGTTGAGTGTCTCCAAGTAGTTGACGGTTGACCGAAATCAACCCACGATTTCTTGCGTTTAGGATTTTCGAAATATATCGACTTTTTACCGCCTGTCACAATCGGATAAAGGAACGACTTTCTTTTTTGTCTGGCGAGCAAGATTTTGCATGTGTTTTGGCGTCGCTCCATCTGCCTATCGTTCAATTCATGCGGCACCCATTTTCCGATCTTTTCAATCTTTCCCATGGCATGCAGACGCATGGAAATTGCTGGTTAAGTAACACCCAATTGCTCCGCGGACATTTTTTGCGATTGGGTATCGTCTTCGTCCAAAAGAGCCTGCAATTGATGGTCCTCAACCTTCCTAGGCCGATTTTCACGCTTCTTGTCCCACAAGTCAAAATTGCCGTCTTTGAACCGACGAAACCAATCTCGGCACATTGATTCCGATAAAGCACTATCACCATAGGCCTCCATAAACATTCGATGTTATTTCTTCAAACTGAAGCAGAAAAGCAGAGCTTCCCGCATATACTTTTTTTCTGATACAAAACAAGACATAATTACCAAAGGAAAAATGAATGTTGTTGTACGAAATTGCTCACAATGTGCACTGATTAATGTTGACAGATGTCAAACGCATAAAAAAAAGTATGGCGTGGCTATGGTAGCTTAATACGCTCACTCACGCCATCTATGACCAAACAGCGGATATAAGCTTATACACCTGGTATTGTCATAACAACTTTTAATTGGCATTATTTTTAATTACTATATTAAATAATTAATTTATTAATTTTATTTTATTTTGCAGATATGTTCCTATACATGGATATGCATCACTATTGGTATGCATACTGGGAAGTATAGCGAATGGCCTTAACATAATTGTTTTGACACGGCACGAGATGCGTTCACCAACGAATGCTATCTTGACAGGATTGGCAATTTCAGATCTCCTAGTGATGATTGACTATATCCCATATGCCTGTATTGGATATATACTACCCAATTTAAAGTATTCACGAGAGGAGCGACTCACCTATGGCTGGGCATGGTTTGTAATGTTCCATTCGATGTTTGCACAAATATGCCATACCATATCGATTTGGCTGACGGTAGCATTGGCAGTTTGGCGTTACATTGCTGTTGGATACCCGCAAAAGAATCGTATCTGGTGTGGGATGAGAAAAACTATAATAGCAATTACTGCATCGTATGTGGTATGCCCATTGGTAGCAATTCCACTCTATTTATCGTTTAGTATTACACCAACTGTTGAGCTACTCGATGAACATGGCAATACTTTCAAATCGGGCAATACCAGCTTGGCCATAAACTCAACTCTTGAGGATGGGAGCGAACCACGTAATGTTACCCTATACAGAATGCAGTATAGCGAATTGGCTATGAAAAATGTTGCTCTAAGAAATGCCAACTTTTGGATATATAGTGTCGTTATTAAAATAATCCCATGCATTGCGCTTACGTTCTTAAGTTTGCGGTTGATTGGAGCACTGCTGGAAGCGAAACGGCGTCGCAAGCAACTCACGTCTAACGTAAATGGTATGAAGCAAATGGAAAACGGTAAAGTGGTCGAGAAGCCCCGTAAAAATAGTAAAACATTAGAGAAGGAGAAACAGACAGATCGAACAACGCGTATGCTTCTCGCCGTGCTCCTTCTGTTCCTGATCACAGAATTCCCTCAGGGCATACTAGGATTGCTGAGTGCCCTGTTGGGCAATGTTTTTTTCATGCAGTGTTATCTCAAGCTAGGTGAGTACAATGAATATTCACTTCATCACTTCAATTTCATTCATTCCTCAATCTCCCCCAACCATCTCGGGTGGTCATAGACTAGACAAGTTAACGAAAAATGTGTCTCTAAACTCTGACTGTGCCATGACAACATAGACTGCCAGTTCGCAGCTTTTCATTTTGTTATTATGTATTATGGAACAAAAAAAAAAAACAAAACATAACATAACCCGTTCATGAATACAAATTGCGGTTACATTCAATATCGTTTTACACAATGTTATGGCCTAATTTCAGAAATATTTTTTTATTAAAAATTCTTCTCCCCCACAAATAAACATATTAGAGGGTACATGGGAATATACAATATATTAAGTATTAAATTTCTTCCCTCTACTATGGTTTTTATTTTGTTAATATCAGTTTTGTTTTTGTTTTCTGTTTCGAAATATATAGAATCACCTGAAAAGTAAACCATCATCTTTATAGTTATTTCTCATATGTTTTCGCAGTTGGGAACTTTAAAACATTAACACGGTATATTCCTATCATTTGGTAACCCACTTAAATTTACCACAAACATATCCGCAACCAGCCTTGACATGTTCAACATAAAATTACTCTAGCTGACACCGAACAGTTTTATGGAGCCTAATGCTGACGATTCAAGCAAATGAGAAAAGTTTTCCCATTGTGGTTAAACATAACAAATCCAAACTTATTCACTTTATATGATATCCAATAGTGGCACAGGCGAATATTGCCAGAATTCTTCTGCGAAAATGACAAAATTTTCATCACATTTACCAAAAGTTGATGTGTCGTACAATATGTTATATTAAATACGAAAATGGCTCATGAAAAGCAATCAAAATCAAATGCCTTAAAAGTATTTGGGGTTTTTCTCCCACTCTTTCTTTTTTAATTTAAACTAAGTATAATAATGTCATTTTAAAATGTGAAATAAATCCTTTTTAGAAGTTAGATTTTCTCTAAAAACAGTTGTGAAATAATCGATTTATACTTATCATAGTTAAGTGCGTATTTTTAATAGATTATCTCAAGTTTAATGTAATTTTTCATTTACGAGGAGGTCTTTTCAAAAAGTATCACGCATTTTGTTTTTTTTTCAAAAATTATTTTTTTATTCATGAATATCTAATTTGTCCTTTTCAAAGTAATCCCTATCAGATATTATACACTTGTGCCAATGTTTTTTCCAATCCTCGAAGCACTTCAAAAAATCATTTTTTTTTATCTTGTTCAGCTCCTCATTTGATACCGTCTTTATCTCCTCAATCATAGTGTAGCGTCGTCCTTTCATGGGGCTCTTCAGTTTCGGGAATAAAAAAAAGTCGCAGGCGGCCAGATCTAGGGAATACGGTGGTTATGGCATTATTAGTGTATTGTTTTTGGTCAAAACTTCGCGCACAAGCAACGATGCGTGAGCAGGGGCGTTATTATGATGCAAAAGCCAATTTTTGTTCTTCCACAAATCCGGGCGTTACTGGCGGATTGCTTAATGCAACTTGCGCATAACTTGCAGGTAATATTCCTTATTGACCGTTCTACCCTGTAGCATGAACTCATGATGCACCACGCCCCTGCAATCGAAGAAAACTGCAAGCAAAACCTTCACATTCGACCGAACTTGGCGCGCTTTTTTCGGTCTTGGCTCGTGCGGCAGCTTTCATTGGAATGATTGAGCTTTGGTTTCCACGTCATAACTATAAACCCATCATTTGTCACCAGTTATGACCCTCTGCAGCAAATTTGGGTCGTCGCGGACAGAGTCCAACAGCACCTTAGCAATGTTAATGCGATGCTGTTTTTGGTCGAAATTGAGCAATTTTAGTACGAATTTTGCGGCGACCCGTCTCAGGACCAAATCATTGGTAAAAATCGAATGGCCAATCGATATGTTTAAGTCCTCAGGAACTTCTCTAACGATGACTCGACGATTGGTGAATACTATTCTCTTCACTTCATCAATGTTTTCGTCTGTTGTTGACGTGCTCGGGCGTCTGGCATGCTTTTCGTCGTTCACATCTTCTCGGCCCTCTGAGAACATTTTGTACTACCGATAAACGTTGCTTTGATCCAAGGTAGCTTCACCATATGCCATAGTCAACATTCGGAATGCGTCCGCGCAATTTATTTTGCTTTTCACACAAAATTTGATGCAGATTCTTTGATCCATTTTTTGGAATGGGCAAAAATCGAAGATGAGCCAAAACATGTGCAAGCAAAGCAGCTATCAAAAATTAACTGAACATAAGTGAGAGGCATGAGTACCAACATAACGCCACAAGAAAATCGAATATGCGTAACCCGCGAAAATTCAAAATGCGCGATACTTTTTGAACAGACCTCGTTTTTTTATGGAATATTTTTAATAAATAAAACTGATTTTCTTTTTTTCATACTCATATATTTACTATTTTTAATAGTAAATAGTTTTTGTTATTATTTAAAAAAAGTTTTTTAATTTAATTTCTTTTTCGAAAAAAAAAATCATTTTATTTTTCACTGATTTTAATTTTTAACTGCACTCAAATGAGTGTAAACTGTTCGAAAATTTTGACTGTTTGAATTTGAGAGAATATTTCTGAAACGTCACAGAAATTTCCTATTAGTAAAAATCAGTTTAAAAATAAATTGTAAATTAAAAATTCCAAACTTAATAAATGAATTAATATATTTTTTTCATAGCTACTATTTGCATAAAATTAGCTTAAATTTATAACCTTAAAAAGTCATGCCACATTTTCCATTGTAAATATGAAAATTATAAAAAATTAGTTGCGTTAAATATTTGGCCATCTGTTGATATTTTACTTAACCATCCAAATATCTGTCAAAACCAATGACATAATAGTTTTTTATGGATAGTTGTCCAGTATAGATTAGTACAAATTTATTCATGGCGTCATTAGCAATAGAACAACATATATTAATCATCCAAACTTATTACAAAAATGAACTTTTTGTAAAAATGACATTTTGTAAAATTCAGAGGCCAAAATTATCGAATCTGAGGGGCGGAAAACTTTTATGTGATTTACGAAAAACCGATGGTAACGAAGCAAATCAATGTTTGGCGTAGTTTATGGGCTAGTAGAATCATTGGACGGGTCTTCTTCGAAAATAATTTGAAAGAGGCCTTTACTATAATGATATTCTGACATGTTACCAAACTTTTCGTAATCGAAATTAATGAGCTTTGATTCGAGTCACACAACTCGTCATAACATTGGTCTGTTGCGCACTAAATCTTATGTGAATTGGACGCCAAGATCTTGCAATTTGACACCGTTGTACTTATTTCTTTCGATCTATTTGACAAAAAAAACATAAACCAATCATTCAATAATAATCAAAGACTTAAGAATAACAACGAACTAGAAATTGAGGCCATTACAAAGTTATTGAAAATTTTGTCGTTTGGATGCATGTGTAGGCCTGCAAACTGAGTCCGGTCCGAGGAGTCATATGTGTATGTATAATATTGGTTTTATTCATAATTGTTATACCGAGTGCTTTTTATGTTCCACGTCGATTTTGTTTGGCCGCCATATTGGTTTTGATGACATTTGTCTGTTGGCATTTGACAGTCGTCGATACAATTTATTATAAAGCTTCTAAAGATTTAACAACGTGATGAAATTATTAATACATTTTATTTAAATAATTTTTTAATTGTGAATAAGCGGAGAAAATTATGTGACTTTTTTTTTTGGTGTTTATCATATGGCGAGGAAATCAACCATCCTACGTGTAATGAATAATTTTAAAAATATGCATACGTTGGGAGATAAATCAAAAGAATGGGAGACAATTAGGCCAACGTTAATATGAAAATATTGATGCAACAAGGCAGAGTGTTACTGAATGTCCAGATACCTCTTAACGATGCCGTTCACAAGAATTGGCAATATCTCCATCATGTTTGTTAAAAATTCTCGAAAAAGATTTGCTTAAAATTCAATTTACACAACCAGCTGCAGGCAAAGGAGCATGAACAGCGGCGAGTCTAGAGTGCTCGAGTCTTACAGCCGGTATAGACGACCACCCTGTGTCTTGGCTGGCTTTGCTAATAAACAGAGTAGTCTCTATTTGGGTACAGAAAACCCTCAACTGATACATCAAAGACCACTATACCCTCGTAGAGCAACTGTGTTGTGCGGCATTTGGGGCCGGCGGTATCATTGGGCCATATATCTTTGAGGATGCTGGAGGCAATACTGTAACAGTAACTGGTGACCGCTATTGGATCAGTTTAGCCTACAGAACATGTAGTTCCAATAAGATGGTGCAACATGGAACAGAACATGTGGTTCCAACAAGACGGTGCCACATGAAACATAAAATGCACCTTGTACAATACATTCAACTTATTGATGCAATAAAATGTCTTATATTTGCTTAGAAGATACGAAGGTCGTTCAATAAGTCCTTAGAAAATTCGAGAAATTGCGCTCATAGTGTCGGTAAATTGCCGACGTAGTGTCGGTTTTTTTTTGTAAGTAGCATTATCGACAGGAAAGCTGTCAAAATTTCAGCTCGATCCATAGCGTAGGTCAATTTCTATCGTCGATTAAAGTTAACGACATTTATTTGTGCATAACAATGGAAAAAAGCGAGTTTAGGGCTGTCATCAAACATCTCCATTTGAAAGGCTTAAGCCCGAAAGAAATCAAAGCCGAGTTGGATGCAGTTCATGGCACATCTGCACCTGTGTTTGCGACGGTTTACAATTGGGTGAATGAATTTAAACGTGGCCGTTCATCTACAAAAGATGAACATCATTCAGGACGCCCAATTGAGGTGTCTACTCCCGAAATCATCCACAAAATCCACGATCTGATTTTGAACGATCGGCGAATTAAAGTGCGCGAATTAGTTGAGGCCACGGGCATATCACAAGGTACAGTCGCTTCAATTTTGCATGAAAAATTGTCTGTGAAAAAAATTTCGGCAAGATGGGTGCCGCGTTTGCTCTCAGAGGAGAATAAGCGCAATCGTGCAGTGGACTCTGACGCTATGTTGGCACTCTTTCATCGCAATCCCGCCGAATTCCTTCGTCGATATGTCACTGTGGACGAAACCTGGATACACTACTACACTCCAGAAACGAAGAGACAGTCATCACAGTGGATTTTCAAGGGTGAACGGGCTCCGAATAAGGCAAAAACTGTGCCATCGGCCGGCAAGGTCATGGCCACGGTCTGTTGGGATTCGCAGGGCATCATTTTTATCGACTACTTGGAAAAAGAAAAAACAATTACAGGAGCGTATTACGCGTCGTTATTGCAACGGTTGAGCGAGGAAATCAAAGAGAAACGCCCCCATCTGAAGAAGAAAAAAATCCTCTTGCATCAGGACAATGCGCGTGTGCACACCTGCGCTGTTTCCATGGCCAAAATTGTGGAATTGAGAATGGAATTGTTGCAGCATCCCGCTTATTCACCAGATTTGGCCCCGAGTGACTATTTTCTTTTCCCCAATCTGAAGAAATGGCTTGGCGGACGACGGTTCACTTCCAACGAGGACGGTATTGCTCAAACGGATGAGTATTTTGCAGAACTTCCGAAATCCTATTTTTTGGACGGGATAAAAATTTTGGAAAAACGATTGGAAAAGTGTTTAGAGCAAAGGAGATTATGTTGAAAAATAAAAATTTTTTTTTATTAAGAACAGTTTTTTTCCATCTTTTTCTAAGGACTTATTGAACGACTCTCTTTCAAAAATAAAAAATAAAAACAAACAAAAGACACACTCTTTATTTATTTAAGAAGGTTTTCAATAAAATCAGTAAGAGGAATCAATACAATTTAAGAACTTTAATTTTATCTTCAACAAATCATCATTAAAGGATTTATTTAAAAAAATCAGTTTTAATTTTTATATGATAAAAAATATTTAAAATTAATAACCAACGTTAAGAGTATTTTAATTTATTCGTTTTAGTATCAATAACCAATTTATAAAAATAAAATTTTTTAATGAAGGCAAAAACATTTTCATTTGAGATAAAATTTGAGTTAATTAAATAAAATTGAGAAATTTTTCCGAATTTATAAATATTTTTGTATGCATACGTGTATAAATCACATTATTAATTTTCATATTTTTCAGCTTGAATTTTATTTATAAAAAATTTTTAAACAAACAAAATTTCAGAAATTCAAGTAATAAATCGAATGTAAATATTTATAAAATTGAAGAAAAAAAAAATCATCTAAATTGCATGAAATTGAATATAATATTTTTAATTTAAGGTTTTCATTATTGTCTTAAAAAATTTTTTTTAAATAAATTTCTTCAGCTTATTAAAAATATTCCCTTTCGTAAAAATAATTAACCAAAACTTTTTTTACTCGTATATATGGTAAAGTAGCACATTTACAGTGAAACGCCGTTTTTACATTTTTGAAAGGACTAATTTGAGGGAAATCGATAAGAAAGTTTCGTCCTGTGCATTTTCAATGCTAGTAAAATAGCTTTTAAGGCCCTCAATATGCCTTAAATAGAATCTTTTTCTCTTGGAATTGGATGCATTATGTTTACCTCTCCTTTACCAGATAATTTTTTTTCAGTTTGGTTTTCGTTTTTGTGACCGTCCACTACGAGGGTCATTCAACAAGTACTTAGCCTACAAAAGAAAAACGAAAATTTTGGAAAGGTGGCAATTTATTTTTCCACATACTCTCCTTCAAGCTCGATAAACTTGGCCCAGCAATGCTCTAACTTTTTTAACCCGTCCAAACAATACATTTTCCCGAGGGAAGCAAAATAGGCCTCCGTGGCGACGATGACCTCCTCATTCGACCCAAATCTATTACCGGCGAGTGATTTTTTCAGGTTTGGAAACAAAAAGTAGTCACAGGGGGCCAAATCTGGAGAGTACGGTGGATGGGGCAGCAATTCGTAGCACAATTCGACCAATTTGGCCATGGCGACGGCGGAGGTTCAATTCGACGTCAAATCGGCCCAATAAGTCAGCATAGTAGCGCCCCGTGATTGTTTTACCCTTCTCGAGGTAATTGATGTGGATCACATCTTGGGAATCCCAGAAAACAGTGGCCATCACCTTTCCGGCCGATCGAACAGTCTTCGCCTTCTTCGGAGCACGTTCGCCGGGTGAAGTCCAGGTTTCGACTCTTCCTTGGTCTCTGGTGTGTACCAGTGAATCCATGTTTCGACGACGGTCACGAAACGACGCAAGAATCACGTTGGATTGCGCTGAAACAGCTCCAAACACGTCGCCGATGTGGTCTCATGGTTGCGCTTGTTTTCCGGTGTGAGCAAACGCGGCACCCATCGCGCCGACAGCTTTCTCATGCCCAGTTCTTTGTGTAGAATATGATGCACCGTTCCTACTGCGATGCCCACAGTCTCAGCTATCTCGTGAACCTTCAATCGACGGTCTGCCAACACGAGATCGTGGACTTTTTTAACGTTTTTCTCCGTAGCAGCCGTTTTTGAGGCACCTGGGCGTGGCTCATCAAAAACCGACGTGCGGCCTCGAACAAACTCGTTGAACCAATTCTTGACGGTCGCCATCGAAGGAGAAGAGTCACCATACACAGCATCCAAGCGATCTTTGATTTCGCTGCGCGTTTTCCCTTCCAAAAACAAGAATCTAATCACCGAATGATATTATTCTTTTTCCATTTTTGTGTAACCGACCAACACGCTCGCTTTCAAAGGCTCTCAAAACAAAACTAATGAAGGGAATCGACTGAAACTTTGACAGTAGGCTACTAAAAATGTACTGCACGATGGTAATTTGTGTTTTTTGTGACAGCAGTTCCATGGGGCGGTGAGGCTAAATACTTGTTGAATGACCCTCGATATCCACAACTTCAGATGTCATCACGTTAATGTCGGGGCCCATATTATTTTCTAACAGTTCGGTAGAAATTTGTTCCTAGCGATCATCAGCATTGTTCTTTGTAATATCTTCTACTATTGTTACTGACCCGGTGCTAACGAGACTCTAAGCGTTAATATCTTTTATTTTATATTTTTGTTCCTTAACGATTCCAGCTTTTCGAAAACACTTTTTCTTCCTTTTTTCATCAATTTCACCTCATGCCTTAACAGTGTAATCCATTGCATCCAAAAAATGTAACAGAAAATTTTTAAGGATCTTCTTTTCGTTATAATTTTGATAATATTATTTATACAAGATAATTTTTCTTTTCTTAGCTCCCATAAAAGCTTGCAAGATTAAAAGTTGTTTTTCGAAAACATTTGAAATCATCCATGCTCTTTTATTTGCAGCATATTTTGTCAGTAATAACATGGACATTACTGAAACACCGAGGATCTCACTGCCATCTGAATTTATAATCAAAAGAACAGTTTTTACTTTTCTCCCTTCAGGACAAGTTTCACCCTTAAAGGCGAATGTCTCTTCAAGCATAGTCGGGAAGAAGAATAGAGTAGGAATATCCAGCCATTTGATGAAGTAAATCCTTAAATATTAAATCGAGATGCAATGTGCAAGGCCTTATCTCGAATTAATGAACCAGTAACTGTCATATTGCTGGAACGCGAGCTGACACAAGCCATTCTTTAAGGATTTCTTCCATTTTAACGTATTTTAAAGCTCGTATGTAAATGCATTTTTTCGTCATGCACATTTTTCATTCGATTCGTGATTTTTTTTATATAAAGTTGTGATGGGTATCCCCAAAACACGCTCTTAGAAAATGTTACTTTTTTCTTGAATCGATAATGTCTGTGCTGAGATATTATTTGAACGGATTTAATAAAAAATTAAAAATAAATAGAAACAACAAATTTCTTTCATTTCAAATATTCTAAATAGTCGTGCATTTGATTAAATATATTTATAAATTAATTTGAATTCAAAATATTTCAGAACGTAAAAACGAGGTTTCACTGCATCTCCACAATTAATTTACAAATATTTAAAAAACCACTTTACAATTGATTGAATAATTTTAAATTTGATGCAACAATCTTATTGAAATGAAAAAAAAAATTGATTATTTCTAATTTAATTTGCAAAATATAAAAAAAAAACTTTGCTTGATTTGGGAGAAGGTAGCTGCCCAAAACTAGGTCAGATTGGTGAGAATTCGTTCTTATGCCACTTGTTAGGATTTCCAAATGGAAAATTCTTTTATTTCTTGCCCATTTCTGGTTATCCTTCATTTTCAATTAATACACATTTAAATACAATATAAAAAGAAAAGTATTTTTAAAATAAACAATTTAAATATTTTGCACAGGTTTTATTAATAAAATCAACAAAAAAAATCAAAATAATATATTATAAAATAAACATTATTCCATAGAACATTTCATAATAAATGCTCATTAATCATATAAATATTGTTCAGTAATAAATTTAATATTAATTGAAAGGAAGTCTAATAACTGCCAAAATAAATCAAATTCGAAGAAACATATTAAATCGCGTATATTTATTATCTTAAAAGAACTAAAATGTTATAATTCTATTACAAAGTTAAGAAATACTATATATATTCTGAAATATGACTTTACTTTGGAATTTTATTTAATTTATCATTTCTCTCGACCTCATAAATGCATGCATAAGTTTAGATACTTTTGATGATGGCCTAATCAAAAGATGCTAGAATACGAGTAGTATTTTTTTAGCAAAAAGCTAGAACCTTTTAAATTTTTTATTATTCCCATTTCGTATTTATACATTTTGCTGTCTAATCATGAAATGGGAATAATTAATCTTAGTCATTATTCTGCAGATGATTCGTAAAATAATTATTTTCATAAGCTTGTGAATATTTCTCACTAAAAATTTTGAATATTATTCAAGTGAATAATTATTGCACACTTTCTAATTGCAAGAAAATGTGAAACGGTTGAAAGGCAACCATAAAAAATTAATTTTCTAGTAAACAATTTACAATTTTAACTTAACTAACATTTAAATGCTTATTAAATTTAATGGAAAATTAATACTAGCAATTGTTTGTAATTGCATTTGTTTGAAAATTTATACAAATTTTTTTTCAGTAGATTTTCTAAAAAGTATTAATATATAAAAAATTTAATTTCCATATTATTAAATTTTTACTCTAATAATTTTCAATATCCATTTTATTTATTATTAATTTATTTCAATCATTTATTTATGCAGCGATAATAAGGACGTTATCTATTAAAGCGATATATAAAATGAAAATATTGTAAAAAGAAGGACCAAGAAAGTTGCCTTGTGGAACTTCGGTTTTATGAAATGTGGCAGTAAAGTTTCAGTAATCAAAGTAATTGGAAGAAGTTATACTTCTTTGAATATTTTCGACAGTATCTTCGGGAACGAAAAAAAGGACACACAAACTAAGACTAGCTGAATAGAGAGGCTAGAAAATAACAGGAATTCTCCACTTAACAAAAACTTGTTGATGAAGATGGCCTGCATCCCTGCGGCGGGTTGTTAAGTTCAGGGTGCGTGTTATGTTCCAGGTCGAAGTTGTTCTTACGCATGTCCTTACTCATCAAGGTTGTGTTTAATTTGTTAGTGTACATATTTTCCTTCAAGTGCCACCATATGAAAAAATCGGGTGGGTTCCAATCAGGGTATTGTGCGGGTCAGTCGATATGACCACTTTTTGACGCTATACGGCTGGGAAAAAATTCTCTCAAAATTTGCATCATAGCATGAGCTGTGTGTGATGTAGCACCGTCTTGGTAGAACCACATGTTATGTACTCTAATTCATCCAATTTGGCAAAAGAAAGTTTTCTAACATGTCCCGATAACGGTCACCAGTAACTGTTACAGCATTGACTCTAGCATCCTCAAAGAAATATGAACCAATAATCCCGCCGGTCCAAATGCCGCACTATACAATTACTCTAAGAGGCTATAGTGGTCTGTGGTATATCAGTTGAGGGTTTTTAGTGCCCCAATAGCAGCTATTCTATTTATTAACAAAGCCCGCCAAGTTGAAGTGTGCTTTAGCAATAGGCTGCCTCAATCTTTTCAGGTATAGGTTGGCTTAATTGTCGCCCAGTGTCTGCATATTTTAAAATTATATATTACACGCTAAATGGTTGCTTTGCTCAGCATATGATTAACACCAAAAAAGTCACATAATATTCTCTGAGTATTCACAATTAAACAATTATTAAAATAAAATGTTTTAATAATTTTAACACATTTTTACGGCGTTAGATGCTTCATAATAAATTGTTAACAACAACTGTCAAATGCCAACAGACAAATTTCATTCAAAACAAAATGGCGGCCAAACAAAATCGACGTGGAAGATAGAAAGCACCCTGTAAAAACCAGCTTATAATTCCAATGATGTCTAAGGTTAACAATGTGCAAAAGTGGTTATCCGACAGTGCATAAACCGTGCCATTATTCGAATGTTTTGCAGATGTAAGCGTAACAGTGTTTTAGGGGTGCGAACGTACGGGAACTCGAAAGGAAGATCGCTACTAATTCAAAATAATCTTTTTTAAATGCAAACTCGTGGTTAGGGTTTACCCATTCTTCGGCGGACCGGTTTGACATTGTCATAACCTTAAGCACTGCCAGGAATGAGCGCATATTATTGGCGTAGGTTTATTGGTTGCTGGGGTATTAAATGTATGCAGCCAGTTCCATCAATTTTTCTTTTTTAATCCTCATATACGAGGTCTGTTCAAAAAGTATCGCGAATTTTGAATTTCCGCGTATTACGTATATTTGATTTTCGATTTTTTTTTATGGCGTTATGTTGGTACTCATGTCTCTCACTTATGCCGACAAGTTCGGCCATTTTGAATGTTCAGTTAATATTTGACAGTTGCTTTGCTTGCACGTGCTTTGGCTACAATTTGTAAAAACATATGAAAATCTTTTTGAACACACCTCGTATGTTTAGCTTAACCGTGAGGGTGAGTGGATTGAGAGAAGAAAGTCTTGAAATGTCTGTTTCTATGACCACACGAAATGATTAAGGGGGGAGGATATCGCCAATAGGTTTAGGTAGCTGTTAGGACAAGCGCAGAGTAGAGCACACGTAGAATATGACGTAAATGACCTTGCGACAGAAGGCGTTGTCTTTAATATCTCATCTGTTATGAAAAATCCTTTTTCTGAGAAAAAGTTCTACATTTCAATTAATTTTCGATAGTTCTTAATAAAGCATTAACACAGCTTAATACAAAATTTGATCGTTGCTCCAAATTTCGCTATTCAATTTTTCGTGACGTACAAAAAACACAATTTCACTCATTATGCTCATTTGTAAGCGGTATAATTTCCGTTTATATAAAAATATCTATTTTATAATGTTTACGTGAAATAATTTCATTAAAATTATATTATATAACATTCCCCAAGGTGAATCAACCCTCTTCAAATGGCTTAATATGAAATTATTCACTAATTCTCAAATATTAATCTACTAAATTATGATGCAAAACAAATTGATCATTTCTCATTGAAACGTATAAATTTTTACTGGTAAATATTTTTATTACGATCATAAAAATAATAAATAAAAATTTCATTTACAATAAATCGCAGTAATTAACTAATAGAGAAAAGTAATACTAATGAACAGTCTAGTATAATATCAAAGTATGTTAGATGAATGCGAACAAAACTATATATTTCTTGAAATAAAACGGAAATGCATATACATGTATAATATATTTGCATAAACATATAAAATTTGTTTACATAAAGACAAAGTCTAAAATCAACAAAAATAAAACGTGATTAAAAGGATGGATTAGTTCAAGTTTTCTAATTAGTAATCCTTTCGTGTTATGTTTACTATATAATAATGATGTGTGGATGAGCGCACATGTTTATGGTTGAATTTTCCCATGGAATTAATAAAAATATTCAGGTATTAATTGCTGGCATGTGTATTTTTAGCAAACGACAAATAATCCTTTCTAAATCCATTTGGATTTAAATTTCTATTAACAGTTCTTATAAACCGATTATTATCCTGAACACAGCAAAAGTAATTTAATAAAAAAAATTCATTTCCAAATACCTACAATACACATACATGCATAAGTGTAGATAATAATATATTTAAAATGAAAAATTAAAATGTATGTTAATTAATATGCTTGGTTTCAATTTTTTTGTTCGTATCATAGGTGAGCTCATGGATATATTAGCATTGATTAATTCGGGTATCAATTTTATACTATACTGCACAATGAGTAGACAATTTCGATCAACCTTCAGTCTATTATTTAGGCCGAAATTTCTAGATAATTGGTTGCCAGTTGCTCAAGACGGTGATGAGGATAATCAGCTGGGACGCACCGATATAGGACGCGGCAACCTGGGAATGACAACACAAGTGACACAAGTGTAGCATAAGACACAGCGCTGCTGTATCAAGGAACAAAATGTTACCACAGCAAATTGCCTATGCTGTGTTCTATGTAATGGAAAAAAGCCTGAAAATACAACGAATTCTTGTTCCTTATTATAGATCAGTAGCAGCGCTCTAAAATTTAATTTCAAATTATTTGTATATAATATAATAAATAATATATTTTAAAAAGAATTGAAAACAATAATAATTAAACAAAAAATTTTCTATATTAATTAATTATTATAACATAACTCACAAATGCCTATATATGTATTATTATTAACAGAAGAAGAAGAAGAAGAAAAAATCCAATTGGCATAATATATAATATGTATGTAAAAAAAATTATATAGACTGAGCAAAAAAAAATTATTAATAAAACTGAAAAATAATAATAATTATAATTGATAATTTAAAAAAAATGAAAGAAGATTAAAGCTTATAGAATTTATATTTATGTAAAGTTAATAAAATCTGAATTTTTTATGAAAATATTAAATATTAAATTTTTAATTTTTTATAATTCTTTATTTTTATGATAAATAAAATTTACTATTTTTCTAAAATGGCAATTTATTTATTTAAAGGAAAGAAAACCTATAAAAATAATATTGATTCTGTTAAAAGTATAAAACAAATATTATTTTTTTAATTAAATTTAAATGAAATAAACAAATATATTTTTCAACATAGAAAATACAGTTTTATTGGAATATAATTAATATAAACAAATATTACATGTTAATGAAAATAAAATAAAATTTTTTAGTTAAACTAAAAAAAAAAAAATAATAATAACTTCATAAATATGAGTATCGGTCAATTTGGATAATTCCAATTTAAATTTCAAATAAAAATTTATCATCACAAAAAATTACTCGTAAAATTACACAAAAATAAATTAAAATCTAATAAAATAATATAATTTTTTATAGTATAATAATAAAAATCTAAAAAAAAAAATACAAATAATAACGACATATATGAAAATTATTAAATTTGGTATAATAATAAAAATTAAATATTTTAAACAATGTGGATATAAATGGTTTCTAGAAGAAGAAGAAAAAATTACTTATTAATAAAATAATAAAATTAAAACTTTTGTGAACATTTTAAAAAATAGAAAATTTTCAATTTATGAGGAAAAAATCCGATAATATTTTAGTGTTTCTTATAAATAAATTTAAAACAAAAGTGTAAAAATTTACTTACTTATAAAATCAATGATGATCTTTTGTGAATGAAATTTTCATTCATTAATAATAAAGAAAATCAATTTGACAAATAGCAGATAAATACAATTTATTCAAAAGAATATAAATAAAATTGAATTTGAAACGAAAGCTTATATATAATAACATAATTATTCGAATTTGATATACAAGAAATGAACAATAGTTAGTGGCTTCAAATCTAATTGATTATTGTCTTTGATAAAATAAATAACATAATATAAATATTAATTATTTAAAATTAAAAAAAAAACAAAATAGATAAAGATTTAATTCTTTATAAAATAAATAAAATTTTCATCTATTTTACATTATTATTTATATATATATGTATATGCAGTTCATATAATATAAATTATTATTATTTATTTGAATTTTTATATGATAATTACGATAAATTATTTTATTGTAAAATGGATAAAATATAAATAAAAGAGCCCCACTATTTGACTTTTATCCATTTTTCAATATTTTCATATTATATAATATATTTTTAAATTTTCTTTACAATATTTTTAAAATATGAATTATTAAAAATTTGTTATAAAAAAAAAATGCGCACATATTTTGACAAAGAAAAATTTATAAAGAAATAATTAAATATGTATCTATAAATGTATATTGATTAAAAAATTAAGATATATTTTATGTAAAACAATAATAATGATAATAATAATAATAATAATAATAATAATAATTATGTTAAAGTTTAATAAAATTATATTTATTAAAATTTAAAGAAACAGTTTGTAAATAAATAAATCTAATAGAGCTAATATTTCGATACTTAAAAAGGAGATTATTGAAGAAAAAAGTATTAATAAAAAAATAAATTGTAACATAATGAAAAATATAAAGAATTTCGATAATATTAACCCATTTTCCAACAATATATGTACATTAGCACAACCAATATATGATGTTGGAAAATATACTATGCACTAAATGAGGGAATATATTTAGCTTCCAATTAATAATATTGAAAATAATCAACAAAAAAAATAGAAAAATTTATAATAAAATATTAAAAATAAATTATATTTTAAAAATAGCCTAATTTACATATTTATATAAAAATATATTCATACAATATATAAAATAAAATAAAAATTATTTTAAATAAATTTATGAATTTGCAAAGAAAAAAATAATTTAAAATGAAAATTAGCATAGAAAGTAACATTTAAAAATGTAGAAAAGAAAAAAACAAAATTATTGAAAGAAAGTTATATTATTTATATAAACTATTGATAAAGAAATTAAATTAAATATTATTATGTACCCCGAATTATGAATGAGAAATTAAGTTACGATTGTAAAGGGGAACAATTGTCATATGTTGTTTCTAATACTTTTTGTAATAAAATAAAGTGCTAATTAAATAAAAAAATTTGTTTACTTTTTCAATTATTGTATATACCAACAAAAAATATTTTAAGAATTTTTCTGACTAAAATAAGAAATCGTGTAAGTATAATTTGAGTGAATTGTGAGATAGCACTAGAGATCAATTCAGCACATAGTAAGAATAAATTAACAGTGTATTCAGTTCGACACTAAGCTTTCAGAAAAAATGGGTCGGAAAAGCTGTCAAAAAGTTTCTGCAAAATACTCACACATGTTAATGAACTAACGACTGCACTGCTTTTTCCTTAGATTATAGAAAAACTGAATGTCCAAAAGAACGCACATACATGCAAAATAACAGAAACGGCGTAAATCAGTAGGGGCCAATTTTAAATTACCATTAAAGCTTTATAAAACACTTTATTTTCTAAAATAAAAATGTCCTATTAACTATTATCAACATTTGTATAAATACTTACTTTTTCGTTAATACTTTAAAAAAGATAAAAACCACACTTTCATTTGCACTTTCTAATAAGTGCCAAAATAGCCACTTGAAAAACAAAAAAAGTATGCAAGCATTTCGGTATGCTACCACTTGCACTGAGAATGGCGTTTTTTAAAATTCTCCGAAAGTCTACAAAATTTATGAAATAAATAATAAACCTAAAATACAATTTCCATTTCATATCAAAACATATGCACCAAAAATAAAAATTGTCTGTCGTTGTGTTTAAATTCTATTTTTGTTTCAAATAAGTGAGGTAAAATTAATATAAATTATGCTTTTAGAATTCAAAAAATTTCTTTTACGAAAACTAGATATCAGTGGGTATCATGTCTACATAAAAAAATCTAAACAAAAAGTATGCAAGCGGTACGATATTTCGCCGCTTTTGCAATTATCCGACCAGAAAATTGCGTATACCTATATGAAATTCTGACATACGGCCCTATACAGGTATTCCTTAATCTAAGGCTTTTTCATTCATTAAAATTAGCTGACATTTGGCAATTTAACAGCATTTCGTTTTAGTACCAAGATGCATAACCAGATGTCACTATACGTTATTAATAATTAAATTTTATTTATACAATTTTCCTTAATTATTGCTTGTTTTTTTTTTTTAATTTTTCCTTTTATTCCGGTTTTTAATAAACAGTATTTTTAAATTGCTGTAAATTAATTTCGAATTGTTGCTAGTTCAACAAAATTTTTAGTTCAGCAAATTTGGCGCTGTTGCTGCGCTTTTTGACAGTGTGTATAAGAAATGCCACCACGTGTTATTCAATCTGCTTGGGGTATAAAATAATATTAAGAGTTGCTGTGTCGTATAGATATAAGCTAATATTAGTTTTATTTTTTTATGGAAAACTACAACAGTAAAAAAATGACGTATAAATTCATTTTCGGGAAAACTAATCCATTCTTTTTTCGCTAGAAGGCTCTCGTAAAGTATTTATCAAACAAGTTCAGAAAGTGACATTCCGTACTTAAAAAAAAATTATTTTACGGTTTTTTTGATTGTCGATTCAGTTGTAAGTTATAGTGTGTAAAAGGTGGAAGTTTACAAAGTGTGTAAAGGTGGTGAAAATTTGGTATATTTTACAAGTTTCCTTTAATAAAGGCGAAAATGTAAACCAGGCGGCTAAAATTGTGATTAATGTTTATGGACCTGATATTGTCAAAGCCAATTACACGCAATTTTGTTCCCGTATTTTCGATGTTAAAAATACAGCTCACACAGGTAGACGCGAAAATGTCGATGAAATTATTTGTATGTTGGTAGTCGTACCATCGTCCCAGGAACTAAAGATCGACCAGACAACAGCTTTAAACCGTTTGAATAAAGCTGGATTCAAAAAGAAGCTCGATGTTTGGGTGCCACACGAATTTGCATAAAAAAATATGATGGATCGAAGCCTTAGCCAAATGAAATAAAATCAACCCATTTCTTAAACGGATGGTAATTGAAGATGAGATATGGGTCACATACGACAATATTTTGCGAAAACGGTTTTGGTCAAAGTACGGTGAAGTGGCTCAAACGGAGGCTAAACATGGACTAACTGAAAAGGAATAATCTACTATGAACTGCATCCATATAGCTAAACTCTAAATTCGGACCTCTACTACCAACAATTGAACCGTTTGAAGCTTGCAATTGACCAGAAGTGGCCAATATTGGCCAACACGAGAAGTGTTGTATTCTATCAGAACAACGCATAGCCAAAGACGTCTATAGTGACTCGCTGGAAATTCAAGGAGCTTGGTTGGGTAGTTTTGATGCATCCACCTTATAGTCCGGACCTGGCACAAAGAAATAACCATCTTTTTTTATAATGCAAGGTACTAAAAAAATAAAATTACAAATAATTTTAGTTCGTATATAAGAGGTCTGTTCAAAAAGTATCGCGAATATTGAAATTCCGCGGGTTACGTATACTCGATTTTCGATTTTTGGTGGCGTTATGTTGGTACTCATGTCTCTCACTTATGGCGAAAAGTTCGGCCACTTTAAATGTTCAGTTAATTTTTGACAGCTGCTTGGCTTGCCATTCCAAAAAATGGATCACAGAATCTGTTTCGGGGACAAGAAAAAGTCACAGGGGGCCAGATTTGGGGAATACGGTGGCCGCGGCATTATTAGTGTGTTGTTTTTGACCAAAAATTCGCGCACAAGCTGAAAAATTCACAACGCGTGAGCAGGTGCGTTATCATGGTGCAAAAGCCAATTATTGTTCTTCCACAAATCCGGGCCTTTCTGGCGGATTGCTTCGCGCAACTTGCGCATAACTTGCAGCTAATATTCCTTATTGACCGTTCTACCCTATGGCAATAACCACGCGCCTGCAACCGAAGAAAACTGTAAGCAAAACCTTCACATTCGACCTTTTCTTCTCGGCCCTCTGAGAACATTTTCTCACATCTTCTCGGCCCTCTGAAAACATTTCGTACTACCTATAAACTTATAGGTTGCTTCGGTACAAGGTAGCTTCACCCCACAGTCAACATTCGGAATGCGTCCGTGCAATTAATTTTGTTTTTCACACAAAATTTGATGCAGATTCTTTGATCCATTTTTTGGAATGGGCAAAAATCGAAGATGAGCCAAAACACGTGCAAGCAAAGCAGCTGTCAAAAATTAACTGAACATTGAAAATGGCCGAACTTGTCGGCATAAGTGAGAGACATGAGTACCAACATAACGTCATAAAAAAATCGAAAATCGAATACACGCAACCCGCGGAAATTCAAAATTCGTGATACTTTTTGAACAGACCTCGTATATAAGGTGTAGTAAAAAGTAATCCATTATTTTGCCAATAGATGGCTTTAGGAGTCTGTATCTCCCGTTTTAAAACGGGTTGCAATAGATGTCGTTAGAAAGATAAGATTTCGTACTAAAAAAGGTTCTCATACAGTTTTGTGATTACTTGACTCAGTATTTTTTTAGCACGCGTCAAAGATGGACACCAACAAAGAGAAAATACGCCATATTTTACAGTTTTTCTTCGATAAAGGCGAAAACGCAAGCCAGGCAGCTGAAAATGTGAATAGTGTTTATGGTCCTGATACTGTAACACCCAATCACGTGCAATTTTGGTTTCGTCGATTCCGTTCCGGTAGTTTTGACGTCAAAGATGCACCACGCTCTGGAGGGCCAATTGTCGAAAATGTCGATAAAATAATAGAAATCGTCGAGTCCGACCGTCACGTAAGCACTGTTTCGATTGCCCAGGACCTAAACATTGCACAAAAAAACGTTTGGAACGACTTAAATAAGGCTGGATACAAAAAGAAGCTCGATGTATGGGTGCCACACGAGTTATCGCAAAAAAATCTCATGGACCGAATTTCCATCTGCGAATCGCTGCTGAATCGTAACAATATCGATCCATTTCTGAAGCGGATGGTTACTGGTGATGAAAAGTGGGTCACTTACAACAACGTCAAGCGACAACGGTCGTGGTCAAATCGCGGTCACCCGGCGCAAACGGTGGTCAAGCCAGGATTGACAGCCAGGAAGGTTTGTCCAATAGGGACGAGGGTTTCTATGAGAGAGGCATTATGAAATTACCTCCAAAATGCTACAAGTTATCGAACAAAACGGTGCATATTTGACCTAAATCGTATCATTCTATCTATGCTAAATAAAACTTTCAATTTAATGCAAAAATAATGGATTTCTTTTTACTACACCTAATATAAATCCTCGAAAAAAATAATTAAGCTCTGAAGCATGAAAACAGTAAGAGCTCCTGGAAAAAAGCTTTTTACACTTAAGAAAGAAGATCAGAATATAGTAAGATCAATAAAAACTAACGCACAAATAATGGACAAAAATATGAATTAAATAAATTGAACGGAAGACATTAAAATGTGTAGAAAATTAGTGGTTCGCATACTTAAAGAATACATATCAGTAGTAGGTCTAGGCCGGTTCTGGAACACTTTTACAAAAATTATTCTGTCCGGATCCGTCAGATTTGCTGCATTGGTGTGAGGTTTGTATAAAAGACTGGTGCAGTAAAAAGCTTACACCAATGAAACAAATTTGACGCAACACTCAGACGCATGCTGCAAATTTGACGGAGACTTTTACTGATTCTGAGCGCAGGCCTTTTAAGTCTTTTACTAATGCTTTACTGCTGCTGTAAATGGCTCACACCAATGCAGCAAATTTGACGCGATACTCTGACGCATGCAGAGAATTTGATGGATCCTACAACTCCTATCGTTCGACTAGGCCTACAACTCCTATCGTTCGACTATCTCAAAGAGTGAATTATTAATGTTCCTGCAATGTGTAATTTACAATAGTTTCGGTATTTCTCCTTAAAAAAATTTCAAATTCAAAATTTTTTCATAATATTATTTTTCTTTGAATTTCTGTTGGGAAAAAAATAAAAAAAAACAGTTTTGTTCTTATTTGTATAACGTTTAAAAATGGTGTAAAAAAAGTTGAGTTTTTATGAATAAAAATTAAAAAAAAAATGAAATTTTAAAAAATTCTCTAATACCATTTTCTAATTTATTTATAATTTAAAAAAAAAAATTATTTAAACATCTATTTAATTAAAATTAATAACAATATTATTTATTCAGAATTAAGTATTTCATATTCGAAATTTATTTCGAACTCGCTTAAAAGTTGAAGGATATTCTAGCATTAGACAATATTCCACAAATTTAATAATTTTTTAATTTTCTTATTTTTATGGAATAATATTGTAAATGATATATGGTACAATCAAAAAGACTCCAATAATATGTTACTGACACTGTACCATTTTGCTAAGTTAAGTAGTTTAATTTGTGTTTGTTGAAGTATAAGTTCAATAATTTTACAGCTTTTACTTACTCATTTTTTGTATAATCTATACGTCAAATGGTCTTAAGCTGCCTGGGGCTTAGATTATAGATGAACAAAATACAAAAGACTGTCAAAATCCTGTACTTATCTTAAGGCATAGAATTTTATTTGAGAACCTTACGAAATAGTATGTGAATTGCTAGTGGCATACGTTTCTGTAAATAATACAATTCATATTGTATATATTTTCCATTATTATATAAACAAACGTTGAACCAAACCAAATGTAGGTTAATGCCTGCAGATGGCACAACAATCGATATCTTCCATCAAAAATGTAAATATCACATTTTTAAAAAGACATACAAAAATAAAACAATATTAAGTTTTCTTTAAGTTTAATATATTATTTTTTACAAAAATTTAAAGAATTTATATATTTATTAAATAAATTTTATTGTTTTAACTAAAACTCAATAGATGGTGTTATATTTGTATGAGACTAATTGCTCTCGGGGCATCTCTTATAAGTAGTGAAAAATTCTGTTATCTTATTTTCTAATGTCTGATGGGAATGGAATAAATATTTTAACAAAAAACTGGTCAAAATCTATTTGTATAAAAAAAAGGTAAAAATAGAAGAATAAGTGGATGTAATTGATTCTCTAAAAAATAATATTTATTATTGATTCAAATGATTGATGTCTAATTCATGAATACAAGGATTTATCCCTTTTTTAACCTGAAATCTCTTACAATACGGTTAAGTCTATTTAATTGGTTTGTTTTTTTCCGTTCAAGTATAATTTCTAATCAAGTCTGCAAAAATCAGCACGTTTCGCAAATAATTTAAGATTTTTTAGTAAAAATAACAAGAAAATATAAACAGTATATCTGATGTAGAAAAATAGAAATGGAAAAATACAGACCAAAATTGAATGAATAGAATTTTACGAGTACAATGCCTTTTGAATGGATGAAACTGATTAAATTTTCCCCCAAAAATAGAATCGATTTTTTTCCTCAATCAAGTGCAAACAATTGATTTATATCGTTTTGGATCTTGGAGACATTTTATTAAGGTGATATTTTTCTGAATTCTGTTGTAAATTGATTGATGGGCAAAAATAAGAAATTGTTTAGTTGACGTTGTAAAATGTTTAAGAAATACAAGTTAACTAATTTTTTGTCCTAACTAGAAATAAATTTGTTCTGAAGAAAAATGGGAAAAAAATATGGACCTAACACTTGGTTCTCACAAACTTATAAAACTAATACAAAATTTAAGAATATATAAACAATTTTCTGAACGTGTTCTTGATTCTATTAATTGAATTGAATATTTCTTTATAAGTTAAGGTAAAATCGATTTCATATATGCGCAAATTCAAACTGTAGATTAACATTTATATTATTGGTGAGATTACGTTATTTAATCAAGATATAAAAAAAAGAGTATGTCTGAAATTTTGATATTAATTTGTAAAAATACAATTGCCGTGAGTGTTAAGAAAGAATTTGTTATTTAGTGGAAAAAATTACTGAAACCTTACAACAGTGAAATAGTTTTTGATGCAACGCCATCTACTTTTAATGGAATGCCTATAATTTTGGACTTACTTATGACTTGGATTATAGAAGAACTGGATAGGCCTTTACACAAAAATTTTCTTCAAATTTTCTTCTTTCGTAAGAACTCACACACTTGCAAAATAACCGATCACAAAATACTTCACTGTTGTGAAAAATAAAACTATTTATGCAAATGTATTACTTTATAACCACTCATTCATAAACTATTTAAAATTTAATAAAACCGCACTTAAACTTTCACTTTGCGATAAGCATCTAAATATCGACATTCATGGAGAATGGCGTATATTAAAACTCTTCGAAAATCGTGAAAATTAAAGCGCTTGATATTTATAAAAAAAAAATAAACCTAAAATACAATTGCATTAAATACTAGATCATTGGAAAAAAAATATGGCCTTTTATGTTAAGTTGGAATTCAATAAATTTCTATTACGAAAACTAGATGTCAGTAAGTGTCATGTCTACATAATAAAATCTACACAAATATATGCAAGCAGTACGATTTCTCGCCGCTTTTGCAATAATTTAGACAGAAAATTACGTATACATATACGAAAATCTAACGTTTGGGCATATCCAGGTATTCAAGACTTAAGGTACTTAACGATTATTTGATCGTTAAGTACCCTAAGTCTTGAATACCTGGATAGGCCCAAACGTTAGATTTTCGTATATGTATACGTAATTGTATACGTAATTTTCTGTCTAAATTAGACTGCAACATTACTAGTAAACTATTTGTCTGACAAAATCTGTGCAACCAAGTGATCACACTTTGGCATTATTATCAGAACATTTAAAGGAATTTGCACATTGTCATATGGTAAAATTTATAACTAAATATTTATGTAAGGAATTCACTAATGCTTTCAAAAATATATTCCGTTAAAATTGTAACAACATATAATTTTTTATTCATGCACGTTATTTTCAGAAAAATTTAAATCGCATAATTCACTATTTTATTGTACTACAATAAACAAAACAAAGAGCTGTCAAGCAAAAGCTACATGACATTGTTATCTGACAATGAGTGCATACATTTTTCATTTGCATTTATATTTATTACAATTTTACAAATTTTATTTGCAAATTGATGAAATTTGGCAATCAAGACATATTATATAATTTCCAATTATAATATTTTTACATTAAATATGAGCACTAACAATTAGATGCGATCGAGTTATCGTATCAAATCAGCAGTTATCTGTCAAAGTTCTGATTTAGTAAAGATGGTCGAAAATAAATTAAAAAATTATATTTCGCTGATGCTGTTTTTCACTTAATAGTTGTATTAAATAGCGTATTTTTACTTATAGTTTTATTAAATTTGGTAGACACAATTCCTTCTACTAAAAATTGATTTTTTTTTGTAAAAAGACTTGTGTTTTGAATGAAATTGGAGCTCCGGTGACAGATAAGAGGCATTTTTTAAAAACATGACACATAAGACTTAATATACCCTAAAGACAATGCTATTCTGAGGATAGGTTTCAGCGACAATGTTATTTTACGCAATTTACCTCTCAATTAACCTTCAAGATATTTGTTGTGATAGTTGCAGGTTTATTCGAAAAAGTGGACAAGGATTTGTCCGATCGGATCAGTTTCGTTAAGAACATCTTAAATGACCATAAAACCGAAACGTTTTTTTTTAAATATTAATTCTAAAATACTTATATTATGAAGATATCTTTGAAAACATTGATAATATATATATGAACTATATGTAATTTTAGAAAACGATACCGTTAAATTGACGATACGATTTGGCAACAGTGTAATTTCAGTCAATGGACAAATCAATTGACGTATAAGATCCTGATACCGCCCGATTATTTTTTATTTGTGAAATCATTCCTGTATGCTGACAAACCAAAAGTAATTAATGCTTTGGAAGCCAGTATTGAATTAATTATAGCGGAGATTATCTCGAAAGATTGAGCCAATCGGATGAATGTTGTGAAAAATATTCGAAATTTGTCAAATTTTAATTTTTTATTGATTTTTCTTTAAATCAATAAAGTTCTGATTTTTTCAAAAGTTATCCAGCTTTGAATGGATGATCATTTATCTACTAAATTATAGAAATTCTAACAAATTCTTTTTATAAAAACAGTTTTAAGCGCAACATGCTAACTTAGAGCTTTATTAAATAAGAACATCTCTCTATTGAAATAAAAATATGATTTGATATATCAATAAATACAGTAATACCCCATGTTACGTACACTCGTTTTACGTACACTCGCACTTACGTACATCTAATTTTAGTCCCCATTTGCCCATTATACGTACAATGATTCACACTTACGTACAAGTACATTTTTTTTTACTTATAAAAAAATTTTATTAGTTATCGATAATGCTCCCGGTCATCCGCAAAATTTAGGCAACGATAATATTCGAGTTGAATTTTAACCTCCAAACATCACATCTATCCTTCAACCCATGGACCAGTGTGTTATCGCGTCATTTAAACTGAACTATTTAAAAAAAAACATTCAGTAAATTATTGCTGCAATTGACAGTAAAGAAAGTTCAGGTAGGGAAGTTTTAAAAAAGTTTGGGCGGAATACAATATTTTAGATTGCATAAAAACAATTCGAGACACCTGGAATGATATTTCAGTTTCTACAATGAAAGAGGCCTGGAATAAATTATTTCCGCAGGAGACAAAAGATAGGGAATATTGCGAAGATAATAACGCTGAAATCATTTGCAATATTATAGATATGGCGCAACATCTAGAGTAAGAAGTAGATTCAAATGATGTAGTTGAACTTATAGCATCCTATGATGAACCTCTCAACAATGAAAATCTTTTAGAATTAAATGAACAGATACAACCTGAAAATTTAGTATGCAATGTCGCAGAAAAATCCACTTAATCTGAAGGACTAACATCCAAAATTTTATCAGATGCTTTCCAATGTTTTCAAAATGGAATGGCTCTTTTTGAAAAATACGATCCAGATTTTGAGAGGAGTTTAAAGGTTAACAAAGATATTATGGACGCATATAATTATACAGGGAAATGAAAAAACATAGTAAACAAAGCTCTTTAAGCCTCTGCGCAAAAATTTTGTTCAAATTTTTTCGAGATTTTTTTGCTACAAAAACTATATCACCTAGCTCAAAATCAAAAGAAAATCGTAATTTGGTATCCACTTCAGGAAGTCGCAAGACTTTTTCAATAAGTTCATCTAAATCTCCTGACTCACCAGCAAAAAAGCGTTTAGCGGTTGATTAAACCACTTATGAAGATGATACATCATTGTCTACGTCATCGAGCAATTAAATTTGAATTACAACATTATACCAGTTGAATTCTATATTTAAATATGTAGTACATATTGTGGAATTTTGAAGTTTATGTTTATTTTTTAAGTTTTGTTTAATATGTATATGAATTTGTTTTTTTTTTTTTAATACACGTTAAATATAGCATAAAAAAATATAAACGTATGAAATAAAAGTGTAAAACTACATACCATACATATATCCCTCTTTTTCTTTTTATTTATATATTGTACTTATTGTTTTTGTTTGTTTCAAACATATTATTCATCAATAAAAGCAGAAGATTCGCTTTACGGACATTTTTGTTTTACGTACACGCTCCGGTCCCAAAATGTACGTAAGTGCGGGGTATTACTTTACACATATTCAGTCTAAATATGCTTTTCGGCTGTTTTATGTTTTATTATTGTAATATGATCAATTTTTTATCTAATTACACGTAAAATAATTTATTAGTAAAACTTAGATTTGCTTACCACCAAATTTTGTATTTTCTTCTAAATAATTTAAATAAATGCTTAACAAAATTAATATAATTTTTAATAAACAATAATTTATCTAACTTTATCATTCATTCATTGATTTTTATATTTTTCTACAAATTAATTTGTTTGAATTCAATTTTCTTAAACATATAAAAATTTGCATTAAAGCAATTATAACATTTTCGAAAATATACAATAAACACTTGATAAAAAATTCTTTCACTTGAATTTTTAGCAAATGAATTTTTTTAAATATCTTCAAAAATTATCAACATATTTTTTACAATTCTAACTGGTTTTCGAATAAGAGTGATATGATTTCTTTAAAAAAAAAACACTCTAATTATTAAGGAAATTCAAATGTTTTTTATTTAATGTGAAGTACAATCGATACAATTAAATTCTGAATAAAACGTCATTCAAATGGCTTCCACGATTTCTTTTGCAGCAATGAATGTGATGAAACCAATTTTCAAGCACTTTTTCCACTAAATCAAGTCGTATGTCATGAATAGCATGTTCAATATTGACTTCTAAAGCTTGAAGAGAGTTTGGTTTATTGCTAAAAACTAATAACTTCAAATAACCCCACAAGAAATAGTCTAATGGTGTTAAATCACAACTTCTTGGAGGCCATTCAATGTCACAATTTCTTGAAATAATCATTCAATTGTCAAGATCAATTTCTTCCAATTTCGGCTATAAAAAGTTGATTATCATCGATCTACACATATACCGCTCTTCATGGACAGTAACGGTGTTACCAGCTTCATTTCGAAAGAAGTACGGACCGATGGTTCCAGTAGACCAAAAACCACACCAAACTGTCAATTTAGGTGAATGTAATGGGTGTTCATGAATAATATGTGGATTTTCTTCACACCAGAATCGACAGTTTTGTTTATTTACCGAACCACTCAGATGAAAGTAAGCCTCATCCGAGAAGATGATTTTCTTAAAAAAATCGTTATCGTTTTCAAGTTGTTCCAAGACAAAATCAGCAAATTCACGACGTTTACGGTGTTCCAATGGCTTCAGTTCTTTAGTGAAAATAATTTTATATGGATACAAGCCCAAATCCTTTCTCAAAATCCGCCAGGTTGTGGTTTGAGACCGTCCCAATTCTTGAGAACGTCTTGGAATCGACAAATTGCGGTCTTCAGTAACACTTGCCTGAACGGCATCAATATTTTCATTACTTTGAGCGGTTCTTTATCTTATTGGCACTTGAACAATATGTTAAGAAAATGTACGCTCGAAATTTTTAACAATTCGACGAATAGCGAGCAGAGTTGGACGATTATTACGACCATAAAATGGCAAAAGTGCACGAAAAGTTGCAATTAGAGAACGATTATTTTGATGATAAAATTGAATAATTTGTAAACGTTGTTCTTGCGTATTTCTCTCCATGATAAAATTGTAAACATTACTGAATACAATGAAGAAAAAAACTGACCGATCATGACATATTACAAATGGCCGAAACGTCACTTAGAAATCATATCACTCTTATTGGAAAACCCTATATATAGCCAAGATTTTATTTTATTTGATTATCTTAAAATATCACAATAAATTTCTTCAAGCAACAAATCTATCTCAAGGTAACTAACTATAAATGAAAATAAATTCTAATCGATTCAATTGGAATTAAGGGATGATTGACAAATTCCTTTCGATTTATTTACGTGGCTAAACTTTATTTCAGCCATTTTTATTTATATCTCAAATTATATAAAATAATGAATAATTAAATATAATGATGGCTCAATCCAATACGTGTTAGGTGATTTGCGATTCAATAATTCTTTAAATCGAATTAAATTGCAGCATACAAAAAGATTTTCTATGAAATCACTTAGATCCATTTAGATTTATTGGAATTTACAAAAATTTAGTCCATACATCCACATATATTATTTTTTCTATTTCATTGTCGGATCGATTATAGATTATCTTCTCTTTAACAATTTAAAAATAAATGCAAATAAAATTGGAAATTTTTTTAGGAAAAGCCTTTATACGATGAATAAATATTCAATTTAAATAATGTATAACGAAATTTAAATAATCAACTATTAAATTTAAAAATTATACAAAATATCCTTTCTTACCTTGAAATTAATATATATTTTTTTCTGTGCAAAAAATAGTACACAGTAAAATAATCAATAAATATTTGGCTATATAAAATATGGTATTTCGTATCGTCTTTAAATTGGTTAAAGTTGAAATTGTAAACAAATCCCTTAAAATTTCATTGGTTTATTTACTGTTGATAAACATGTACTTGTAGGTGGATGAGGATGATTTGTAGTCAGATTTGATTCTCAACCGCATACGAATTGAATATAATTCGATAGAAATACAGTTTTCCATTCACGTATCAGAAAAGGTACAATGGAAACTAAAGTCATCAAATCAAGAGGATATAGGGAAATCCTTATGGGAAAATCCGAGTATGATATTCGAATCAACGTAGAACCGAAAATCTTTCTGTAAAGCTTTCATCCCAGCTTCTTGAGCAGTTATTCTAACACATCCAAAACGGAAACGAAATTTGTCAACGCTTTCCATTTTTCTTCTATCTCGATTGTCATTTTTTTCCTTTAGACTTTATTTTTTTTTGTTGTTGTTGCTTTTTTACATTTCTTATATTTTATATTATTTGCAAGACATCATCGTATTAATCCTAACCATGAGTAATAGGATTTCAGACACAATTTATTTGATAGCAGTTTGCGCTTCTGAGATATAGAAAGAAATCATTCAGTTTAGTTTGTGTATAGTATATAAAAATAAACACCCCCCATTAAATATACATTCCGAGGGAAAACTCATTTATTTACATTTACGTTTTCGTCCTCTATATTCGTTTTACTTTTTGCCGAATTTAATCGGATTTGGTAATTACTCTTAAGGGTGACTTATCACATAAGCCATGAATTTCAATAGAAAAAAATGTACTAATTAAGATTTTTGGTGATAACATTCAAAAGTTATATAATATTACAACGAAAAATTTGCCTGCATTTTTGATTATATTTATTAAATTATAATTAAATTATATAATTTAATAAATATTAAATTATTAAATGCAAAATTTAAGCAGCCCTTAAGCATTCACTCAACCATAATAGCTAAACTTAAAATAGTCAATTGTTAAAAAGGTAAAAAAAAATACTATTTCCAGGATCGTTTAAGACTAGAATTTTGTATCCTGTCGCATTTTTTGAGTAGAATCTCGCATATAATTTTTTAAACCTATTTTTTTTTTAAATGGTTAGGTTTTCAATCCTTCTAAGACGATAAAATATCAAATATTCACTATAAAGTTATTGATTTTATTTACCAATAGAAGAAAATATTTTTAATTGAATAATTTCCAACTCAGAGGCTTATTTGAACTGACACTTTCCAAGCTAATGTTCTGTTTACAATTTTATTCAATCAACCTAATTTTTTTTGCACAGAAAATTAAAAATTGAAATATTATTTTTTTTAAATAGCATAAAACAAAAATCGAATTTAGCGAAAATTCAAAATTGAAATTTGTCCAAGTTTTACTTATGTACATAATAAGTACAATTCTTAACAAAAATTGCTCTATCGGAGGCTCCAATTTTTTCCTATTATAAATGTATCTAATTTAGTCATTTAGAATACAGATAAAATAAGTTGGTCTTGGCAAATGATTAAATCTAGTTTTTACAACGACAGAGCAATCAATAATATATTGCGTCATTAAATAAGCTCTGGACTCGTCCATCGTCATGTAGAGAATCCATTATACTTCGAAGGACATTTTCTCGAAAGCTATTAAGAGTTTGCAATTATATTCACTGAGGACCCAAGGCTTCGAAGCATATATGGTGACTGGCAAGACAACAGTCCTGTATAGCAGTAACTTCGGAGGGTTGTATGATTAATACCTGACCTCAACAAGAGATGGTGCTGTTATTATTAAAACGCATTTCCCAGGAACCCTATCGAGCAGCTCCGTCATCTAGTTTGCAAGTGACAGTCATTTAAAGTAAACAGCTTTTGTGATTTTACGATAATGGGAGAAATTGACTATGAAGAAATGATGAAAACAAACGGCGAGGTAAAAGCGAAACTTAGAGAAGTTTATGCAGACTCTGCACCTTTGTTATCGATCAGAAAATATTGGACAGGCATCAGAAACTAGTAAATAAATCCACGATAAGGTGATAAATTATTAAAGAGTTGAAGTGAGTGATAGAACATTTGAACAACATATTTAAGCATGTGATTGCTTTCATCAGAATAGGTTGATTCATAAATGTTGACAAAACATGAATTCATCACAACACAGTAAAGACCAAAGAATAGTCCGTAGCAAACCGGCGCCAAAAAATTGCAAGGCAACTTTATCATCCAACAAAATCATGGCTTGATAATCCATGTTGATTACCTTCATAAGGCGAATATTATACCAACTGGATGGTTTCAACGATCCTATAAAAGGAAAATATCCGCAATTGCCTTTCATCTTAAACAATCCACGTGTCATCGTCATAGCAAAATTCCATAAGTTAGGATACGAATTATTTCTTCATCCACCAAATTTTCCAGATTCAGTCCCCAACAATTATTTTCAATTTCCGAATATAAAAAAAAATAGCTCAGTAAGAAAAGAGTTGATTCAAACGATAAGGTGATTGCTGAAACAAACGCTTATATTGAAGGGTTGGAGAGATCGTAATTTTTAGATGGGATAGAAAAGATAAAAAAATGTTGAACTTATTGCATCGAGCTAAAAAGAGGTTATATGAAAAAAAATAAAATGAATTTTACAAACAAAAAGGTTTTCTTCTTCTTCTTGTCAAGGGCAGGTATTAATCATACAACCCTTGTATACTGAGATCTTATCAAACTGACTGAAATAGGCTCAGTTGGCTATCGGTAGGCGTGCGTGAATTTCTCCATTTATGCTAATGGCGACTATTATCTTTGACCTCAGATGGGAAAATGGTATAACTCTTCCAAATAGATTGTCCCCTATCTGTATGTGACCAATGCTAAATTTCATTTATCATCCCGATGCTTTTAGCATTAGCAGAATTTGAACTGATGGTGATAGCCTACGAGTATTGGGCATTTGACAATACTTGATATTCAACGCTGTTTAAGACACAGACTAAATAGTAAAAAAGCACAGACACTCTTCTTCTATACATTTTCGTTTCAATCTGTCTTAGTCGATCAGCGGACCAGCCATGACAGATTTGCTCAGATATAATAAGTTGTGAAAATCTAAGAAATTTCATTATAAAATAAGTACTAAATAAATTTTGAAAAAATTTATTCTCTTTCAGTTGCTTTTGGATATATATCTTCAGAGAAGCCATTTAGTCATTAATTATTTTTCTTAAACTTTTTACATAACCTAAAAGAACATAAGAAAATCGAAAAAGTTCAGATACTCCTTGGCACTTTGTTTCGCTATAATTGACTTTCTTATCGCATAAATTCTATTAAAATATACTTGATTTTTCATAATAATCTATTGTAATATAGTACAAGTAAAATTAGTTAGCGTAATAATGGAAAAAAATGAAATTTTCCATAAATTAAATAAATCTTAATTGAATAGATAATTTTGAATAGTCATTGATAATTACTATCAGTTTGAGTGAATAAATAGTATTTTTTTTAAAGTAAAACTACTATATTCAGTCTCATTCATAATAAGTAATGCACCAAAGTCCATATACTATTGTAATTAGAAATTTATTATCAAATACTAATTGTCTAATGTCTAGACAGATCAATGCTAACTTTGCCGATTAAGTATTTTTTTCTATTTCTTCAAATATTAAGTCGAAAAGTGTGCATGCATATTTTATCAAAGACTAATTTCTACTATTGTAAATACCATTTAAAGATTTCGTTTTATTTTTGTTTTCACTAGATGAACACATAATATAATTTTTGATTTTGCATAAGATATGATTTCTGTAATAAAAGATAAAGTTCTGTTATGTTTAATCAAAATCATTTTTGTTTATTTTCTTAGGTAACGAACAATTGTTCTTTTTTGAATACACACCTTAAGTGCACTTTAACAGACATTAATTAATTAAATATAAAAGCTTTTAATTTCTACTATAAGAACAATTTTAGAATAAGTATTTTATTATTTTAGTATATAAATAGACTAGTTATTTTGTAGAAAATTACCTTATAGAGTTAAATAATACTTTTAATTTAATTAGTAATGATAATAGCCCAAATGCGATTACAATGGCGAAATATCAGATTAGTAAGAAAAATTCAGAGAAAATTATCTCAGAATATTTTCACTCTAATTTATTATTAAATATATAGGTAGTATGTACATTCAAACGTAGAAATATTTATAAAGTTAAGAACAAAATGTAGCACTTTTAGAATTTCGTTATTAATTAGTTACAATTCATTTAAGAAGAATTTATTAGATGCAAAATTAAATAAGCCAATTACGCTATATGGTCTTAAGTTTAATTTAACCAATTAAACAGACCAATATGATTTCCCCTTTCATAATACTTACAGTGGGTATTTGTTTATTTTTTTTTTGACAATTAAATTTATTTTTAAAACTATTTAATTTTACATTTATTTAAAAATATTATTTTTAAAAATTTACATTTGAAAGAAAAATCAAATAGAAAATATTCTTTTTACGAGTATATGATTTGAAAGGTTATACTTTTTTTTTGTCATTAAGGTTTAAAAACAGTTTTTGAGACATGACCACCTTAACTGGGGTAGTTCTGATTAGCCCAAAATTTTTAACCTCTTTTAGTGTAAATCTGGGCATATATCCGTAATAATTTGGTTAATATTTGTTTCTCGGACGTTAATTGTTGCTGATTTGTCAGTACAAACCAATGAATTCAAATATTCCCACAAGAAAAAATTAAGCGGTATCAGGATCTTAGAGGTCGATTCAAAAATCAATAACTATGCTTATGTTAAGGTCAGCGAGGCTTCAAAATGAGCTGCAACCAAACTTATTTTCGAAGTCACCTTGAATAATTCCATTGCGTAAAAGTGCCTGCCTTCAATAAATCGATGGTTTCGCGAGATGTATGGGCATTATAGCCATCCTGTTGGAATCAAATGTGGTTCGTATCTATATTTTTTATGTTTTTTAAATACAAAAATTGAGCATAAATAGTTAACAACCTTAGACATGTGGTAGTCTGGTTTGAAGCAAATCTTATTGGAATTAAACTTCCTTACAGAAACAGGTAATAGGATATAAAAATAACTACCGGATGACATAATTTATAATTAAATAAGATAATATACTTATTTGTATAAAAAATAATGCCCAAAATTATCCTTTTTTAAAATTTAGGTACATGGTTTTGAAGTTTGCTTAAAGGATTTGTGTTTAAATCGCCGGAACCATAATTCTCTGCCGGAACCATAATTCTCTGAAATTTGATTTACAGTTACAAAGGAAAATCTTCCTTTTTTATACCCAGAGAAGCATCTTTACAATATTAATCGTCCTGACTTTGGCGGGAAGATCTACAAACATTCGAGTTCGAGTATGGCTTGGAAGATCTTGTCGCTGAATGACTCTTTATTTAGTGGCGCTTAGAATTTACATTAACAAAAAAAATTGTCCTGTGTTTATGTATAAAAGTACAAAAGTTATAATTCGACTTTATGAAAATTTAAAAATGCCAGTTTGCAAAAATATATTTTTGGGATAGTGCGTCATGTTTTGTTTTAACAGGCAAAGAAAGTTTTCGCACCTATATTAAAAAGGATTTTCGAATAAAAGTTCGAAAAAAATAGAAAAGATTCTTCTATAGATTTGCCTTCTTCTTATAGCAAGATTTAATGAACATTTTTACTATCTATTTTTACGGAAAATTTGTATAGAGCATTTTTACGGATAATGTTTATAGAAAATTTTTACAGAACGGAATATTTTTATTGGTAATTTTTACTGAAAATTTTTAATGAAAATTTTTGCAGAACGGAATATTTTTATTGATAATTTTTACTGAAAACTTTTACAGAAAATTTTTACAGAAAATTTTTACGGACAATTTTTACTAAAAACTTTTACCTGAAAATTTTTACGGAAAATTTTTACGGAAAATTTTTACGGAAAATTTTTACGGAAAATTTTTACGGAAAATTTTTACGGAAAATTTTTACGGAAAATTTTTACGGAAAATTTTTACGGAAAATTTTTACGGAAAATTTTTAAGGGAAAATTTTTACGGAAAATTTTTGCGGAAAATGTTTACGGAAAATGTTTACGGAAAATGTTTACGGAAAATGTTTACGGAAAATGTTTACGGAAAATTTTTACAGAAAATTTTTACGAAATTTTTTTTTTAAAAGATAAAGAAATTTTTCACTAATCTCAAAAAATATTTTCAAATAAAAGTTCGAACAAAAATAGAAGAGCTTTTTTATAGAACATTTACTTTCTTCTTATAGCAGGAAGGTTTACGGACAATTTTTACTATAAATTTTTACTGAACATTTTCACGGGAAATTTTTACGAAACATTTTTACGGTAAATTTTTACTAAAAATGTTTACAAAAAATGTCTACGAAAAATTTCTACAAAAAATTTTTACAGAAAATGTTTACCGAAAATTTTTATGGAAAATTTTTATGGAATTTTTTTCAAAAGATAAATAAATTTTCCACTTATTTTAAAAGGATTTTCAAATAAAAGTCCGAACAAAATAAAAGAGAGTCTTCTATAGATTTGCCTTCTTCTTAAAGCAGGAAGATTTATGAAAATTGTTTACTAAAAATGCTTACAAAAAATTATTACGTTTTTGCTTTTTAAGGAAAATTTTTACAGAAAATTTGTATTAAAAATGTTTACTGAAAAGTTTTTCTGAATATTTTTACGGACAATTTTTACAGACCATCTTGACTGAAAGATTTTATTAAATATTTTTACAGAAAATTTGGACAGAACATTTTTACAAAAAATTGTTATGGAAAATTTTTAATGAAATTTTTGAAAAGAAAAAAAAATTTTTTTTCATATATCTAAAAAAATATTTTTAAATAATAGTTCGATAAAAATTGAAGAGCTTCTTCTATAAACGGTTAACCTTCTTCTTATAGCAGAAGATAATAACATTTTTGAAGAAAATAAATTTTTGTAGAGTTTATTTACCTTTATTAATGAATTCATATATTTTTTCATATATGTAAGGTTTTTAGTACATGACTCAGAGGTGATAATGTAACGCCATGACCATGAGTCCATTTAGCGTCCTAGAAGTGTGAAGCTTAGAAGAAATCATGCATACACATATGTTGGATTGGATACCTTACTTACGATTGATTAGATTTTCGAGAGCCTAATTAAGTAGATTATTTTTAAAAATTAGAGAAATTGTTGCAACAACAAAAATTTGTAGAATCTGAAAATTAATAGAATCGCAATAGAAAACATGTTTGCTCAAGTGACGTGGAGCACAGAATAAAATTATCATTTGTTTATCGTAAAACTTCTTAAACATATCAAAATTCATCCAAAAATATCCCAAATCCTCTTACTTCCTACATATTTATCAATAACATAAACAATGTTAAGAATTTGATCTTCCCTAAAATTGTATAGATTTATATATGAAAGCTTTCAATCATTTAGTTAAGATATTTATATTCAGTAATTTGCCTTGATGCCCCCGAAAAAAAAAATAATAACAAATATCCACTTCAGAATAAAATTCCATATTACCTCATAATGCTTATTTTTAGTGTACATATTTGTTATTATTTATATAGGATATCATAATATTGTTTTGTAAATCCAAACATCACAACAAAGTCGGCATTATTACAAGTCAGAATACTCCTCCGCTCATCAATATTCAATTGAATCATCTTAAATCTATCGTTTATTTAATGGAAATATAAAATGAAGAAAAATTGTTTATCCAAAAACGATATCGATTATGGACATCATTTATAATGTACTCTACACAAAAAGTAAACATTATTTTATCCTCAAAATAATATCATAAATAGTTTAGTCTATTCTAAAAAAACACCCTCAAATTTAGTTACTTTAATAATAACAATTTTGTACTACGAGATTCTATACATCAAAATCGATACGAATTGGAATATTATAAATTAGTACACGTATACGTATATAGATAAAATTAATATAGGTATTAAAATTAGAGAATCTTAATTAAATAATTTCACTTGAATGATTGGCTATAAATTTCACTTAAATCGATTTCGTAGTCATTTCCATTCGGATTCTGCACGATCATACATAGCTAGTTAAGGATATTATTACCTTTTATTGGTATTTTCGGGAAAATTCCATCTTATTTCAGTATTAGCGGATATGACACTGTAGATTGGCTAAAAAATCATGGAGCTTAAGGAAAAAACTAAAATCATTTTCCCAATTTCATTCAGTTTTATAACGAACATACCAAACGCAATTCGGTATTTTATGAATTTTATATCATCATTTTACAAATATCCAATTTAGCAACGAAATGAACTCGTTTAAGACGCACAGCATTTCCAATTTTCCTATCCTTCCAATTTACCTATCGCCTCATGCATTTTATAAAAATCACCCAATAATATAAATTATCTCAAACCATTTATTTATCCGATTACGCTTCGAGGATACATTCATACAATTAAGGCAATATTTGTTATCCTGAGTTGATTCGTACCTTCTGGGTAAGTTTTTACGGGAAATTAGGTCATCATAAAAGTTTCTTGAAAGCTCGGAAACAAAAAAAAAACAAAAATATCAGAAAATGTTAACTAAAGGACTGAGTCTAATCAGTTATAATTGCTTATATAATATACCTTGCACATTTGGTCAGGATCATTTCCTTTTTGGGCATACATTTTTCAAAAGCACATGTTCAAATAAAAAAATTTGCTTTCGTTTTCTAAAAAATAAACTTTTTATTTGTTGAGAAAGTATTATTGCTGGAAGTAAACTTTTTTAGTACAGAACATAATATAAAATATTTACAATCTTGATTGTTAGTCAAGGTGGGCTACACTATGTGCTCATGAAAGAGATTCACAAATTATGTAAGGAATTACAGTGTTTTCCAAATGCAAAAATAATCAACAGTAGCCATGTGCTAACATTCATAATCAATTTTCACGCCATTTTCGCTCAATAACACTAAAAAAACAAAAAAACGAAAACTTGATTATTTATGCTTCCGGATCAATGATTTCTACTCAGTGTTCTGAATTGGGTAGTCAATCGCTTGTAAACATTAGTGAGTAATTTTTTTGAAATTATTATTGAAACAAATTTACATGAGGGGGAATGCCCCATTCTAATTTTTATATAAAGAACAATGTTTTAAAATTTCGATGAAAAGTCGGTTGACCAAGTGTCAAGATGATTAGATGATGTTTAAATTTATAAGTTAGGGGATGTCATGGCAGCTTATTACAAGGTTGAGTGGATTGACGGTCTAAAATGTCTCCGGGTTCATTGACATAAAACCTTTTTTTTTTAATGGGCAAAAAGTTCTTGTATGAATTAACATTGTGAGCGCTCAAATGATGTGTATTAAGGAAATTCGTGGATGTTTTCCATTTTTTTAATTATTTATGTGACATTTCTGTCATATTTCAAATAATCTAAATGTCATATTTTGCGCAAGAAAAGGTTCTTAAATGTTGAATTTTATTTTTAATCAAATTCTTTGAGTAACTCAACTACAAAATTACTGAATTATTAGAAAAAAATTTCAATTGAAACACAAATTTGTTTGAAACGTTTTTAATAATTTTTTTACTGAAAATTTCTACCGAACATTTTTACGGATAATTTTTACTGATAAATTTGACTGAAAATTTTTACTTAAAAATTTTGACTAAAAATTTTTACTGAAAATTTTTACTGAAAATTTTCACTGAACATTTTTACTGAAAATTTTTACTGAAAATTTTTACTGAAAATTTTTACTGAAAATTTTTACTGAAAATTTTTACTGAAAATTTTTACTGAAAATTTTTACTGAAAATTTTTACTGAAAATTTTTACTGAAAATTTTTACTAGAAATTTTTACTGAAAATTTTTACTGAAAATTTTTACTGAAAATTTTTACTGAAAATTTTTACTGAAAATTTTTACTGAAAATTTTTACTGAAAATTTTTACTGAAAATTTTTACTGAAAATTTTTACTGAAAATTTTTACTGAAAATTTTTACTGAAAATTTTTACTGAAAATTTTTACTGAAAATTTTTACTGAAAATTTTTACTGAAAATTTTTACTGAAAATTTTTACTGAAAATTTTTACTGAAAATTTTTACTGAAAATTTTTACTGAAAATTTTTACTGAAAATTTTTACTGAAAATTTTTACTGAAAATTTTTACTGAAAATTTTTACTGAAAATTTTTACTGAAAATTTTTACTGAAAATTTTTACTGAAAATTTTTACTGAAAATTTTTACTGAAAATTTTTACTGAAAATTTTTACTGAAAATTTTTACTGAAAATTTTTACTGAAAATTTTTACTGAAAATTTTTACTGAAAATTTTTACTGAAAATTTTTACTGAAAATTTTTACTGAAAATTTTACTGAAAATTTTTACTGAAAAATTTTACTGAAAAATTTTACTGAAAATTTTTACTGAAAAATTTTACTGAAAATTTTTACTGAAAATTTTTACTGAAAATTTTTACTGAAAATTTTTACTGAAAATTTTTACTGAAAATGTTTACTGAAAATGTTTACTGAAAATGTTTACTGAAAATTTTTACAGAAAATGTTCACTGAAAATTTTTACTGAAAATTTTTACTGAAAATTTTTACTGAAAATTTTTACTGAAAATTTTTACTGAAAATTTTTACTGAAAATTTTTACTGAAAATTTTTACTGAAAATTTTTACTGAAAATTTTTACTGAAAATTTTTACTGAAAATTTTAACTGAAAATTTTAACTGAAAATTTTAACTGAAAATTTTAACTGAAAATTTTAACTGAAAATTTTTACTGAAAATTTTAACTGAAAATTTTTACTGAAAATTTTAACTGAAAATTTTTACTGAAAATTTTAACTGAAAATTTTTACTGAAAATTTTAACAGAAAATTTTTACTGAAAATTTTTACTGAAAATTTTACTGAAAATTTGAACTGAAAATTTTTACTGAAAATTTTTACTGAAAATTTTTACTGAAAATTTTTACTGATCATATTGACTGAAAATATTTCAAATTTTTTTTTATGAATATTATTACTTAAAATTTTTACCGAAAATGCTTACTGAAAATTTTTACAGAAAAAATAAAAAACAAGTAAAAAATTTTTACTGAAAATATTTACCAATAATTTTTACCGAACATTTTTACCGAAAATTTGTACCGATAATTTTTACCGACATTTTTTATTAAACATTTTTACCGAAAATTTTTACCGAAAATTTTTACTGAAAATTATTACCAAAAACGTTTCCTGACAATGTTTACTAAAAGCTTTTATGTTTACCGAAAATTTTTACTGAAAACTTTTACTGCAACTCTTTACTGAAATTTTTTACTGAAAATCTTTTTTACTGAAAATTTTTAATTCAATAAAATAATAAAATTTTTACTTTTTAATGAAAATTTTTACTGAAAATTTTTACTGAATATTTTACTGAATATTTTAACTGAAAATGTTTATTTAAAATTATTATCGAACACGTTTACCAAAAATTTTAACTGAACTTGTAACTGAAAATTATTACTGAAAATTATCACTGAAAATTTTTACTGAAAATTTTTACTGAAAATTTTTACTCAAAATTTTTACCGAAAATTTTTACTGAAAATTTTTACCGAAAATTTTTACTGAAAATTTTTACTGAAAATTTTTACCGAAAACTTTTACCGACAATTTTTACAGAAAATTTTTACCGAAAATTTTTACCGAAAATTTTTACCGAAAATTTTTACCGAAAATTTTTTACCGAAAATTTTTACGGAAAATTACTACCGAAATTTTTACCGACAATTTTTACCGAAAATTTTTACCGAAAATTTTTACCGAAAATTTTTACCGAAAATTTTTACCGAAAATTTGTACCGAAATATTTTACTGAACATTCTTACGGACAATTTTTACTGAAAATTGAAACAATATTATTTTGATCTTCTCTTTTTCGAAGCAAATATGTGTATATTAATAAAAGCAGGTCAGTAAAATAATAATTGAATATTGTTTATGATATTAGCAGGCAATTTTTTAAGAGTTAAATATTATTTATAGTCAATAAAATTCAGTAAACGTGCTCTTAAGTGCCCGTTCCTATTTTGTCAGTTTTAGTATTTTTAGGCTCTCCTAACAGTTTGTACATTTTTTATATCCATATTTATTAAATGTCTTAATTTAGAATATTTTCCAGTAGGCCATTTATTAGATTTCTGAAAATTTCTGTGAAGGCAAACAAATTTTATGAGTTGTTAGTCTATATTATGATTGCCTTGGTCAAGATAAATGTAGGATTGGGTGGACGGTTAAAGTGATTTCGGACGATTTATTATTAAATTTTAGAAAATTTTCTCTATTCAGAAGATTTACTTATACTTTTGTATCCCAATATATAATATCAATTATATAAAACATTTGACTTTGATGCATAATTTATAATCTAAATATTTGCAAAAACTTATTTTATTAAACCGTAGCTTATTTGAATATGATAACAGATAATTGTTGACTGAAACGTTTCATCTTTAACCATTTATAATAGCTCAATAAATTAAATAATTTGAATGTAAAGTGGAAATATTATTAATATATAATATAATAGAAAAGGTTTTTCATTAAATATTTAATTCAACATTGAAACAATTTGCAAAGTGATAGATTTTCTAGACGAGCGAACATTTAAGATTTTAAGAATCTTTCGAATTTTTTATTAAATTGATTAAAAGCTACTTCTGCCTGCTGTATTAACATTACGTCACTTCTGATACTTTATACCTAATACCTTCATAAGGGATGATATTATATGATATAATCGCAACTATTTTGACTGATAAGTCATTCCATTTGAATATAATTTCTTGTGAATTACAGAAAGTGGCATATTGTTCCATATTCAATTATTGTAGTGGTATTTAGTCAAAATAAGGTAGACTAAGTAATTTATTATAAAGTATAGAATTTATCGATATAATTTGTCTGAACTTGATTATTATTTATAACAATTTAAACTACAAGAATTTTGAAAATGCGATATAACGACAAAAGAAGAGATCTAGTAGATAAAATATAAAAGTCATATTAAGAAAAGTAGAGCATGCGAGCGTGACTACAACCTATAATAAAACTATGTATTAATACGTGCATCTCTAAAAGGTTTATGCTCATAATTATGTTTATTTATGTATTATAACATTTTGAATAAATAATAGCTAATCACTTAACTGATTGTTTTCTAAATTTGTGCATAAAAATGTAAGCAAAATATCTGATTTGGAAATTTACTATTATTTTAGTAAACGTGTTCAGTCAAAACTTTTCAATAGAAAATTTTCAGTCAACATTTGTTTTTTTTCAGCAAATATTTTCAGTAAACATTTTCAGTAAACATTTTCAGTAAACATTTTCCGTAAACATTTTCCGTAAACATTTTCGGTAAACATTTTCGGTAAAAATTTTCGGTAAAAATTTTCAGCAAAAATTATTTGTAAAAATTATTTTTAAAAATTTTCTGTAAAAATTTTCTTTAAAAATTGTCTGTAAAAGAAAATTTTTCTGTAAACAATTTTCAGTAAAAATTTTCAGTAAAAATTTTCAGTAAAAATTTTCTGTAAAAATTTTCTGTAAAAATTTTCTGTAAAAATTTTCTGTAAAAATTTTCTGTAAAAATTTTCTGTAAAAATTTTCTGTAAAAATTTTCTGTAAGAATTTTCTGTAAAAATTTTCTGTAAAAATTTTCTGTAAAAATTTTCTGTAAAAATTTTCAGTAAAAATTTTCAGTAAAAATTTTCTGTACAAATGTTGAGTAAAAATTTTCAGTAAAAATTTTCAGTAAAAATTTTCAGTAAAAATTTTCAGTAAAAATTTTCAGTAAAAATGTTCAGTAAAAATGTTCAGTAAAAATAATTAGTAAAAATTTTCAGTAAAAATTTTCAGTAAAAATTTTCAGTAAAAATTTTCCGTAAACATTTTAAGTAAACATTTTCAGTAAACATTTTCGGTAAACATTTTCGGTAAAAATTTTCAGAAAAAATTATTTGTAAAAATTATTTGTAAAAATTTTCTGTAAAAATTTTCTGTAAAAATTTTCTGTAAAAATTTTCTGTAAAAATTTTCTGTAAAAATTTTCTGTAAAAATTTTCTGTAAAAATTTTCTGTAAAAATTTTCTGTAAAAATTTTCTGTAAAAATTTTCTGTAAAAATTTTCTGTAAAAATTTTCTGTAAAAATTTTTTGTAAAAATTTTCTGTAAAAATTTTCTGTAAAAATTTTCTGTAAAAATTTTCTGTAAAAATTTTCCGTAAAAATTTTCTGTAAAAATTTTCTGTAAAAATTTTCTGTAAAAATTTTCTGTAAAAATTTTCTGTAAAAATTTTCTGTAAAAATTTTCTGTAAAAATTTTCTGTAAAAATTTTTTGTAAAAATTTTCTGTAAACATTTTCTGTAAAAATTTTCTGTAAACATTTTCTGTAAAAATTTTCTGTAAAAATTTTCTGTAAAAATTTTCAGTAAAAATTTTCACTAAAAATTTTCACTAAAAATTTTCACTAAAAATTTTCAGTAAAAATTTTCCGTAAACATTTTCCGTAAACATTTTAAGTAAACATTTTCGGTAAACATTTTCGGTAAACATTTTCGGTAAAAATTTTCAGAAAAAATTATTTGTAAATATTTTCAGTAAAAATTTTCTGCAAAAATTTTCAGTAAAAATTTTCTGTAAACATTTTCTGTAAAAGAAAAATTTTCTGTAAAAATTTTCTGTAAAAATTTTCACTAAAAATTTTCACTAAAAATTTTGAGGTAAAAATTTTCGGTAAAAATTTTCAGTAAACATTTTAAGTAAACATTTTCGGTAAACATTTTCGGTAAACATTTTCGGTAAACATTTTCGGTAAAAATTTTCAGAAAAAATTATTTGTAAATATTTTCAGTAAAAATTTTCTGCAAAAATTTTCAGTAAAAATTTTCTGTAAACATTTTCTGTAAAAGAAAAATTTTCTGTAAAAATTTTCTGTAAAAATTTTCAGTAAAAATTTTCAGTAAAAATTTTCAGTAAAAATTTTCAGTAAAAATTTTCAGTAAAAATTTTCAGTAAAAATTTTCAGTAAAAATTTTCAGTAAAAATTTTCTGTAAAAATTTTCAGTAAAAATTTTCAGTAAAGATTTTCAGTAAAAATTTTCAGTAAAAATTTTCCGTAAACATTTTAAGTAAACATTTTCAGTAAAAATTTTCTGTAAACATTTTCAGTAAACATTTTCAGTAAACATTTTCAGTAAAAACGAAAATATTTATTTAAAGAAATTTCACATTCCAAATTTGTATTTGCTGAAATTGTTCTGAGCAAGTGAAGATACAAATATATTGGAAAACCGTCCAGGTTTTATTACAATACGTTACGTAGCAACTTTATAGTACCTAAACAAACGTATTAGAATTAAGTTTAAGTCAAATTATAAATTTGATTGTAACTTCCATTATTGTGTTCAAAATCTTTTGATTATAGAACAGCTTATGTTTATCTATTTATCAACAAAAAGATGATATTTCTTCCGGGGTTGAACACATTTCATAGTTTATTTATATAACCTGAAAAAGGAGTCTCATTACAGTTTTGATTTATTACATTCAGATGACTCTCAAGGATATTAAATTAGATTAATGCGGTGACGATCATGGATTATTTATTTTTTTCAGTATCCTTGAAAGTAACAGATTTAGTTTATCTATTTTTATTGCATAGTTTATCGACCAGTAAAAAGGTGGGACACTATCTTCCTGGAACAGTGCGAAGTAAAGTTTGCTTTTGATTTAATGTGAATACAATCGTGCAGATCTTAGGTTATCCATGAGACCATATTCTTATTTATAGGAAGATTCCTTAATATTTCTTTTATGGTTGGTAATAAATTACTGAAAATAATCCGTTTCAGCTCTTTAACTCTTTAGCGAAATGTCTGTCTAGCCACAGCACTTCAGAATCAACATGCTGTCTGTTCGGTACTTTAAGATTCAAAACTTTGCACTTTTATTTATTGTTTTTGCTTTAAGAGAATCGCTATAAAAGCTCCTTTTATTTTCAAATATCCTTTATTTATTTATATAATTTTCTTTCTTTTTATAGGCTTTGAAATAATAAAGATAATAAATTGCTAGTTTCTTAAGCATTTAACTTACGTCAGTAAAGGGCTCTTATGTACCGTATTCATTGGCTAGAAAGTGAAGAAGCAACTTAAGCTTGTTTATCTTAAAGGAAAATGTTTGCTTTAAGATAACACTCCCAAATGTAAGTTTATATATTCCATACAGGATGTGATAGAGAATCGTAATGTGTATTCTTCTAACTTATTCAAATAACATTTTTCATTAGACCATCAGGAAAATTTACAAGTACTAGTCCGAAATACTTTGTAGCTATTTTGATAGGAAAAAGTTATTAATATATTTTTCTTGAAAATTATTATATATTATTTATTATGTATTTATTAGCACCTGGATATTTTCTGTACATTCAACTAAGAATAATAGAAATGAATAAACAAAAAAAAAAAACTTTTATAAAAGAAAAGTTTCACTAGTAAATCATATTAAAATGAATTGAAAAATTTTCTTTTTACCTTTCCATAATTTTTAACAATTACTAATTATTTTCCATAAAATTTTTCAATGAGATGTTTTTTTTGAGGAAATTTCTACTTTAAATTAAAGTTGACTACTTTCAGAATTTGTAATTTATTATAATTAATTTTAATTTTGTTAAGAAATTTCCAATATAAGCGTAAAATTATTACCTGCTTGAAACCACTAGTATTTCTATAATAGATTTGACCTAGATTTATAGTCAATTTAAGTGGGTCTTTCTTTACGGAACAAATTATACTATTTTTGCTCAATTAAACTGCTCGTTTTTATTATAAAAAATTCTACTAGTAATAGAATAAAAGTTATAGGATAAATTCTGTCCTTTTTTTAATAGTTTTTAATTAATTTTGAATTCTTTAATAAAATTTTACTTACACATGAAAACCAAAAAAGATTATCAAAAATTAAGTATAAAATTTTTGTAATAATTTTTTTTAAAAAATGCCAATCAAAAATCAACAATAATTACCCTAATTTAGACAGTTTAACTTTTAAATAATTTTCTAGCCAACGCAATTTAAATTTGTAAAAGTTTATCTTAAAAATTAATTTAAACTTTTTATAACTTTTGAAGCACATTAATTTAGAAAATTATTGACTATACGTACTATGGCGCAATATTAATTGAACAACTTTTTTTCAAAATAAGCCAATTTATGAAAATTGTGAACTTTTATTAGGAATAATGGTACAATAAATAATAATAATTAAAGTATGCACAAAATTCAAATGATTAATTTATTTATTTTTTTTGGAGCAATTTCTTTTTTTTCTAATTTTCGGTTATTATTAAATTTGTTCAATCTATTTATAGCAATTAACTAATAAATATTTTAGCTATAAATATATTAAATATCTTAAAGTTTCAGCTAAAACTTAGCATTGACGGTAAAGGTATCCCCTACTTTCAAAGAAACTGTCACTTTTAACGGATGCAGTGGCTTTTCTGGAGTCACTTTTTGATTTTCAGAGCCTCATAATTTTGCTTATTATCATATCTACCGAGGGGGAGATGAGGTTCACTGCTGAAGAAGATTTTGTTTGAAAAATCATCACAGGAATGAAATGAATGACGATTTAACTTTGCTGATTTAACGTAAAGAGAAGAATAGGAATTTCTAAAAAACATAAGTTAAAATATACCAAAACGTCATTGTAATTTATATCTGGAATGAACATGCAAATATAATTTTTTTTTTTTAATTTCATATAAAACTTTTTGTATGAACTTATCAAAAATAATAAAATAGAACGAACACATCAATTGTCAAATGAATTAATCTTTAAAAAGTAAATGGCAAGCATTGATTTATCGATTCAAATAAAAATTTCATACGCTTTTACAAATTTTAAGGTGATTTTTTTTTGCTGTTTAATTTTTCATATTTTTATTTTTGATAGATTACGCTTGACACGTGATGTGTGTCAAAGTCAAAAGCGCTCAGTTAGCATTGCTATTTCATCATGGAAAAACTTATAAATTATTGAATTATATTATCAAAATTCGTGCTCTGTGAAAAATTCGTGCATTTCGACCATTATATGGTCTTCATAATCAACCTACAACTGAGCAAGCAATTCAAGCCATAGAGACAAAATTTCACAGCAATTTTACGCTATTGGATATCAAACCACTAACCCGTGTGCGTAGAGTTTGTACAGAGAAAAATATTGCTGTCGTAGCGTCCAGTGTTGGTGAAGACCGCGATTTGTCTATCCGTTGCCATTAACATCAATTGGGATTGTGTTACTCGACTATGGGGAAGACTTTACATAAGGATATTGGTCTGAAAACCTGAACGACCTGCCTAAGCGTCGAATTTTTTGTAAGTGGGCATTAGAACAACTTGAGAAAAATCGGTTATTTTCCAAAAAATTTCGTTCAGCGACGTTACTCAGTTTTGGTTAAATGGTTATGTGAAAAAGCAAAATTATCCCATTTGGTATGATAAACAAACCACAGGCAAAACAAGAACTGCCATTGCACCCAAAAAATAAACTTTTTGGTGCGGAATGCTCAGTCCATATTTCTTTAAAGATGGCGCTTCTCGTAACGATTGCGTCACTTACGCCCGCTATCACTCGATGATTTCGAACTTTTTTTGCGCAAAATACAAGAACTGCATCTGGTTGCAACAAGATGGCGCTACATGCCACACAGCATGTGAACCAATAGACATATTGACAGATTAGTTTATCTCACGTTTCAGAGTGATCAGTTGGCCACCTACATCATGAAATTTGATGCATCTATTCTATTTTTATGGGGCTACTTGAAGTCACTCGTCTACACATATGTCTACACAGCTGGCATGATTCCATGATTTTCGATGGAAACAACAAAGATTGGTTCTTCTCCCAAAAGGGAAGAAACCACCGCACCGGCCAGCATCCTATCGTCCACTCTGCATGCTGGATTCGGACGGGAAGAACTTGGAGCGGGTAGTGGCTGACAGATTGGAGCAATACATCGATCCTCAACTTTCCGAATTTCAATTCGGATTCAGGAAGGGGAGATCAACCATCGACGCGCTGGAACTCGTCACGAATATCGCAAAGGAAGCCATCTCAGGAAAGAGATGGAAAGGCGGTTCTAAAAAGTATTGCCTCATTGTTACCCTGGACATCAAGAATGCGTTTAACTCGGCCCGCTGGGACCTCCTCGTATCTTGGAGGCTCTTGAGAACATGGGGGTGCCCTACTACCTACGGAGGATGGTCAGATCATACTTCAGTGATCGACTACTGCACTACGAGACCGAGGATGAACCAGCGGAGTATGGGGTCACGAGAGGGGTACCTCAGGACTCTGTCCTGGACCACTCTTGTGGAACGTCATGTACGACGGCCTACTCCATCTGGAATTACCGACGAACACAACACTCGTGGCTTTCGCGGACGACGTAGCGGTTGTCCTTATAGCCAAACACCTGGAGGAACTGGAAGCCGCATTCTCCACCACCATCCGGAGCATAAGACAGTGGATGACATCGGCAGACCTGTCTTTGGCGGAACATAAGACCGAGGCACTCCTTGTGAGTAGCCGAAAGAAAATGAAGATCATCACCGTAAGAGTGGGCGACCACGACGTCCGGTCGCTACCCTACATCCGGTATCTAGGAGTGGTCTTGGATGCCAGACTCAATTACAAAGAGCACATCTCCAGCGTCAGCAGGAAGGCATCGGCAGTACAGGGCGCACTTTCGCGGATAATGCCCAATATCGGAGGCCCCAGGCAAATCCGAAGGCGACTACTGGCAACTGTGATTACCTCCGTCTTGCTATACGGCATACCGAACGGTATCACACGATGCGGTCAACGTCGTGGCATCATGCCCACCCATCGACACCCTGGCAGGAGAGCGGGAACGCCAACATCGTAGGAAGAAGGTAGAGCGGCGAAAGGTCCTCTGTGAAGAGGAGAGACCCGATAGTCTTCGCCTCTGGCAAGAAAGATGGGTCGGTGGACTCATCGGCTGATCCCAGATGTCACCAAATGGGTCACTCGCCTGCACGGGGAAGTCGGGTTTTACATCACCCAACTCTTGAGTAGGCATCAATGCTTTCGGGCATACTTGTACAGATTCAAGAGAACTGACTCCCCAAACTGTCATCATTGCCGCGATGTGATCGAAGACGCAGAACACGTGTTCTTCCAGTGCTTCCTCTACGAGGGGACACGGGCAGAACTGGAGAGAAATCTGGACCGTTCCATCAGTCCATAAAACATAGTAGAGTGCATGCTGAAGAGCCAATCGGCTTGGAACAGAATTGCAGAGTACGCGGAATCCATTATCAAGGATCTCCACACAACGTACGAAGAATAGGCCGCGAGGCGTCATAACATCGGGACAGCAGTAGCATCAAATAAGAACGCCCCGGCGAAGTAGTATTTATAAAGAGTGCCGCCGGGGAACCATCGTTCCTGGAGCAAGTTTAGAGGTGCAGGTTAGGTTTTAGCGAGGTAAAAATCCCGCATAACTCGTCTGGCAGGAAAAATTTCCAGGTTACAGAGGCAGGAAAAATTTTCTATAATGAGGTACAGAGGGAAACCTTCGAATGAAATTTAACAATTTTAGAAATGAAATAAAAATAATAAAATTACGGAATTAATAAATTTAAGAAAAAATGGTCTATAAAAGGAGCACTCCTAAATTGTTTACCATTCTTTCGGGTGTCTCTATTACGTTCAAAATTTTTTCAATTTTTTTTATCCAAATTTTAATACTTTTCCGTCGTTTCCAACACCCAAGAACTCTTAGAAAATTCAAATTGTAACAAAATTTTCTTGTCCAAAATTTCACAATCTTTTTTGAATAGACTGGTTTTCACGAATAGTTTTGGGGGGCTGCGAGACTGTCCGTAAAAATAGATATATTATTATTATTTACTGGACGGTTAATCCCATCTCCAACTGCCGATCTAACTGCTTACAGCTTTTCCCTATTAGAAGGAGAGATTTTAATAGTAAAATTCGATAGTTTAGTTCACAATCCTTTTCATGGTTATGAACATTAGGAGTAAATTAATGTGTTTGTCTTAATATACCTTCTGACCAGATAAAGAACCTTAAAGGGAGTCTATGTGAATTAAATATTTAAAAAATTTTTAAGAGAAATATTTCAAAGACGAAAATTGAGGAAGTAAAAATTTCAATAAGGATAGAGTTCACCAGTGAAGTCTAGTATGCTATACTACGGATAGCTAGACGAATATTAGCCTCAATTTTTGCTAACCTTAGAATTACAACCAATTATTTATGGTATTTAATATAGATTTTCTTTGAAGACTATACATTCTTAGATATTTACTATTTCTATTAAATATTAAAGCTTATTTTCTGCTTAATATTATGCATACGAAAAAACCCCACAACAAAATTAATCGAATAAATTCTACAAAAATAACCAAACTTTGGAAGTTTTTTCCATTCAGAAAAAAAAAGTAAAGTAAAAAGGACTGCGCACTTAAAAAGGATATCGAAATTCGTAGCTATTCAATAAAATATCCTATCTAGAAAAGAACAATTATTTAGTAAATATTTAAAAGAATTTGTTCATATTTTCACGGTTTTATTTTTATTTTTATTATTAAAAAGAAAAATCTTATTTTTATAAATTATGTTACCATCTTTTTTTTACAATCTATTCATAGCAGTTGTTTGAATTTTCACTCGAAGTACATATTTTGAACAAGTTTCAAACTTAGACGTTTAACAAAATTTCGAAAATAACTTTCCTTTATTCTTCTTTAAATATTCCAAGAACATTCAGTTTTGGATACGGAAATAAACAATTCTACCCACATTTACACATTTAATTTCCTCTCTTCTATTATTTATATAAGAATGTATACATCATATTTCCTCTTATTGGAAAAGTATCCATCAATCATTTCGAGTAGAACTTCAACTAAATTATTCTACTTCATAATACTCTAAGGAGCTCAAGATTTGTGATTCCTCGTATATTCAAAACTGGTGGGTTCTTTTTAATCCTTTAATAACATAATAGTTAAAGAATTTTTGATTTTCTGGCTACTTAATATTTCTGGAAAATACATAAACATTCACCACGATAGTAATGTGCCAATCAAATACTGAACTACGAACAAATTTTTAAATTTCTCTTAGAAATGAAAATTTTTGACCATTTAAATAGTAAATGAGCTAAATATTTTTGGCAGAAGCTACTGGAGTACTATTCTTCATCTTCTAATAGTACAATATATAAGCTTACCCGAATTTATATTTTAGAACAGATGCCTCCTATTGCAAAGCTTCTATATCGACCAATTCCTTTTCCGAGTCCTCTTTCTGAATTTACGAAAAACGGGGTCTTTCAGAAAAGTATTGATACTGATTTTTTTTGGTAACCGTTTTATTTCTTTAGCAGCAATACGAAGGCTCTAACTGGAATCATTCACCTCCTCGGCTACACACTCCTGGATATTATCGCACAGTATCAAAATGTCGTCCTTAAAAGTGGTTTTTGATCTTGGGGAGCATAAAAGTACAGGTGAATTAGTGGGCTGGAAGGTGAATTAGTATGTATTCTTTAAAAAAATCAAGAAGCAAGCATGGCCGAAATGATGCGATAAAGAAGAACTCATTCATCAGCTTTATTATTATAGATGGTCTGACCTCACAAAAATTTTACTTTCTCAATATTTTGAGGGCCTCCCTGAGAGAGGTTTGTCTTCTACTATTCTCGGCCTTTTAAAAATGTTTTATGCCATCGTAAAAATTGTGCTCTTACTACCGAATATTAGATTTTGTAAATCTAAACAAATCCTTCTTTAGTCAGTCTAGACTATTTCACTTCCAAATGCTGACTATAACATCGAAGCTTCTGCTGTACAAGTTACTATTCTTACCAGTCTTTATTAATCATTCAGAAACTTAGGTCCTCAGTAAAAATCAGTGCGTATTGTACGATTCCAGTGCCTAATTACCGCTACCGCTCAGAAGCGCGCGCATAAAATTAAGCTACATAATTTTGAAGCGGGTTGAGAGAGGATGGTTGTCTAAGAAAGATTCTGCCTGGAAAGTCTATAGTGGCTTCATGTGTAATTCCAGAAAAAGAGAAGTAAGCGACGATGTTAGATAGGACTTCTAGAGTTCTTTGATTCAGCATCAAATGATACCGGCTATATCCTGAAGCGATAAAAAATTACACTCAATTTACATAAAAACAAGTTCCAAATAACTATTAAAAATCAATTTTTCCATTTCGTTCAATAACTGCAAATACCTTTGGGAATATTTTTCTGATGAATGTAAAAGGTTTAAATTGCAAGGCGACTAAATTCCGATTAAATCATGAGTTGGCGAAAAGAATTTTATCGCTTCAGGATATAGCCGGTAGAGTTAAATGTTGGAGAAAAAAAATTTGAACCAAGAGATTCAATAGTGAAGTGAAAGTCATGAAGGACGTGCGGAAATTCTATTAAAAAGTGAATTTCTACTAAACTGATGTATTGGTTCGAGAAAGGACATTGGAATACTGAATTTATTGATGAACGGCAGTTCAAATACTGAAATCGATAAAGGCAAAATTGTGATACTATTTTGTAGAAGAATAAACTCGAAAAACGAAATGTGATCAAAATTAATATTGAATGAGTAAGAATCATCTGAGCAAGAGGGTGAAGTTAAATTACAACCATTAACATTTACCCCAACCGTTCAGATTGATTGTGCAATAAATTATTGATTTATAGTAAATTATTTTTATTCTTTTATTAAATTTACTCATAGTTATCGTTTTTTTTCCAAATCAAAATATTATATATCTTTTATTGAATAATTCTTTTGGAGCAGCATGGAAAACTCTAAAAAAAGGAATAAGCAATAAATCTGATCCTTATCGTATAGTGTATTAAACTGAACTGAGTTTGTTTAATATATGCACTGAAATAATGCAAAATTTTAAACAAATTATTTTAATTACTTAAATTAAAATTTACAACATAATTTGTTATGAAAATAATATGACAAAATTTTGTCAATAAAGATATGCAGTACGAAAGGACTTCGCCGTGATAAAGATGGCGCTGGCGATACTAATCGTTAGGTCCGAGTGAATGAAGACAGCACCGGTGCCGAAGATGAAATCTAGTATTGGTCATAGATATATGGGGAACTGTAACTTTGCAAAAAGTAACTCTCATCCTGTTCGATAATATCTGACGAAGCAAATATCTGAGGGCCTATCAACTAAATGGTTTTTCGCGGGTAACGAGCGATCATTTCGCTGTAAGCTTCTCAACAAAAACTTGACGAAATTGCTCTACAGAACGTTGGTCGTACAGGTCCTGATATATCCGTCCGGAAGCTTGGGTACTCCACAAGTATCATTATGCAGAAATACTGAAGTTTCCTCTTAGTCGCGATCTTTAGAAAATATTTCATCCTCTTTGGGAGGAAGTAGGCTAAATGGGCTGCAGTAGGCATATTTGTCTAGGCTGTGGTGGGGAAAAAATCAATATATAGGGTGGTCCATCTAGCGGTTCCATTTTGAACTACTATTTATTTGAAATACTAGAGTGTTAAATGTCAACACGAATTGACAGATTGTTAGTTAAAAGTCAGAATTTTACGAAATGGTAATCCATACGCTTGAAGAAAAATGGGAAATATTGAGAACTTACTTCCAAAGTGGTGAGTCTTCAACCCAAACTGTGGGAAATTTAAAAAAAAAAAAATGAGCAAAAGTTCGAATGCTTGTGCACAAATTCGTGAAGCGAGTTCGCGAAACGGGTTTGTTGTTTGCCAAAGCAACTCGTTCCCGCTCTAAGACAGTGCTTAGGACCGAGAATATTGCCGCCGTTGCTGAAAATGTCTGTGATCATCCATCAACATCAACTCATCACCGTTCTCAGGAATTGAACATTTCTCGTACTTCTCTGTTGAGAATTTTGCACAAAGACCTCGGTATGAAAGCTTACAAAGTTCAATTAGTCCAACAGCTAAAGCCGCATGACCATCCGATGCACTTTCGGTTTGCCCAATGGGCTCAAAATCGATTGGCCGAAGATGAGCATTTTTACCGAAAAGTCATCTTTTCGGATAAGGCCCATTTCCAACTCGGTGGGTATGTCAACAAACAAAATTGTCGCATCTGGGGCTCAGAAAATCCATACGTCACCATGGAAAAGCCGATGCATCCACAACGAATCACGGTTTGGTGCGGATTTTGGAGTAGAGACTGGAGGAGCCGCCGTTACGGTCAATGGTGAGCGCTATCGTGCCATGGTCAACGAATTTTTGTTACCAAAATTTGAAGAGAATGGCATGGACGACATTTGGTTTTAACAGGACGGGGCCACTTGCAACACAGCCAACGTAACAATCCAACTTTTGGGCACTGCTTTCGAATACCGAATAATCAGCTGAAATTCTGATGTCAATTGGCCGCCTCGGAGCTGTGATTTGAGCCCGTTGGATTATTTTCTGTGGGGAGCCGCTAACGATAAATGTTACGCAAGCCATCCAGAGACAATTGAAGCCTTAAAACACGAAATCAAAGTTACAATTTAGGAGATACAGGCCCGGACAATCGGAAATGTACTGAAAAATTGGGTCGAGCGAATGGGGTACTATAACGCCAGCCATGGCAGTCATTTAAATGATGTTGTGTTTTATTCTTAAATTTCAAGGTTCAATCTTTTTAATAAAACCGGAAATTTGAAAAAACTTACACTAGTTTTTTTTTATTTACATTTTAAAATGGAACTTCTAAATGGTCCACTCTGTAAAAAAGAAAACCGATTGATAGGCAAATGGTGTCTGCGAAAATATACGATGTATGTTAGGTATAGCAGATTGAAGAGCCCCGATAAGAAACCGAGCAGTCAGGAACTGTTTGATTCCAATGACCTAGACTGGACTACCAGTCATCTCGCTCGGTTAATGCTGATGAATTTTTCTTATTCATCTATTTTTTTGCTGAGAAAAGAAAAAATTTAATACGATAAATGAATATGGATAAATTTGAAAAATTCTTATAATAATAGGCTTTCATCAAAAGCTTCGAATAAAGGGTCAAAATAAACGTCCTACCAAGAGCACAATTCAACGTCCAATCAGCGAAATGCTCGATCAAACGTAAATATCGTCTGCAAGTATTGGACTTATGTAGAACTCTAACTTGGTAAATATTACATAAAGATTTGTTTCTACATTAAAAAAATAATAATTTGACTCCTCAAGGACTAAAGCAGTATCGGCCGTTCGCTGACTAGGCCCTCGAGCAGTTGGAAACGGACCCCAGATTTGGTTGAAAGATTATCTTCAGCGACGAAGCACATTTTTGACTGAATGGTTATGTAAACAAGTAAAATTTTCAGAACTGGAACAAACGAAAAAGAAATTTCCTTGGCCTCCAAAAAACTTACTATCCGAGTGCGGATTTTGGTCTAACAGCATCATCTGTACTGCTTTCGAAATAAGGGTAGCGCGAGGGTGACTGTCAATGACGGGAGTTAACGAGCAATGATAAAAATTTTTTTTAATCCCAGTTGAAACTGGTTCTGACAGGACGGAGCCACATGCAATATTTCGAGACATGTTGATGCCATCTAACACCCTTAGACTTTTTTCTATAAAGCTATATTAAATCAATGGTCTAAAACAATCAAGCAATAATACTTTCCGAGCAGGAGAGCAATATTATTCAAGCCATCGATAAAATTCAACCTGATTTATGCAAAAGACCCATTCAAAATTGGACTTCTCAAATCACCTTTTAAAAACAAAGCCATGAATGCCATTTGAATACCATTCAAAAATCAGTGCGTATTGTACGATTCCAGTGCCTAATTACCGCTACCGCTCAGAAGCGCGCGCATAAAATTAAGCTACATAATTTTGGAGCGGGTTGAGAGAGGATGGTTGTCTGAGAAAGATTCTGCCTGGAAAGTCTATAGTGACTTCATGTGTAATTGAAACTGGTTCTGACAGGACGGTGCCACATGCAATATTTCGAGATATTCAAAATTGGACTTCATTCAAAAAAAAGACCCATTCAAAATTGAACTTCTCAAATCACCTTTTAAAAACAAAGCCATGAATGCCATTTGAATAATATTAATTTGAAATAATAATGGTACTAAAATTGCTTAAATCTGTAGTGTAAAATGTTTGCTAAAACTTTATTTATCAAATTTTAAATTTGAAATTTTTCTCGTAAAAAATGCTCCATCGATCTGGTGAGTATGGAGGGTAATCCGACGGTGCCAAATCTGGTGAGTATGGAGGGTGCAATAATGTGTCGCAAGCCATGTCATTTTTTTTTCGGGTCATATCAGCAATATGTGGTCTGGCGTTGTCGTGTTGCAGGATAATTTTTTTGTCTCTACCAAGGTCAGATCGCTTTTAAACGATCGAGTTGTTGACAATACAACTGAGCTGTGACCGTTTCGCCTCGTTTTAACAACTCGACATACCCGACACCCTTCGAATCCCACCATAAACACAACAAATGTTTTTTTTGGTGAAGTCCGGGTCTTGGAGTTTCAATTGCCGTCTGTCCAGGGGTTAACCACTGTTTCTTCCTTTTAATGTTGGCGTACAGAACCCATTTCTTATCTCCAGTGATTAATTCCTGAAGAAATGGGTGATTCCGTTCTTGTTCACTCAATACTTTGCATGCGGTGTTGCGTCGGACAAATCGTGCGGAACCCAAACACCATGTCCTTGAACTTTTCCGATTTTTTTAAAAACATCTCGAGAAATCGCCAATAGTCATTGTTGAATTTGCTTCAATTTGAGCTTTTAGGGCTACATCGTCTACTTGACTAGTCCTCTTCCGTGCTCGTCTTCTAAATCAATGTTTCCAGTTTTAAATTTTTTAAACCAACGTTGACATTTCCTGACATCCAATATGTCACCATAAATATCACAAATATTTCTCGTGGCTTTACTGCTGAAACAGCATGCACCTCCGTAAATGTTGCTCCGACGGACACACTTCTGCCATTATCGTTAAGCTTGAGAAAAAAAAAATTTTATCAACTTAAAGCGATCTTCCGAATAGTATGCTAAATATAAAAAATACTTACTTACGTCTTTCCTGGATAACAGTTTTGGAGACATTAATTCTGGGTTTCCCAGATATAGGGTTTTCCAATAAGAGTAATATGATTTTTAAGTGACGTTTCGGCCATTTGTAGTATGACCTGATCTGTTTTTTTCTACCATTGTATTCACTAATATTTGCAATTTTATCATGGAGAGATATATGCAAGAACAATATTTACAAATTATTCAATTTTATTTTCAAAATAATCGTTCTCCAATTGCAACTTTTCGTGCGCTTTTGTCATTTTATGGTCGTAATAACCGTCCAACTGTGCTCGCTATTCGTCGAATTGTTAAAAATTTCGAGCGTACATTTTCTTTACATAATGTTCAAGTGCCAATAAGATAAAGAACCGCTCGAAGTAATGAAAATATTGCTGGCGTTCAGGCAAGTGTTGCTGAAGACCGCAATTTGTCGATTCCATGACGTTCTCAAGAATTGGGACTGTCTCAAACCACAACCTGGCGGATTTTGAGAAAGGATTTGGGCTTGCATCCGTATAAAATTGTTATCACTCAAGAACTGAAGCCATTGGACCACCGTAAACGTCGTGAATTTGCTGATTTTGTCTTGGAACAACTTGAAAACAATAACGATTTTTTTAAGAAAATCATCTTCTCCGATGATGCTTACTTTTATCTGAGTGGTGTGGTAAATAAACAAACTGTCGATTCTGGTGTGAAGAAAATCCACAAATTATTCATGAACACCCATTACATTCACCTAAATTGACAGTTTGGTGTGGTTTTTGGTCTGGTGGAATCATCGGTCCGTACTTCTTTCCAAATGAAGCATAGACCGTTACTGTCAATGAAGAGCAGTATATGCTTAGATTAAAGAATACCTGGATAGGCCCTTACCGTATATGTATACGCAATTTTGTGTACAAATATTTACTAGGGGGATATGACTGTCAAAATTTTTTTATGTAGACATGACACCCACTGCCGTCTATGTGTCGTAATGGAAATTTATTTAATTGCAAAAGCATAATTTATATTTATTTTAATTCACTTACTGGAAACAAAAATACAATTTAAATACAACGATAGGTAATTTTTATTTTTTGTACAATCTTTTGATACGAAATGGAATTCTATTTTAGGTTTATTATACATTTCGTAAATATCAATCAAATATAAACCGCCTCAATTTTGTAGACTTTCGGAGAGTTTGAAAACTTTAATTCTCCATGAAAGTGGAGACTTGGGGGTTAGCTTTGTCATTTGTGAATCCGATGTTGACAGTTCAATGTTTACCATAAAATAGTACAGTGCCGGTGTATAAAAAGTGTGTGTAAGAAAGTTTAAGGGACCGAATTTTTCTGTCTATTTTCCATTGCTGTTTTCATTGTGTTATAATAAATAAAGTTTATTCTTCGGTAAGCTTATTATTTAAATAAATTTGTTTTGATTGCTCTATTAGACCATATTATAATGCATTTACTAAATAATATTGTTTTCATTTTTTTTTAAGAATATAGGTTATTAATTATTTAAGTATATTAAATTTTTTATTTTCTATTTTTGTTTTAAAGCATTTCTTTTAATGTTGTATACGATTAACTTATATATTATCAAGAACTTCATGTATTGTAATGTTCTATGTAATTAATGCTTTCCTTTTTAATTTAATTTAAATGCACAAACCTATCTAAAAACAATTTCATTCACAAGCACACATTTATATTATAATTAAGGTTTTTGTATGTACTTATGCTTGTTTTAGATTACAATTTATATTTACTAAGTTGCGGTGTGGTTTGATTTCAACATAAACATAATATCACATTTTCTCATTTAATTCATTTTGCATTTTCGAAATTAATTTAAATTTGTGCACATAATTGTTTTGATATAATCAAATAATATGCAATTTTCATTTTTATATACTCCTCCACACTTTATAATTATGTTTTAATAAATAATATATACTGAAATAAAAAAATAAATAATATTTTAAAATAGAATACTGTGTTTTATTGCATATTTACAACACTACTTCCATCAAAGAACAAGATCCGCAATATTAAAAAATCGGCTTCTTTACACGTAAATGATATCACATATGAAAAATAGTTTTAAACGAACCGCTTCAATCGTATACTGAACTTTTAAATTGGCCCCCAATGATTTACGCCGTTTCTGTTGTATTGCATGTGTGTGCGTTCTATGAATGTATTGCCACAAAAGTTGGACAGAATTTTTGTGTAGAGGCCTATCCAGTACTTCTTTAATCTAAGAGTATATGTGTAGATCGATGATAATCAACTTTTTATAACCGAAATTGGAAGAAGTTGATCTTGACAACATCTGGTTCCAACAAGATGGGGCTACGTGCCACACGTGCAACAACCGAATTATTGCGAGTAAATTTTGGAGATTCGATTATTTCAAGAAATTGTGACATTAAATGGCCTCCAAGAAGTTGTGATTTAACACCATTAGACTATTTCTTGTGGGGTTATTTGGAGTCATTCAAGCTTTAGAATTCAATATTGAACGTCCTATTCATGACATACGACTTGATTTAGTGGAAAAAGTGCTCGAAAATTGGGTTCATCGAATTCGTTCCTGCAAAAGAAGTCGTAGAGGCCATTTGAATGACATTCTATTTAGAACTTAATTGTTTGGGTTGTACTTTACATTAAATAAAAAATATTTAAATTTCCTTAATAATCAGTGTATTTTTTTAAAAAAAGAAATCATATCACTCTTATTCGAAAACCTTTTATATATGTGTATTGTAGTAGAATTGCTTTATCGAAATTATTATTGTTGGAATTTTGATAAAATTTATTCTTATAATTATAAACCATTTATATTTACATATTTATGTACAATAAATACTTAAAAAAGGTGAATTTTTGATATTAATTAAATTTTAACAATGAGAAATAATTAGTAAAATTTAATCAAAAACAGTTCTTTATTTATTTCAATTGAGAAAAATTTAATTTATAATCCTTTATTGTTAATAATTAATTTTATATAATATAATAATAATTTCCAAAAAAATCAAATACAATTAATGTGAAAATACAATATTTTAGTTCTGCTTAAAAATTTAAAAAAAAAAAAACCAATTATTGTGCTTATAAGGAAAAAGGAATAATGAAGTGAAGTTGAAAATTTAATAGTATTTATTTTAATAGAAAATTTTTAATGGCAATTACTACAATGAATAGAACTTTAATTAAAATATTTTAATTACAATACCTACAGTGTACGTAAATATAACAAAATCTACACTATAGATTTTTCGATTAAGATTTATTTTGGAAACAAATTGACCAATGAAAGTATTCTAAATAAGTAAAGTTATAAAGTCATTTGAAATTTCATCGTTTTTTTTTTACTAATTCCCTTGGTAAAAAGGGGTAGTCTCTTAGTAATTTAGGTAAAATAGAAAAGGTTTGTTGAAGCGAAATTGAGGAGCCTTCAAAATTATAAATTTCTTTTCAAGATAAACAACATTAATTGCTTTTACGCAAAATAGGTAAACTGAATATTTCCACTATACTTAGTAAATTGTTACACTATAATTAATATGATAATAAAAGATTATCGTAGCACTTAGTACGACAAATTAAGTCTAAGTAAATAAACTCGTCAAAAATGTTGTTATTCACGTTAAGAAGATTTTCTAAAAGTAACTATTTAACATTGAAATTAACAAGTACTTCAATTCAATTACATTCTAAATGGATATATTTTTCTATACAATTGAATTAAATTTTTATTAAAAAAAATATATACATATATACGAGTATATTTTGAATATGTTGTTAAGTATCGTACTTTTAAATTTATTCACCAAAAATAAAAATTTGATTTAAAAAAATTATATATTAGAAAGTCTCAAGTGGAATAAAATATCTTACCTTAAATAATTTAAATAGGAAAAAGGTATTCGATTCGTTCAGTAAATTGATTTTTAAGTAGATCCAAAGTAAGTTAATGTACAATAGATGAATTTATATATTCATGACTATTTAAATGTACCCTAAAGAAAGAATAAGGAATTGTAAAATGAGGCTATTTAAATATACAATATCCTTAAGAGAAAAATGAGAAACACTGAAATTTATCTACTAGTTATTTAAGTAAATTTAAATTGAAGAATAAGAAGAACCTATAGAGACCAAAGGAAGCATGTACACAATACAAAGCTATGAGTTAAGTGGGGCTTGTTCTTGTACATTGAATGAAAATATAATAAATAAAATTAGTCAAGTTTAGCTATAGAATTCAATGCATTTGGAAAATTATATTTAAATAATATGAAATGAAGAGGAAACAAAGAAATCTGTATACATCGAGAGAAAATTGATTAGGAAATTGTATATTGTTCATAATAGTACCTAGAGTACTATATACAATAAATACTATAAGAGTTAAGGTAATATGAAAGGAAAAATAAATAATTTGTCAAGTAATTTTGATAACTTTTGTTCACTCTCCAACAAACAAAATTTTCTTCAAAAAATGAAGGAAAGTCATCAAAGCGAAAATAAAAATTTATCAATATTTCCTTTTAATATTTTTATACAAATAATAATTAACTGAATTAAAATTTAGTTATAAAAATTTAAAATTTTATTTATTAAAATAATTTAATAGGAACATTTTTTTGACAGGAAAAAAAGGTAAAACAAATCATTTGAATAGTAATTTTACTACATACTATTAAAATTTTTTTACAATAAATAAATTTTTTTTTAAATTATAGTATAAGTCTTTACAGATTAAAACTGAAAAATGAGTTTTATGTTGCCTTCAACTGTATAAGAAATAAAAAATTAAAAGTTAACAGCTTTTTTTTTTAAAATAATTTTAAATTGAAAAAATATTTGTTGGTCGAAATCGTTTTTTCCGGATTAATTTAATTGATTTTCTTGCACATGTTTTTTTTAAGTTGTTCATTTTGAGTATTTCTATAGGCAGAAATCAGGATCAGTTAAATCAGGTGCGCCAATCGGCAGCACCACTTTTCAACATAATTCGGTCAGGATACAATGGTCACCGAATTTTTATTATGGCGCATACAGTACGAGGTCTGTTCAAAAAGTATCACGAATTTTGAATTTCAATTTTTTTGTTATGTTGGTACTCATGTCTCTCACTTATGCTGGCAAGTTTGACCATTTTGAATGTTCAGTTAATTTTTGACAGCTGCTTTGCTTGCACGTGTTTTGGCTCGTCTTCGATTTTTTCCGATTCCAAAAAATGGATCAAAAAATCTGTATCAAATTTGGTGTGAAATACAAAATTAATTGCGCGCACGTATTCCGAATGTTGACTGTGTCATATGGTAAAGCTACCTTGGACCGATGCAACGTTTATCGGTGGTACAAAATGTTCTCAGGGGGCCGAGAAGATGTGAACGACCAAAAGCAAGCCGTTCAGGTTTTGCTTACAATTTTCTTCGATTGCAGGAGCGTGGTGCATCATAAGTTCTTGCCACAGGGTAGAACGGTCAATAAGAAATATTACCTGCAAGTTATGCGCATGTTGCGTGAAGCAATCTGCCAGAAACACCCGGATTTGTGAAAGAACAAAAATTGACTTTTGCACCATGATAACGCCCCTGCTCACGCATCGTTGCTTGTGCGCGAATTTTTGGCCAAAAACAACATACTAATAATGCCGCAACTGCCGTCTGGCCCCCTATGACTTTTTCTTGTTCCGAAAACTGAAGAGCCCCATGAAAGGATGACGCTACGCTACGATTGAGCAAATAAAGACGGCATCGAAGGAGGAGCTGAACAAGATCACAGAAAATGATTTTTTGAAGTGCTTCGAGGATTGGAAAAAACGTTGGCACAAATGTATAATATTTGGTGGGGATTACTTTGAAGGGGACAAAAAAGACATTCATAAATAAATAAATAATTTTTGAAAAAACACAAAATTTGCGATACTTTTTGAACAGACCTTGTATGTGACGTGGCACTATCCTAATGGAACTAAATATCGCCCAACTCCAAATGGTCCGATTTATTGATGGAGAAGGTCACCAGTCATATATCTGTATTACCAGTAGCCTCAACAAGCGATCGGTTAGTCTGTATTACCAGTAGCCTCAGTTTTTAGCAGTCGGTAAGAAGTAGATCATCTTCTTTAAGTATCGTCACAGGAAGAATTTAGGAATGTCTAATTTTTGGGAGCGATCGGGCCAAGCAACATCACCATTTTTTGTCATTATTTGGTCATAAACATTGGGCGAAGAATTTCCATTGTAACATATGCAGTTTTCTAAGTGCAATTGGCCAAATTCACAGATGTAAAAGCAGATCAATGACACCTCCAAAGCAAATAACGCACCACACATTCACTCAATGAGGGTGTAAACGTCGTTCGCGAATTTTCTCGGGACTTTAACGATACCGCGTAAGTCAAGATGCGCTTCATCACTGAAAAATGAATTTCCTGTAATAATCAGGATCTTCTAGATATGATCTCTCAGCTGAAGTTCTTGTATTATCTGAATTTAGTTACAGTATCCAAGTCATCTCTCCTCCGACTCCCACCCGGACATTCTAGATTACTTTATAACTAGTCCCATGAATTCCTCCAATATTAATGTTGATTCACTTCTAGATCTAAATTCCGATCATAGCCCTGTTCTACTAGTTCTCGATTCCCAATCCACTCCAAAAGTCAATGCGCCGAGACTTATTAATGGACCAATTGACTGGGAATTATTCAAACAACATATTGACGAGCATTTAGACTTACGACAAAGCTTAAAAACAGTACAAGAACTAGATGACACGGTACACAAGTTTACATGTTTACTACAAAATGCTACAGACTTTTCGCAAAAAAGTAAAAACTCGAAACCTACACAAAACCTAACAATTCAACCATTAACAATTAGGCGTCTTATTGCAGAAAAACGAAAAGCAAGATCTCATTGGCAACACACAAGAATGCCCAGCGACAAAACCAAACTGAACAAACTGCAAAAAGAACTACATGACGAAATCACAAAATACAATACAGAACGTTTTAGAAACTACACTTTAACCCTAACGAAAAACAGAACTTTGTGGACTGCTACAAGACAAATACTATCTTATAGAAAAACAAAGCACCCTTTACGAAAAACTGACGGAACCTGGGCCAAAACGGACAAACATAAAGCAGACGCTTTTGCTGAACACCTTGCACAAACATTTACTCCACATGAGGACATATTAGACAGGACTCATTGCACTACAATCGAGACGGAACTATCCATTCCTTTACCCATGAGTCTTCCCCCTAAGGCAATCACTCCTTCCGAAGTTGCCAATATAATCAAGCTCCTTCCCAAAAATAAAGCTCCTGGCTATGATCTGATTACCTCCAATATACTCCAATAACTCCCTAAAAGAGCAATAGTTTTCCTTGCGACAATATATAACTCCATCCTTAGAACAACACATTTCCCAATCCTCTGGAAATTTGCAATCATTAAAATGATCCCTAAGCCCAATAAACCAATAAACCGGCCCACTTCCTACAGGCCAATAAGTCTCCTTCCACTTCTCTCAAAAATCTTTGAAAAAATCCTACTTCGCCGCTTATATCCTCTACTTGAATCTTCAAATTTAATTCCTAATCACCAATTTGGTTTCCGCGCCGAACACTCCACTACCCAGCAGTGTCATCGAGTTGTCGATTTCATTGCATCCTCTTTAGAAAGAAAAGAGTACTGTCCCGGTGTGTTTCTTGATATAAGTCAAGCTTTTGATAGAGTTTGGCATCCGGGTCTACTCTGGAAACTCAAGAGGTTCCTTCCTTCCACCTATTTCCTAATCCTAAGATCATTCCTTTCCAACCGACACTTCCAAGTAAATGAATCCAACGAACTGTCCAATATCTCTCCGATACTGGCTGGGGCTCCTCAGGGTAGCATACTTGGACCCATCCTCTACAACATTTACACATCCGATATCCCAACCTGCCCTAATACCTTCTTTGCTACATACGCCGATGATACGGCCTGCCTTGCATCTAGCGAAAATCCCCAACATGCTTCCGAAACTCTCCAAATCCAAATCCAAACCCTCCAAAACTGGTTTACTAAGTGGAAAATAAAAGTCAATGAACGTAAATCTATCCAGGTAAATTTTACTCTCCGTCGTGAGACATGCCCTCCCATATACCTTAATGGCAGTGCCATACCTCAACACACCGAAGCTCGGTATCTAGGACTGTACTTAGACAAATGCTTGACATGAAACCCACATACAAGACTTAAAAGACAAGAACTTAAAAGACGATACCTAAAACTACTTCGACTTCTAGACAAACGTTCCAAACTTACTATAGACAGCAAAGTTCTGTTATACAATACCTTACTGAAACCCATATGGACATACGGACTAGAACTCCGGGGATCTACTAAGCCTTCTAATTCCCGTCCAATCCAATCCCTTCAATCAAAAATACTCCGTACAATTGTCGATGCCCCCTTTTATGTTCGCAATACTGTTATTCATCGTGATCTTAAAGTCCCATTTGTTTTTGACATGGCTGTATCTCGTTATAAAAAGTTCCGTTCCCGTGTCCTCAATCATAATAATCCTCTTGTTCAAGAACTATCCTCCACTTCCTTTCCTATTAATACCCAACGAAGACTTAAGCGTCACTGGTCGCGTGATTTACTTAAATACTGAGGCCTGACAGAAACACACGCTAGCAGGAGGAACTTCATTGGATGTTTACTCCCCACAACCTATCAAGTTAATTTATACTATTGCAAAAATTTGCTTATTACAATGTTGTAGTTGTAAATATCTAAATAAATAAAAAAAAAGTTACAGTATAAACGCAAATCCCTATGCAAAATATTCCACATAATGGCTTCTGGAGGTTTCCGGACTTTCAGCTACATTTTAATGCATCGCAGCAATATTCTCAGTTGGGCGTCCACTTTCAACAGGACAGCTTCGACTATCTTTAAAAGAAAATTTCTTTAAATCTTACCTCTTGAAATAAAATTATTGCTTCAAAATATCTTTGTAATAAATCTTTTATAAGTTATTTAAAGAGCGGTAACAAAATTTTACGTTGTCAAAAAATAAATAAAAAGTTTTCTACAGTTTTATAAAAAATCCTTTTTTTTTTAAAAAAATAGAAATTTTTTGCATATCAATATAATTTTTTTTAAATTTCCACCCACATCTAAGAAGTAGTTGAGTTTAGTCAATAAGGAAAGGAGAAAAAAGTTTTTTTTATTAACATACTCGTATACACATAATACTGTAAAAAGTGAAAGTATTTCTTATCCTTTCTTTGAGTTTTCCACGTTATTACAATAACTTCTTAAAAGGTTTCTCTCAATTATATTATATATTGTATATTTACCTTTTCCAAGAGTAGAATTTCATTTCCTTCTACCAATGCTTTTGTACAATACAAAAAAAAAACAAATACACAAATAATAGCAAGTGAAAGAAATTCAAAGTTTTTTTATTTCCATAAAAGATAGAAAAAGAAAAAGAAATGGATTTTCGAAATTATACTACTAATAATAATGTAATAAAACTAATAATCTTAGTTACTAAAACAAAAAGAAAATCAAAGAGAGATCATTTCTGGGAGTTTTTTAAAAATAAACTTTAGAAATTTTACCAAAACCGATTTACCAAAGCCCAATCATATTGGAAACTTTTCAAAATTAACTTTTATCAACTTTGAATAAACTTCTTTTTTTTTGTTATTTGGCTTTGTATATTTTCGGTACACAGTATTGCTTTTTAGTTTGTAGAGCTTATAAGTAAATGTTTCAATCCTGAAAAGTGTGAATTGCTGTAATTGTTCCTCTAATACAAGCCAATTTAAAGGAAAGGATACTTTCCTTTCCAATTTTTATCATTGATAGTATTCAGATGCGGAAAGTTCAAAATGCATCTAAAAGGAATATGGAAGAAAGTTCAATTCGATTATGTCAAAAGTTGGTTTTCAAACTTTTCTTATTTAATATGAAGAGAATTTTGAAAAAGAATCTTTTTCCAATTGACTAAAAAATCATCGATGACTTAATAGATTTTATTTGAAAATTTTATTAACTTTTAACAGTTCTAGAAATAAGCAGATTTTATAAAAAGAACGCTCCAATGAATTGGGCCCTACCTAATTGTTGGGTGATTTCAGTTTAAGTGTTTAGTAATAGAGAGAAGATGGGTGATAAATGGGAATGAAATTTTCTATAACGAATCACTTTTTATAAACATATAAAACCGTTGTAATTAATTTTTTGGAAATTTGGTTTAAAGGGATTGAAATAAACAGAAGAGTTAGAAGGCTCAGTTAAAGTTATATGCCGTAAGTTCAGATTGGGTGTTAAAATAGTTTTGAACATTAAAATTGTATTCTTAAGTATGAGATTTTTTGACAAAAACTTCTTGATGGAGATGGAAATATGACAGAGTGGAGCTTAGATTATAGAAAAACTGGATAGGCCTCTAAACAAAACTTGTGACACAATTTTATTAGCAATGCAAAATAACAGAAACGGCGTCAATCATTGGGGGCAAATTTTGAACTTCACTAGTGCGATTGAAGTGATTCGTTAAAAACCATTTCCATATATAGGTGTAGTAAAAAGAAATCCATTATTTTTGCATTAAATTGAAGGTTTCATTTAGCATAGATAGAATGATACGATTTAGATCAAATATGCACCGTTTTGTTCGATAACTTGTTGCCATTTTGGAGGTAATTTCATAATGCCTCTCTCATAGAAACCCTCGTCCCTATTGGCAAAAGCTGGGACAGTCAATTTTCACAATCTTCTCTTGAGGCAAATTTTTCACCTGCAAAATTATTTGTCATAGACAGGAAGAGGTGGTAATCACTTGGTGCCAGGTCCGGACTATAAGGTGGTTGCATAAGAACATCCCAACCGAGGAACTTCTGGCGAGTCACTATCGATGTATGCGGCCTGGCGTTGTTCTGATGGAACACAATTCCTCTCCTATTGGCCAAAGCTGGCCGCTTCTGGGCGATTGTTTCTTTCAGACGGTCCAATTGTTGACAGTTTAGGTCTGAATTGAGAGTTCGGCCGTAGGGGAGCAGCTCTTAGTAGATGATTCCCTGCCAGTCCCACCAAACACACAGCAAAACCTTTCTGGCTGTCAATCCTGGCTTGACCACCGTTTGCGTCGGGTGACCGCGATTTGACCACGACCGTTGTCGCTTGACGTTGTCGTAAGTGACCCATTTTTCATCACCAGTAACCATCCGCTTCAGAAATGGATCGATATAGTTACGATTCAGCAGCGATTCGCAGATGGAAATTCGGTCCATGAGGTTTTTTTGCGATAACTCGTGTGGCACCCATACATCGAGCTTCTTTTTGTATCCAGCCTTATTTAAGCGGTTCCAAACGGTTTTTTGTGCAATGTTTAGCTCCTGGGCAATCGAAACAGAGCTTACGTGACGGTCGGACTCGACGATTTCCATTATTTTATCGACATTTTCGACAATTGGCCTTCCAGAGCGTGGTGCATCTTTGACATCAAAATTACCGGAACGGAATCGTCGAAACCAAAATTGCGCGTGATTGGCTGTTACAGTATCAGGACCAGAAACATTCACATTTTCAGCTGCCTGGCTTGCGTTTTCGCCTTTATCGAAGAAAAACTGTAAAATATGGCGTATTTTCTCTTTGTTGGTGTCCATCTTTGACGCGTGCTAAAAAAAATACTGACTCAAGTAATCACAAAACTGTATGAGAAGCTTTTTTAGTACAAAATCTTTTCTTTCTAACGCCATCTAGTGCAACCCGAAACGGGAGATACAGACTCCTAAAGCCATCTATTGGCAAAATAATGGATTACTTTTTACTACAACTTATATGATGTCATTTATCCGTAAGCAAATATATTTATTAATATCGCAGGTTTTGTTGTTTGATGGAATTAGTTTTGAAAATTTGCAATATATTATTTATTATATATTTTCATTTTATTTATTTCACCATACATTAATTATTAAAACAGAATTTTAAAGTGGAAGAGCATATAAAAATATAAATTGCGAGTTATTTGGTTATATTGAAAACAATTATGTGCACAAATAAAATTCAATCTCAAATTTGCAAAATTAATTAAATGAAAGAATGTAATATTATATTGAAATTAAAACTACACCGCAACTTAGTAAATATAAATTTTAATTATTTTTAACAATATTGAAAGCTTCTTTATAATATAAATGTGTGTTTTTGAATTGAAATGGCAATTTAAATAAGCATGTGTATTTAAATTAAATTAAAAATAAAGCAATAATTTCATAGAATATTACATCAAGGTCTTAATAAAATGTAAGTTAATCGTATACAAAATTATAACAAATGCTTTAAAACTAAATTACAAAGTGGAAAATTTAATTTACTTAATAATAATTAACAACTAATATTCTAAAAAAAAATTGAAAACAATATTATTTAGTAAATGCATTACAAAATGGTCTAATAAATCAAGCGAAACAAATTTATTTAAATAATAAGCCAACCGAATATACTTTATTTATCACATTTGTTTACATTTATTGAATGATGAACTTTTCACTATTTAACCACTTTTTGGATTAAGTAAATCATTAGAAACCATTTAGGCCCATCATAAACTAAATTTTTGTTCATTTATGTAGTAAAATTGAAGATGTCCACTTACCAAAAGACAGAAATTACAAGCAACCCTTTAAAAAACACTTTATTTTCCGAAATAAAAACTTCCTTTTAAACGTTATCAATAATATAACCATTTGTATAAATACTTAGTTTTTCGTAAATACTTCAAAATAGATAAAAACTAAACTTTCACTTGCATTTTCCAATAAGTGCCAAAATTGAAAAACAACAAAATTATGCAAGCATTTCGGTATGCGACCACTTTCATGGAAAATGGCGTTTTTTAAAACTCTCCGAAAGTCTACAAAATTGATGCGCTTGATATTTAGCTGATATTTACGAAATAAATAATAAACCTAAAATATAATTCCATTTCATATCAAAACATTATACAAAAAATAAAAATTGCTTATCGAATTAAAATGAATATAAATTATGCTTTTGCAATTCAATAAATTTCTATTACGGAGACTAGATGTCTACATAAAAAAATCTATACAAAAGTATGCAAGCGTTACGATTTCTCGCCGCTTCTGCAATAATGAAGCCAGAAAATTTCGTATACATATACGAACATCTGACGTATAGGCTTATTCAGGTATTTTTTAATGTAAGACTACGACATCCCAAAAGTAACTGTGGCAAAGCCTTTGTATGTCATTGCTCCGTATATATTTCAATAAATTAAAAAGGACAAACCATTAGCGTCAATTCTAAACGCTTTGATTGTATGAATTAGCAACTGTGTTTTTAGTCTGAAGACTTTCATCTGGACCATATGTGATTTCAATAAAACACGCCAAAAATTTTGTGGTTTTATTGAGCAAAAAGTTCCGAGGAAGCGTAATTTCGAGATTTGATAATGTGAATTGTCATCCAAAATCGTGCAATTTGACGCCGCTGGACTTTTCTTGTAGTACTTCGCCAAAAATCTAATAAATATTATTCCTTTTTTTTTTTAATTTTATTTTAGATGTAATTCACAGAATTCCAAAATAAAAATATTTAATTATTTAAAAAAATATAAGCAATCGTATAAATTGTATTTTGAATAAATATTCAATAATATACGTGTGTCTCAAAAATAACAGGATATTATATTTAAATCATACAACATGCAGCACCATCTATTGAAAATTTGTAGCATTGAAAAGAAACATTTTCTCTTGTATCTTTTTACTGTTGTAAATTTTCAATAGATGGCGCTGCATGTTGTATACAGCCATTTCAATAAAAGAAAAAGTGTGCTCATATTACAAAACAAAAATGACTGGGATATCATCATAAAATGCTCCTTCTATCTTGGTTTTTAGTTTTGGAAATAGAAAATAGTCACATGGTGAAAGATCAGACGAATACGGAGGGTGGTTGATGAGATAAATCCGTTTTTTCATCAAAAATTCGTTCACTTTTTTGGTCGCCATTTCATTTATGTGGAACAAAACGCGCACAGACCTTTCTTTAACCCAAATCTTCAGTTAAAATTCTCCAAATAGTATTTTTACTCGTATTTAATTCCTCAACCAACATTCTCGTTGTAAAATTTTGCATCGCTACCAATAATTTCAAGGACTTTTTCCACCAATTCAGCAGAATTACTAGCTTCTGGATGATCTGTCCTTAGGTCGTCCTTTAAAATCCTCACGACCATTTTGAAATCGTGTAAACCACGTATAAACTTGAGTACGACTCATACAATCATCACCATAAACTTTTTTCATCAATTCGTGTATCTCAGCGAATTTTTTTTCATGTTTAACACAAAATTTTATATTTGCTCTTGTTTGTTTTGTAACATAACCACACTTTTTCTTTTATTGAAATGGCTGTAACTTTCACATCTGTCATCTGATTTACATGAATTTAAGTGCGTTTGAAAGAGAATGAATGTATCTTTTTAATACTACAAATTTTCAATAGATGGCGCTGCATGTTGTATGATTTAAATATAAATTCCCACATGCATAATTTGTCCGCCACTTCCCGCTCAATGGCACCCCACTTGTAAAAAAATCGTCAGTCCTCCACCGCTCATTTTTTCTGAAATTACGGAAATCTTTTATTCTCCCCTTTCCACACTCATATCCTTGCCCCAATCTTCGTTGGCCTATATACCCACTTGTGCACCATATCCGAATCTGATGCGAAAAATCCCTTTTTCTAAGCTTAATAAGGACTCTCTCATCAGCTTCAAAACCAATCGATGGTTTAACCTTACAAGAACTCTCATTCGTGGCATATTTTAATCAGCTTCAGATGTTAAAGACCTTTCCGAGCGAGCATAATGCTTTCTGCCACCAAAAAATGTACGCTCTTGCTAAGGATGGCACACAATTACTCTAAATTGCGTTAAATTATTATTTCCTAATGCACTCCAAAAACACAACTTCACTTCTCATACTCTAAGGCAGGGTCGTGCGGTTAATCTCGACTAATGTCTAGTAGGGACTATCGTACAAAATATGTATAGGGAAAATCTGCAGTACTTTTTCACCAAATAAAAAATTCCAAATAAAGTAATTTCTATAATATGAAAAAAGTTCCACTGATTAGTAATAAAAAAAAATACGAAATTTGATATGTTTTTATTATTAAAGAATATCTTATTAAAATTAAATAATCAAATCTGATATTTTTAAACAAATTTAAATTAATAAAATAAAAAAGAAAATGTTTTTAAAAAGAGTCATTTGAATATGCTAATAGTTCTGACAAAAAGGATATATGGATTTGAGTAAAATTAAACTAAATCTACTACAGCTCGTCTATGACAAGAACATAAACTTTTAAGGGCAATATTATAGGCTTCTTTTTATATTTTTCACATTTGAAATGTCATCGTCGGATTTTACCAATAAAATTTTAGCTAAATGCTCGAACGTTTTATTTTATTTCATTTAAATACTTTAATCTTTGGCAATAACTATACCAAAAAAAAATTATTTCTTTCGCTCTAATTAGATGCCTTTTCAGTTGAAATAAAAAAAAATATCATAGTCAAAATTAACCAGAGGGAGAAGTACTTACTTTAACCAAATAAATTTAAATATTTCTACCAACCACAATCAGAGTTAATGACCCCAATAATAAGTCTAACGAAATAACCCAAACACTAACGTGTCCCTAGAATGGCTAGCTTATAATATAATTTTCGACTAAACGGAGAGTTAATGGAATTTTGCCAATTGAATACTGCCACACGAAAATGTAGAAAATTTAAAAAAATGGCTACAACTTTTTGTCGAAACATAAATTTCATCATCTTTATTTAAAATAATTAATAGCTTTTAAAATTGTCTAATGGAGCATTATGAATTATTAAAAAAATTTCCACTAAATTAATTCCTTTCCTTATAATGTAGAATTTTAATCTTTTAACACTTATTGAATGGCTTTTTCTGCTCAACGATTTGAAAACTATTTTTCAATTATATCGTATTACCATAATTACATGTATATTAATTTGAAGATATTTTTTTAATACTTTAGTAAATTTAGTATTTTATAAATTTCAATATAATTTGAAAATTTACTTATCAAAAAGAAATTGATTTTTAGAAGAAGTTCAAAGGATATAATTTTGTTGAAAGTGATCTTCTTTAAAAAATAAATAAAAAACGAATGTAAATAAAATTTCTTAGACTTATAATCAAAAGTTTTTATTGTTTGAGTTCTGATTTTACTTAAAAGGATAATCAGTTAAGTTACGAAAAATATGCAATTTCATTGAAATGTCTATTATTGATTTTTTTTGATCGATTGAACTGGAATAATTCAATTTGTTACAAGTCTGAAAGCCACCCCATAATATGGGTGGCTATTATTGATACCAAGCTTTGTATTAAGTTCATTATTATCAATTTGATGTGGTTTGCTACTAGAAATTTTAAGCTTAAAATAATCGTAAAAAAAAAGAGTTTTAAAGGGTGTTAATATCACAAAATCTTTGTGGAAAATCATTATTCAATTTTCATTGATTATAATTTATGACATCGTCTATCGTTATAATGCTTTGGTAACATCAAACGCGTAAAATACATATTTCATAAACTTGTTGAAAATATATTTAAAACAAATCCTTTTTAGCCATTTAAAAAAAAAATTATTGAAAATAATTTTTCAATGAAGCAAATATTTTTTTAATTTTTTTTTTTGTAATATCTTTAATTTAAAATGAATATGCTATCAGCATCAATTTAAAGAAAAAGGATATAATTCTACGAGAGTCGTTCAATAAATCCTTAGAAAAAGATGGAAAAAAACTGTTTTTAAAAAAAAAAATGTTTAATTTTTCAACATACCCTCCTTTTAGCTATGTGCACTTTTCCAACCGTTTTTCCAAAATTTTTATCCCGTCCACAAAATAGGATTTCGGAAGTTCTGCAAAATACTCATCCGTTTGAGCAATGAACCGTCGTCCGCCAAGCCATTTCTTCAGATTGGGGAAAAGAAAATAGTCACTCAGGGCCAAATCTGGTGAATAAGCGGGATGCTGCAACAATTCCATTCTCAATTCCACAATTTTGGCCATGGAAACAGCGCAGGTGTGCACACGCGCATTGTCCTGATGCAAGAGGATTTTTTTCTTCTTCAGATGGGGGCGTTTCTCTTTGATTTCCTCGCTCAACCGTTGCAATAACGACGCGTAATACGCTCCTGTTATTGTTTTTCCTTTTTCCAAGTATTCGATAAAAATGATGCCCTGTGAATCTCAAAAGACCGTGGCCATCACCTTGCCGGCCGATGGCACAGTTTTTGCCTTCTTCGGAGCCCGTTCACCCTTGAAAATCCACTGTGATGACTGTCTCTTCGTTTCTGGAGTGTAGTAGTGTATCCAGGTTTCGTCCACAGTGACAAATCGACGAAGGAATTCGGCAGGATTGCGATGAAAGAGTGCCAACATAGCCTCTGAGTCCACTACACGATTGCGCTTATTCTCCTCTGAGAGCAAACGCGGCACACATCTTGCCGAAATTTTTTTCACAGGCAAACACAGGTGCAGATGTGCCATGAACTGCATCCAACTCGGCTTTGATTTCTTTCGGGCTTAAGCCTTTCAAATGGAGATGTTTGATGACAGCCCTAAACTCGCTTTTTCCCATTGTTGTGCACAAATAAATGTCGTTAACTTTAATCGACGATAGAAATTGACCTACGCTATGGATCAAGCTGAATAATGTTACTTACAAAACAAATCTTTACCGACACTACGAGCGCAATTTCTCGGATTGACAGCTTTCCTGTGGATAATGCTACTTACAAAACAAATCTTTACCGACACTACGAGCGCAATTTCTCGGATTTTCTAAGGACTTATTGGACGACCCTCGTACTATCCATTACTTTTTATCAATAACTTCTTAGATGTTCAACAATTTTTTGTTGTTGTTGATTACTTAACAATTATTTAAGGATTATAACGACTTAACATAAAAGAATTGACCTTTATAATTATCTGAAATTCTCTTTATTATTTATATCTTGGCACGTTACGCAATTGCTGTAATAATATCGATAACAAACCAAAGTTTAGCAACACAAAAAGTTATTAAATTTCTCCGAAGGCAGTATAAGCCTTATTTTCAACGAAAAATAATAAAGCGTTTAATAAATATTTATAAAAAAAAGTTCAATTGGCAAATGTTTAAATATTAAATTTATTTAGAAATTTATTTAATAAAATTCTATTTTACAATTTTTTTTATTTGTAATGGTTTTACCATCTAAAAGTTTTAAAAATTTGCAAAAAAAAACAAGGCAAATTATTTTATTTCTATCTAAAAGGAATTATTGGAGAAAATAAAAGCCTTGGGGCTGTGCACTTCCTTTCATTTATGCTAAGACACATACTTTTATATATTTTAAGTTGGGTTTATATTTTAAAACAAAAAAAAATTCTTGTAAATAAAATTGTTACTTTCCAGATTCTGTCTAAAACAGGATATCTTTTTTCTTTTAATATAGTCATGATTGACATTGTTAGTGGAAATCACATAAGACAAATCTGTAATGGTCTATTGGGAATTGAATCGAAAACTTAAGCAGACACTTGCTAAATGGAGAAAAGGTCTTCACCCTTAATGTGAAAGTTTATTTCAAATTTTTCCTTTTTCAAATAACCTATCAACATTGTGTATTATTAGAAAAAGTTAAGCAAAAACGTCTTTAGAAGCACACATATTCGAAGAAAAAAAATTGCTTTTTGCCAGTAGAATTTTTTATATCCTTTTTAAGTTGTGTTTTTGCTTCTATTTCATACATATATAAAATGTTATCAATAAAATGCTACACTAGTAAAGTTAATATCTGGAAATGTTATCAGAATATCCAAAAATGTTTACATTAGAAGTAAAAGAAAAAGCTTGTATTGGAGAAAAAAATTTCCAAATAACACCAATATGTCAAAGTTGATTCCATTGTAGCAAAAGTTAACATATGTGTCTGAAATATTAAACCACAACATATTTCCTTTTACCATAAAAATAACCGAGCATTTTATATATAAAAAAAAATTAAAATTATCGATCAAACAATTTTTTGCATGATGCAAAAGTTGAAACTTTTCATATTTTTACTGGCAGTAATAAAAAAAAACATTACAACTTTTGGTGAAAAAAAATAGCACATTGCAAATTTCAAGATCAAAGTTGAAAAAATAATGATTGGAAAGTTTTTAATTAGTTTTCAGATAAAAGAATCGTTTTTTTTGCAACTGCTTGGAGCAAATATTTTGCAAAAAATTGTAATATTTCGTTAATTATTATAATGAATTGTATAAACTTTGATAATTGCTAAATACTCAGTCCAAGAAAGGGATCTATTAGTATAATGAAGAGAAAATATCGTGACCCTTTCATGGGGCTGTTCAGTTTCGGGAACAAGAGAAAGTCACAGGGGGCCTGATCTGGGGAAGACGATGGCTGTGGCATTATTAGTGTGTTGTTTTTGGCCAAAAATTCGCACACAAGCAACGATGCGTAACTAGGGGCGTTATCATTGTGCAAAAGCCAATTTTTGTTCTTCCACAAATCCGGGCGTTTCTGCCGGATTGCTTTGCGCAACTTGCGCATAACTTGCAGGTAATATTCCTTATTGAACGTTCTACCCTGTGGCAAGAACGCATAATGCACCACGCCCCTGCAATCGAAGAAAACTGTAAGCAAAATCTTCACATTCGCTTTTCGTCGTTCAAATGTTCTCGGGCCAAAAGCCAATTTTTGTTCTTCTACAAATCCGGGCGTTTCTGGCGGATTGCTTCGCGCAACTTGTGCATAACGTGCAGGTAATATTTCTTATTGACCGTTCTACCCTGTGGCAAGAACTCATGATGCACCACGCCCCTGCAATCGAAGAAAACTGTAAGCAAAACCTTCACATTTGCTTTTCATCTTTCAAATGTTCTCGGGTCTCTTAGAACATTTCGTACCACCGATAAACGTTGCTTCGGTTCAAGGTAGCTTCACCATATGCCACAGTCAACATTCGGAATGCATCCGCGCAATTAATTTTGTTTTTCACACAAAATTTAATACAGATTCTTTGATCCATTTTTTGGATTTAACTGAATATTCAAAATGGCCGAACATGTCGGCATAAGTGAGAGACATGAGTACCAACATAACGCCACAAAAAATCGAAAATCGAATATACGTAACCCGTGGAAATTCAAAATTCGTGATACTTTTTGAACAGACCTCGTATGTACTCGCAGTTTTTAATACTCGTTTCCTGATTCACGCCATTGCTCTTCGGGCATGGAGATGGAACGACAACGTATGTTGAACTCATTTAATTCCCATATAGACAATATATTACTATGGGGTTCGAACAACAGAGTAAAATTTAAAACTTCCAAAACCTAGAGTTATCTCCTGCCTCTATAGCGAAATCGAAATCGACAGCTATTATTCATGAATAGTATTTGCATAAATGGAACTAAAAAACTTTCCTTTCTTGGTATATGTGTCAATGAGAACCTCTGTTTGAATGACCACAAATTTAATATTCTTAAGAAATTTTTCACTCCATCTAATCCAGCCAATATATTCATAAGGTATATATTCGCCCAAAGCTGGAATATAATTCCCATGTATTGGCAGGTGCTTCTAAGACGACATTGCACTTAATTTCGTGTGATTTTTTGCTGCTTGGTTTTTCATATTTTTATTTTTGACAGATCGCATATGACATGTGATGTGTATTAAAGTCAAAAGTACTCAGTTAGCATTACCATTTTATCATCGAAAGATTTATATCCAAAGAATGCTTACAAATTATTCAATTTTATTATCAAAATTCATACTCTGTGAAAAATATATTTCGCGCACTTCGAACATTTTATGGTCGTTATAATCGACCCGCTGAGCAAGCAATTCAAGCCATAGAGACAAAATTTTGCAGTAATTTCATACTATTGGATATTAAACTACTGACCCGTGTACATAAAGTGCGTACAGAGGAATATTTTGCAGACGTAGCGTCCAGTAGTTGGTGAAGAACGCGACTTATCCATCAGTAAAGAAATACAGCTCGTGCAAAAACTGAACCTGAACGACCTGCCTAAGCGTCGAATGTTCGGTGAATAGGCCTTAGAACAACTTGCGGAAAATCTGTTTGTTTACCATAAAATTGCGTTTAGCGACGAAGCTTATTTCTGCTTGAATGAGTATGTGAATAAGCCAAATTGTTCCATTTGGTGTGAAAAAGCAAAATTGTTGCACCACAGGCAAAACATGAACTGCCATTGCACTCAGAAAGATGATCGGTGGTATCACTGGTGCTTATTTCTCTAAAGATGGCGCTGGCCACAACGTTACTGCCAACGGCGCCCGCTATAGCTCGATAATTTTGAGAACTGCATCTGGTCGACATGTTGTTTCAACAAAACGGCGCTACATGCCACATAGCACGTGTAACAATGGACATATTGAGAGATGGGCTTGGTGAGCAATTTATCTTTCGTTTCGGACCGATGAGTTGGCTTGTGTAAATCGTGAGATTTGACGCTTCTAGGCTATTTTTTTATGGGGCTATGCAAAGTCACTCATCTACGCCGATAAACCAGCGTTATTAGCAGCCTTGTATGACAACATTAAACGTGTTATTAAGAATATATCAGCCGAGATAGGCTCAAAAAAATTGGTTCCAAATTGGAATTTTGTAATTTTTGTGGTTTTTTTTTTTGGATCATTGAAAATGTACTTTCAATTGAAAATCTCCCGTTAGATGGGTAACTAAATCAAGCGATGAAATTAACACGAGACAAATACATTACGGAGTTATCAGACTCACTAGAACACCGGCGTAATGTCTCCTGTCTTTCCTTATTTTGTCGTATTTTCCATAAACATAGTTCCAGTGAATAGGCTAACTATGACTGATAAAACATATTTTTGTTTAAATAGGTACGTAAAAATAAAACAGAAATGTCAAAATTGGAGTACGCAGAATCCGAAGCGGTGCATCTGCGTCAATTACACTCTTCCAAATGATAAATATTCCCAAACTATTTAAAGCTTATGTCTCCAGCAGGATGCCATCATCAGATATACTTTGAGAGTTTTTTGGTGCCCGAATTATTTTGAAAGATATCGTTTTCCCTTGGGCTCTTCCTGCAGATTAAACGGCGTCTGATTTTTTATTGGGAAACTACTTAAAAGGATAAATTTAAATGAATACTCATTGCTTACGCATAGTATTCCTGCAGAAATTACTTATTTGGAGCCAAAAACGTTCCAGGCCTTAATGCATAATTTATAGGAGATTATTTTCCATAAATAAATCAACAACAAAAATTACTAAATTACACTTTTGTGTAAAAAGAAAATTCCAATTAAAGATTAAAATTACGAAATTTATTTAGTCCAAATTGGCCTACTCTAATATAGGAGTGTAAGAAATTTTTTTTATCCAAGAAGACTTAATCTCGTGGTCAATTTTTATCAAAACACAGAACTTTTTATAACGAGAGACGCATAAATAATAAACAAATAGAACTTTTAGGTAACAATTAATATTTTCTATATAAGTGGTTATTTATATTATCTTTCTTATGACTTCAGGAATAATATTATTTATTTAATCTAATTAAATTTTTTATTTATCTAATCAAGTTAAAAAAAAAAAAATTTTTAAATTTTAAAAAAAAACCTAAAAATTTGCTATAAAATTTCGTATTTACTTTTTCAATGTGAATGCAACTTTTTTTTTAATTAATTTATTTATTCTGAAATAAATAATTTTCATTTCAGATTTTATTTTGAATATTTGTAAATAAATTCTAGTTAAAATAATATCAAAATTCATTTAAGCTCAAATACAATAGCAAATACACACATGTACAATATATATTCGCTAAATATTATGATTTATAGATATTTTTATCTTTATTATTTATAGTAGATTTATTATAGATATATTTTTAGTTGAACTGAAAGTTGGTAATTTTGTTCGCAACGAAAACTTCAAATTAATAATTTATTGAAGAACTTTTTCTTGAAATTCCAAGGAAGTATATTCGTTTTAATGCTAATATTTCCATATATACTCTTATAAATAAATATCAAATAGAACTTATATTATCTAAAACTACTTAAATATGAATAGTTTAATTAAATTTTCTTACTTATTACCATTTTTTTATTATATATTTATGGTAAATTGGTGTAATTTAAATAATTTATTTTCCTACAGATGCATTCATTAATTGGCATCATTTCGAGAAAAAATTATTTAAAATTATATAAGTTAGAAATATTTCTAGGTAAATATTTTTATAAATTGTGTACAAAATTATCATGAAATATTTGCACTTTTAAATGTGCATTATTGGCTATACAACTTAGGTGTACTTTCTGAAAAATTCTTTACGCTATTATACAATATTATTATGATATTGAAGTTTCTTTTTTTAATATACTTTATAGATTTGGTAATAATTGTGTAACTCTTTGTGACACTAAGAATTTAAAATTTCAGAACAAATCTTACCAAAAATTACTTTAAAAAAACCAAACTGAAAAAATGAAAAGCCTTCAAATTGATTGAATACACCGAAGACTTAAATATATCCTTACTCTTAATTTTTTTTGCATTATATCAAGAAATATTAGTACTGAAATATAGAGTATATTTGAAGTGCTATGACACTAAAACCCATTTGGTGGCAGGACAGAAGTCGTATTCAAACTCGGGTACTATTACGTATTATTCGCAAACCTACTCTATCTTACCAAACCAGAGGACAAAAGCCATTCCTATTATTTCAAATAATCTTAGTAAAAATAATATCAGATTTTTCAAATGTTCTCTTGAAAAAAATACCAAAAAAACAATTTGTTAAAAAATCTAGTTAAAGTCAACTTAAAATTTGCACAAAGAAATATTCTTATAAAGAGTACAAAAATTGTTGTCTTACTTTAAAGAATCTCCCCTTTAATCAATATAAATCTTTTGATTTTACATATATTTTCTAAAAAAAAAAATAACATAATTCTGATTTTTAAAAGATCAAATGAATCATATTTTTATGATAAAATATTTTTTAAGTAAAAATAAAATTATGTAAAGCAAAACAGCAAATTTAGGTGAAAAAAAAATGCCTTCCCTTTTTATTCGAAAGACAATTTTATTTATGGTATAATCAACAACTATAATTTTATATTGGACTATTGCCAAAGCCTTTTTAAAACTTTTTTATTTAATTTTGAGAAAATTTTCAATGGTTAATTTTCTTATATAAATAAATTTCGTTATTGAGAGAAATTTTTTTTAAAAAAAAATCTTCTGAGACTTTTTAATTAAACTTTCCTTCAAGAACTTTTTCTTCTGATATAATGAATTTTATGATATTGACTCTATGAACTTAGCACTTGATTTCATTTGATTTTTATTTATTTTCTATGTGCCATCGTTGTGTTGTTTAGTCATACAGTAAGTCCAAATAAAAAAAATATGAAATTATGAAATTTCCAATACTTATTATATTGAAATGAAAGTGGAAGACAATTGATTAATTACGCAATTGTTTTAGCAAATCAATTTTGTAAAGTATTTGAAAATATCCAATTGCTAACGGTCATTTGTGATAACATTATATAGTCTTAAAATAGTTAGTTAAACTACTAATAATATTTTTATTAAATTTTCAATTTAGTTTTACAATTGTTTAATTAGAAAAAGCACAATTTTCAATAAAACTAATTAAATCCCACAAATACTTGTGGGGTTTTTTTTTCGGTGTTAAGTGTAAAAATTTAGTATAATAAATTTTAAAATAATACAACTAAATTTTTATTTAACTATCTAAATGAAAATTGAATCAATAAAAATATTGTTGGTTTGAACCGAGTTCCAATAGTATGACTTTGGTTATTTTTGATTTATCAAAGTAATATTTACGAAATTTAATTACACTTTGCAATGACAAAAATATTATCAAGAAATATTTAATAAATAAACAAAAAAAAAGAAATCAAATTAATTAACGATTTCAAAACACTTGTGCAAAATACTTGTGATAAACTTGTCAAATTAATTTCCAGATACCTTACTTAGAATACTTTAGTCGAAATTGAACTAAATTAATCAATCAATTTATTTGATTGAATAATTTTATATTGCATATCTATTTAATATCAATTTATTAATAAAAGGAATATCAACAAATATTGCAGATTGATTTGTTGTCAAAGGGGAAATTTCAAAAATAATTTCCAAAAAGTTTGCAAAGTACAATTTCATGCCTCAATAAAATTGGAAGAAATATTTCTGAATGATTGAAAATATTTATTTTTCTTCCTCTTTTATCAAATTTATTAACACCTTAACTCAAAGTGAAGAATTGTCTAGACAAAAGTAGAAATTCATATTCAGATCAAGTTAGACTCCTTATTGTTTGCTTCCAATTTAATATAAAATTGATAGAAGAAAATCATACTTTGAAATTAATTGAGACTAATTTGTGAACGCTAATCAAAGAACAATTTTTTTGTCATTTTAATTTATTTTTTTAAAAAAAATTATTTACAAAAATGGTTTTTTTCAACCATCGAATTTAAAATGATATAATTTTTGTAAGTAGTTCAATGAAATATTTAAAATTTTCCTTTGATGATCAAAAATATCCCAAAAAAAAAAAAATACAGTGTGGTACCTTGACATACGATTGCCCCAACGTACGAGTTTTTTGAGATACGAGCTGTCGAGCGAGCAATTTTTTGCTTTGAAATACGAGCAAAATTTGAGATAACATGCGAGCAATCGGCTTAGCGGGTCGGCCACGATCTCACACACACGGTCACATACGAACCAGGCGTCACGCTTTCCCGCGTGAATCCTCCGGCCACGGTCAGAGAATCAGTTATCAATGTGCTCGCGCTGTCAAAGTATCTTTGATAAGTTGTGCTCGCGTTTTGTGACTTTTATACATTTACAGTTGTATCTCATTTATTTTTATAACCATGGATCTGAAGAAAGTTAGTGGAAAGTTCAGTGCTAAGAAAAATATGATGAGTATTGAATTAAAACGTGAAATTATAGAAAAACATGAGCAAGGTGTGCGAGTTATTGACTTGTCGAGGCAGTGTGAGCGTAGTACGTCCATGATATGTACTGTGCTTAAACAAAAGGAGTCGATAAAGGGTGTATCGCCAGCTAAGGGCGTTACAATAATTTCTAAGCTCCAAAGCTCCCTTCATGAAAATATGGAGAGCTTCAAGGAGATACCTTGACGCAGACCATCATTTGCGAGAAGGCACGAGCGATATACGAAGATTTGCTGAAGCAAACCACACACACTTCCACGAGCGAGGCATCGGAAGACTCGTTTAAAGCCAGCCGGGGCTAGTTTGAGAACTTTAAGAAAAGGACCGGCATTCATCCCGTCGTCGGGCTTGGTGAGGCAGCAAGTTCGTCAGGCTTGGTGAGGCAGCTGAGGATTACCTTAAAACATTTTCCGAACTGATAAAAGCCAAAGGATATATCCCCCAGCAAGTCTTCAACTGCGACGAGACCGGGGTCTTCTGAAAAAGGATGCCGAATAGGACTTACATAATGGCAGAGGAGAAGACGATGCCACGCCACAAACCCATAAAAGATAGATTAACTTTGGCACTGTACGCCAATGCGAGTGGCGACTGCAAGATCAGACCTCTGCTCGTATACCATTCGAAAAACCCCAGAGCATTTAAGTCACATAAGATTTTAAAAGAAAAACTGCAAGTTATGTGGAGGGCAAACCCGAAGGCATGGGTCACCAGGCAGTTCTTTGTGGAGTGGGTAAACCTGGTTTTTGGCCCTTCTGTTAAGAAATATCTACAGGAAAACAAACTTCCCGTGCAACCCTTTTAATATCGTGATTTGCCTCAGAATTATTCATCAGGCGTGGCTGGGTGTTACAACGAGGACCTTGACCTCTGCATGGAAGAAGCTGTGGCCTGAAGCTGTAGTCGAAAGAACCTTCGAAGAATTCGAACCCGGTGTGTCAGTAGAGGAGGAGATTGTGTCTCTGGGGAAATTCATGGGTCTGGAGAGAGACGTGAACGAGGAGCACACCCAAGAACTGACGACCGAGAAGATACAAGAGTTACAGTTACAGCAGCATACGGAGGTTCTGCAAGAAATTGGTTTCGAGGAGCCAGAGGAGGAGGAGGTTATTTCTACAAGTGAGATAAAGGAGATCTTGGGAATGTGGGAGAGAGTTTCACAGTTCGTGGCAAAGAAACACCCAGAAAAAGTTGCAACTGGTCGTGCATCGGAGCTATTTAATAACACATGCCTAACTCATTTCCGGAACATTCTGAAAAGGAGGAAGAAACAAACCTTCTTGGACATGTTTTTTTTTAAACGGCCTACAGGTGAAAGTGAGAAAATCGTTGCGAAAAAGGCAAAGACCAGTGAAGAGAAAAGCAGTGACGAAAATTAAGCGAAAGTAATACTTTATAAATCAAGTTTATCTCTTTACATTCTCTTTTATTATGTTTTTGTACAATATTTGTCATTTATAAATACATTTTTTCTTATTCAAAAACACGTAAATAATAAAAATAACTGGGGTGACATTTTGGGGGCAGTTCAATTAATTTCAATGGGGAAATTTGCTTTGAGATACGAGTAATTTGAAATACGAGCAAGGTTGCGGAACGAATTAAAATCGTATGCCGAGGTACCACTGTACTCTTTTGAGCACGTTTATACCATAAATTAATTAAAGTTAATCAATAAAAAGAAATTTCTTATTTTCGGACATAGAACAATAAGAATATTTTATCTAAAAAGTATATTTTTTAATATACTTTTTAGATAAAATATTCTTATTTAAGTACATTCAAAATGGGCTCTTTTAATTTAATCGAAAGGATATCTTTTAATCTAAGCAAAATGATTTTTTTTCTATTCCAAAAAAAAAAAAAATTCGCAGTTCAAACTAATTGAGGGTCTTGAGCGTGAAATTAAATAATCCTTTCCATGCAATGAAAATAATTGCTTTTAGTCAAAACATAATAGATCCTTTTACTCTTTAAAAATGGATCCTTCTAATCGAAACATAATAGATATTTTCAAAATGGCTCCTTTTAGTCAAAATATAACGGATCGTTTCAGTCTAATCAAAATAGTTAATTTAAGTAAAAAGTTACTGGGGGTCTGAAATGTAAAAGCAATAAACCTTTTCAATACACTTAAAATTGGTCCTTTCAGTCCAAACTAACTGATGATCTTAAGTGAAAAAACAATAAATCCTTGCAATTGAAACAAAATGGCTCCCTTCAAGCTAAGCAGAATAGATCATTTAGGTCCAAACAAAATGGATCTTCTTCATCGAAATACAATAAAAATTTTGAGTCTAATTGGAATTCCGGATTTTTTGTAATATAACAAATGATAATTCTTGTTAGAATCAACTGAAGGATATTTTTTTATTTTAGAACCGCATGACTGAATGGAAAAGTTAAAGTGACATATTTTTGGCAATTTTCGAAAAAATGTGCCACTACAAATGTTATTGTTGTTCTCAAAGTTATCTAAAAAAAGAGGACTAGTCAATTTTGAACTTTTAACTATTCAAAAAATAACTTCAATTTGCAGAACGTTGAATTTTCCTTCAAGAATTAAGTAAAATGTCAGCTGCAACATTCAAAATTTATTTGTTCAACAAAATAAAAATTAAAATAATACTTGTCCAAATATTTAAAATTAATTTAATTAGCAATTAAAAATTATGAAAAGCTTTTTTCATTAAAAAATTATTCATAAATTAAAAGTTTTTCTTGAAAAAATTATTAAACATTTTTTTAAAGAAAAATATGAACTTCAATTGAATTTTGCTAAAAACGATGTTCGTGGAAATTTCCCAAAGAAAACCGTTTAAAATATTTAAAATTTCTTTTTTTTCAAAATTAATACTGCAAAATTCTTCAGAGTAAATAGTAAATTTTTTCAAAATTTATTTTAACAAAAAAATTTAAAAATTATAAATAAAAATTTAGTCCCAAAGAATTAATAAAAATTCCATCAAAAGCCCTAAAATTCAGTACTTTAAAATTTAAATTCTTCAAAGAAACTTTATTAAAAAAATTTACCTAATTTAAGAAATTTATTGCAAATAATTCTTTTTAAAATATTGTTCATTGATTTAAAAAAAAATTTGTTTTTGTCCCTTATTTAAAATGTTTTTTCTCTTCTAAAGACGTTATTTATAGACCGAATAGCCGTGAATATTATTTTCGTTACGAAAACTTAATAATTTTAACCTAATCTTAGACATTAAAATTTTTTTTTTTTTACTTTTTCGAAAATAATTTATTCCTTTAAAATTTAGTGCTTTGATAACTTTTCTTATAGCTAAATCAATTTGGTATAGAAATCCGTAAAATAATTACTTGAACAAAACTGAAAATGCCAACCCACACGTAATATGAAATCGGCAAATGGCATCATAGTGGTGGCGCTACAAAATGAACTTTGGCGTTTATCTCAGAAATCTTACAAACAAACATACATAATTACGTGATTTTTTTTTAAATGTAGATATAAACCAATAATTCATCTTTATTATTGACTGAATACATTATCATAAACTTGTGATGGCATTAATATGTTTGCAACATGTTGACTTAAAATCAATTCAAAGGCTATTGTTGCTGCAACATTACTCAATGAAAAATATCCTCTGTAAAAAGAATAAATTTTACTAATTTATTAAACTTTCCAAAAGCTAACATTTAACTATTTAGATTTGTAGTAAGAAAAAAGTCTTCATGTCTATATGTAATTAGGAAACAATTATAATAATGTAAATTTTTACTTAAATTAATATTGTTAAGTAGTAAAACTATAAAGAATATATATTTTTTCTCTAGACTAGGCTTATTATTTTTAGTAGATTGATGATAAAATTTATACAGGCTATTTTTAAGATAAAAGCTTACAACTTTGTTGCAAATAATTTTAGTTCGAAAGTATAAATAGTAATTTGATTGATTAAAATCGTTTATATACCAGGTGTATAAGCTTAAATCCGCTGTTTTTTAAATCAAAAAAAACACATGTTCTTTTTATAGAAAACAAAAACAAATTTATTCAAAGTACCTGCCCTCGCTAGATACACTTTTTTCACATCTCTCGGGCAATTTGTGGATACCGCACCAACAAAATTCCTTCTCTTTCGAGACAAACCACTCATGAAGCCATTTTCGGACGTCTTCGTAAGAATCGAAATGCTGCTCAGCGAGTGCGTAGCCCATCGACGAAAACAGATGGTAGTCGGAAAGGGCCAGGTCTGGTGAATAAGCGGTATGGAGTAGCACCTCTCAGTTGAGTGTCACCAAGTAGTTTCGGACCATTTTTGACGTGTGCGATGGTGCGTTGTCGTGGAGGAAAATCAGCTTGTCATGGCTTTGTTGATAATCCGTCCATTTTTCAGAGCATTGACACTTTCACCAGATTTCAATATGTCATAGTAGACGATATCCTGCTGATCCCACTAAATGCACAGCATCGTCTTCCATCCGAAGCGATTTGGTCTTGGGGAAGATGTTAATGGTTGGCCGGGATCAACCCACGATTTCTTGAGTTAAGGATTCTCGAAATATATCCACTTTTCATCGCCTGTCACAATCCGATACAGAAACGACTTTCTTTTTTGTCTGGCGAGCAAGATTTCGCATGTGTTTTGGGGTCGCTCCATCTGCCTATCGTTCAATTCATACGGCACCCATTTTCCTATCTTTTCAATCTTCCCCATGGCACGCAGACGCATGGAAATGGCTGGTTGAGTAACACCCAATTGCTCCGCGAGAATTTTTTGCGATTGGGTATCGTCTTGGTTCAAAAGAGCCTGCAATTGATTGTCTGGCTTCTTGTCCGAAACCAATCTCAGCACGTTATGTCCGATAAAGCACTGTCCCCATAGGCCTCCATAAGCATTCGATGCGATTTGGCAGCAGATTTCTTTAAATTGAAGCAGAAAAGCAGAGCTTCTCGAATATGATCTTTTTCTGGCACACAACTAGACATGATTACCAAAAGAAAAATGTATGTTGTTGTACGAAATTGCTGACAATGTGCACTAATTAATGTTGACAGATCTAAAACTCATAAAAAAAAGTATGGCGTGCCCGTGGTAGCTTTATACGCTCACTCACGCAATCTATGACCAAACAGCGGATTTAAGTTTATACCCCTGGTAGATTTGGAAATTATGTATAAAAAAAATAGTAACGTAAAATCTTTAATGAAATTATTCAACAAACTTGCGAACATTTCCGGGTTGACTTAATGGATTTTGTTGCGTTAGTTTTCAATGAGTTGTTTCTGGTATAGTTATGAGAAGAAATCGGAAGTGAGCACGCCAATCAACTTTACCACTTTTCAAAAAAATTCGGTCAAGAAAAATTAATGTCATTTCTTAGGTCCTACAATTCCTTTTCCAAGTCCTATTTTTCATTTTCTAAAAGAAATAACTTGATCTACCAAATTCAACAATGTCTAATTGCTCCTTCGAAATTATGTTCGACCTATTTTATTAGAGAAATGGTATTATGATCGTGACGCTACAAAATAACCTTTGGTACTTATCTCAGAGGCGTTACACCAACAAAAACAAAAACAAAAACAAAAACAAAAACAAACAAAAAATTTCGATCAGGAATTATCGGTTGAAGAATTTTCATTATAGAGCGTGCAGTGAGTAACGTGGTACCGATCTGTTAGAACTACGTGTCTTTTAAGCCCCAATTGGTCCAATTAACAGTTGAAAAAATTCTGTAGCTTCCTTCTATGTCACTCCCAAGTTACCGTAAGAGCTTTGCCATAAGTATCCCCAAAGAAAAATTGACCAATACCATCTTCGACGCAAACTCCACACCACACAGTCTCTAGATTTTTTGTACCCAAAAGTGAACATTTTACTTATTAAAGCAAAGCCGGTTAAGTGAAAATGTTCACTTCCTGCCAAATTCAGATCTTATCTGATCTAAAGTTCCCAGTTAGTAAGTTTTAAATTCAAATCTTTATGAAAAATAGAAAAATGTTTATATTTTTTTCTTCGGATAGGTTTCCGAACTTTTAGCTATTATCTTACGAAGCTCAACTATATTCTCGGTTAAGAGTCCCAATTCTAAGACGGCAAGGCTTTGGTATATCGAGGACTATTTTTTTCTTCTTCTTTAAAATTATTCACTATAAGTTCAATAATTTCAAAATATAAAAAAAAAAAAACTTTTTATAAAAAAGTCCAAAAATTTTAGATTGATCCAATTACGAAATTATTTGAAGTTATCTATGAACAAATGAAAAATTTAATAATGTACACTAATCAAATGAAATTGGCAATTATTAACTTTTAACGGACGAATGATTTAATAAGAATCTTATAATAAAAATAGTAAGAAAATAAAAGTGTACTTAAAATAATTGATTTTCAAATAAAATCTATTATTTGCTAGTCAGGATTTTTCTCGCAATTGTAATTTTGAAGTTAAGAGAATAAAAAATTCGTTGGTTAGTATGATTTATTCAGTTTGCATCTAGTACAAGACTGATTCTCTGTCGATTCTAAAATAGCTGTCGATTCTTAAATTCCAGACACATAAACGTACCCAATCCGAATTAAGTGTAGAATATCTTTTATCTTGGATTCGAAATGAAATAAATTTTCAATGACTGTGGCTATCAAATCCTACATACCACAAAACGTATAGTGCCAAACGTTTTCAATGGGAAATAAATTTTATTGAATGGCGAATAAATGATTTGATTTAGACCAGAATTTGTAATCTTTGAATGGTCAATGGTATGAAACGATGGTTGTATGTACCGCAGGATATCCGCCTCAATACAAAGCTTTGTCAAGAATATCGATTGGTAAGTGGTGGGTACTTGACCATATGAGAAGGTCCAGAAAATAAAAAATCAATTCAATAAACAAGTAAATACCGAAATCAACAATGATAAGTCCAGCATATACAATGAAACAGAACATATTTTATTGAGTTAATTCCCCATCACTTATTTTGTTATATGATAACTGAAAGGATTTCAATTTATTAACTCTCAAAAAATTATCCATTCTCGTAAAAAAAAAAAATATTTTTTTTCTAATTTACTGTCTAGTTCTCGTCAATATAAAATAAAAGAAAAATAATTTTATTATATCCTTAAATTTATAACAAAATCTTATAATTCTTAATAGAAGAAGATATTTTTGCTTTATAAAAAATTATAAAAATTGAGCACAAATAGAAATAAAAAATAAAAAAAGCTTTATAAAGAAAACTATTGCTTTTGCAATAGTTATCAATAAATAATTCTTATAAGACAATGTATAATATCAACAAAAATAATTTCAATTTATATGGAAATTGAACAATATTTAAGATGGAATTGATATTATATATTATTTTACTTACAATACGATATATTGGTTTACTTATAAATGTACATGTCTATAGAGTAAGGATCATTCTTATTATAAATAGTATTAAAGTTTTTTTTTCTGTTTATAGAATTACTGACTATACTCGTACTTTTGATATGAAATAGTGAAGAGTGGTTTTGCGAAAACAGAAGTGTCCTGTTATGAGAGTTGAAAGTTTTTCCTTTTCATACAAGAACGCTTCTAAATTATTTAAAAAATTTATTTTCTACTTCTTATTTTTGTACAATATCACAGCTTGTAGGAAAGAGCTCCATAAAATTTCCCTAGTCTTGTAATTAAGTTAGTTTCAAACAGAAAGAATTTCATATAATTTGAATTTGTATACTTTTCCGAAATTCAGAGTTCTTGAAGGCTTAGGAAGCCTTATGACATTTAATACATAAACTACTAGTCAAATGTATTTGAACAAATTACTTTAAGGGACTTTTCGTGGTTGTATTGCCGAAAATGTTTTACTAATAAAAGTAGTTTTTTTTTACCATTGATCCTTTATTTACAGGATGAAGAATATTTTAAACTAAAACTATTTTCGTAAATTCCAACTATTTAACTTTGTACGAATTTTTCATTTGCAGGAGAAGTAGAATACTTTTTTCTTTGCAATTTAATTACTAAATATATTTTTGTACTAGTTTTATGAATAGAAAAGTTTATTTTTCAATTTGAAAGTAGAGAGAATAGTCATTAAAATGAAAAATGTCTAGTTTCGGAAGTTTTTCCTATATAATAGTACTTTTAAAGATAAAACATTATATCTACAGGTCAAAATGCAAATGAAAAATTCAACAAAAAAAAAGATACAGAACTGAAAAGGATAAGGGAAAATTAATTGATTGCACTTACGAGGAAGAGAAATAGGGCCTTAACAGCTCTAAAAATCTCACATGAATTTTGTAAATCTTAATTCACAAAAAATCCTCTAAAAATCCAATTCACCTTAGAGGGTAAATCTAATCGGATGAGTTACGATAAGAAAAGATTTGCTTTGTGCACAAAATAAAAAGAAAATTTTAGATTGGGTAAAAAATCACTAACAAATTGATCGATAAAATAATGTCAACAGATCCTTTTGAGTGATGAGTCCATATTTGTAAATTTACGGTCTAAGGGCGTATATTTGGTTGGCGTAGATCTAGTTTATACTACGTGTATGCTGGGCTATACCGACCCTATTAGAGTAAACGATAGTTTTGTTAGGAAATTGAAAGGATCTATTTTTGAACGTTGAAATAAAACGATCCCTTCTTGAACGTTTAAGACTGTAAGCAAAGCAGTTATTTGATCGAAAGGCTGAAAAATATTATAAAATACATTTCAAAAATATATAATGACCGATTTATTTATACGAGGTCTGTTCAAAAAGTATCGCTAATTTTGAAAGCTCCGCGGGTTACGTATATTCGATTTTCGGTTTTTTCTGGCGTTATGTTGGTACTCATGTCTCTCACTTATGCTGTCAAGTTCGGCCATTTTGAATGTTCAGTTAATTTTTGACAGCTGCTTTGCTTGCACATGTTTTGGCTCGTCTATAATTTTTGCCCAATCCAAAAAATGGATCAAAGAATCTGTAACAAATTTTGTATGAAAAACAAAATTAATTGCGCGGACGCATTTCGAATGTTGACTGTGGCATATGGTGAAGCTATCTTGTACCGAAACAACGTTTATCGGTAGTACGCCCGAGCACGTCAACAACAAACGAAAACATTGATGAAGTGAAGAAAATAGTATTGGCCAATCGTCAAATCACCATTAGAGAAGTTGCTGAGGACTTAAACATATCGATTGGCTCGTGCCATTCGATTTTTACCAACTTACCAAAATTGCTCAATTTCGACCAAAAACAGCATCGCATTAACATTGCTAAGGAGTTGTTGGACTCTGTCCGCGACGACCTATATTTGCTCCAGAGAGTCATAACTGATGACGAATTATGGGTTTATGGTTATGACATGGAAACCAAAGCTCAATCATCTCAATAGAAGCTGCCGCACGAGCAAACACCGAAAAAAGCGCGCCAAGTTCGGTCGAATGTGAAGGTTTTGCTTACAGTTTTCTTCGATTGCAGGGGCGTGGTGCATTATAAGTTCTTACCACAGGGTAGAACGGTTAATAAGGAATATTACCTGCAAGTTATGCACAAGTTGCATGAAGCAATCCGCCAGAAACGCCCGGATTTGTGGAAGAACAAAAATTGACTTTTGCACAATGATAACGCCCCTGCTCACGCATCGTTGCTTGTGCGCGATTTTTTGTCCAAATCCAACACACTAACAATGCCACAGCCACCGTATTTCCCAGATCTGGGCCCCTGCGACTTCTTCTTGTTCCCGACACTGAAGAACCCCATGAAAAGACGACGCTACGCTACGATTGAGGAGATAGACACGGCATCGAAGGAGTAGCTGAACAAGATCACAAAAAATGATGTGCTTCGAGGATTGGAAAAGACGTTAGCATAAGTGTATAATATCTGGTGGGGGACTACTTTGAAGGGGACAAAATAGATATTCATGAATAAATAAATAATTTTTGAAAAAACACAAAATTCACGATAATTTTTGAACAGACCTAAAACATCACAAAAAAAACTTACTATAGTATATAAATTTGGTAAAAGACTTTTTTTTGTTGCAACTAAACATATACGCATAAAAATTACTTTATTTGGAAAAATTTATTAATCAAACAAAAAAAATTATCTATATAATTACAGTGTACCATTTGATAAAAATAAAATACTAAAAATATCTAATATAAAATCTCATTTTCGTAATTGTACAATTTGATTAAAAATAAATTGACAGTAGAAAAATTTTTTGTGCAGCTATAATAATGAAAAAAGTCCACAGTAATAATTATTACATGTTTACCACTTCGGATCCCCATTCAAGGATATTGACTTGCTATTTTCTTAATAGCAAACAATTACTTATAGCAATAGATATTTTTGAATACTCGTAATATCACTTGTACTTCTATTGGTAAATTTCATTTAATTCGCCGTAATATACCTGAACAAATTGTTACATTATCATAATATGATATTATAATTTTTTTCCTGGCATTATGCGTTAATTAATTTTCGAAAAGATTGATATACTTAAGTGTGCATGTGAGTGTGCCATTCAATATAATATCATATTATCGCTGTTATTTTTATGTTAGTCATAATATGTTGTACAAACATTCGAATTATCTTGAATTGAGTCAAAAGCATATATGAAGCAGAAATGTATACTTGCTTAAAGTGCCTTCCCTCGAGTGGAGGTGATCCTTTGACACAGCAAATAGAATAATGGAATCCGATTGAGCTAGTATCCAATGGCCATTATTAAGAGTTGACTTTGTTAGTGAAATACAATAGTTACCAGATTTGTTGTGTACATGTGTGCGCTGGTAAAAGTGTGAAAATCCTACAAACAGCAAATACGCCATTCGAATAATAGATGCTCTTCTGTTCATGTCGGTGAACATTTCGTCCTTTAGTCATGGTCTGTCCAAACGTGTAAAGTTCTTATTTTGTCCATTCCATTAGTGCAGGAAATTCCATCGTATTATTGATGTTTATTATTCACAATGATTAAGTTCGTTTGATATGCTCATTGGCAAAGTCAATAACATTCCATGTCAAATCGACTATATGAAAAAGTAATTCAATTTTTGTAATATTTTCAAAATTCAACAAAACTGTAGTAAAAAATAAAATAAAAAATTCAAATTTCACAAAACACCAATTAGAAATTTTTTTATTTTATTCTACAATATTATTTTTTCTAGTATGCTTGGAATTTAGTAAAAATGAAAAAAAAATTATCTAAAAATTAGGATCCAGATTTCCTTTAAAATTATTTTCATATTCAATTTTTACATGACATACTCCCATAATTTTATTATCTTATTCTATAATTTTCATATTAACATATTCATAAAATAATACACATTTCTGTATACACATTTGATTGTAATTTGGAAAATAATGTCAAAGCTTAGGTAAAATGATAGTCTTTGCATAAAGGATAGAAGATGATGGGATTATATATTCATAATAAAATTATAAAATTTCCTATGAAATTATTTAAAATGAAATATTTTAAATATTTACTACAAGATAGAGGATTTAGATAGGGAAGAATATTATATGAATTTATTATATACCATAATATTTATGCTGATGAGGTAATATTATCTTATATTTTAAAGGTAATATTTGTATAACAAGTATACAACCATCTGGAGCACCCCATGAAAATTATCATATTTTTTATTTCAGTGTTGAATCAAAAAAGGTAGATTTATTTGATATGTTTATTTATTAAAAATTATCAATAGTTTCTTTCTCCTTTCGCCTTAACCAAAGGTAAAATTCTCCTCGACAATGAACAGATAAGATTTTTATATGTTTTTACAAATTATAGTGATCGATTTCGATTGAATAACTTGTTTTTTTGTTTTTGTTTTTCGAACTTATTGAATATATCGGATTTTTCAATTTTGAAATTTTTCATATTTATTCAATTGGTCTTAGATCCGGGATAGTGTAGGCAAATCTTTAAAGATAAATACGGTTTTATTTAAGCCACTTCAATTGATTTATGACAAGGAATATTCTTCAGTATGAATTTAATCCCTTATCTCAAAAAATAGATTTATTGGGTAAGTCGAAAAAGTTCGTGGTCTTTTCCGATAGATGGTGTTAAAACAAATAACTCAGTAACCACTACTTGCGTTATGCCAACACTTGATACGTATTTGAAAGATAATATTTATAGCTTTTTGTAGTGTATAATTTTATTGAAATCGGTGGAGTATATGAAAAGTTATTCAAGTTTGAAAATAGACTAGAATAAAAAGAAAATTCGCTATATTTTATGATATACCACTTCGGCAAACGAAGTTTGTAAATAAGTTTGTGATGTCAACAGTGTTGTATCTAAATCGGTAGGACACAAATGGTTCGCTTGCTTACGTTCTAAAAATTTCGATGTCAAAAATGACTCCTGTTCTGATATGCCAATTATAGACAAAAGTAATGAAATTCTCGCTAAAAATATTGAGCAAGACCGCTTTTAACCATTTGCAAAATGCTGGGTTTGAAAAGAAACTCGATATTATGAATTGCGCTGCTAAAGCGCAATGAAATTAAGCTATTTCTGAAGCGAATCGTAATTGGCGCTGAAAAATGCGTAACATACGAGAATACATTTTAAAAGAGATCATGGAAAAAGATAGATGAACCTTCACAAACAATTTCAAAGCCAGGATTAATGGTCAATAAGGTTATGCTGTGTGTATGGTGGGAATCGAACAGAATCGTTCATTATGAACTGCTACAATTCATTTAAACTCTTAACTCAGTTTTGTACTGTGAGCAGCTCGATAGATTATGCTAAGGAATTAAGAGCAAACGGCCAAAATTGAACACATTTTTGATGAAAAATTGAGAGAGCTTACCTGGGAAGTTTTGATGAACTGCTATTATCAGACTACCACTTGTTGCGATCTCTGCAGAACTCTCTTAATGAAATAAAGTTAGCTACAACAGAGGCATGTGAAAACAAATTAATTCCGTTTTTAAACCAGAAACTACAGAAGTTCTATACTGATGGAATCATGACTCTGCGCAAAAAATTGTGAAACATTGTCAATAATATTCTAGAATATTTGGTTTAAATGAAATTATTTTAACACTCTGATTAAAACGTATGTATTTTATTCAACAAAATATTATATAAGATGATACCTCTTCCCCCCTTTCCCTTGACAGCAAAGCGTAAAGGTGGAGGGGGGAGGGGTCCACAAAACCTTCCAAAGATATTATTAAAAATTACCACAAGATATCATTTTTTTTTGAAAATTTTATAAACAATTTCAAGGACATTAATTTTCTACTTATTTTTTTTTTAAATAAAAAATTAAGAAGAAGTCATTTAATAGTCATTAAATATATATATAACTGACGGTAACGTCTTAAGTTAACTTATTTTAATATTCATTTTATAAATTAGTTCTTATATTAATTATATAAAAATACCATAATAATAACTCATCAAATGAAAACAATTCATGAATAAAATAAATTTCAATTTAACAATGATTTAACTTAAAAAATATTTTCTTTTTAAATTTATTATATATAAGAAAAAAAATTGAAAAAATTTCGACAGAATTAATAATTGTCTTGATTTTGGTTATACAATATTTTAGATACAATCAGAATTCACAAGTGAGCAATTCTTTCCTTTTGAATAAAGATCTTATTAACCATTTTCATATAAAATACAATATTTAATGAGATCGTAAAAATGCAGATTGTGTACTCATTGTTAATGGAGCCAAATCGGAAAGGCTACATAAAATGTGTAAGTAATTCGTATATCGAAACCGTCTGTTAGAAATTTTTATGTCTCTCGAAGAAAATCTTGCCGAAAATTGTAAATATTTTCATAATGAATAGTCAAATAAACAAACAATTTAGTTGCCAATTTTCATAATTTATCTATTGTCCTTTAATTATAATATGTACCTTTTTCAGTTGACTTTCGAATTAAACTATGACTACAATATGCATAATAATATTTTCAAAATTTATAGCAGACATTTTGCTTTTGTTATTTAAATTTAAACATAATTTATACCCAAGAAGAATCGATTATTTTCAAGGTTTATTACTCCTCAAATGATAGTAAAAAGGTTAATATGCAAAAGATATATTAGTTTTTAGGGTAAAATGATATTTCTTATATTTTCATATTTATACCAAGTGCATAAGCTTAAATCCGCTGTTTTTTAGTCAAAAAAACACATGTTTTTTTCATAGAATGGAAAAACAAATTTATTCAAAGTACTTACTCTTGCTAGCTACACATTTTTCCCATCTCTCGGGCAGTTTGTGCATACCACGCCAAGAAAAATGCCTTCTCTTTGGAGGCAAACCACTGATGAAGCCATTTTCGGACATCTTCGTAAGAGTCGAAGTGCTGCTCAGCGAGCGCGTGGCGCATCGACGAAAACAGGTGGTAGTCGGAAGGGGCCCGGTCTGGCGAATAAGCGGGATCGGGTAGCACCTCCCAGTTGAGTGTCTCCAAGTAGTTTCGGACCATTTTTGACGTGTGCGATGGTGCGTTGTCGTGGAGGAAAATCAGCTTGTCATGTCTTTGTTGATAATCCGTCCTTTTTTCACGTAGAGCACGGTGCAATTTGATCAGTTGTTGGTGGTAGCGGTGAGCATTGACAGTTTCACCAGGTTTCAACATCTCATAGTAGACGATATCCTGCTGATTCCACCAAACGTACAGCATTGTCTTCCATCCGAAAAGATTTAGTCTTAAGGAAGATGTTGATGGTTGGCCGGGATCAACCCACGATTTCTTGTGTTTAGGATTCTCAAAATATATCCATTTTTCATCGCCTGTCACAATCCGATGCAGGAACGACTTTCTTTTTTGTCTGGCGAGCAAGATTTCACATGTGTTTTGGCGTCGCTCCATCTGCCTATCGTTCAATTCATGCGGCACCCATTTTCCGATCTTTTCAATCTTCTCCATGGCATGCAGATGTATGGAAATGGCTGGTTGAGTAACATCCAATTACTTCGCGAGCATTTTTTGCAATTGGGTATCGTCTTTGTCCAAAAGAGCCTCCAATTGATTGTCCTCAACCTTCCTAGGCCGATTTTCACGCTTCTTGTTTCACAAGTCAAAATTGTTGTCTTTGAACCGACGCAAACCAATCTCGGCACGTTGTTTCCGATAAAGCATTATCACCATAGGCCTCCATAAGCATTCCATGCTATTCGGTAGCCGATTTCTTCAAATTGAAGCAGAAAAGCAGAGCTTCGCGCAAATGCCCTTTTTTGGCACAAAAGTAGATATGATTACCAGAGGAAAAATTTAAGTTGTTATACGAAATTGCTGACAATGTGCACTGATTAATGTTAACATATGTCAAACTCATAAAAAAAAGTATGGTGTGGCCATTTTAGCTTAATACGCTCACTCACGCCATCTATGACCAAACAATAGCGGATTTAAGCTTATATACCTGGTACATATTTTATTGTCATAAAATTTAAAAAATTAAAAAAAAAAATAACAGATCCTTAATTAATAGGATATCTGCGGCTGTACCGTCCTGGATCCACCGGTTCTCGTCCGATCACCGAAGTTAAGCAGGACTGGGCGTGGTTAGTACTTCGATGGATGATCGCTTGGGAACACCGCGTGCCGCAAGTTTTAACCGTGTGTGTGTCGACCGACATACACTCGGTAGGTAGCGGGTTCGATTCCCGCTGCCACCATCTCGGCATTGGTGCCGGGGTGAGAGGCCGACTACAAGCCTTATATGTAATCCGTAGGGTCCCCCAACATCACTGGGGGTTACTTGGCTGACCTGATAAGCCGCAAGCTATAAAAACCACCTTATCAAAAAACAGCACAAGAAGAATCAACCGGACCGTACCTCAGGCAAAAACTCATCTGGTTTTCATCGAACAGCCCGAGTAGGTACCTGGAACGTGCGGACTCTCTCCCAAAAAACTTCTCGACTGGCGCAAGCTGATGAAGGGTGAACACTTCATCTACAGCGGCCACCACTGTGAAGTCGGATTGATCCTATCGGCCAACGCAAGGAGATCTCTCATGGGCTACAAACCGGTCTCCGGCCGCTTTCTGACAGCTAGGCTCCACTCGAAGTGGATGGAGAGAGTTCACAGACTCCATCAGTTCAAACGTCAAGCCAGTCCTGCTGTACGGCTGCGAAACATGGAAAGTAACCGACAGCACGACTCGTAAGCCTAAAATATTTGTGAACCGATGCTTGAGGCGTATAAGCAAGATCTTTTGGCCGAACTGGATAACGAACGATGAGCTGCTTCTTCTCACGAAGCAAATACCCCTGCTAGTTGACATCAAACGCAGGAAATGGAGTTGGATTGGCCACACCTTGCGAAAACCACCTACGGACATAGCAAGGATCCCACAGGGCAATCGCAGCAGAAGACGACCAAGGACCACTTGTGAAAGATCAGTCGAGCGCAAACACCAACAAATTGGCAAGTCATGGTCGGAAGTGAAAAGGCTAGCCCAAGATAGAAGCAGATGGAAAGAGTTCACAGAGTCTCTAGTGCCGCTATATGCTCCATAGGAGCGACTGTGTCTCATGACTATGTGTATATGTGTTATAATGTATAATGTAGAAATGAAACCTGTCAAATAAAAATAAAAAAAAAAATTTATAGGATAAAAAATATATTTTTTTGTAATTTATGACTTTTCAATAAAACTCAATTGGCGCTTGAAAATTTTAAAATAACTTTTTTTTTGTAATCATTTTATTAACTTAAATCAAAAATTTTAAGGATTAATTAAAATTTTACAAAGTTTTAAAGTTGCAATATTTTTACTTGTTATACAATATTTAATCTAATTAATGTACATTTACTATTAAAGCGGTATAAAATTTAAAATTGTATTATTTTCTCTACATCATCAAATTTGTATAGAAATGTTTTGAAATATTGAATTTATTAAAGTTTTGGCTAAATTTGTTCAAAGCCATTATAGAATATGTCAAAAATACTAGCATAATAAATTTAAATAAATAATTTAATCTTATTTGCACAGGTAATTTTTTTTTTGTATATAATATCATGTTAAGGGTCACCGACCTAGATGTCCTCAGCGTTTATTTCGATAGGATTAAAGATCTGAATTCAATTGTAACAAGAATTTTCTAAGTATCAATATTCTTAATACGCTGGTATCTATTATTGTCATAAGGATTATATGAACCTAAGGTAATATGACAAGTAAATATACCCACTTCCGAGTACATAAAGGTTTAATGTTTTACGAGACTTGATTTTGAATTGTGATGAAAAGGATAATACAATTTGATGGTTTGGAAAATATAGCTTTGTCATTAGGCAGTTGTTAAATATACATGGTATTTAAGGTAGAATTAATTTAGTTTTGTTTGTCATTTTATATTATAGATAATTATACTGCTAAATAATGACCATCATGATACAATAGCCCTTCGATGATGATTTTGCAGATAAAGTTTTCTTTAGCAATCAGGCTCATTTCTCGTTCAGTAGACACGTAAATAAACAAAATTACAATAGATGACTCTGAATACTCACAACTGGCTACCAAGAAGCCATATTGTATTCGTGAAAAGTTACTATCCCGTATGTATTTTGGTCTGAAGAAAAGCGCTATGGCGGTATAATAACCGACATTTTTTTTTATAGCATAAATTGGATGATAACCCTTTAGCTAATATACATAAAAACCAATTTAACTATCCAATTTTTGCTTCTGCATTCATTTATATTGTACCATATTTTTTTTGAATATGTTTGAATATTTTGAATTTTTATTTTATGCATAATTATATATCCTTTTTGGGAAAATATAAACTCATGAAAAGAGTTGTTTTTTTTCTCTCAATTAAATCAGTTCCTATATTTTTATACAATAATTTGTATATAGAAATGAAATTTTTTTGACAATTTCCTACTCAATTACACTGTAGGGCATTTTCAGAATTTTCAAATTAGAAAAGTTTATTTCCAAATGTTTGAATTAAAAAAAGTTTTTATTAATTTTCTAAATTTTTATCCTATATTCTAAGGCTGTTCAAAAAATTGTTTTTATTTAAAAAGAAAATATATTTTTCTTGTATCTACAATATAATATAATCAAAGAGAAAAGATTTCTTTTAGAATATTTTCATTCTATTTTACATATTCCTTGGCGATTTTCTAAAATTCCATCAATTTTTGTATATTTTTCCCAAACATTAAAATACAATTGAATTGAAATTTATATGAAACTTTTCTCAGAGTATTTATTTCTAATCCCTTATTAATTATTTTGTTGATGAAGATACAATTCTCATGATACCTAACGAAGAATAAATATACTTTTTGGTAAATCTTTTTTTTTTTAAATAAAAATAGTAAAATCTTAACAATTTTTTATTTACATCTTAATATGCTAATCAGTTTTAATATGTAAATAATTTTTTTTTTTTTTTTTTAATAAAAAAAATTGTTTTTAAATTAAATTCGTTTATTTATATTAAATTTTGTATAAATTTCATCTTGGGGTAAAATATTATTGGTGAATTCGTAACTATTCTAGTTAATAAATTGAAAAATCATATTCACCTAATAATATATTGAATACGCAAAGCACATCCCTACAGGATGTACTAAATCGATTGCATTCGAAAAATTCAAATAATCCAAACTTGAATGTTACTCTTTCGAATTATTGATAAAATTGTTATTCTAAAAGAAATTCTGTTTAAGCATTCCAAACATACAAGAATATGGTTTCATTCAAGGATTCAGTTATGTTGATATCCTTTTCAGTATAGTTTTTTTTAAAAGTTCTTTCTTTTATATCCCTTATATTATTTGTTCTTTTCTAAAAGGATGAGGAAAATGCATTTAACGTTGTCTGATATGCATAGAATAATCCAGTTCACATAATAAAGAGTAAATGTAACTTTTTAGATCACGTTCAAGAATATTATGCATTCTATTATAGTGCATCCACCCACCCATCTATTCAGATCTATTCAGAACGTTTATAAAATGAGTATGATAACACTCTGATTATATGCATCTGCTAACAGCGGATAGTATAAAAAGTTGAGGAAAAAAATCTAAAATCTAATTTTCTATTGATTCAATTGATTTTAGTCAACACCATAAGAAATTGTAAAATTGATTTCAGTAAAATGGAACCCTTACTTATATCAATATTGAAAATAATTACAAAAGTTACAAGTAAAAACATTTTTGTTTAAGTTTTTATTATGCTTAGAAATTTACATTTGATGATCGATTAATCCAGCCAAAATTTTAAGTGGTTTTCCTATCCAGTAAATGAGCGTTTGAGAATAATTAAAATAATTGATTTTATTTTTTAATTTCTAATACTTCAACAAATAAAATTATTTGCCAAGAAAAATTTCCAAAAAGAATAAATCATTTTCAAATAAATTTTCAGAAAAATACTAAAATTAAGTAAATCTTCACAATTCAGCAACTTTTTTCGTAATAAAAAAAAAATGTCCTTGGCAATCAATATAATTTCCTTTATTTTTATGATAAAACCACAAATCGTCCTTAATTGAAAAAAATAGTCATTCCAAAGCAAATGGTCTATTAAAATGACACTGCAACAAATTTAAATCTTTTTGATGAGGGTTCTCAGTCGATATATTATATTGTGAACATTTTTTGCTAAAGATAAATAAAATTTTTAACATTTAAAAAAAATACCGTTTCTTTTATAAAAAAAAAACTTTTTTAAACCTAAGAAATTAATACAAATTTACTGTTTAAATAACTTGTTTTTTTTTCAATTAATAAATGCTAATAAAATAATTATTTTTCTTCTCAATATATTTATTTGTATGGTATTTATTGAAAATCACTTAAGCATATAATTATAATTATCAATGCATAAGATAGAAAATTTACTTCCTTATAATTATTGGAAAAATATTATTATTCAGTGGATAATATCTTAATAGGAAATGACATTACTAACTGGTAGTTTCCACATTTTCATGATATCATGCTTCTCATATAATATAAATCTCATCATTATGATGAAAATTTTGTATATAAAAAAAAAACATGGCTACTATTACCTTTTTAACAGATAAAATGATAAGGGAAAAATATTCATAAATTAGTATAAACTAGCGCAGACAACCAACTTCATTATAAGTTAATGAGCTTGATTTCGCTTGAATTTCTTGCCATATTTCAATAATAAATTCATATAATTAAGAATCGTGTATTTTCTGCAAACTCATTCAGGAGATGATTCCTAATTAAATACACACTTGAGATATTATTTATTATACTAATTATCATGAAATAGCAACTCTTCAATTAGTTCAGCAATAATAATTGTATTGAAATAAGAGAATATTATTAGAGAAATTGCTTATACCTTTCTGGTATATTTTTATAATTTGCATTAGAATTTCTCAACTCACTTAAACAGATGGTTCCATTTATTTTTATCTTAAATATCATAGCAAATTGTTTTTAAGATATTAACAAGAACTTACTAATTATCCGATTATTGTTACTAAGAATAACTTTCTGAATCAATTCAGAAACTGTGAGCATTTAGCTAATAATACAAGGACCACTTACGATGTTCTATTCTTAAATAATCGATCTTAACTATAATTATAATAAATAAAAACAGTTAGTCCAAAAATAACAGTTTTTAAAATCTTTGACTTCTTCAGAACTAAAGGATGTAAAGTAAAATTTTCATTTACCACGTGTATAAGCTTAAATCCGCTGTCAAAAAAAAACATGTGTTTTTCATGGAAAGCAAAAACAAATTTATATAAAGTACTTGCCCTCGCTAGCTATACATTTTTCACATCTCTCGGGCAATTTGTGGATACCACGCCAAAAAAATTCCTTATCTTTCGAGGCAAACCACTCATCAAGACATTTTCGGACGTCTTCGTAAGAATCAAAGTACTGCTCAGCGAGCACGTGGCCCATCGACGAAAACAAGTGATAGTCGGAAAGGGCCAGGTTCTGGTAAATAGGCCGGATGGAGTAGCATCTCCCAGTTGAGTGTTTATTGAGTGTAATCCGTCCTTCTTTCACGCAGAGTACGGTGCAATTTGATCAGTTGTTGGTGGTAGCGGTGACCATTGACAATTTCACCAGGTTTTCAACATCTCATAGTAGACGGTACCCGCTGATACCACCAAACGTACAGCATCATTATCCTTCCGAAGCGATTTGGTCTTGGGGAAGATGTTGATGGTTGACCGGGATCAACCCACGATTTCTTGCGTTTAGAATTCTCGAAATATATCCACTTTTCATCGCCTGTCACAATCCGATGCAGGAATGACTTTCTTTTTTGTCTAGCGAGCAAGATTTCGCATGTATTTTGGCGTCGCTCCATCTGCCTATCGTTCAATTCATGCGGCACCCATTTTTTGATCTTTTCAATCTTGCAGACGCATGCAAATAGCTGGTTGAGAAACATCCAATTGCTCCGCGAGCATTTTTCCCGATTGAGTATTGTCTTTGTCCAAAAGAGCCTGCAATTGATAGTCCTCAACCTTCCTAGGCCGATTTTCACGTTTCTTGTCCCAAAAGTCAAAATTGCTGTCTTTGAACCAACAAAACCAATCTCGGCACTTTGTTTCCGATAAAGCACAGTCACCATAGGCCATAGGGTTCTATAAGCATTCGATGCGATTCGGCAGCAGATTTCTTCAAATTGAAGCAGAAAAGCAGAGCTTCCCGCATATGCTCTTTTGCTGGAACAAAACTAGACATGATTACCAAAGGAAAAATGTATGTTGTACGAAATTGCTTAAAATGTGCACTGATTAATGTTGACAGACGTCAAACTCATAAAAAAAAGTATGGCGTGGCCATGGTAACTTAATACGCTCACTCACGCTATCTATGACCAAACAGCGGATTTAAGATTATACACCTGATATATAAATTAATTTGGTACATTATGTATTATCATTTCTGTTTCACAACTTGTGGTCATCGTTTGGGGTACTTTAGTAAATTACGCTTTAAAAATTGCGTCATTAGAATTGAATGTTCTTTCACTGAAGGAATTTTGCGAAAGAACACTGTTGAGGTCTGAAGTAGCGTGGTCGAAGACGACTTCCGGTTTCGTCGTCTTCCATCAAATTTTGGCTGGTTTCGTTTAAAGAGTCTGGTAGAATCTGTTAAATTGTTGAGAGTATGATAAGCCGCAGAAAAGTAGTTATATTAATTTTTTTTACATTTATTTTAGTAAGTTTTTATTCATAAATTTTATCTTCTTCAAATTAGTTCCTATGGGCTAGCAAATGGTTTCAAATGGGATCGCTTTCAACTCTTCGGTTACACTTCTTTGGATATTTTTGACAGTACCAACGTGACATTTTAATCTTAGGAAAGAAAAAATATCACACAAACTAAGATAAGATCAGAAGTATATCCGTTCGGACGCGAAAAACTACATGTCTGAGCCTTTCAATGACTCATTTATCAGCATCAATTTTTTTGAAGGTCTGAACTCATAACAGCTTTCACTCCTTCTACATTTTCATTAGTTTCGATATTGAAGTCTTCACTGAGTAAGGCTTCTCAGCCCTCGGAAAAAACCTTATGCCACCCACGAAAATTGCTTATACCATCAATGTGTGCTTCTAAGAAATATTTTCCATAGGCTCCTTACAACTTTTTGTTGCATTGCATACCACCGAATTTATGGTTTGGTTGCTTTCTTTACTGTATGTTAACCTTTGAAGCAGTTTGTAGAGGATCAATTGCAATTTGCTTAAAAAACGTATCACATATTTGACGCTTTATTGCTCATTTTTTCGTCCAAATTTTTTCAAAAATACATTCTTAACAGTTGCAAAATAACCTTTCACGCAAAACTTTGTATTCTGAAATAGAAACTTCCTATTTGCTGTTGTAAAGCAATTTGTATTAATTTAAACTGACTTGTTCGTAAACTATTTAAAATTAAATAAAACCACCCTTAAACTTTCACTTTGCGATGAGTATCTAAATGTAAACAAAATTATGCAAGCATTTCGGTATGCTACCACTTCATGGAGAATGGCGCGTTTTAAACTCTCTGAAAATCTACAAAATTGAGGCACTTTATATTTGATAGATATTTACAAAATAAATAATAAACCTAAAATACAATTACATTTAATACCAGAAGATTGGAAAAAAATAAATATTGTTTTTTGTCTTAAGTGAGTTAAAATAGATATTAATTATGCTTTTGGAATTCAAAAAATTTCTATTACGAAAACTAGATGGCAGTGGGTGTCATTTCTATATAAAAAAGTATATAAGAAGTATGATTTCTAGCCGCTTTTGCAATAATTTAGACAGAAAATTGAGTTTACATATAGGAAAGTCTGACGTACTGGCCTATCCAAGTATTCGTTAATCTAAGTGATAAAATATGCACACCTTAGATTATTAAGTATAAGGATAGAGAACTACCCTATAAGTATACGAATTTAATTGAAGTCAAAAAATCCCGTGGAATTGCAATGAACCAAAAACCTCATCTGCTTATCCTTACCCATCTATTAGCTTAAAATGAAGCTATGAAGCCCATTGTCTTAAATGTATATTAAAACGCTTTTAAATTGGAAAAACATTTATAATTTTACTTTAAAAAATTATTGAAAGTCAATACGAACACTTTGGATGATAAAAGAAATTCAATAAACACATAATTTGATAAAAATCTTTTATTAGCTACTGTGCCTGCCATCTATTTTTCTACTTACCGAATTTTCAGGTAAATTATCGGTAAAAATTAATAATATATTTACCTATTATTAAAAGATCATAGTTTACTTATTATTCTACCAATCTTAATTGGAGTCCAATTGCAAAAAGTGCTTAAAAACTAAAAAATTCTAGTCTAAAATTGAATGTAAACAGACGATTAGTTGTGATCAGATTGACGTGTCAATGACGGTCGCCTGATTACTTTTCTATGGGGGTTTTATTAGTTTTATATTTTCACAAAATTGAATGCTTTTATAATATCTATTCGGAAATGATATAAGTTAATTTCTTATTATAAAAATTATTCAATAATCCTAATTAATTTTTTTTATCTATTTTCAGAAGTTCTGTTTCATGTTTTGAAATTTAATCTTTTATATGCAAATAAATGCATTCATAGTAGGAAAAAATGTTTTATTTAGTTTATAATTTATTTAATTTATTCAAATAACTTTGACTTTTCGTTTTTAAAATATACGCCAAAGCAATATGTGCAAATATAGTATAGCCCCTATCTGAAATCGCCGCCTTTCAGCAGTATCAACAAGAGATGTACCAAAGTTAAGCAGGACTGGGCGTGGTTAGTACTCGGATGGGTGACCGCTTGGGAAAACCACGTGTCGCAGGTAGGTAGCGGGTTCGACTTCCGCTGCCGCCATCTCGGCATTGGTGCCGGGGTGAGAGGCCGACTACAAGCCTTACATATGTAGTCCGTAGGATCCCCCAACGTCACTGGGGGTTGCTTCGCTGACCTGATAAGCCGCAAGCCATAAAAAACATCTTATCATGAAACAGCACAAGAGTAAACATCCGGACAAAACCTCAGGCAAAAACACATTTGGCTTTCACCGAACAACCCGAATAAGTACCTGGAACGTGCGGACTCTTTCCCAAACTTCTCGTATGGCGCAAGCTGCTTCCGAAATGCGACGCTACAATCTCGACATTCCCAGGAGATTCCCACTCCGAGACAAGGTGGAAACATCAAGGAAACCTCACAACGCAGACGGGTGAACACTTCATCTACAGCGGCAACGACAGCGGCCACCACTGTGGAGTCGGATTAATCCTGTCAGCCAACGCAAAGAGATCTCTCATGGGCTACAAACCGGTCTCCGAGCGCCTTCTGACAGCCAGGTTCCACTCGAAGTTCCGAAACATCACAATCGTGCAGTGCTATGCCCCAACTGAAGTAGATAATGACGCCAATAAAGAAGCCTTCTACCACCAATTAGAGCCGTGCATTTAATCTGCCCCGAAGAGCGACATCAAAATTGTAATGGGCGACTTTTACGCTAAAATAGGCCGGAACAACACTGATCTTCGCTCGATCATTGGAACACACAGCCTTCATGCAGAGGGAACCGACAACGGGAACCGTCTCACTGACCTCTGCTCAACTCATCAACATCGGTGGCGCCAAGGTTCCTCACAAGAACATCCACAAATACACCTGACAGTCTCCGGATCGTGTGACCCGCAACCAGATAGACCACATCCTGATAAGCAAAAAATTCGTCGGATCGCTCCTGGACGTCAAGACAATCCGAGGAGCTGACATATACAGCGACCATCAGCTGTTACTTGGGGTGGTCAGACTAAGGCCTGCGGCAACTAAGAAACAACAAGATCGCGCAGAACGCAGGCACGACATCCAACGCCTGCAGAATCCAGAGACAGCCGAGATATTTGCGAACAAGCTGGAAGAAGTAAGCCACAATGCCGAAAGGCTGACATGGCCTTCTCTACTGCGCAAACTAAAGTCCGCTGCAGAGGAAGCAACGGGCTTTCGGAACTACAAGAGGAAAGAGTGGATCCGCGAGTCAACCTGGACTCAAATAGGAAAACGAAGAAAGCTGAAAGGTCTACTCCAAACTGCTCAAACTCGCGAGGAAAGGCACCTTCTACAGACGAGGTACGACCTTGCTCAAAAGATGGTCAAACGCATGGCAAGGGATGACAAGAGGAACTACTTCAACGAAATAGTGAGCGAAGCAGAAGCCGCTGCACACCGGAGCGATATCCGCAGCATCAATTCGCAAACTATCCGGAAAAATAACACCCTCACTGCCACCACTTACGGACAAAGACGGTCAAACTCTATCCACGGATGAAGAACAACTCGACCGCTGGAAGGAATTCTTCTCAGAATCCCTTCCAATAGCTCCAGAATTCCATCCTCCTCCTACAGTGATGCGCAGAAACCCACAAAGATCCATCCCAACAACACCGCCTACGATTACGGAGATCACAACAGCAATCAACAAGCTTAAGTACAGCAAAGCACCCGGACCTGACAACCTGGCCCCAGAAGTTCTGAAGTTTGATCCACCACTCCTGGCCTCGCTGTTGCATCCTATAATCGCAAAAGCCTGGACACAATGCCACTTCCCGGACAGCTGGAAAGAAGGAGTAATTATCACCATCCCGAAGAAAGGTGACCTTGGCGATTGCAAAAACTGGAGGGGAATCACTCTGCTGAACACCATCCGGAAACTAATCGCCTTAATCATCCTGACTCGCATCACTCCAACAGTGGAAAGTGCCCTTCGCAACGAGCAGTCTGGCTTTAGACCAAACCACTCCTGTATTGATCACATCAACAGCCTAAGAATGATCATTGAACAGTCGAACGAATGGAACAGCCCGCTCTATCTTCTCTTCGTTGACTTCGAAAGAGCCTTTGACATGATTTTTCGCGACGCCATCTGGAGTTCTCTGGATGAACTGGGCATCCCGCAGGCCATCATCGATCTCATCCGAGAACTATACCGCGAGGCCCCGTATGGAGTGCGTTTGAAGGGACGAAACAGCGATACATTCAACATCTCGAGAGGAGTCAGGCAGGGTTGCGTCCTCTTCATTATCGCCCTAGACCTAGTCCTTCAACGCACTAACAACACAGCCAGCAACGGTATCCAGTGGACACTGCGTGAGAAACTCCACGACCTGGACTACGCCGACGACATATGCCTCATGTCCCACACCTTCAACGGCATTCAGGAGAAACTGAATGCTCTGGCCTCCAACGCCGAAGAAGTGGGGATGAGAATCAACATCAAGAAGACCAAATTGATGCGTATCGGCGCCACCTGCGAGAGACCCTTGATGCTACACGGTACCCAAGTTGAAGATGTCGAAAAATTCTGTTACCTTGGCAGCATGCTCAGCAAGGATGGTGGAACTGAAATAGACATCCAAACGCGCATCAACAAGGCGCGACAATCGTACACCTCACTTGGGAACGTGTGGCGTTCCAACCACCTCTCCATAGCACTCAAACTTCGAATATTCAACTCAAACGTCAAGCCAGTCCTGCTGTACGGCTGTGAAACATGGAAAGTAACAGACAGCACGACTCGTAAGCCTCAAGCATTTGTGAACAGATGCTTGAGGCGTATAAGCAAGATCTTCTTGCCGAACTGGATAACGAACGATGAGCTGCTTCTTCTCACGAAGCAAATACCCCTGCTAGATAACATCAAACGCAGGAAATGGAGTTGGATTGGTCACACCTTGCGAAAACCACCTACGGACATAGCAAGGATGGCACTAGATTGGAACCCACAGGGCAATCGCAGCAGAGGACGTCCAAGGACCACTTGGAGAAGATCAGTCGAGCGCGAACACCAACAAACTGGCAATCATGGTCGGATGGAGAGAGTTCACAGAGTCCCTAGTGCCGCTATATGCTCCATAGGAGTGACTGTGTCATGTGTAACATAGAAATGAAAACCTGTCAAATAAAAAAAAAGATGCATACTTGCAAACTACCGTAATGACATCTATTGACAGAACGAAAAGACTTTCTTAACCATTAATTTATTGAGCCCCTACATCAACTATTGGAAACAAAGTATCTACACATATGTGTATACAGCAGAACGTCTAGAAAAATAGGCCTAATATAATTAGAAAATTGGTAAATCAAATCTCTTTTATGTTATTTTTTTACTAAACTATAAAAATATATTTTTAAAAAGTAATATTAAATATTTACGAAATACTAAACAAACACCTTCACTCCTTATATACGTAGATGAATGTTGTCCATTTAAGTATCCTCATCTTTAGATTAATCGACTATTTTACATAACTTTAACCTTTTATTGAATACGAAATAAATAATCATTAATTAAATGAAATTCTTCTACGTTTTAGATTACTTACGAGTTTGAAAGAAAAATTAGCATCACATCTATTTGGTAAAGAAAACAACAAGAAAAATTTGTTTATTTTATTCTACCGAATAAAAAAAAACGTAATAAAAAAATAAGTAGACAAATAGAAATGGTTTCGTGAACTTTATCCTAAAGCTAAATAAATCATATAAGATAAAAACCAATACAAATGGAATTTACGTGATACTTTTCTTTATGGAAAGGAAAAAAATACCTATTTTTACATTGAACTTTAGGTTTTTTTAGACCTGAACAAGGTGTCTTTTTTTCACTCTCAATATTTCTACCAAATTGAAACGGAATTTACCAAATAAAGTATATACAATATTGTAATCTAACGAAAACATGATTTCTATTTTAGCTATTTTCTTTCCACAAAGCGTACGTAGGCTACTATATATATTTCTGGCCTAGGCAACACTAAGTGTTGCCAGGTGCGATCTGACATTTCCATTGGAAAGTTTGACATTTTTTAGCATAAACGTACTCAGAACGTTTTGACGTACGACTATCATTTGTGTTGTTTACAGTGACTTGAAAAAATCAATTTGGCAAAAAAATGGAATTAACTCGTGAACATTTTCGTGCGATCATTTTTCACAACTTTCGACGTGGATTATCACGACAAGAGTGCATCGATGAACTTAAATCTTTGTATGGCTATGAAGCACCATCCTATAGCACTGTGAAAAACTGGTACAACGAATTCAATCGTGGCCGACGCTCGCTCAAAGACGAATTCCGTGAAGGTCGTCCAAAAACAGCCGTTGTTCCAGAAAACATCGATGCCGTACGTGAACTGATAATGCAAGACCGTCATGTGACATACCGTGAGATAGAGGCATGCCTAGGCATTTCTCCCACCAGCATACATTCGATATTGCATGAACACCTGGCCGTAAAAAAGGTTTGTTCTCGTTGGATCCCGCACAATTTGACAATCGCTCAAAAAAAGGCTCGTGTGGATTGGTGTAAAGAAATGCTGAAAAAATACGATCGCGGTGCTTCAAAAGACGTTTATAAGATCGTCACAGGTGACGAATCATGGATCTATGCGTATGAGCCCGAAACAAAACAGCAATCGACCGTGTGGGTCTTCCAAGACGAGTCAAATCCAACGAAAGTTGTTCGTGGAAGAAGCACTTCGAAGCAAATGGTCGCTTGTTTCTTTGGCAAAACTGGTCATGTGGCGACTGTTCCGCTTGTGCAACGTAGGACGGTCAATTCTGAGTGGTACACCACCATTTGTTTGTCTGAAGTCTTCGGAGAAATTCGAAAAACGAACAAGAGAAGTCGAATCATTGTGCACCATGACAATGCGAGCTCTCACACATCGGCTCAAACCAGCGCCTTTTTGACCGGACAAAACGTCGAATTGATGGGTCATCCTCCGTACAGCCCTGACTTGGCACCCAATGACTTCTTTTTATTCCCACACATCAAGAAAAAAATGCGTGGTCAACGATTTTCGTCGCCAGAAGATGCTGTTGAAGCATTCAAAAACCATGTTTTGGAGGTGTCTCAATCGGAGTGGAAAAAGTGCTTCGAAAATTGGTTTGAGCGCATGCAAAAGTGTATAAATCTTGATGGAGAATATTTTGAAAAACAATAAAACCTTTTTCGTTGATAAATATTCGCATTTTCATTATTAGGCCAGAAATATATATAGTAGCCCACGTATTAGATCGATCACAAATGTGTCAGCTCTGTTATTCTCTATTTTTGCGTATTTTTACAGTCGTATAAATAAAAGCTTTTCCTCGCTATTTGATCACCTTTTTTTTATCATATTATTATTTACTTAAGTATACAACTTTTTTCACTTTTATTGTGCCTTTTTTTATTATTGTCAAATAAATAGTTATCTGATACTTATCAATCTTAAAACATGTCAAACATCTGTAATTGTTCAGTTCAGTAAAATTTTCTTACGAGAGTTGTTTGGTAAGTTTCCTGCCTTAGAGGGGTTGTTTGGAAATAATTTTTTTTTTAATTTCTCCACAAAATTAATTTTATTTAATTCAATTCATTCAGTGCATCGTGTTTGTAGCTATTTGATTTTTTATTTATGTTTAATAAAAGACAAATATTGCATGATCAATGCCTATCCATATTTGACTGTGTTATTGTTGATTACGAAACTAAGCTTAAATAAGACTTCAGTAAAGTATTTATACCTGTTCATAGATTTTATATCATAAAAACAAAAGTTGTAAATTTATAAAACCAAAAACAAACAAATTCCCGAAACTGGATACGGTTTGACATGCAATATGCATTATCGGCCTAAAAATAATCCTTGAATTAAAATTAAAGTTAAATAAAACACTCTTGAAATTGGCAATAAACTTCAAAAGAAATGGCAAAAAACAAAAATTTAATTCTTAAAAAAACATCTGAAGCCCGAAGAAAAACGAACAGAAGATTGAGGAAAGTATGAAAATTTGGATAGTAAAAATTTAAAAAAAATAGTTTACATATAAAAGTTTATCGATGAAGAAAGAAAATTTAAAGAGAGAAAAAAAGAAGAGTGGATCTGACGGATGAGTGAAATGGGGAGAAATCTATATGTTGGGTCCTTTCCTGGCCATGTCCCAAAACCACCCATCGGCTCTTCTTGGTCAAATTATTTCGAGTACCTCTAATAACGCCGAAGATGATCCTTTAACTCATGCAACCACTGTGGCACCAGATACCTGTGCGGAGGAGGAACCTTAAATAAAACATGGTTCGTTGGTAAATATTTATTATAAAACTTATTTTTCATTTTCAATTAAATAGCTTTTTATGTTTATTTTTCCGGTTGTTATTAGTAAGAAAAAATAATTTTTGCTCTCATCCTAAACTATCAAAAGCAACTCTCCAACCCAGCCACTGAGGAAAGACACCTCTTCCACATGGTGTTGCCAACTGCAGACGCGACTGTTTGAATCGTTTGATTCGACCGTTACTTGGTGAAGCGTTGTTGAATCATAAAATTCTCTGATGACAGTGCTGCCAGAGGCACCAAAACCTTTCAAAAATTTTGTACACAATTTTACAGATCTGCGGGATGCCAAAATAAAAGTTCGGAACCGCATAAGGGTATGGGACTACCACAACACCTTCATCGACTGCCGCAGAGAGAAGACCTGATCTGTTGCTGATTTCTCTGAAGTGAAGCCTCTCTTGTATGGGCCCATGATTTTTTGTGCGAATAGAGCTATCCTGCCTAGTAAGAGAGCGGAGAATATCTTATAATAATCTCTGTTATCCTGCTCACGGAGTAATTCTTGGTTGTGTGGCATTTATATATAATATGGATGATAGTGAAATGGGTAATACCAAAAAAGGAAGTTATGAGTGAGAGCAGTATGTCAAATACGGATTCTGAGGAGCTTCCGCGCCCAAAATTTTGGTATGGATGTTGAATAGACTGGTCTATTGGTGGTTATCCAATGAGTCAATAAAAATATATTGCTATTGGTCCAGTTATCATGTCTGCGGATGATTAATGGTGTTAGTTGCCATTCTGTTAGTGGGGGAGGCAGATTGGGAATGACTGTGATTACTGGTCGACGAAATGTTTCTCCAGCCAACTTGTCAGCACTTTCATTGCCCAAAATTCCCACATGCCCCGGAACTGGACATTCCTATTAGTAAGCAAGCTATGACGAATCGCGCTAAGTACTGGGTCAATTGGTGGGCCATAAATGGCTTTAGGGCCGTGTGTGTAGTGCAGTGATCAAGTCGACCGACTCATAGTCGGTAGGTAGCGGGTTCGATTCCCGCTCCCGCCATCTCGGTATTTGGTGCCGGGGTGAGAGGCCGACTACAAGCCCTATATATATATGTAGTCCGTAGGGTACCCCAACGTCACTGGGGGCTGCTTCGCTGGCCTGATAAGCCGCAAGCTATAAAAAAACACCTTATCAAGAAACAGCACAAGAAGAATCCAGTGGACACTGCGTGAGAAGCTCCACGACCTGGACTACGCCGACGACATATGCCTCATGTCCCACACCTTCAACGGCATTCAGGAGAAACTGAATGCTCTGGCCTCCAACGCCGAAGAAGTGGGGATGAGAATCAACATCAAGGAGACCAAATTGATGCGTATCGGCGCCACCTGCAAGAGACCCTTGATGCTACACGGTACCCAAGTTGAAGATGTCGAAAAGTTCTGTTACCTAGGCAGCATGCTCAGCAAGGATGGTGGAACTGAAATAGACATCCAAACGCGCATCAACAAGGCGCGACAAGCGTACACCTCACTTGGGAACGTGTGGCGTTCCAACCACCTCTCCATAGCACTCCAACTTCGAATATTCAGTTCAAACGTCAAGCCAGTCCTGCTGTACGGTTGCGAAACATGGAAAGTAACCGACAGCACGACTCGTAAGCCTCAAACATTTGTGAACAGATGCTTGAGGCGTATAAGCAAGATCTTCTGGCCGAACTGGATAACGAACGATGAGCTGCTTCTTCTTACGAAGCAAATACCCCTGCTAGCTGACATCAAACGCAGGAAATGGAGTTGGATTGGTCACACCTTGCGAAAACCACCCACGGACATAGCAAGGATGGCACTAGATTGGAACCCACAGGGCAATCGCAGCAGAGGACGACCAAGGAACACTTGGAGAAGACCAGTCGAGCGCAAACACCAACAAATTGGCAAGTCATGGTCGGAAGTGAAAAGGCTAGCCCAAGATAGAAGCAGATGGAGAGAGTTCACAGAGTCTCTAGTGCCGCTATATGCTTCATAGGAGCGACTGTGTCTCATGTCTATGTGTATAAAATGCATATATGTGTTATGTAAAAATTGTACAATAACGTAGAAATGAAAAAACCTGTCAAATAAAAAAAAATAAAAAAATAAATGGCTTTAGGGCGGCAAGGCTGTAGTTGGCTGGGAATATTGGCCGCAATATCAATTGCTGTTTTGATGACCTACAGCTCCCCGTAATAAGGAAAGCTTCTACAACATAGTATGCGGGTTCTGAAGCCAAAAACTTTTTAATCCATCCAACTGTTCAAGGAAAAGTTTCCTATATGCGGACGGATCAGTACTAGCCGTCTTAAACCTGTCAAGACAAGCAGACACTTTCAAGTTTGCCCCCAACCACGGTTTCCAATCTGGATGTAGAAGGGGAGGCTGAAAGAATTATTCAAAGGGGAGGCTGAAAGAATTATTTTCTAGGTGGGATATTAATAAGGATAGGGATGATGAATTCCTTTTTGAGCTGGAGCAGATGATAATGTTTTTTTTACAGTGTCGGAGTGGGGGGGGGGGGTAATCTGGGAGGCATAGGTTCTTGTAAAATTAAGTTTTGGCGAGCTTTTGTTTAAAAAAGATAGAAAGAGATAGGTTTTCGACCAGTTTCTATCAGTATGGATTCCACCGGAGATGTGCGGTGTGCTCCATTGGCTAGTCTGATGCAACGGCTTACCGCTGCCTCGAATATTCTCTGCTATTAGCACACTGAAATATATAGTGAGGAAATAGAGTAAGGAATTTTGTTATAAATTTGACTTACGAAAATTTTGCAAAGAGCCTATGGGGAGCAATCCTTTTTAAGAGCTTTAGATAATAATATATAAAGAGTTCGAACATAGAACAAAATTTTTGTACAATATATTACAATATCGTCCCCCATGCAAACATTAACTTCCCGATTTGATTTGACCGAACGCATGATTTTGATGTATTATAACGTAAATATCAGCTAGCTTCAGAATTTTGGGAAAAACGGATTTAAACCTTTCTCTTCCCCCCATGTGTACTTATGCATAAATACAACATTTTTCAATAAGAATAATGTGTTTTTTTTTCTTCAAATAAAACAAAAAAGAAACTGATTATTTTATTTTGAAGTACAATAAAATCAATGCAATTATGTTCTAAGAATAACATCATTCAAATGGTCGAGGCTCTGCTTTTTTTTACAAAACCGAATATGATGGTTCCAATTTTTAACCACCTTGGGCAATAAATCCGGTGTTATTTCACGTATTTAATATTTAATATTCATTTTAATAATGCAACAATGGCTGCTGATCTATTGATTTAGACCAAAGAATTCAAATAATCCTAAAAGAAGAAGTCGAAAGGTGTTAAATTACAACTTCTTTGAGACCATTACACATCTGCATTTCTTTATAAAAAATCGACTCGCCAAAGTTTTCTCGCAATATCGATTGTGTAATGGGCTGTGTGGTACGTAGCGCCGCCTTGAGCATATATTTTTAAATCATGCCACAATCGATTCAGGCAATAAATCCGGTGTTATTTCACGTATTTAATATTTAATATTCATTTTAATAATGCAACAATGGCTGCTAATCTATTGATTTAGACCAAAGAATTCAAATAATCCTAAAACAAGAAGTCGAAAGGTGTTCAATCGCAACTTTTTAAAGACCTTTCCACATCTGCATTTCATGAAATTATCGAGTCGCCAAAGTTTTCTCGCAATATCGATTGTGTAATGGGCTGTGTGGTACGTAGCGCCGCCTTGAGCATATATTTTTAAATCATGCCACAATCGATTCAGTCAATAAATCCGGTGTTATTTCACGTATTTAATATTTAATATTCATTTTAATAATGCAACAATGGCTGCTGATCTATCGATTTAGACCAAAGAATTCAAATAATCCTAAAAGAAGAAGTCGAAAAGTGTTAAATCACAACTTCTTAGAGACCATTGCATATCTGCATTTTTTGAAATTATCGTCTAGCCAAACTTTTCCGGCAATAAATCGTTTATGGCATGGGCTGTGTGGTACATAGCGCCGTCTTGAGCATATATTCTTAAATCATGCCATAATTGATTCAAGCTACAAAAAGTTAATTATCATCGATCTGTACTCCTCACCATTGAAAGTAACGGTGACTCCTTCCTTTAAAAAAAAAAAAACAAAATAACTCCCGATGACGCCACCGTACAAAACGGTCACTTTTTTAGAGCGTAAAGATTCCTCATAAACAATTTGTAAATTGGCTTTAGCCAAGTAATGATAATTTTATTTATTCACCGATGCAGAGAGATAAAAATGCGCCTCATCTAAGAAGAGAATTTGTGGAAAATTTCTTTTTTGATTAAAAAGAGTAGTGATTATTTCGATAAAAAGAATTAGATAATTTGGAAGTGTTGCTGAGGTATGTATTTTTGTATGAATAAATTGCAAACCTTACTAAATACAACTAAGACTAAAAGAAAATTTGGACATATTAAATATGGCCAGATAGTCTAATTGAAAACATATCACTCCTATTAAAACATCCTATATATATTAAATGAAGAAAAAACCAACATCAGTTTTATCCTTAAAAGTTGTTATATTCTACGAGTAATTATCACATTACTATTCCAACAAATTAAATAATTTCTATTAGTACAAAATTTTATTAATAACTTACAAAAATGAACAAGATAAAATTTCTCATATTATCATTATACATAATTATATGTTAATTTGTTTAAGTACTATATAGTTTATTTTTAATTTTATTATTTATGAACAAGTGTAATTATAAAATAATCATTAAGTTGAAAAGTAAAATGGTTAACAAAACGGGAGGTACATAAATAAATCAGACTTCATTTTGAGACGATTTGGAAAATGTAGCGCTAGGGAATTAATTTGAAATTTTATTTTTAATTAAATTTAATTTTACATTCTTAGACTTGAAATTATCGACTCGCCTATTAACATTTTAAATGAATTAGACAGAAACGAAATTTCACGAAACCTAATATGAAATTGTGCAAATTGTTCACGACAATACAAGTTAACCATGTTATCATAAATTTTCTTATTAAATATAACTTATTGGGATAATAATTTTGTATTTTTTGTTATATTTTGGCAATAATTTTATATAATAAACAGTAAGAAATCAACACAATAACTCTTACTGAGAAAGTTTCACAGAAAACAAGCCCATTTTCGATACATTTACACCGTTTCTGTTATAAAAATTCCATTCCAACTCATGTACTAAATTTTATTTAAAGAAATATTAATAAATTTTCAATGTAATCATTTGATTTGATTAAGAAAAATATAGAGTATATCATAGGTAATATACTCGTAAAATAAATTTTCCTAAAGCCTTTGTTAATTTAATTGACAGTGACAAATAGACTTTGTTTTTTTTGTTGTTTTTTTATTCTATTAAAAAATTCTATTTTTTTTCTTCAAATAAATATAATTTTAAAAATTCGTGCAAAAAGGATATTATTAGTAACTAAAACAATATTTCATTTTAAAAATAAAAGCATACAGATGGTTTTCATGTTGAAATTTGATTATACAAAGTCAACTTGAAAGCTTTTTCCCATTCCGTTTCCGAGTTTTCAATATAATCCTAATAAATTGTATTAGGCTTATGATTTTTATTCGACGTTAAAAAAATCAAAAACTTTGTTAGAAAATATAAAAGTTCATATTTTAGAATTTTTCTAACAATTTTATTTTATAATAGTGAAAAAGTGCCCAAATAAAATTAAAGGATGCGTTCAATTTATTTTAGTTTAAGCTTTTATAAAATACAGTAAATTTTCAAATAGCTTTTTGAGTCGCCTTTTGATAGTAGTTTTTTTTTCTTCTGAAAGTATAATTTTTTTTTAAGTATATAAAAAGTTACTATAAATTTAAGTGATCTAAGTTACAAGGGATTTTACCAGGGGAAGCGGGGAGGGGGGTGGTAGGCGAGTAAAAAACTTTTTATAACGAGAAGTAGTTGCGAACATAATAAGGAACATTTATAATTTTACGAACGATTTTTGACTGAATGGATTGGAGTTTGAAGACTTGGTAGAACGGTAGAGTTGTAGTCCGTAAGTCCAAATAGACTTGAGTACTGTAATTTACTGTTAGTTGTAAGCTTTGAATATGATTCCAATAGTCTAAGTAGTCCTTTGTATCGTGATTTCTCTGCAAATCCTTTTTGTCTCGTATATGGATTCTAGATCAGTCGTATGTCAAAATATTTGGTGTGTAACTTAAAAATGCGGGATTGACAGCAGATGGCATAACTTTAACACATGGTTTGTGTTAATAATAACTCATATGGCATTTTGGAGGTTAAACATCTGTCATTCATTTTCGATTAGTCATTGAACGAAATAGTGTAAACAACAAAGTTTTTTTTTGCTTCAAAAATGTCGAATGTCGTACCAAAAAAGTCCCATTTGCGGGAAGTGTTGATTTACTTCTTCAATTTGAAAAAAAGTGCAGCTGAAGCACATCGATTGCTCACCGAAGCTTATCCTGAATATGTTCCATCGATTTCAACGTGCGAGAGATGGTTTGTGCGATTCAGAAGTGGTGATTTTGACACGGAAGACAAAGAACGACCAGGTCAGCCAAAAAAGTTTGGAGATGAAGATTTGGAGGCATTACTCGACGAAGACTGTTTTCAAACTCAAGAAGAAATTGCAAAATCCTTGGGCGTCACTCAAGCAGCCATTTCAAAACGTTTCAAAGTAGCAGGATTCATCCAAAAGCAAGGAAATTGGGTCCCATATGAATTGAAGCCGAGAGACGTTGAAAGGCGATTTTGCATGTCCGAAATGCTGCTTGAACGGCAGAAAAAGAAGTCGTTTTTTAATCAAATCATTACTGGCGACGAAAATTGGATTCATTACGACAACCCAAAGCGCAAAAAATTGTATGTGAAGCCCGCCCAACCAGCCAAATCTACGCCAAAGCCAAATATCAATGGATACAAGGTAATGCTCTGTATTTGGTGGGATCAGAAGGGTGTGATCTATCATGAGCTATTGAAATCGGGCCAGACGATCACAGGCGACCTCTACCGAACACAATCAATCCGTTTGAAGCGAGCATTGGCCGAAAAACGCCCGGAATATGCGACCAGACACGAAGCCATAATTTTCCATCATGATAACGCTCGGCCTCATGTTGCAAGACCGGTTAAAAATTATTTAGAAAACAGTGGCTGGGAAGTTTTGCCTCACCCGCCTTATAGCCCAGACCTTGCCCCGTCCGACTACCATTTGTTTAGATCCATGCAAAACGCCCTCACCGCAATACGCTTCACTTCAGAACAGGGCATCAAAAATTGGCTCGATTCATTCTTGGCCTCAAAACCGGAGCAGTTTTTTTGGCTCGGAATCCATATGTTGCCAGAAAGATGGGAAAAAGTAGTGGCTTCCGATGGACAATACTTTGAATAAAATATATTGTAACAATTTTTCAAAAGAAACACTCAAAATTTGCCAAAAATCACGCATTTTTAAGTTATATTGTAGTACCAAAAATTCACTAGCTTTTTTGTTCGTTTTTACTTTTATTCTCCATTTCGGGAACTGTTTATGGGGTTCAAGAATATAGTTTTGAAAAATATTGGAGGGATAGAAGATATTTGATGCTTGTTAATACAGCTGTGCCGTCTCCATTAGTTGGAGTGAGGGTATTAGGCTTGTAGGCATATTGAAATTGTAGATATAATACAGGATAGGGCCAATGATACTACCATGCGGAACACTCGCCGTTTAAGGGAATATTGTACAGTGTTCCAGATTAACAGCATTTCGAAAATACCATTGTGAGAGGTATGTTTTCTAGCGTCTAATTTTGGATATACAAATGTGTCGTTTTTCCACAATAAAATATAGAGATTTTGTTGACCATTTTTACAATAAAATCGAAAATTGCAATTTTTGACTTGTGCGACTATTCTCGAGCATCGGCAGTTTGTATTATCAGAGGCTAAGTAGAGATAAGGAATTGTTTCAATTCATGCTGTGAATCTGGAATAGTGCCAAAGAAATACTTCAAATATGCCTAGAAACACACCTGGATAGTATAGTCTTTCCTGTCAAATATAGTAGAATATGCTATTCTAAAGCCGAACTAATAGTCTGAAATTATGTGGGAGTGTTCAAGTATGGAATGGAATCATTTCTAGATTTAGTCCTAACTGTTAAAAGCTATTTTTAAAATCCATTCCAAGAAATACAGAATATTGTACCGAGTTTACGAAAATAGAAGAATTTTTTTCCCCTAAAACTACAAGCATCTGTTATATAATAAATAAAAAGAATCCTAAAATATGTTATTATATTTAAAGAAAGCCTTCAAATGATATTTATATGTATACTCATATTTACCGGAAACTGCTTGTTATTGTATTCATAAAAATACCGAGTATTAAAATTTGAGAAAATTTTATATTTTATTGATTTTTTTTCCCCATTAAAAGCTTTATATTCTACAAACATAAATGCTGCATACTTTCATAGTTTGTAATAAGTTATATGATAGATGAGACAGTTTCATTTGAAGGCAATCTAAAAATGACTGATGAGTATAAAAACCACATAGAAAAGAAAAACAATACAAAGGTAAAAAAAATCGGTACTTATTAGAGACCATATGTTTATATGGTCGAGTATGTGAACATGTTGTAATTTTATAGATTGTTGTAGCATTGTAATGTGTAAATTTTTGGAGAACTGAAAAATATGTTTCATATATAAATCGTCTCGGAGAGCAACAAAATAATTTATAGCATAGAAAATGAAAAATTATTTCATATGCACACGTTTCCGAGTATGTATACATGTACACCATCTATGACCACTGATAAATTGAATTATTTTATGACTCTATTCTTATAGTTGAAGAAAATATTTACGATTATTTTCATAGCAAACGAAGTACTTGTGTGCATAATATTTAGGAATTTATAGAAGGCAGAAATCTAACACAACAAGCGAACAGTAATTTTTTTACATAGAAAATCCTGAAATTAGTATTTACTTGTTGCGTATAAACAGAAAATCCTTACAAAATTCCAATTTATATATTTGGTAAATTTATGGAATTTGAAACCCACAATCAAATTTCGAGTCTATTTTACATAAATTTTTTTGCGTTTCTTAAATACCAGTAATCCTTTGAATGGAAAATTTAATGAATGGATTTGAAAATTTGAATTATAAATTTTTGCGACTTTCTCACATTAAAAAAAAGTTTTTTATTGAATTTCGAAATAATTAAATAAGATTTTTCATTAGAATGATTTCAATCATAATGAACGAAATGCTATTATAATTTTTAACTTTTATTATAAGTAATTTTGATTAAAAACACACATCAAAAAGTTAATGGCATCGACTTGAGCCAATCAAAAAGTATTTGGATTTATCTAATAGGAATTAATTGAACGTAATCTAAGGATAAACATTTTATTGTAGATATCAATTAAATACACAATAATCGATGGCTTAATCAAACAATGTCCTTTCGAGATCGAACGAATGTTAACATAAACTTTACAAGACAATAAATTCGATCAAAACTATTTCAGAAAATTACTATTCTATGTTATCTTAATTATAATAATAAAGTTTTAAATAATTTATCTACATAAAACAAAATCTAAAAACGTATAAATATTTACAATCTTTTTCTTTGTAAACGGTTATTGAAATTGTTGTTCGGAAAGTAAAGTTAAATAAAAATTTGATTTCAATTAAATTTCTCATATAAAATACGAATTCTGTTCAAAAAGTATCGCAAATTTGGTGTTTTTTTCTCAAAAATTATTTTTTTATTCATGCATATCTACGAGGGTCATTCAACAAGTACTTAGCCTACAAAAGAAAAATGAAAATTTTGGAAAGGTGGCAATTTATTTTTCTACATAATCTCCTTCAAGCTCGATACACTTGGCCCAGCGATGCTCTAACTTTTTTAACCCGTCCAAAAAATACATTTTCTCGAGGGAAGCAAAATAGGCCTCCGTGGCGACGATGACCTCCTCATTCGACCCAAATCTATTCCCGGCGAGTGATTTTGTCAGGTTTGGAAACAAAAAGTAGTCACAGGGAGCCAAATCTGGAGAGTACGGTGGATGGGGCAGCAATTCGTAGCGCAATTCGACCAATTTGGTCATGGCGACGGCGGAGGTGTGAGCCGGCGCGTTGTCGTGGTGGAACAGCACTTTTTTCTTCGCAAAGCGGGGCGGAGCCGCTTTTTCTTCAATTTGACGTCAAATCGGCCCAATAAGTCAGCATAGTAGCGCCCCGTGATTATTTTACCCTTCTCGAGGTAATCGATGTGCATCACACCTTGTGAATCCCAGAAAACGGTGGCCATCACCTTTCCGGCCGATCGAACAGTCTTCGCCTTCTTTGGACCACGTTCGCCGGGTGAAGTCCACTGTTTCGACTGTTCCTTGGTCTCTGGTGTGTACCAGTGAATCCATGTTTCGTCGGCGGTCACGAAACGACGCAAGAACTCCGCTGGATTGCGCTGAAACAGCGCCAAACATGTCGCCGATGTGGTCTCACGGTTGCGCTTGTTTTCCGGTGTGAGCAAACGCGGCACCCATCGCGCCGACAGCTTTCTCATGCCCAGTTCTTCGTGTAGAATATGATGCACCGTTCCTACTGCGATGCCCACAGTCTCAGCTATCTCGTGAACCTTCAATCGACGGTCTGCCAACACGAGATCGTGGACTTTTTTAACGTTTTCCTCCGTAGCAGCCGTTTTTGGGGCACCTGGGTGTGGCTCATCAAAAACCGACGTGCGGCCACGAACAATCTCGTTGAACCAATTCTTGAAGGTTGCCATCGAAGGAGAAGAGTCACCATACACAGCATCCAAGCGATTTTTGATTTCGCTGCGCGTTTACCCTTCCAAAAACAAGAATCTAATCACCGAACGATATTGTTCTTTTTCCATTTTTGTGCAACAGACCGACACGCTTGCTTTCAAAGGCTCTCAAAACAAAACTAATGAAGGGCTCTCAAAACAAAACTAATGACTGAAACTTTGACAGTAGGCTACTAAAAGAATGTACTGCACGATGGTAAATTTCTGTTGTGACAGCGGTTCGATCGGGCAATGAGGCTAAGTACTTATTGAATGATCTTGTCCCCTTCAAAGTAATCCCCACCAGATATTATACACTTGTGCTAACGTTTTTTCCAATCGTCGAAGCACTTCAAAAAATCATTTTTTATGATCTTGTTCAGCTCCGCCTTCGATGCCGTCTTTATCTCCTCAATCGTAGCGTAGCGTCGTCCTTTCATGGGGCTCTTCAGTTTCGGGAACAAGAAAAAGTCACAGGTGGCCAGATCTGGGAAATATGGTGGCTGCGTACACAATTTTTGTTCTTCCACAAATCCGTGCGTTTCTGGCGGATTGCTTAATGCAACTTGTGCATAACTTGCAGGTAATATTCCTTATTGACCCTTCTACCCTGTGGCAAGAACTCATGATGCAGCACGCCCCTGCAATCGAAGAAAACTCTAAGCAAAACCTTCATATTCGACCGAACTTGTCACCCTTTTTTCGGTCTTGGCTCGTGCGGCAGCTTCCATTGGTATGATTGAGCTTTGGTTTCCACGCCATAACCATAAAACCATAATTCGTCACTAGTTATGACCCTCTGGAGCAAATTTGGGTCGTCGCGGACAAAGTCCAACAGCTCCTTAGCAATGTTAATGCGATGCTGTTTTTGGTCGAAATTTAGCAATATTGGTACGAATGTCGCGGCAACCCGTCTCACGCACAAATCATTGGTAAAAATCGAATGGCATGAGCCAATCGATATGTTTAAGTCCTTAGCAACTTCTCTAACAGTGATTCGACGATTGGCCAATACTATTTTCTTCACTTCATCAATGTTTACGTCTGTTGTTGACGTGCTCGAGCGTACGGCACGCTTTTCATCGATCATATTCTTTCTTGGAATGCGCAAAAATCGAAGACGAGGCAAAACACGTGCAAGCAACATTCAAAATGGCCGAACATGAGAGACATGAGTACCAACATAACGCCACAAAAAATCTAAAATCGAATATACCTAACCCGCGGAAATTCAAAATTCGCGATAGATTTTGAACAGACCTCGTATAGTAATTTTTGATGATTTCTATTGGCTATTGTCCCAGCACTCAAGAACGAAACATTTTAATTTGTGTATAAATTTATAAAATAACTAATTTTAAACTAAATAAATAATAATTTTCTGAATATTATAATTTAACATTAATTTTTAAACTATAAAATGGATCGCCGGTAATAAGCAGATTAGATTTCTCCAATTAGCCATCACTAGAAAAGCGTGTCTACTAAACTTTTTTGTTTAAATATTTTCGAAACGATATTTACAACTACAAAAATAACACGTAAATAATTTGAAAATATTATATAGACTTAATATTATATAGTGAAAATTTCTAATCAGGCGGCCATGTTATTTTGAGGCATCGCCTCATACCTAAAAGAAGGGAAGCTGTGAACAAGGCTTTAATAATGGGGATTATAGCAGATGTCTAGACGGAAATCGTTTTTTTTTATATAATGAGATTCTGCAAAATCATTTGCATCAGAAATATTAAGGTTACAAAAGCCATAATTCGTATCCTTATGTCCACACATAAATAAAACTGTTAAGTTCTTGTCTTTTCAGTCTACTATACGGGTTCTACATTAGGCATTCACCCACCTTATTCTATATTACTTAATGGCAACACAATTATGCCATTAAGCAATACAGAGAATTTTTGTTTATTCACCTTTACTGTCTATTTATTAAATCATTCCGGAAGAATATTGTACGCAATTTTAGGATTTTCGTCAATGAAGATAGGGCCTCATATGAGGTTAGGCTATCGTTTGCGTAAATGTTGTATAGGATAGGATATAACATGCTACTCTGAGGAATTCCACCGTCAATGGTCAAAATATCTGATATTTTACCAGTACCTTCTCATACCTAAAAGAATCGATTAGATAAATAGGATATGAGAAGGCTTGATGATAAAAGAAAATACAAAAATCTTAATCAAATATAATATTAAATTTTGGGATCAAATTTAGATCCTTTCGTTGAAACCCAAAGTTCAATGCTATAAATGAAAATCCGACAGTTAATGTACCAATAACGTCTGCTGGTCTCAAGACCTATTTTCAGTCTATTATGTTGGTTCCAGGTTAACCTTTTATATAACTTAAGTCGTAAATACCTCACTGCAATACATTGTGAAAGCACTTTTCTGTTCATTTACGTAAACAGGATTCGATGGTTCTTGATATAGGATCAATAATACTACCTTCTGGAACTCCAACTGAAATAGAATATATCTTTTTGGACAGCTTCTAAGAATAATTCAATTCATTAGACTTTGTTTAGTTATAAATTTATAGTAGAAATTTTTTGAAAGTTCACAATACTATAACTAATCTTATAAAATTTTATGAGTAGATTTGCTTATATATAATAAAATAGTAAAAGTTTAGAAGAAAGAAAAGAAAAACATTGAATCAATTTACGAAATAGGCACCATTAAATAATGAAATGCAAATTAGATTGTTGTAAAAAGGAATTTTTACTGAATTTAATCGATAATAGAATATCATTAAAAAATGTTTGTTTATAAAAACAAAAGAATGTCATTTGTTTTACTAATATTGACAAATTCAAGAAATTCATTCATTTATTTAAATAGAATAAAATTTACAATCAATATACAATAATTTGTTTACAAAAAGTTACAAATTGTTTAATAAAAATGGTCATAAAAAGTATTCTTTGTAAATTTTATTGTTTTTAAACAAAAAGAATAGGGAAGGGTAATATTCCTAATTTTTAAAAACACATTCATAAATTTTTATTAGGAAATTGAAATTCCTCCCAAATAATAAATTTAATTTAATGTGAATCCAATAAATCCTTGCCAGTTACTTAGAAAGACGAAAGACTTTGTTAGCATCAGTTAAACAGAATCTCTGGGTAGTTTTTATCGTTCTAAGTAAGTGGCCTTTCAAAAATGTGTCGAAAATAAGAACAAAATATAAACAGGGATTTATCGGTTACTAGAAAGGCTGGTATACGTGTATAATCTTTAAAAAAAAGCCTAAATGGAACGATGGTTAAGTAAGTAGACTTTAAGTTTCTGATTTGGTAAATTCCTTTTCAACATCAATCAAAAATGAAATACTCGTAATACCATCAATCATGTTATCAGGAAATTTTCAATTGATAAGTGATGTGGTGAAATTAAACGAAATATATTTTTGTATGAATACATTATGGTAGTAAAATAACATAGAATTGGCAATTTTCTTTAGAAGTATTTCCCTTACCAACTATATTAAAAGTTAAACCTTGAAAATAATTCCGTAAATAAAAAAATAAATCTCAAAAGATTTATTAGCTTTTCTTTAAAGTTAAACAGAACTATTTTTTTCTGGACACTATTAGAATATTTAAAAAAATATATAAACTGGAAATAAGGATGGTTCAAATTATGACATTAATAAAATTCAGAATTACTAAAGAGATGTAAAATGCAACTCGATTTTGTTCGTCAGTTAAAGAGAAGGAAATATTGCAAATGGAAATTAATTCTGAAAAATTTCTTAAATATGTCCTGCTCCTCCTAACGTCGTCATTTTAAAAATATATTTGTAAGCTCTGTATTGAAAAAAATAAGGGAAAGAATGTGAAAATATTTAAAATTTCCTGAAAACATCAGCTTCAGTAATATTTAACGCACTGTAAATAATAAAATAATATTTTGTATAATATTCAGTTTGCTAAGTATCTTCTTTTTAGTACATAACATATTACCATATAATAAATTGTACGTAAAAAGTTAACTTGTTTGTATACGGAAATATGTACAACTTGAATTAAATATACGCTGAAATTTTCCTTATTAAGTATTTCATCATCTGTAGTACTTCAAGTCCTTAAAACTTATAAAAAGTATATATTTAAGAAAGACTAATGATTCTTCTCTTAAACAATAAACGGAATGGTTTCGAAAAACCAAAAATTTTGACTGAAAATTTTTACTAAAAATTTTTACTGAAAATTTTTACTGAAAATTTTTACTGAAAATTTTTACTGAAAATTTTTACTGAAAATTTTTACTGAAAATTTTTACTGAAAATTTTTACTGAAAATTTTTACTGAAAATTTTTACTAAAAATTTTTACTGAAAATTTTACTGACAATTTTTACCAAAAATTTTTAGCGAAAATTTTTACTGACAATTTTTACCGAAAATTTTTACTGAAAATTTTTACAAAAAATTACTGAGAGTTTTCCCGAAAATTTGTAGCAAACATTTTTACTGAAAATTTTTACTGAAAATTTTTACTGAAAATTTTTACTGAAAATTTTTACTGAAAATTTTTACTGAAAATTTTTACTGAAAATTTTTACTGAAAATTTTTACTGAAAATTTTTACTGAAAATTTTTACTGAAAATTTTTACTGAAAATTTTTACTGAAAATTTATACTGAAAATTTATACTGAAAATTTTTACTGAAAATTTTTACTGAAAATTTTTACTGAAAATTTTTACTGAAAATTTTTACTGAAAATTCTTACTGAAAATTTTTACTGAAAATTTTTACTGAAAATTTTTACTGAAAATTTTTACTGAAAATTTTTACTGAAAATTTATACTGAAAATTTATACTGAAAATTTTTACTGAAAATTTTTACTGAAAATTTTTACTGAAAATTTGTACTGAAAATTTTTACTGAAAATTTTTACTGAAAATTTTTACTGAAAATTCTTACTGAAAATTTTTACTGAAAATTTTTACTGAAAATTTTTACTGAAAATTTTTACTGAAAATTTTAAGCGAAAATTTTACTGACAATTTTTACCAAAAATTTTTAGCGAAAATTTTTACTGACAATTTTTGCCGAAAATTTTTACTGAAAATTTTTACAAAAAATTACTGAGAGTTTTCCCGAAAATTTGTAGCAAACATTTTTACTGAAAATTTTTACTGAAAATTTTTACTGAAAATTTATACTGAAAATATTTACTGAAAATTTTTACTGAAAATTTTTACTGAAAATTTTTACTGAAAATTTTTACTGAAAATTTTTACTGAAAATTTTTACTGAAAATTTTTACTGAAAATTTTTACTGAAAATTTTTACTGAAAATTTTTACTGAAAATTTTTACTGAAAATTTTTACTGAAAATTTTTACTGAAAATTTTTACTGAAAATTTTTACTGAAAATTTTTACTGAAAATTTTTACTGAAAATTTTTACTGAAAATTTTTACTGAAAATTTTTACTGAAAATTTTTACTGAAAATTTTTACTGAAAATTTTTACTGAAAATTTTTACTGAAAATTTTTACTGAAAATTTTTACTGAAAATTTTTACTGAAAATTTTTACTGAAAATTTTTACTGAAAATTTTTACTGAAAATTTTTACTGAAAATTTTTACTGAAAATTTTTACTGAAAATTTTTACTGAAAATTTTTACTGAAAATTTTTACTGAAAATTTTTACTGAAAATTTTTACTGAAAATTTTTACTGAAAATTTTTACTGAAAATTTTTACTGAAAATTTTTACTGAAAATTTTTACTGAAAATTTTTACTGAAAATTTTTACTGAAAATTTTTACTGAAAATTTTTACTGAAAATTTTTACTGAAAATTTTTACTGAAAATTTTTACTGAAAATTTTTACCGAAAATTTTTAGCGAAAATTTTTACTGACAATTTTTACCGAAACTGTTTTTACCGAAATTCTTTACCAAAAACTCAAAAAAATTTATTATACTTTTTATTTTGTATATAAAAAAATGTTTTTATAAATATTAATACGCAAGAATAAGTTCTCAAAATAAAATCAATACCAATTTTCATAAATTTCAGTCGAAAGGAAAATTTTTGCCTTTCAAATTAAGAAAAGGGAGTGCTTTAACATGAGTGCATGTATTAAGTTCAAGTGATTATTGACGAACTCATTTAGAAGATTTTATCGATCGAAAATATGTATATTTTTTTAATAAAAAGAAACTACGTGCAAAATATTAATCATCTTTATATCGTATGTGTTGACGTGCACAAATGGGTCGTAGTTAGAATTTTGTCTAATGTGCCTAAAAGTGTTTCGATTTCTAAATGTGATAAAATCGTTTGAAAAGGTGAATTTAAATACTTTTCGAAGCACTTGGCAAAAGTTGATAAAAAAGAGTCGATTTGCAAAATAGGTTTATTATGCTACGGTATCTGAAGATGTTGTCCTTGCATATTACTACATAGTCCTATTATAGTTATCAGTGCCTTCCGAGATTTTTTAAATGAAAAGTTAAAGATTAAAAGTTGTGAAGAACTCTGCAGAGGAGTTAGATTAACTTAAATCAATAATCCTTTGTAAAACGTGGCTTCCAAGCCTAATTCACTTTCTATCAACGATATAATCTGTTTGCTATCAATTAACTCTTTTAAATGGAATGGTGGCTTATTATTCATTAGAGATGGCTCTACTCTTCACGTTCTTATATTTGACACCCTACTTCAATGGGGCTCCATTTTCTCTTTTTTTCACCGATTGATTTTTCTACCCTAATTGAATTTAATTTCCTAGGAAAGTATTTATAGCCATTGGCAAAAACAGTTTGCTTACATTCCTTCTGGCGTTGATAAAAGTTGTCATCAATATTTAAAAGCTAAATAAATATCTCCAATTAGAAATGAAAACTTTTACTATTCAAATTTAACTCGTTGTTTATTTTTATTTATTTTTTAAATAATAAGAAATTAATTTTTTTTATTAAAAATTTTCAAATACACAAATTCATCAAAATAGTGTACGAAGCTTTAAGAAATATTTGCCAACAATTTAATATTTGATTTTTATATAAAGTTGATAAAATTTATCACCAAAAATGTCAGATTACAAAAATCCATTTATACTCCTTTAGTCTTCTAGTATAAGCATTTTAAGTATGAAAAAAAAACGAATTATTTTTTTAGATAGAAAAGAGCAACTTATTTACAAAAGCATAGCAATATCCTCCGTTTTGTGTTGGAAATAATAAATCGATGAAATTGAATACGGTTTTTTTTGTTGCCTGAATAGAACATTGTTCAACAATATTGTAGGGGTTTCCTGCTAAAATAAGTGATTTTAGAGGGAAAAATTCTTTTCTAATTTCCTATTGAATGTAATATTTTGAAAATTTTCTATTTTTCTATTAAATATTCAATGGAATTTTCTAGCTCCATAATGTTCTAAATATACCAATCAAGGGAGAGATATTTTTACACTTCTTTTAGATATATACTTTTGTAATAGTATCAAATATTTTTAAAATAACATTGAAATTGTTGATATCTTTTGTAATATAAGGGATTATACAATATCTATTTACACACTTACTATAGAGATAGTCTACCCTGGGATATTATGAAAATTTATGTTGTATAATTTTATTGAAATATTCACTTTAGATATTCATTAACATTACTTAATAAATTTTTACTAGTTTTCATACTTGTTTTCATGCTAGATTTGCTGCTAGTTTTCATACTTGTTTTCATGCTAGATTTGCTGCTAGTTTTCATGTAGATTTGCTGCTAATTTTCATGTTAGATTTGCAGCTAGTTTTCATTCTACATTTGCTGCTAGTTTTAATTCTAGATTTGATGCTAGTTTTCATGCTAGATTTCATGTTTGTTTTCGTGATAGATTTGCTGCTAGATTTTTTACAAGTTCGATAAATTTTTACAAGCTTGATAAATTTTTACGTAGCCAAGAGTACATCTATCTCTGAGTGTGTTGGCGATTTTTTACAATTTTAGAAATGGATTTAAATTTGCAACAACGAACTTGTATTAAATTTTGTGTAGGAAACGGATTTAATGGTGCGCGAACGTTGGAAATGTTGGAAAAGTGTTTCGGCAACGATTCTTTAAAGAAAACGGTCGTTTACCTGTGTCACGAGCGGTTCAAAAGTGGTCGTGAGTCAATCGAAAATGATGAACGCAGTGGCAGACCATCGACTTCGAAAACCGACGAAAACATTGATAAAGTAAAAGAAATGTTGGTCAATAACCGCAAATTAACCATCAAAGAGATAGCGTAGGACTTGAACATTGCCTATGGATCCGTCCAAGATATTTTAGTTAATGATTTGGGTTTCCGTCGTGTAGCAGCAAAGCTAGTGCCAAAAGACCTCAATTTCATGCAAAAAAGAGACCGTGTTGACGTCGCAAAAGACATGATTTGCTAGGCTGAATCCGATCCCACATTCATCAAAAGGATCATTACTAGAGACGAGACGTGGGTTTATGAGTACGACACGCAATCCAGACATCAGACAAGTGAATGGCGTTCACCAAATGAACCGAGACCAAAAAAACCACGTCGTTTTCAGTCAAAAAAAGAAGGCAATGCTCACAGTTTTCAAGGATTACAATTGTGTAGTGCATCATGAATTTTTGTCAGAAGGCCGGACAGTAAACAAAGAGTATTATTTGGGCGTTATAAGACGTTTGCGTGAAGCAATTTGCCGAAAGAAACCAGAATTGTGGGCAGAAAACTCGTGAATTTTGCACCATGATAACGCACCGTCGCACAGTGCCATCATTAACATATTCGTAATTTTTTGATGATAAATGCAAAAAATACCATCCAACAACCACCGAATTCACCTGATTTGGCTCCCTGTGACTTCTTTCTGTTCAATCGAGTTAAAAACCATTACGGTGAACGCGTTTCAACAGCCGAGAGGAAGTAATGGAAAAATCGCAGGAAGCACTGATGGAAAAAATGTTTTGAGGATTGGATCACGCCCTGGCATAAATGTGTTAAAGTCGATGTGTTAAAGGGCATATGACCTGCCCAACTCCATTTTAATTTTCTTATGCAGTATGTTACATCGTTAATTTTAGTTTGGTTACATAATTTTCCTAGTTTCACCTTGTCTCTTAACTTGACTTTGAGCATACTTCACTCCATGCTATGTTGACAGGTTTCTAGTTTGTGTAAGTTCTGTTTTGTTAGACTCCAAGTTTGACATCCGTATGTCATGATAGGTAGAATACAGGAATCAAATATTTTTTTCTTAGCTTTAAGTGGTACCTGCGGGTTTTTGACAATTTCTTTAAGAGACCAGTATCTTTTCCATGCTAATTGTACTCTGTTGTTTATTTCTTTGGTTGTAAGGTCTTTTGATGATATTATCTGTCCTAGGTATGTATATTCATCGACGTACTCTATTTTGTTGCCGTTGACTGTAATGGTGATTTTGTCGAAATAAGTCGTTACTGTGGTTTTTGCATTATTCATGGAGAGTTCGACTTTATCACTTTCGTACACCAACTGTTCAAGCATTGCTTGCAGGCTTCTCGGGTCTTCAGAGATTAGAATTAGATCGTCTGCAAATCTTAAATGGTTTAGTTGCATTCCGTTAATGTTTAGTCCATATTGACTCCATTCGAGACGTCTAAATATATATTCAAGCACCGCCGAGAAAAGTTTGGGTGATAGTGGGTCTCCCTGTCTGACTCCTCTTTTTATAGGGAAGTATACACCCACTCTTTCTGTTCTTATTTTCGCTTTCATGTTCTTATATATATTTTTAACAATTTGTATGTACTTGTTTTCAACCCCTTGTGTTGTAAGCGCTTCCCATATTTTTGTATATTTTAATGAGTCGAAAGCTTTATTATAGTCTACAAACGCCAAATAATAATTAATACCATATTCTGTACATTTCTGGATAACTTGTTTTATGGTGTGTATGTGGTCGATTGTTGAAAAGTCCTTGCGAAAGCCTGCTTGTTCTCTGGGTTGGTTTTCATCCAAAGTCTTTGTTAAACGATTCAACAGTATTTTGGAAAAGATTTTATATACGTTCGACATCAGGCTGATGGGTCTGTAGTTAGTTATATTGTCTTTATTTCATTTTTTATGTAGTAGTATTATAGTTGACGTGGTCCACTGGTGAGGTATACATTCTGTCTCAAAAATTTGGTTAAATAAATCTGTAATAGTGTCTACTATTATATCGGAGTACTTCATAATGCTCATATAATATTATTTGTTGATAGTTTATCCGTCAAAAAAAATGTCTAGTGAACAACATTACAATTATCAAAGAAAACAGTCAACATCACTTTAATTTGCTTGGAGGGACTTTGGAGTAGTTTTTTCAGTTTCATCTGATTAGGGAAACGTTATTCTGAAGCTTTTGCAGATAATGGTTTTCATGTCGAACTCATAAACCTAAGTTTCATCACCCGTAGTTATGCGAATCAAAATTGCCTATGTGTGTTGTAGCCTAATTGCGATAACTCTTTTTTCAGAGACATCGTCAGAACTAGCCGTACTGTGACATGCTTCATGCCTAAAACATAACATAATATTTTAAACAAATTCTCCCATGCTTTTGCTTTCAATATAGCTAACTCACCATAAGTTTAATATTTACAATCATTGACCACAAAAAAGTTCGTTCACAACACAAAATGTCAGTCAAAATCTTTATTCGACTTTTTTTATCATATTAAATATCGCCGAGCATATACTTGACATCCTAGATTATAGAAGAACTGGACAGCCTTCTTCACAAAAATAACAGAAACGGCGTAAATCATTGGGGGCCAATTTTAAACTGGTCTTAAGCGAACTGCTTAAATAGCAATAAGATTGAAGCAGTTCGTTTAAGACCATTTTGATATGTAATATCATATATGCGTATACAAATATTTTTTTTTATATTGCCGGTTTTGTTGTTTAATGGAATTAGTTTTGGAAATTTGCAATAAAACACAATATTCTACCATATTTTAAAATATTATTTATTTATTTATTTATTATATATTTTCATTTTACCGCAACTTAGTAAATATAAATTTTAATGTTAAACAATATTGAAAGCTTCTTTATAATATAAATGTGTAATTTTATAAGTTAATTGTATGCAACATTATAGCAAATGCTTTAAAACTAAATTACAAGTTGGAAAATTTAATGCACTTAATAATAATTAACAACTTATATTCTAAAAAAAAATTGAAAACAATATTATTTAGGAAATGCTTTACAAAATGGTCCAATAGAGCAACCGAAAGCACAAATGCAAAAATTTTATTTAAATAATAAGCCTACCAAATATACTTTATTTATTTTAACACAATAAAAACCGCAATGGAAACAGACTGAAAAATTTGTTCCCTTAATTTTTTTTACACACATTTTACATACACCGGCACTAAATTATTTTCTAGGAAACATTGAACTGTCAACATCACATTTGCTTACATTTATTGAATGCGGAACTTTTCACTTTTTAACAACTTTTTAGAAAAAAAACATACCACTTAAAGCCATTTAGGCACATCATAAACGAAATTTTTGTTAATTTATGTAGTGAAAATGAAGATGTCAATTTACCGAAAGATAAAAATACACCACTTCCTCATTCCGTTGAATTACAAGCAACCCTTTATAAAACACTTCATTTTCTGAAATAAAAACTTACTGTTAAATGTTATCAACAATATAACTATTTATATAAATAATTACTTTTTCGTAAATACTTCAAAATAGATAAAAACTACACTTTCACTTGCACTTTCCGATAAGTGCCAAAATTGAAAAATAACAAAAGTATGCAAGCATTTCGGTATGCTACCACTTTCATGGAGAATGGCGTTTTTTAAAACTCTCCAAAAATCTACAAAATTGATGCGCAAAAATAAAAATTGCCTATCGTTGTGTTTAAATTATATTTTTCTTTTGCAATAAGTGAATTAAAATGAATATAAATTATGCTTTTGCAATTCAAAAATTTCTATTACGAAAACTAGATGTCAGTGGGTATTATGTCTACATCTTAGATTAAAGAACACCTGGATAGGCCCTTACCGTATATGTATACGCAATTTTGTGTACAAATATTTACTAGGGGGATATGACTGTCAAAAAATTTTTATGTAGACATGACACCCACTGCCATCTATGTGTCGTAATAGAAATTTATTTAATTGCAAAAGCATAATTTATATTTATTTTAATTCACTTACTGGAAACAAAAATACAATTTAAATACAACGATAGGTCATTTTTATTTTTTGTACAATCTTTTGATACGAAATGGAATTCTATTTTAGGTTTATTATACATTTCGTAAATATCAATCAAATATAAACCGCCTCAATTTTGTAGACTTTCGGAGAGTTTGAAAACTTTAATTCTCCATGAAAGTGGAGACTTGGGGGTTAGCTTTGTCATTTGTGAATCCGATGTTGACAGTTCAATGTTTACCATAAAATAGTACAGTGCCGGTGTATATAAAGTGTGTGTTAGAAAGTTTAAGGGACCGAATTTTTCTGTCTATTTTCCATTGCTGTTTTCATTGTGTTATAATAAATAAAGTTTATTCTTTGGTAAGCTTATTATTTTTAATAAATTTGTTTTGATTGCTCTATTAGACCATATTATAATGCATTTACTAAATAATATTGTTTTCATATATAAGTTATTAATTATTTTAATAACATGAAATTTTTCATTTTCTATTTTTGTTTAAAGCATTTCTCTTAATGTTGTATACGATTAACTTATATATTATCAAGAACTTCATGTATTGCAATGTTCTATGTTATTAATGCTTTATTTTTTTTATTTAATTTAAATGCACAATGCCTATTTAAATTACCATTTCCATTCATACACACATTCATATTATAATTAAGGTTTTTCCATCTATGGTACTTATGCTTGTTTAAGATTAAAATTTTATTTAATAAGTTGCGGTGTGGTTTGATTTCAACATAAACAAAATATCACATTTTCTCATTTAATTCATTTTGCATTTTTTAAAATTAATTTAAATTTGTACATATAATTGTTTTCATATAATCAAATAACTTATAATTCATATTTTTATATACTATTCCCCACATTAAAAATTCTGTTTTAATAAATTATATACAGTGAAATAAATAAAATGAAAATACATAATAAATAAATAAATATTTAAAAATAGAATACTGTGTTTTATTGCATATTTACAAAACTAATTCCATCAAACAAGACCCGCAATATTAAAAAATCTGCTTCTTTACGCATACGTGTTTGTGTAAATGATATGACACATATCAAAATAGTTTTAAACGAACCGCTTCAATCGCATACTGAACTTTTAAATAGGCCCCCAATGATTTACGCCGTTTCTGTTGTATTGCATGTGTGTACGTTCTATGAATGTATAGCCAACAAAATTTGGACAGAATTTTTGTGTAGAGGCCTATCCAGTACTTCTTTAATCTAAGGTCTACATAAAAAAATTTACACAAATGTATGCAAGCGTTACGATTTCTCGCCGCTTCTGCAATAATTATGCCAGAAAATTACGTACACATATACGAAAATCTGACGTACGAGCCTATCCAGATATTCTTTGATCTAAGCTTGACATCGTAACAGCAAAAATATTTTTTGCACATCTTTTGCGTAAATTTTTTATATGAACAATTCTGAATTGCCTAAAATCTGTAATTTCTTTTCATCTATTCAAAGAAGTTTTTCATAAATAAGAAAATATTTCAATTTTTTCTTTAATACAAAATATTAAAAATTTTTAAGAAAATATATATATCATTAATTAAATGTCAAAGTTACTATAAATGGTTATAAAATCGTATAGGTAAGTTAGCATAAACTTATTAATGTAAAATTTTCCAGTACTACGAGTATTTTTAAAATAATTTTTTCTTAAAATAAAAATAAATGAATGTAATCAAATTATTTGAATAAAAATGAATTTCAAATTAAAGCCCAGCTAAGTTCGAATAGAGAATTTAGTTTGCCTGTGAAGTCTTTAATTATGAAGAGCAGATTCTCAAGTAATTACCATAACTTGATTCTCATAAAACGTTTATTTAACCACCCACTTGGCTAAGCAATATCCTTCTTATTTAGATCAGCATTAGCTAACAGCATGGTCTCTACTGCATGCAGTCGTAATAAGACCCATCAAGAAGAATCCAGACATTCTGCATTAAAGTACTCATGCCAGGTTCAAATTGCAAATCGTTAGCTAGACTTTTACTTCAGTTTAATGGCATTTTACATTTGATAACGGATACCTAGAACATGAATCCATGTACACATGATAAAGCTTTTTGTAACATCTCCAGCTATGAACAGTGCTATTTTATACTATTTTCTCTTCAGCCAACTTTTACCATCGGTAACTAGTCTAATTATATAGTACACGTATATATATGTAGAGTCACACAAAGTTTAAAATAATTCCAACTATGCACCGTTCTGGCAGTACGTAACGTAAAGTTATCGTCTTTGTTTTGGACTTCTTTCAATTCATGTAATGATGTACAAACATAGTCGTACCTTGTTGATATGAAAATCACAATTCTCCAAATTATTGTATATACAAGATACTCTATATATTTAATAAAAATCATAAAATAATGTATATTTTACCTTTGATTATAAACTTTTCCTTGTAGTTATGTATGGAAATACATATTTTTTTAAATATATTTTCATGCAGTAATTTTTAAATGAAAAGATTTTCACTAATCAAATATAACATTTAAAAAAAGAGGAGAAATCACAGTAGATTTAGCACGAAATTGTGATAGATTAAGATGCACCTAAGATTTTCCTTTTGATAGTCTTTTTCAACGTTTGTGAAGAAAAATACTTACCAAAAGAATTACCATCGAACACTTGATTGGTTTTAGGCTTGGATCAGTCCTGATCCCCTAATGCTCTTGATCGAATAATCTCCTATTTTATTATATTATTCTATTATTAATCCACATTAATTATATGTATATGTACATTACAAAAAAATTAAATGCTAACCAATACTAATTGCACAGGCCAATAAGGAGGAAATATGAAACATATAAGTGGGACTATACAGCATCTTTAATTAAAGGTTTAATGTGATACCGTTTTAGTTGACTGGCATTTTGTTAATTTACATTTGAGATTACAAGTTATGAACAAAATATTTTACGAACTTGATTTATTGAATATTTACGAGGGTCATTCAACAAGTACTTAGCCTACAAAAGAAAAACGAAAATTTTGGAAAGGTGGCAATTTATTTTTCCACATAATCACCTTCAGGCTCGATACAATTGGCCCAGCGATACTCTAACTTTTTTAACCCGTCCAAAAAAAACATTTTCTCGAGGGAAGCAAAATAGGCCTCCGTGGCGACGATGACCTCCTCATTCGACCCAGATCTATTCCCGGCGAGTGATTTTTTCAAGTTTGGAAACAAAAAGTAGTCACAAGGGGCCAAATCTGGAGAGTACGGTGGATGGGGCAGCAATTCGTAGTGCAATTCGACCAATTTGGCTATGGCGACGGCGGAGGTGTGAGCCGGCGCGTTGTCGTGGTGGAACAGCACTTTTTTCTTCGCAAAGCGGGGCCGCTTTTTTGTCAATTCGACGTCAAATCGACCCAATAAGTCAGCATAGTAGCGCCCCGTGATTGTTTTACCCTTCTCGAGGTAATCGATGTGCATCACACCTTGTGAATCCCAGAAAACGGTGGCCATCACCTTTCCGGCCGATCGAACAGTCTTCGCCTTCTTCGGAGCACGTTTGCCGGGTGAAGTCCACTGTTTCGACTGTTCCTTGGTCTCTGGTGTGTACCAGTGAATCCATGTTTCGTCGGCGGTCACGAAACGACGCAAGAACTCCGCTGGATTGCGCTGAAACAGCGCCAAACACGTCGCCGATGTGGTCTCATGGTTGCGCTTGTTTTCCGGTGTGAGCAAACGCGGCACCCATCGCGCAGACAGCTTTCTCATGCCCAGTTCTTCGTGTAGAATATGATGCACCGTTCCTACTGCGATGCCCACAGTCTCAGCTATCTCGTGAACCTTCAATCGACGGTCTGCCAACACGAGATCTTGGACTTTTTTAACGTTTTCCTCCGTAGCAGCCGTTTTTGGGGCACCTGGGCGTGGCTCATCAAAAACCGACGTGTGGCCACGAACAAACTCGTTGAACCATTTCTTGACGGTCGCTATCGAAGGAGAAGAGTTACCATACACATCATCCAAGCGATTTTTGATTTCGCTGCGCGTTTTCCCTTCCAAAAACAAGAATCTAATCACCGAACAATATTGTTCTTTTTCCATTTTTGTGCAACCGACCGACACGCTCGCTTTCAAAGGCTCTCAAAACAAAACTAATGAAGGGAATCGACTGAAACTTTGACATTAGGCTACTAAAAGAATGTACTGCACGATGGTAAATTTCTTTTGTAAGGCTAAGTACTTGTTGAATAACCCTCGTAGGAACGTTCAACTGAGAATATTGCTGCGGTGTACCAGGGGTATAAGCTTAAATCCGCTATGTTTTGTCATAGATGGTGTGAGTGGGCGTATTAAGCTACCATGGGCACGCCATACTTTTGTTTTCTATTTCGGGAACAAGAAAAAGGCACAGGGGACCAGATCTGAGGAATACGGTGGCTGCGGCAGCTTTCATTGGAATGATTGGCTCGTGCGGCAGCTTCCATTGGGATGATTGAGCTTTGGTTTTCACGTCATAACCATAAACCCATGATTCGTCACCAGTTATGATCCTCTGGAGCAAATTTGTGTCGTCGCAGACAGAGTCCAACAGCTTCTTAGCAATGTTAATGCGATGCTGTGTTTGGTCGAAAATGGGCAAAAATCGACGATGAGCCAAAACACGTGCAAGCAAAGCAGCTTTCAAAAATTAACTGAATATTCAAAATGGCCGAAATTGTCGGCATACGTGAGAGACATGAGTACCAACATAACGCCACAAAAAATAATGAAAAATCGAATATACGTAACCCGTGGAAATCGATTCCAGGAAACTTTATATTATTTAAAAATTTTTATTATACAATAGAATAAAGTGTGTTTTCGAATATAAACATATCTAGAGGGCTGGGATTGGTTGCGCTGTAATCAGTGTTGAAGTTGGTGATATGAGTTAGGACGTTTTCTTAAAAAACTGCTGACCTGATTGTTTACATGAGTTTGTGGAGGAAAGTTTGATCTAGAATTGTAAAGGTCCATATAATACGAGGCAAATTTATTAGAAATATTAATTGGACTTCCTTTTATTTCGCGGTCGTTATTATCGGTGACTGTTACTTTATTGAGTGACCTTCGACCGGTGATTATGTTAAGTTGCTTGAAATCATCAGGACCTGGACGTACTTTTGAAAGTCGTTCAGGAAATTGTTCATTAAAGTGTTTGTTAACTTTATTGCATATCATAGCTGCTATGCCTCTACTTTAATGAACAATTTTCTAAACGGTTAACCTGTGCCTCTAAAAGACGATAATCTGAGGACGTAGTGTTAAGTTCTCTCCAAAAAATGCGTTTCATTTCCCTTAACCAATGGTTTTTCAACCAAAACAATTTCTTAATGTCCACAATTGTCTTGAATGTCTACGAAATATCTCCGCGACAAGGAAATCAAGGTCTTGGTTTGCTATATTCTTGAAGCAAGGAATTTATAAGAGGCTGTATTTATAAGACACTGTCTAAAGGCTTCTAGTTAACGTACCTTTAAAAAAAAACCTCTATAATATTATTATACGTTCTAAATACTTTCATCTATTAGCTAATTTGTCCTACAATATATCGTATAGAAAATTAATGGTGAAAATGAAAATCTCTCTTAATTGTAGTAACTCATCAAATAAGAATTAATTTAATTAATTACTCCCTTACATGATAATTTTCAAAATAAATATCGCCATTGAAACATCTTCATTTGATGATATTTTAAGTAAATCTATTTAATTGAATGTAAACTAAATACTGCGAAGAGGATATTATTGAATTTTTCTACAGTTGTCAATATTTGAGAATTTTATTCATCAGTTTATTTTCGGTATAATGTCTGTCAATTTTAAATGAATCTGAAGTTATTTGATGTTAAATATTTCATTACAACGAATAACATTTACCTTTTAAAAATATTTTTCTCTCAATTTCCATTTCATCAATATTTTATTTAATTTTTTTCTATACTTCAGCAATCACACCATAGTTGAAAATTTAAAGAATTTGAACATTTTGATCCTGAAGATGACAGCTTGTATCTATGTGTATCTAGAATATATTGTATAAGATGTTAAATTTGGTCAATAGATGAACTGATCTGAAAATGTTGATGAATAGTTGAATATTTGATTTACCGAAATTCTTTTGAATTTGATTTGCTTACATTATAGAGTCTACCAAAGATGCTAAAATATACATACATATCTAAGATGGTGATGATATTAAAAGGAAAAAATCGGAAATATTCAAATTCTATTTAGTGTAATCAATTTCGTATGCTTAAATCGATTTACTTCCTGACTTTCCGTGGATTTTTGAACCCAATAAACTATTCATTATATTAAAAGTCCATTACAGCAATATATAATTCATGTTTTATTATTCAATACATATTTTAAATACGATTTTTCCTTATTTGTTTAGGATGATGGTGATGCAAATATGATCAATTTTTATGATCAAATAAAAAATTTACTTCCCCAATTGATGATGATTTCAATTAATTTTTAAGATAGAGAATTATAAATATTTACATTAATTGCCATTTATAGTAATTTTGTTTTTGTTTTTTTTATTATCTTGAATATAATTAAAGTTTAATGATTCTTATCGCATCCAATAATTATATGATAAATCCTTTTTCCTTCCAAATATTTACACACAACAATATGATACCAATAAATTTATATAAAATAGTACTTATAGACTAAATTTTTAATTAGTTCGTTTTATAATTTCTAAAATATTATCAACTGTGTAATTTTATTAGTTTTTTTTTTCTTCAATAATATTATGCCTAAAATATTTGTTATAATTAAACTTTTATTTGTTGTTTGTTTAATCTACTTTGAGTTCATAGAAATTTAATTTTATTGTTACATAAAAATGTACAGTTTTATTCAATTAAAATTTAGTAGACCAACTACCAAAATTTTTTATGCTATTATTGTTTGAAGTATTTTTCAAATCGAAAGTGTATATTAGAAATATCTGTAAACATTATATCAAATGCATTTGAATACAATTTTATCATAGTCATCTAATTGCAATTTATTATGGTAATTACAAATGATTTTATGAACTATAAAAGTTGTAATTCTATTACAATTAAACATTTTATGACCAATCGTATTACTATTGCATACTTAGAATCTAATTTATTATTATTACAGCATATTGATAAAAATTCAAAGCAGCTATTATTCAATTTATAATTTAGAAAATCAAGTCAAATAAAGTCTATTTAAATTTTTATATTTTGATAAAAAAATTTATTTTTTATATTGCTTAAACGTTGCCATTATTTATAATCTATAAGATTATTTATTGTATGACTCCATCCTTTAAAAGTAATTTTTGATGACTTTTTTGCACATTTAAGGCTATAATTCGGTAATTTATTAACGGATGTTGGTTTTTAAATGCAATTAAATTTCCTTTTTCAAAAAAAAATTTTTGTGGTATAGTTGTATAAGTAAAAGTTCAACAGCATCAGATCATATGGTCTTAGAGTGAAATTCGTACATCGTGAATTCTCAAAATACGGGTTCTGGTAATTTTTTTACATAATAAAATTAAAATTGTTCGTGTTGTATGGCTTGTGGCATCGTTCAATGAGTATTTCAAACCAAAATATGTTACAATACATACCAGGCAGTTACTTTTCACAGATACAATGGTTTCTCTATAGTCACGTGTGGTATTATAGAGCCCTATATATGCCAATTTTTTTTATTTAACTGGGTGATATCATCGGGGTCGGTTAAACGATTTGCTATATAAAATGACAAACTCTAAACTAAACAAATATCATCTTTGATGACATATAAGTTTGACAGCTGTCAAATGAAAGTGCTATATCATATTTTGCTTATCCAACATGTGACAAATGAACCTCATTGCAAATGAAAATTGTGCGCAAAACGTGGCTACTTTTATAATTATAATATTTGATAATTCATATTACAAAATGGTAAATTTGGTATAAAATAGAAAATTTTGTAATTCAACTAAATAAATTTGAACTTAAATAGTCAATATATTTTACAATTAGTCTAATTATTAACTCATTATTATTATTTTTTTAGAAGAGAATTGGTTGAAAAAAAAAGTTCATTTTTTTAAAAAAGAAGAGAATAAATAGAATTAATTAATTGCATATTTAAATTTTTTTAAACGAAATTTGTAAAAATTATAACTTTTCTTGAATAAAAAAAATAGTAAAAAATTTAAGATATATCAAAAAAATTCAATTTTTTTATACGAATAATTTTGTCTTAACTCTTTTGTATTTTTTACATAAAAAAAATTATAACTTTTCTTGAATAAAAAAAATAGTAAAAAATTTAAGATATATCAAAAAATTTAAATTTTTTTATGCGAATAATTTTGTCTTAATTCGTTTGAATTTTTTTTTACCTGGTCAATTTTGGAATATATTTCATGGATAATTTTCTATTTTACTTTTGGAAATACCACCGAACACTTAAGCAGGACTTCAAATTAATAAAATCAATAATGTATATGTGGTTCTGATTTAAACACTTTGCTAACAAATTCAATCTTAAATAAGACAACATAATTTGATTTCCAATGAATCGTGACTAGGGTACTTTTCCATTTCAGAAAAACCACTTATCCTTCAACCACAATCATTCTATATCCTAAACACCTATAATTTACTTTGACATATATAAAAATAAATTCTTGAAAAAATTAAATCTTCTTGAAAAATATAAGGAATATTTTTTCTTTAAAAACGTCCAAACGTATCGTAAACCAAAAGAGAAGGGTGGATCGTAAGTACGATAGAATATTTAAATTATTTTTCTAGAAATAAAATAGTTTTAATATTATACAATTTTCATAAAGAAAATGTACCTTTAGTTAATAGAAAATAAAATTTATTCCAAAGTAATTGTATTCAATTAAATTGGAAAAATATTCAAAATTTGTAAAAGGTATAAAAACTATCTATCTTATTTTATATCTAATAAATTTTAAAAAAAAAAATTTTTTATATGCAAACTGACTTTAATCCTAAAAAAATTAAATAATTTTTATTTATTTAAAAAAATAATAACGTATCTTTATTTTTTTAAACTATTTATAAAAATAAAACAATAAAACAAAAATTTTTGATACTAAACAAATTCCTAGACAAAAATCATTTATTTATCAGAGATAAGAACCGCTCTATTGCAAATTATTAAAAACTTCTATACTCAAGACAAACACCACTTCTGGCTGAAGAACTTGTATCACAATTGAAGACACCACTGCAAAAAGGAGGCAGCTCCATTTTTGGCGATTTTTTTTCCAGTCGATATAAAGTTTTCCAAAGCTACTCCATCAATCAGTGGAAAAACGAGGTAGCTGCCTTAATTCACTGCGGAAATATAAAGGATATGTAGATGGCCTCTTATTGAATCCCGTGCAAAAACGAGGCAGCACCGGAGCTGCAGCTCACAAAATAAAAACAAAGTCTTGGCTCAGTACCTTTATACACTTCTTGCAAATACTAACAGATTTTCTGAAATAATACATAGATTTCCAGAACCGGGGCACAGTTTTCTTCCTTGCGATAGGAGCTTTGGATTAATCGAAAAAGAGAAAAGGAAACGGGAAAGGATCTATTTGCCAAAAGAATGGGTTCAACAGGTTAAAAATACATGCCGCAAATTTATAGTAGTTCAAGTTTTCCTAGATATGATTTTAGATTTCACTGGTCATTTTAAAGGGGCTTTCAAAACAACCATTTTAAACAAAAGGAAACAAAAATTTGGGATATCTTCCTACCGTGTCATGGTATATACAGCAAAAGGCATAGAATGCAGCAGTGTTGCCTCTGCCTTGCTAAAGGACTTCTTTATCCTTCAGAAACATGGCGTTACGTTAACTTTACCTGCTTCTACATATATACTCGTATTGTGGTTTTATGACCAGCTGAAGAGCCAAGAAGAAGAGCAAACTGTTGGCACGAAAAAGATAGCTTAACAGACTAATGTAATGTTACTAATACATAACTTGAAATTTATTATTGATTTTTTTTCGCATCCTCCGGTGCAAAAAGGGGGTAGCTCCATTGTTTTATTTTTTATATTATTATCTATCAAAGTTTTCAAGAGGAGTAATTTGACAGTATATTATGTATTAAGTAATAGAGTTTAACTCCACATATGAATAAAGTAAAAAAATCTACAGAATTCGTAGTGATAGAGTTTTTTGCTTCTACTGAAAAAATTGGTAAAATGGAGCTGCCTCCTTTTTGCAGCGGTGTCTTCAATTGGAGTTAGGCTTTAGACCGGCGACTTCCAACCTTTATGCTACTACGTAAAAACAAAAAAAAATAATTTCTGCGGTCTCCCTAACTTTTATTTTTTATTAGATATAATAAATAATAATAATTTATTACAAAAAAATACGGGGAACTACAATTACCAAAATAATAACAAGGGGGATGCTACATATACGAACATATATATTTATTTTTATACTAAATTACTAATTAATTAGCAAAAAATTTATCAACTCTTGAGGTAAGTGTGGAGATTGCCACTTGTAACTCTTTTTCGACTATTAACGTGGTCCGAAAAGCCCGTTTTGCATAAATAAGATATTTATCTATATCACAAAGATTCATACTCTCCACTAAGATTCATTCAAAATTGAGTTTTATTATAGTTTCTACTGTTTATAATGTCTGTTTGAAATTATAGAATTGAATATAGCAAAATTTTTTTTTATTTAACACTTGGATGGTTTAGTGCATGATAATTCTATCAATTTTTTCTTTTCGATGGTTGTCAGCTCAAATTCGTCGATAAATCGATTCTGTATCCACAAAATCTTTGAGAAATCACAGCCTTTGAAATAATTTAAAAAATGCAGTACTAAACCATCCAAGTGTTAAATAAAACAATTTTCGCTTGCTTCAATTCTGATTATAGCCCAGAAATCTTTTTAAAGTCAAAACATATCACTCATTCTTTTGTAAATTTGATTTCCATAATTTCAACTTTTTAATGAAAGCTTTTACTTTGTAATTTTGAACAAGAAAATGCAGTTTTCCAATTTTTTTAACCAGATATGCAAGTTGAATAATAAAATTATCGTTCGCCCACAAATGTGGGTCTTCATGGTGGTTTTCTTCGAGGAAGGTTGCATTTTCTTCTTTGAGCTCAAACACCCTTTGAATCACTTTTGCATGAAATAGCCAGCAAACTTCACAACAATACAAAAGTGAGGAATAATTAGCTTTTATATCAACACGCAGCTTTGCAAACAGCCTAGCTATCAAAGGACTATTCTTAATATAGTTAATAATTTTTATAACTTTCGTAAAAAAATATTCAGAATGTAGAGTTTCAAGGTGCCATTTTTATTTGACAACACACATATCGGTTTTTTTCAAGCATCTATAGATAAAAACCATATCACACTTCGCCAATGCGCTTCAGTTGACAGTTTAGCTACGAATGACTTTTAAATTTGAGGTTATTTTTTATGCAACTACCGATCATTTTTTGAATTAACGAAACCTGCAACTATCGGTAATTTTGAGCATTACATTAAAAAAATTTTAGTGCCTTCCTTAGTAATAGTGGACGCCTTTCGGGTTAGACTAAAGTATTTGCTGTGTTCCATTGGGAAAATTTTGCTACTCACAAGTACTTGGGAGTAGATGCCCAATGGAAGGCAAAATTTACTGACAGAAGTAAAATATAACCTCAAAATAGTCAACAACAATACTGAGTTTATTCAGCTTGTCAACGTGAAGTGAAGTTAATGTGTTTCGTACAACATTTGAATTTGATAAATATTACATAATGACTAAAAATTGGACCTACAATATAACGAAGTTAAAGCATTAATAAATGTTTATGCCAACCGAAAAGAGGAATATTTCAAAACGAGAAATAAGAAACATTTTTGGGAAAACATATTGACAGATTTAGAGACGTTAAATACTCTGGTATGGAATAATAAAAATTTAATTTTATTGTCTGCAAGTACAAATAACCAGATTAATTTTCTTTAAAGAAGACTCCAACAACAACGCAAAATGTAGAAGTGAAATGGCGTAGTCTCTACCGGGCCTTCAAAAATGCGAAAGACAGAGGTACAGGGACGAGTGCTTCGAAATTTTTATACCTAAGTGAAATGGACGAAATATTTCAGAGAGTGACCAAGGATTATGATCACCACATTCAGTATCTGTGGAAGTAGAAACTTGGTTAGTGCAAAAACATTCATCTGAATTGTCATCATCAAATGTATCTGAAGTATCACAAGTTGAAACGAAAACCAAGGAAAAAGTTAAGAACAAGCGTAAAAACGAATGTATGACAATGTTAGAAATTAAAAGCAAATATAAATATGTAATTATTTTTTATGTAAAAACATACTGCAGTAATAATTGATTCCATTTCTTTTTACTTTTGTTGCATGAATAAAGTAAACATAAACAATAAAAACAAAAATATGACACTTCAACATAACCAACGAACCCGCTAAGTCATCTATTTTCATTTTGGGAACTAAAATCCTCCTACCGTAAAGTATTTGTATTAGCAAGAGTAGCTGCGAGTAGCTAGAAGTACTTGTGTGTAGCAAAATTTTCCCAATGGAAGACAACTATTATCGATACATTTTATAAATTAAAAAATATAATTGCTTATTAAAAAATTATCAGCAAAAAATTTTAATGCAAATTAGAACTATTGTACCATATAAATTTTTATATGTTGTTAAAAAATATCAATTTACACAGTAGTTTTAGTAATTATGCCAGGATATACACATATTTTAAGAGATATATAATTAATTATTAATTGAGTTATAATGACATATGTCCTTTAAATTTTGGTAAATTGACAACTTCCTGCAGACGGAAATAATGTCCCAGTATGATATAGAAAAAATCCTGTATATTTCACAAAGTTCTGTAAAAAAATTATTAAGAAGATATTGGATACTAAAGGCATTAATTTAAGCCCTATAAAGGTAAGTACATGTGGTCGGTACCGCAAGATCACACCTAGGACAAACAAAAAAAAAAGGACACATGTAGCGAAAACAGAGGTACAAACCTGAATTATTGGTACAAACAGTCAAAAAGTCTGGTTTCGAAATTTTATAGCGGACTCCCAGATGAGCTGTAGAGGGCCGAAAGATTGATCTATCATATATTAATCCAACTGTCAAACACTCTGTTTCATTAATGGTGTTGTCAGTTATCAGTGTGCTAAAAGAGTCGTGGGTGGTTCGGGGAAGGCTGACAACATTTTTAGAAGATAGACTACTTCCACAAATTGGATATTAGTTCAACGCAATTTTCATGCCATGCTTAAACGAAAATAATAACTAAATTTTTCGTCGTACTTGTTTGGCCAGACAATTTCTCAAACATTAACCGAATAGATAATATCTGGAAAAGTCGGAAATAGCGAAAATTTCTGCTACCATCAAACGACAGTTAATAAAGACTTTTATTAAAATTTAACATCAGATCCCCAAAAATCTAAGAAATTTTAAAAATTAATAATAACAATATGACTTAAATTAAGAAATTAATAAAAAAAAATTATAAAACGGTTCGTTTTTTTTTTCAAAAAGCGTAAAGTGAAGCTAAAATAGTAATAACTAAGTTATAGGAAAAAATATAAATTACAATACTTTTCAGAAAGCAGTAATATTTTTATGATAATATTTTCAATATATTAAAGAGAAAATTAATATTAAAGTCTTTTATTTATACGATTATTTCATGACTCAATAATAATTTTTCCAATATCAAATTATTACAATATATCTGCAGATATATATTAACTTTCAATCAATTTCATTTGCTCGACATAAAGATTATGTACACATTATATTTATTATTCCAAGAAATGTTAACTGTTGCAATTATTATAAATCAATCACAATTGAATCATGTTAGAAGACGATAATTTTGGAATTGATTTTCTTTTCTAGTAACTAAATTTGAGTACTACATTAATTTTATGTAACGAAACCTAAACTAACTTAAACATTTATTTCAAGCATTTATGTAATCATCGTTAATACAGCTAGTAAGTGGAATTTTATATTGATCAATATTGTAATATTCATAAAATTATGACAATGGGAAATCTTAACAGATACAATAATATCGATAATTCTTGCTATATACTCGTAAGAAAAATAAGTTTTAATACTTCATAATATGTACAGTTTTTCTGTTTGAAATTGTTTTTAGCAAGAATATTGATCGTTATTTAACAAACACACACGAGGACGGTTCAAAAAGTTTTCTGCCTAAGCTTTAATTAGCGATGCTATCGACTCAAATTTTCTTTTGTTAAGTTGTCATATCTGCTACATAATCACATGTCAAATATCAAATCGTTTAGTTAATTTATTTGTACATAGTAAGCTATTGTACCAGACGTAGTTCGCGATTTTTATAAAAATAAAAGTGAGCCGCTCTGAAATTTTTTGTAAAAGACGGTTATTGCATTAACGGAATTTCAAATAAAAATAGTAAGTATTTAAGAAAAGTCTGCTTTTTTATTTGTAATCATAAAAAATAAGCAAGGGAATTTAAACGTATTCGTATGAGTCTTGAAGGTGAAGCACCTGAAGAACGTGGAAAAATATTCATTACTCACGAAATATGTCCAAAAAAATAAATAGGAGACTGAAGTTCGGCCAAATTGCTGAAATTATAGGCATTTCGAATGAATTCCACATTTGACATATTATTTATCAAACATATACGAGCCGGTTCAAAAAGTTCTCGGCCTAAGCTTTAATTAGCAATGCTATCGATTTGAATTTTCTTTTTTTAAGTTGTCATATCTGTCACACAATCATATATCAAATATGAAATTGTTGAGTTCATTTATTTGTATATAGTAAGCTATTGTACCAGACGTAGTTCACGATTTTTATAAAAATAAAAGTGAGACGTTCTGAAATTTTTTGTAAAAGACGGTTATTGCATTAACGGAATTTCAAAAAAATTTAGTAAGTATTTAAGAAAAGTCTGCTTTTTTATTTGTGATCATAAAAAATAAGCAAGGGAATTTAAACGTATTCGTATGAGTCTTGAAGGTGAAGCACCTGAAGAACGTGGAAAAATGTTCATTACTCACGAAATATGTCCAAAAAAATAAATAGGAGACTGAAGTTTACCAAATTGCTGAAATTATAGGCATTTCAAATTAATTCCACTTTTAACATATTGCTTATCAAATACATACGAGCCGGTTCAAAAAGTTCTCGGCCTAAGCTTTAATTAGCGATGCTATCGATTTGAATTTTCTTTTTTTAAGTTGTCATATCTGTCACACAATCATATATCAAATATAAAATTGTTGAGTTCATTTATTTGTACATAGTAAGCAATTGTATTAAAAAATAATCCGAGTTCGAATTTTAAACGAGATCAAATTTATAAGGAATTGTTTCTGTGAAACGATTTTCAAATTGCAATTTCTGTAAATGATTATTTTGAACAAAATCGACCATCAAGAATGTACATAGAAGATTATTGGAATAAATGAAAATATTTTATAAACAATTTTTGTAAGGTCAGGCAAAGTTCTTTTTTAAATAACCTTCAAAAAATAATAATTTATTCTGTGAGGGCTGTGCTAGACTCAATAGTTTTAGTCTAGATTTTTTAGGTAAACATTTTTTTTCGTGGTTTATTATGACAGTATCATTACAGAAGCATTATTCAAAGTATTGTCCTTCGTTATCCACTACTTTTTTCCATCTTTCTGGTAATGCTCGGATACCGCGTCGAAAAATTCTTCTTCTTTAGATTCGATGAAAGAATCGATCCAATTTTTGGTCATTTCGCAGTTATCGAATTGCTGCTCTGACAAGCCATGCGCCATAGATCGAAACAAATGATAATCAGATCTGGTGAATATGGTGGGTCAGGCAGAACTTCCCATTTCAGCGTATTTAAATAAGTTTTCACGAATTTCGCAACATGGGGTCTTCCATTGTCGTGGAGCAAAATTACTTTGTCGTGTCGATCTTTATATTGTGGCCGCTTTTCTTGTAATGTTCTGTTCAAACGCATCAATTGTCGTCTGTATACGTCCCCAGTGATGGTTTCACCCGGTTGGATGAGCTCATAATAAATAACACCCAGCTGATCACACCAAATAGACAGTAAGATCTTCTCTCCATGAATATTCGACCTGGGGGACGATGTCGATTCATGACCGGGCAAGCCCCACGATTTTCTGCGTTTGGTATTGTCGTAGAGTACTCACTTCTCGTCACCAGTGACGATTCGATGCAGAAATCCCTTCCTTGCCTTCCGTTGGAGAAGAATCTCACAGGTGACTAAACGCCGTTCGACGTCCCTTGGCTTCAACTCATGTGGAACCCACGTTCCCTGTTTTTGTACCATTCCTATGGCTTTTAGGCGTTTTCCGACCGTCAAAAAGTCGACTCCAAGCGGTGTGGACAACTCCCGGAGTGTTTGGCACGGGTCTTCATCGAGCAGCGTCACCAAATCTTCATCTTCGAACTTTTTCGGCTGTCCGGGACGTTCCATGTCTTCCAAATCAAAATTTCCATTTTTAAACTGCGCAAACCACTTTCTGCAAGTTTGCTCAGCAAGAGCATGTTCGCCGTAGACATCCACTAAAATACGATGACTTTCCGCGGCACTTTTCTTCATGTTAAAGTAATGGAGTAACACTCCCCGCAAAAACGATTTTTCAGACACGAACTTCGACATGTTTGACACTGCGCAACAAGTGCTACTGACACTATAACAAAATGTCATATAGTGGAAAAGTTGCGTTATATCAGTAGCTTCTGGGAGAATATTTACTTTTTGATGTGTGACTATGGATTGTTGGCTAACGCCATCTTTTGTAAAACCCTACGAATTAATTCCAAAACCTGGAACTAAAATCATTAATTTTGATTTTTTGTTATTGTTAATATTTCATAATCCCGGAAATTGTCATAAATTTTACTAAAGAACATTTTAATTAATTTTATGAGTAAAATATATTTTTAAGGGTTATTTTGCAAGGTTAATAAATTTTTTATAAGAAATCACATACAATTTGAAAAGCAATGAAGTAGAAAATTTTCTAACCCATAAAATTATGATTTTGAGCTATGAACTTTTTTTTTTGCTCCAAATTGACATTCTGTCCAGTGATTCGGGTAATCAGAAGATTATATCTTTTCATACTAAATAACTAAAATTACACAAAAAAAGACTTAGTCACATATTGATATCCTCATTGAAATAAACGTCAAAATATATATAGTAAAAATGAAGCAGAAATTTGGCACCGTAAGATGGCTTTAGAAATTTTATACTTTTAAATAAACTGAAAAATATTATGGTACGAGTACCAAATAATATTTTTTCTAAAAAAATTCTATTCTCAAAGATTGGAATTTTCATTTTTCTTTTTAAATATAAATTTTTATCAACTGCATTATATTGTATGAAACTGGCAAGACATGATACTAAATCAGAATAAACAGCATATTCGTATGTACATATTTGAATTCCAAGATGAAAATTTGTTTGTCAAATTATTTGAGATCTATGCTATCTAGTCATTACAAATCAAAAAATAAAATGGAAAATATTTAAATTCCAACCGAACACATTCTAATGTATTATCCCCAATAATATGGTCGTTTTCTGTTGATTTACCTTTTAAAATTCTTTTCGTTATATTGGATGGGGGGGTGGCACCTTTTACAATTTTTTTAATTATATTTTTCCACTTTTATGATAAGGTTTTTGTCTTCGCTTAACAGATCATCGAAAAAAAACACCTATTTTCCAATATAAACACCTTTAGGTCCCACGATTTATTAAAATACTATTGTGACGTAGCATGACTCTGGCGTGTTTTAGGAGATTTCAGAAAACCGGTTTTAGAGCAGTATAAATACGAGCGCTGCTCTCTCGAGAGATACTTTAGTTTAGTTTAGTTTTCGTTTTAGTTGAATCTGAACAGTGATTGTTAGTGGTTGGAGTAAGCGGTGTTGCGTAGACGCTGCGTAATTTGTAAATGATTTAATTGTTTTTAATTAAATAAAGTGTTGTATGGACGTCTCGTAATTTGTGTAACATTTTATTTTTGTCTTTTACCCTATCCATCGAATCTAAGTTGAATCGTAAAAATATTATACACAATTGTCCCGCGATTTATTAAAATACTAAGTTTTAAAATTTGCAGGTGTTTTTTCCGCATTTTTTTTTTTAGGGAAAGAATAACGGGATAACAAAAGAATAACGGTATAAAGAAAGAATAATGGGATAAGAAAATTAAAGTAGAATGGAAGGGAATGTTGTTGTTTTTTTTTCGAAATATGCGTCAGTGCGATTTGAACCCCTGACCCCTTGGATTATACACAGCACCCTAAAAACTGTGCTACTCCCAATTAAATTCCAACCAATTTTATATGTGCTCTGGAAAATAAAATTAATTTTATACAAATTTTATTTTTTTTTATATATAAGTTGTAGTAAAAAGAAATCCATTATTTTTGCATTAAATTGAACGTTATATTTAGTATAGATAAAATGATACGATTTAGGTCAAATATGCACCGTTTTGTTCGATAACTTGTTGCCATTTTGGAGGTAATTTCATAATGCCTCTTTCATAGAAACCCTCGTCCCTATTGGCAAAAAACCGGGACAGTCGATTTTCACAATCTTCTCTTGAGGCGAATTTTTCACCTGCAAAATCATTCGTCATAGGAAGAGGTGGTAATCACTTGGTGCCAGGTCCGGACTATAAGGTGGATGCATAAGAACATCCCAACCAAGGTCCCGGAACTTCTGGCGAGTCACTATCGATGTATGCGGCCTGGCGTTGTCCTGATGGAACACAATTCCTCTCCTATTGGCCAAAGCTGGCCGCTTCTGGGCGATTGCTTCTTTCAGACGGTCCAACTGTTGACAGTATAGGTCCGAATTAAGAGTTCGGCCGTAGGGGAGCAGCTCATAGTAGATGATTCCCTGCCAGTTCCACCATACACACAGCAAAACCTTCCTGGCTCTCAATCCTGGCTTGACCACCGTTTGCGCCGGGTGACCGCGATTTGACCACGACCGTTGTCGCTTGACGTTGTCGTAAGTGACCCATTTTTCATCACCAGTAACCATCCGCTTCAGAAATGGATCGATATAGTTACGATTCAGCAGCGATTCGCAGATGGAAATTCGGTCCATGAGGTTTTTTTGCGATAACTCGTGTGGCACCCATACATCGAGCTTCTTTTTGTATCCAGCCTTATTTAAGCGGTTCCAAACGGTTTTTTGTGCAATGTTTAGCTCCTGGGCAATCGAAACAGAGCTTACGTGACGGTCGGACTCGACGATTTCCATTATTTTATAGACATTTTCGACAATTGGCCTTCCAGAGCGTGGTGCATCTTTGACATCAAAATTACCGGAACGGAATCGTCGAAACCAAAATTGCGCGTGATTGGCTGTTACAGTATCAGGACCAGAAACATTCACATTTTCAGCTGCCTGGCTTGCGTTTTCGCCTTTATCGAAGAAAAACTGTAAAATATGGCTTATTTTCTCTTTGTTGGTGTCCATCTTTGACACGCGCTAAAAAAATACTGAGTCAAGTAATCACAAAACTGTATGAAAAGCTTTTTTAGTACAAAATCTTTTTTTAGTACACGTGCTAAAAAAATACTGAGTCAAGTAATCACAAAACTGTAGGAAATACAGACTCCTAAAGCCATCTATTGACAAAATAATGGATTACTTTTTACCAGTAATATATTGCCAAAATTTTACTATTTTATATAAAATATAATATCATTCAAATAACTCCTACAAGATTTCCCTTAGCGCTCGATCCTTTTAAGATAATTTTTGATGCACCTTTTTATATGTTTCGAGCTGTAATTCGGCCAATACTTGACAGATTTTGATCATTACATACATAAGTCCGATATCTTATACAGCTTTACAAGAAAAAGTCCAACCACGTCTAATCGGACGATCTTGGAAGGTCAACTGACATCACCAAATCTCGAAACTACCACGTCTTAGGAACTTTTCTCTCAATAGAGCATAAATTTGTCGTGTTGTAGAACTTGTGGCACCATCTTGTTGAAACTACAAATAGTCCATTTTAAAGTCTATTTGATCAAATCAAAAAAAAAAACCGCCAAAAATTTAATTATAAATATAAATGATATTAAAGTTAATTTTCGTTCATAATATCCACCATAGAAACACTTTTGGAACAAGGACTAAAACTGTAATTGTAGAAATAGAAAAACTTTTAACTATTTCTCTATAAGGAACTCTTGTAACAAATTTAAGGAAAAGTTAATTAAAATTGTTGGGAGTAAAGTTATTCTAAATATGGATTTTTATGAACTATAATTTCTTAATTATTATTAAGAATTGCATTAAATTATTTGTAAAAAGTTTTAATCGTTAATATTATAAAATTTTCTTCATCAAGAAAATCACCAGATGTGCACAGTTATTGTATTTATAGAAAATTCTTCTATTAACTCTCAGAAAAGTTCTAATTGCGACTGTATTTATATGCAATTTTCCAGACTAAGTTTATTAGATTGTGTTTAATTTGTATCGTCATTTTAAAGTTTTTGACACTTCATTTTATTTGGTAGAAAATTTTCGTTATGAGAATATGGTGTGCTCGAAAATATAATTTTCCAGATGAATTTTATATTATGCAAAAAATAATTTGAAATGTTTTTTTTCAATTTAGGAAGATAAATTAGTATTTCGAGTAAACAAAAAATATAATTTTCTTATACTAACGTATTCATAAAAAAAATATTAAAATTTCAATATTTTATTACTTTTCCTCTGCGAATATTACTTAAGAAAATATTATTGTAATTTATTACATAATAATATCTAAACTCTACATAACAGACAAATATTTTGATTTTCAAGTACATATAAATTATTCAATTGGAATATTTTTCTATCTCTATGGTAAATTACACTTCAATAAATGAATAAAGTTTCATCAGATAAGTGGTCACTCAAATCTGAAAATTCAAATAGAAAACCACCAATATAACTTTCGATTTAAATTTCACCATTGATTGGATTTATTTCTTTAATGCATACCATATCCTCTTCTATACACGTAATATAGCGGATGCTATTTGTTATTTATCTGTAGCAATATAAGTGGAGATGGTGATTCATTAATATACATTTTAATGGCTGGCGGCTTCAGCATTTATTCTCGGTAAAAATTTGATGACTCTTAATATCGTTATTTCGCCTTGAGCATATATCTTTTCTATAATATAGATACAAATATTTTTTTTATGAACACATATATATTGAAGGTTAAATAAAAATTTTCCGTTTACTTAATTTAAAAAAAAATTGGTTTCTTCTTTATTTGTGTACCTTTAATAATGCGAGAAGAGCGCATAAAATCGAAATTAAATATTGTAAGTAATTATTTTATCTAATTTCAATTTTCTAAATACTTAAAATTACTAAAAGTTATGTTTTTCATAAAATTATTTTATAATTTTAAAAATTATTTCTTTCTATTTTACTAAAACTTTGACACTAAATAGGTACTCTACAAACTAATAACTCTGCTCCCAATCCTATCAATAATCTTACCTCCTCTACTCTAATCATCAAGTTGCTGTGGTGTATTTCTAGATATTAGTCAAGGTTTTGTTCACTCTTTTAAATACAAACTGAAGAGGATGCTTTCTTCCACATATTACCTAATACTAAAGTTATACATTAAATAATTATGTAAATTATTAAAATTTCCAAGTAAATGAAACTATGATATTCGCTGGTATTCCACAGGGCAGTCTCTTTGGTCCCATCCTTTATAATATATATACTGCAGATATTACTATCTACAGGAATATCTACAGCATATACGAGGTCTGTTCAAAACGTATCGCGAATTTTGAATTTCCGCGGTTTAAGTATATTCGATTTTCAATTTTTTGTGCCGTTGTGTTGGTACTCATATCTCTCACTTATACCGACAAGTTCGGCCATTTTGAATGTTAAGTTAATTTTTGACAGGTGCTTTGCTTGCGTGTGTGTATGTTCGTCTTCGATTTTTGCCTCAATTTCGACCAAAAACAGCATCGCATTAACATTGCTAAGGACCTGTTGGACTCTGTCTGAGATGACCCAAATTTGCTCCAGAGGGTCATAACTGGTGACGAATCATGGGTTTATGGTTATGACGTGGAAACCAAAGCTCAATCATCCTAATGGAAGCTGCCGCAAGAGCCGAGACCGAAAAAAGCGTCAAGTTCGGTCGAATGTGAAGGTTATGCTTACAGTTTTCTTCGATTGCAGGGGCGTGGTGCATCATAAGTTCTTGCCACAGGGTAGAACGATCAATAAGAAATATTACCTGTAAGTTATACGCAAGTTGCGTGAAGCAATCCCCCAGTAACGCCCGGTTTTGTGGAAGAACAAAAATTGGCGTTTTCCATTTTTGGCCAAAAACAACACACTAATAATGCCGCAGCCACCGTATTCTCCAGATCTGGCTCCTTGTAACTTTTTCTTGTTAGCCAATACTGAAGATCCGCATGAAAGGACGACGCTACGCTCCGATTGAAGAGATAGAGAGGGCATCGAAGGAGGAGCTGAACAACATCACAAAAAATTATATTTTGAAGTGCTTCGAGGTTTTGAAAAAAGATCATAATCCCCACCTGATATTATACACAGTTGGCACAAGTGTATAATAGCCGGTGGGGATTACTTTGAAGGGTGCAATATAGATATTCATGAATCAAAAAAAAATAATTTTTGAAAAAATATAAAATTCGCGATACTTTTTGAACAGACCTCGTATATTGTAGAGGATGGGACTAAGTAGGCTGCCCTGCTAAATTCTAGTATAAATGCATATAGCACGGACTGTATCCAAAAAAATGTCAAAATGTTTTCGAAATTCTCTAAATCCAAATCCTCCAAAACTGATTTACCAAGTTGCGAATAAAAGTGAACGAATGCAAATGTGTTCACGTAACTTTTACTCTTCGCCGTAAAATTTATACCGGCGTGATGCATCATGAGTTCTTGCCACAGGGTAGAACAATCAATAAGGAATATTACCTGCAAGTTATGCGCAAGTTGCGTGAAGCAATCCGCCAGTAACGCCCGGTTTTGTGGAAGAACAAAAATTGGCTTTTGCTATTTTTGGCCAAAAACAACACACTAATAATACCGCAGCCACCGTATTCTCCAGATCTGGCCCCCTGTGACTTTTTCTTGTTCCCCAAAACTGAAGAGCCCCATGAAAGGACGACGCTACGCTACGATTGAGCAGCTGAACAAAATCACAAAAAATGATTTTTTGAAGTGCTCCGAGGATTGGCAAAAACGTTGGCACAAGTGTATAATATCAGGTGGGGATTACTTCTTGAAGGGTACAAAATTAAATTCATGAATAAAAAAATAATTTTTGAAAGAATACAAAATTCGCGATACTTTTTAAACAGACCTCGTATATTGTAGAGGATGGGACCAAGTAGGCTGCCTTGTGAAATTCTAGTATAAATGCATATAACAGGGACTATATCCGAAAAAATCTCGAAGAGGTTTTCGAAATTCTCTAAATTCAAATCCTCCAAAACTGATTTACCAAGTACAGAATAATAGTGAACGAATGCAAATGTGTCCACGTAACTTTTACTCTTCGCCGTAAAATTCATACCGTCATATATCATAAAATCCTAAAGTTTGATATTTAGGATTCTACTAAGATGAACATTTGATATGGAATATACTCACAAGAATAAAAATACTAAAACTAAGTCAATTACTTCGACTTGTAGACAAAAGTTCTAAACTTGGTACTTTTATACCATATAATAATCCAGTGAACCCAATATGGACTTACGAACTAGAACTCTGGGGCTTTAATCCATGTAGCCAAAAATAATTCGTAAAATTACCGATGCTCTCGTTTATGTTCAAAATAGTCTTATTCATCGTGATCTTATAGTTGCTTACACATATTTTTGTGATGTGCCAGTATCTCGTTATAAAAAGTTTCATTCTCATCCTCACAATCATAGCAATTCCCTTGTTCGGTATCAATCCTCTATTTCCTTCTCTATAAACACCTATAGGTCACACGATTTATTAAAATACTAAGATTTAACTTATATTCACATATATACGCAATAACATGAGAAACTTTGATTAATATCAAATAAGCTTTGAGATACGACATCGTTTAATTTTATTTCAAAAGTTATATTTAGTATTTTTTTTTTTCATATTTATAAATTTACTTTTTACATACTGAAATTTTCAATGTAACTCGAACATTCGTAAATCACAAATATCATCAATGTTTATGGCCGTTTAAATAGCTCCTTTGAAACGATACAAAACAAAATTTTGTCTTTAAATTATATGTCTAGTCGACTATCATATTAAATTATGGTATATATTCTTTAAATGAACTCAAATATACTATCTTAAGTGTTATTAAAATATGATATTATTTATAATATTAAATTTCAATATCAAAGAGCTGAATTTTCTTTTATTTTGTTAAGTTGCGTTTTTCGTTAATATTTCTTAAATTTAATTCATAATAAATACTCATATGAAACCGAAAAGGAAAAATATTTTCATTTAATACAAAATTATTTATGTATTATGAATTTTATCATAGAATATTTTCCTATTACTTATAAAATTCCAAATAGTTTTGAAAATATAAATTAAATTTTATTATCTTTTCGGATTATTAATGTATTCTTTAATTTATAATCATTATTCAAGTTTAGAAGAGTTTTCTTTTAATTATTTTTAATATAAATAGACAATATATATTTACCGAAAAATATTTTTATATATTGTAAATTTCCCTAATTTATATTAAATTAAATTGAAAAATTATCCAAAATTGATAAGACATCTTAAAAGAATTTAATTGGAATTTTTTTTTGTAATTTGAGAAGCCATGCTTTTTTTTTAGATATTATTTTCAAGAATTAAATTATTTTTTTTAGATATTTTTTTTTCTAGATAATTTTAGATATCATTGGAATAATATTGTACCTAGTATAATATTTCCGTACCTTCGTCGAGATTTTAGGTACACATCAGCCTATCATCCCAATGATGGCCTGTTGCAAACAGCGAGCAATTATAAATAGGCAGATATCCTTGGTTTCAATGCTTTCAATTATGAGTTTAGCATTGAAGCGAAGAAAAACGATGGCTCGTAGTACTCTTGGGTGTGGAAAGCTCTTGAATCCCATTTCTATAGTAGTTATTAAATTCCAACGAGAAAATGAACTGATACCATTTGATTCAAGAGCATCAAGACTGTAGTTTTGCTCTTGTTTTGAGTTACCAAAAGGTCTCATTTCATTGGTAATATAATGAGTGCTTTCAATTTTCCCGGAAGACTCCTTAGATTATGACCAATTGGCTTAGGTATCTCCAAAGGGTCAAACATTAGGTAGTATGTGAATAGTAGATGTTCCTGATATTCTTTGCTCATTAAAATGGCTTTCCTAATCCATACAAAAAATTGTCTATATTTTGACATCTAAATATTCTTTAAAAAGATTTGAATTAATATTTTTTTTTCAAATATTATTAGATACTAATAGTCTTGTCTTTTTTCTATCCTTGCATCAATTAAGACAATAAATTGGAAACACTTTTTTTCTAAAATTGTTTGTCACCCAAGATTGTTCGAAAAGGTCAGTTCAAGAAAACTGATTAATTATTTTAATTGGTGCAATTTAAAATTATTTTAAATTTTTAATTTTTTTAGACTTAAAATAATTTTAAAAAAAAACTACAAACGGTCACTAAGTCATTTTCTCGAAAACAAATCATTTATATCGCAAAAATCTTATAAGAGGGTCGTTCAATAAGTCCTTAGAAAATCCGTGAAATTGCGCTCGTAGTGTCGGTAAAGATTTTTTTTTGTAAATAGCGTTGGGAAGCTGTCAAAATTTCAGCTCGATCCATAGCGTAGGTCAATTTCTATCGTCGATTAAAGTTAACGACATTTATTTGTGCATAACAATGGAAAAAAGCGAGTTTAGGGCTGTCATCAAACATATTCATTTGAAAGGCTTAAACCCGGAAGAAATCAAAGCCGAGTTGGATGCAGTTCATGGCACATATGCACCTGTCTTTGCGACGGTTTACAATTGGGTGAATGAATTTAAACGTGGCCGTTCATCCACAAAAGATGAACATCGTTCAGGACGCCCAGTTGAGGTGTCTACTCCTGAAATCATCGACAAAATCCACGATCTGATTTTGAACGATCAGCGAATTAAAGTGCGCGAATTAGTTGAGGCCTAATTTGCATGAAAAATTGTCTGTGAAAAAAATTTCGACAAGATGGGTGCCGCGTTTGCTCTCAGAGGAGAATAAGCGCAATCGTGTAGTGGACTCTGAGGCTATGTTGGCACCCTTTCATCGCAATCCTGCCACATTCCTTCGTCGATATGTCACTGTCGACGAAACCTAGATACACTACTACACTCCAGAAACGAAGAGACAGTCATCACAGTGGATTTTCAAGGGTGAACGGGCTCCGAAGAAGGCAAAAACTGTGGCATCGGCCGGCAAGGTGATGGCCACGGTCTTTTGGGATTCGCAGGGCATCATTTGAATCGACTACTTAGAAAAAGGAAAAACAATAACAGGAGCGTATTACGCTCTGAAGAAGAAAAAAATCCTCTTGCATCAGGACAATGCGCGTGTGCACACCTGCGCTGTTTCCATGGCCAAAATTATGGAATTGAGAATGGAATTGTTGCAGCATCCCACTTATTCACCAGATATGGCTTCGAGTGACTATTTTCTTTTCCCCAATCTGAAGAAATGGCTTGGCGGACGACGGTTCACTTCCAACGAGGACGTCATTGCTCAAACGGATGAGTATTTTGCAGAACTTCCGAAATCCTATTTTTTGGACGGGATAAAAATTTTGGAAAAACTGTTGGAAAAGTGTATAGAGCTAAAAGGAGATTATTAAAAAAACAGTTTTTTTCCATCTTTTTCTAAGGACTTATTGAACGACCCTCGTAGTCTATAAAATATTTGTTTTTTTTTATTAACTATTCAATAAAAAATTCCAATAAAATGCAGAAGATAAATTTTTAAAATACTTTAGTAGGTATGGCAATAACAAGACGATAATATGTAAAAATACTTTTGTCCATAGCTGTTCTTACTCGTAGTTTGATTGTTAAATGTACGACTAAATATTGTGTAAAATTTAATAAATTTAATCAATTAACAAATAAATTACTCAATGACTTGTATTAATAATTTAATGGGAACATTTTTAAACAAAACATAAAAAATTTCTCAACTTGAAATAGGTATCAAAATTCAGATTGAAAACATTTGTTTTAGTAGAATTCCTGAAAATAAAAATTTTAGTAAATATTTTTCATACAATACGAGTATAAAGTAAAAATTTCAAATTAGATATATTGTATATCTGCATCTGTACACAATGAAAAATTCTATAAAACGAGTCATAGGATATTTTTATGACTCGCTAAGCATTATCGTTTAAAAAAAAATTCTAATTTATATTAGTTAGTTTCAAGAAATAAATAAATATTTCTTTTTAAAAAAGTTTTAATAGTTCAGTTTTACACAATATTAGATATTTTTATCATATTATTTAAATAAAGTTTTGTCAAACTTCTAAATTTATTCATATATTCAAAAAATAGATTACATTATTAGGTAGTACGACTGACTATATTGAATAAGAATACTACACAACCAAAAGCAATAGTATTAAAACTTTACTTTCACCTTTCGAAATCTTTTTTTAAAATTTATCAAGTTAGTGTAAAGGATCTTCTTTATAAAATTGATAAATGAAATATATATTATACAAATGCAAAGAAGATATTTCACCTTAGAGAATAATTTCCAACAAACTTTCTCTTTCTAATAGATAAAAATTTCTACCGCAATAGCAATTTTGTGTCATCGTTTCAATAAGAAAACTTGGAAACTTTTGAATTATTTCTTATTTTTCACATTTTTTATTTTGAAAAAAAAGGAAAATATGTTATGTGAACAGATTTTACCAAATTTGACCATTCAATATAAAAATTTCCCATGCCTTAACTGATTGGAATGGTGTAACTTTGTCGAAGGTTAAAATTGGTATTATCTAATCGAATTTTTATACTTTCTAATAGTTATAATTTTATCGAATCATGTTACCAAAACAAGATTAGTAAGGTTCCTTTAGAAATTTTGTTCGCAATTCTTTTCTCAAGAAATTCATGTTGAAAATGTTTATTGGAAATTTTTTCTAACGATTTTTTAAAAAAAAATTTGTACTGAAACTAGAACCTTAAAAATATGCTTGAAAAAATTTCTAAAATTTAAAAAATAAAAGAAGAGTAAAGAATGTGCCTGAAAATTTTTTTGTACATTTTTATTGAAAAATTGTTTGCTTATAATATTTTTACTGAAAACTTTTTTACTAAAAATATGTTTATAGAAAATTTTATTATTGGAAATTTTGTTACTAAAATTTTTTTACAAAAATATTTTTATTAAAAATTTATTTTTTGAAAATTTTTTTACGGAAAAAAATTTTTAATGGCAATTTTTTTACTGAACATTTTTTTTTTGGAAATTTTTTTAAAGAAAATTTTATTACTAAAAATTTGTGTACAGACACTATTAGTACTGATATTTCTGATAATTTTTCCTAAAAACTGTTTTTACTGAAAAAAAAAATTTATTTAGAATTTTTCTACTAAAAAATTGTTTCTTTAAAATTTTTATAATGAAAATATTTTTACAGAAAATTTTATTGAAAATATTTTTACTAAATTTTTTTTCAAAAATTTTTTTGCAAATAATTTTTTTAATGAAAATGTTTTTTTGGAAAATTTTTTACGGAAAAAATTTTTTAATGGCTTTTTTTTACTGAACATTTTTTTATTGAATATTTTTTTAAAGAAAATTTTATTACTAAAAATTTGTGTACAGACACTATTAGTACTGATAATATTTCTGATAATTTTTCCTAAAAACTGTTTACTGAAAAAAGTGTTCGTAAAAACATTTAATAGAAATTTTTACTGAAAAAAAAATTTATTTAAAATTTTTCTACTAAAAAATTCTTTTTTTAAAATTTTTTTAATGAAAATATTTTTACAAAAAATTTTATTGAAATTTTTTTGCAAATAATTTTTTTAATGAAAATGTTTTTTTGGAAAATTTTTTACGGAAAAAATTGTTTTACTGAAAATTTTTTTATTCAATGGTTTTTTTAATGAAAATTTGTGTACTTACCTTTTTAGTAGTAATAATATTTCTAATAATTTTTCCTGAAAAAAATTTTTTCTACAAATTTTGACTGTCAACTTTTTTTCAGTTTTTTCTACTAAAAAATTTTAAAACTTTCATTCAAAAATGTTTCAGTACAAATTTTTAGTCAAAATTTTTAATAAAAGTATTCAGTAAAAATTTTCAGTAAACAATTTTTATTAAAAACGGAAAATTTTGACTAGAAAATTTTTATTGACACATATTTTAATAAGAATTTTTACTGAACAAATATGTACTAAACATTGTGATTATTATTATTGAAAATGATTTTACAGAAATTTTTTTGTAATGGAAATGATTTTACAGAAATTTTTTCTACAGTAAACTTGTTTACTGAAACATTTTTTACTGTAGATGTTTACTGAAAAATCAAATACTTTTTACTAGTTTTTGATGAAAATTTTCCTTATTAATTTCTATCGAAAGTTTCAATAAAATTGTTTCCTCCAAAATTTTAATGGTAAATTTTGACAGACATTTCCTTTAAAAAGTTTTCTGAAAAAGGTAAAATTTTTATTTAATGTCCTCATGATAAATGTTTTTTTTATAAATTCTTTAAAAAAATTAATCCGAAAATCTTAGGAAAGAATTTTGTAGATGAATTTCATAAAAGAAAAAGTCACTATCAATTTTTCAAAGCATTTGAACGTTTTGCAAATCTCAATATTTTCATAAGCAACTATATGAAAATAAATCTAGACTAGTAGATTTTGAATTTTGCACGTATTTGACCTATTTAACGAGTTTTTATAAATAAAGAATAGAATTTAATCTTATTCAATAGAATTTTATCACCATAGTGATTTTAGTAAAAATTGCGGGGATGCTTTAATCTTAAAATCTGTTAGAGATTTTATGAAGATGTTTAAATTTTTCGTATCATTTCAATGCGTATACATGTACATGAATGTATATGTATTTAAATATATTAAATAAATATTCTTTTTACCATGGGAAGGTTGTGGTTATTGATATTCAATCCCCGTCGCTTCGGAAGTAATCAAATTCATGGGGATCGAAGATTTCCAAGGAATGGCTATTATGCCTTATGGAAGCAGATGCATAGCAAGCAAATTCGATTTTACTAAATTTCATACATAGTATATATATTTACTAAGGTTTCGACAAGCACGTGAATCAATATCAGTAAAAATAACACATGTGAGAATCATTTCAGAATATTGAAATTTCTAAAGATAAACAGATACTCGATGACTGATGGCAGTGTCAGTTTTGTTCATTTTTGATGAACGTCTTTCTAAAAGTTTTGTTTACATACAAGTACTTAACATTATTCATATTTTATTAATTATTACTAATTTAACAAAAACTGGATTGACTTATCAACTTATTTAAGGCTACACATATGTGCAAAATTTCAACAACAAAAAAATGAAAAGTTTCCGAAATAAAAATTATTTATGGTACATCGGAGTTTTTCCTAGCATCCGTATTAAAAAATGAAAATATAAAATATTTTTTAATAAATAATATTTCGAAGAGTTATCAAATAATAAAATGATACATAGTAACTTTTTATGCTATTTATGATATTTTTTTCAAACACTTTAACGTTTATAAATATTTCTTAATAGATGTAATTATTCCATAAATTTTGTCAAATAAAATTAACACTTTTACCTTTAACGTCTTTACACCTTCAAATTATTGAAAGAAATTTATTGAAGTATTTATGTGTTATTATTAAAAATTATAAATTGTCTTACAGAAAATTTTTTTAATTGAAAATTTTTTTATTAAAATTTTATTTACAGAAAACGCTTACTGAAAAATTTTTTAGTTAAAAGTTTTCTTTCGACTTTTGAAATAATGAAAGCTTAAACCATACCAATGATGCTGGAGAGATCACTGAGAAAGATCTGGCAACATTGCAGACTATCTTTCTTCATAACTTGTACGTTAATTTCTCCCGATCGTGTAGTACAAGTCTAGACTCTCGTCCGATAAGCAAAATTTTGAGCAATGATATGCCATTAAATTTAAGGTTAAGCTTGATGAATATGCGAGTTTGTCTACGAAAAGTTGAAAAGATCCTATGGGGGGGGGGGGGATGTTCCTTATCATAAACATAATTTTTTTGGTGGCATTAAAAATTTTTGGAGGACCGAGTAGCACTGGAAGAACCTTGCTCAGGAAAGCCTCCAACATCGAAAGCTGATAAAAATATAGAAAAAGTGACAAATTGTAAACTTCAGAATAAACATCAACTAAGTATTTTATAAAAAGAAATCTTTAAGAGCCTCAGAAAATTGATTTTTCATATCAGATCAGACATTGCACACACTTAGATGATCGACCATCACAACGTTCGCTGTTCCACGGTCATCTGCATCAATATATTTGCGTCAACGAAAATGGATTTTTACGTTTCCTCGTTTGTGTAATTTTTTTTCTTCTTCAAAGGTTCTATAAAATATTTTTTGTGAGGTCTTCAAAATTTAAAACTGATATAAAAGTGAAGCGAGTGCGGGCTCTTATGAGGTCCTTCGAAAGCTCTGAAAAATATTTTCCCGGCCCCCCTATTCACCTGATTTTAGTTCTTGTGACCTTTTTTACTCTCTCCAACATCCAAAAACTTCTTGAAAGGACATTATCTTCGTACTAGTATTGGGTGTATAACTTAAAAATGCGGGATTGACAACAGATGGCATAACTTTTACACATGGTTTGTGTTAATAACATAATAACTCATATGGCATTTTGGAGGTTAAACATCTGTCATTCATTCTCGATTAGTCATTGAACGAAATAGTGTAAACAACAAAGTTTTTTTTTGCTTCAAAAATGTCGAATTTCGTACCAAAAAAGTCCCATTTGCGGGAAGTGTTGATTTACTTCTTCAATTTGAAAAAAAGTGCAGCGATTGCTCACCGAAGCTTATCCTGAATATGTTCCATAGATTTCAACGTGCGAGAGATGGTTTGTGCGGTTCAGAAGTGGTGATTTTGACACGGAAGACAAAGAACGGACAGGTCCGCCAAAAAAGTTTGAAGATGAAGATTTGGAGGCATTACTTGACGAAGACTATTGTCAAACTCAAGAATAAATTGCAAAATCATTGGGAGTCACTCAAGCAGCCATTTGCAAACGTTTGAAAGCAGCAGGATTCATTCAAATGCAAGGAAATTGGGTCCCATATAAATTGAAGCCGAGACACGTTGAAAGGCGATTTTACATGTCCGAAATGCTGCTTGAACGGCAGAAAAAGAAGTCGTTTTTGAATCGAATCATTACTGGCGACAAAATGGATTCATTACGACAACCCAAAGCGCAAAAAATCGTATGTGAAGCCCGGCCAACCAACCAAATCAATGCCAAAGCCAAATATCCATGGCGCCAAGGTAATGCTCTGTATTTGATGGGATCAGAAGGGTGTGATCTATTATAAGCTATTGAAATCGGGCCAGACGATCACAGGCAACCTCTACCGATGACAATTAATCCGTTTGAAGCGAGCATTGGCCGAAAAACGCCCGGAATATGCGACCAGACACGAAGCCATAATTTTCCATCATGACAACGCTCGGCCTCATGTTGCAAGACCGGTTAAAAATTATTTAGAAAATAGTGGCTGGGAAGTTTTGCCTCACCCGCCTTATAGCCCCGACCTTGCCCCGTCCGACTACCATTTGTTTAGATCCATGCAAAACGCCCTCACCGGAATACGCTTCACTTCAGAACAGGGCATCAAAAATTGGCTCGATTCATTCTTGGCCTCAAAACCGGAGCAGCTTTTTGGCGCGGAATCCATATGTTGCCAGAAAGATGGAAAAAAGTAGTGGCTTCCGATGGACAATACTTTGAATAAAATTTATTGTAACAATTTTTCAAAATAAACACTCAAAGTTTGCCAAAAATCCCGCATTTTTAAGTTATACACCCAATAATAGCATCCAAAAGAGTATAACCGAGGATCTAGGCCAACTTCAGCTTAAGCCTGCCAGCACTGCTACGAATGGTATAAATAACACCTCTGCCGATGGAAAATCTGTCCCAGAAACCGACATTAAATAGAATAACATCATTACGTTTCTGCCACAATTCGGATTTTCTAAAACTACTATCACTTGAGTGATCCTCGAAGGAATTCTCCTATATTCTAGATTGTCTAAAAAATAATTTGTGCTCGAACTAAAATTTCCTTAAAAAAGAACTTCTGCACCAACCTAACTTTCGAAATAGTTCTAAAACGTTAATTATCTGATCAAATAAATCTAAAAGCAAAATTTTTATAAATAACCAAAACCACTTTCTAAAGTTGCGAAATTAATATACTCGTATTATACACGTTCACCTTTAATTAAATAAAATATCTCCATTTCAAAGGTCTCAATAATGTTGAACTAATTCTAATTTCGACCTTAATATATATGTACTCGTATATAAGTATTCGTCTATACACGTATAATAACATACTTATTCTCATTAAAGAAATCAAATCCCAGCTGCATTAAAATAATATATTTCACCTTTTCTTATAGTAGTTAGGTACATATGCTCCGGTGTATAGTTTATGCATAAATTGATTAGCTAAGTATTATGCGAGAATATTAAATCTAGACATGTCGATACTGCTAATTACATTGATATGTACATACGTATCCGAATGTATGCTGTAATGGGAAAAAATATTGAGCCCACTTCATAATCTGGAGCCTGGTGTATGATATTCCAGCATCAGTTCACGTATATAATCTCGAAACAAAGTTACTGGTACCGTAGAAATTATTCATGTATTTAATACTATGCACAGACATATTGCCTTATTTCCAATTAATATCGATTCAGAACGTTCCAATATTTGAACACCTCGTTTGCACAAGCATTGCCACTTATTTTTTGCTTTTCCAAACATTATAGGCACAATAGTATCGTATTTTTATGGTGTTGATTTACGAGTATGCCCTTCGAAATGAACTTTTAATTACAAAAATTTTCCTGATTTTCTTCTTTCTATAGAAACTATTACTAACATTTGTGGAATATCCTTTCAAATATTTTCTACTATTATTAATTATGTGTATACATGTGTGAAAATATTGTATATAAAATTATTAATAATTTTAATTTTGTTCATTTTTTATACTTCATTTTTATAATTGTTTAACAAAATACATTACATGTTGATAAGGTACTTTCTAAAATTTATTTCTATTTCTATTTTAATTGTCTAAATTAGTGTCTTGAAATGCTTAGAACATAATTGCGAAAAATGTTTATACTTTTTATCATAATATCACATTAATTCTATAAATATATTTGCATAATTACCTTATAAATAATAATAATGTATTTATTGTAACTTGATTTGATTTGTTTTTCTTTCTCTTAAATAGCTTATAATTAATTTGAAATGTATTTAAACGACTTTCCTTGCAATAATTTCATTAAAAAAAATAGACTTTTTCAGTTGTTATACTTAATTTACTTTTATGTGTTTATATTAAGAATATTAGTATATGTTTACCTTGAACCTACTTCAGTATGAAATTATTTAATTACCGCATCAATTATTTAGTATAAGATATATTTATAAGTAATTTTAATAAATAAAAAATTATACATTTTCTCAATTCAACATTTCAAAAAAAAAAGAAATTTTACGTTTTTAAATTATTATATAATTGCTTATCAATTTTATGATTCGAAAATTATAGATCTGTCATTTGACAACTGTCAAACATATCCACATATGTCAGCCATTTTACATAAGAATTGCCATTTTACATTATCTAAATGAACAATGCGGTAAAAATTATAAAAACTTTACACCTATTGAGTACTGTAACTAAATCGTTTTTTGTGCATTTTCAAATAAAAACATTTTTATTTTGATGAGCGATGAAGCTCAGTTCTCTCTGAAAAAAAAAATTGAACTACGAGGTCTGTTCAAAAAGAAGTTTTAAATTTCCGCGGGTTACGTATATTCGATTTTCGATTTTTTTTGTGGCGTTATGTTGATACTCATATCTCTCACTTATGCCGGATAAGTTCGGCCATTTTGAATGTTTAGTTAATTTTTGACAGCTGCTTTGCTTGCACGTGTTTTGGCTCGCCTTCGATTTTTGCCCATTTTCGAACAAAAACAACTTTGCATTAACATTGATAAGGAGATGTTGGACTCTGTCCGCGACGACCCAAATTTGCTCCAGAGGGTCATAACTGGTTCTGATGTGGAAACCAAAGCTGAATCATCCCAATGGAAGCTGCCGCACGAGGCAAGACCGAAAAAAGCGCGTCAAGTTCGGTCGAATGTGAAGGTTTTGCTTACAGTTTTCTTCGATTGCAGGGGCGTGGTGCATCATGAGTTCTTGACACAGGGTAGAACGGTCAATAAGGAATATTACCTGCAAGTTATGCGCAAGTCGCGAGAAGCAATTCTGCTCACGCATCGTTGCTTATGCGCGAATTTTTAACCAAAACAACACACTTATAATGCCGCAGCCACCGTTTTCCCCACATCTGTGACTTTTGTGACTTTTACTTGTTCTCGAAACAGATCCTTTGATCCATTTTTTGGACGACGAGCCAAAACACGTGCAAGCAAAGCAGCTGTCAAAAATTAACTGAACATTCAAAATGGCCGAACTTTTCGGCATAATTGAGAGACATGAGTACCAACATAACGCCACAAAAAATCGAAAATATAATATACGTAACTCGCGGAAATTCAAAATTCGCGATACTTTTTGAACAGACCTCGTATATAGGTTATTGAAATGACTATGCAGAAGACTTTGTATCCGCAAAAAGTGTGCATTTCATTTCTTTGCAAAAGAGGAAAAAGAGGCTGTTTCCGGCGACCTTGAGCCGGATTTCCGACCTTGAACCGGAAATCTGAACCATATGTGGTTTTAATAAGACGGCATCACAAGCCACACAATATGACAAATTTTCAGGCGTCCTGGAAACTTTTTCCTTTAGTGAGGAAAAAGTTTCAAGGACGTCTGATTTTCGATATTTTCTAATATAAAAAGGCTTTTAAGATTGTGCAATATAACACCGTTGGGCTGCTTCTTGAAGAGCTATGCAAGAAATAATCTTATTTAAGCAACATCCCTCAAAATTACTGCCCGAAATGTATGGAAACGTTATTAAAATTTACCATTTAACAATTGTTATAATCAATTTAAAGTGCCACTTTTAACCGTAAAATTATACAATAAAAATATTTGTAGATTTGGCAATTATTATTTATATATATACTTTTGTAGCACAAATTGAATCGTCCCGTTTATTATGCAAAATATCTCGAATTTATTTTTGTATTTTTTTAAACGCAAAAACAATTAAGGTTATTATGTAATTTCTAAAATAATAAAAATTATGTAATTGCAAATTTTGTCAATTTGAAATAAAACTTTTTTGCATAAAATATATTTTCTAACAATGTGTTTTTCTAAACGAAAATGGAGTGTTAATGGTTTTTTTTTTATCCACTTATTCGGTAAAGCTCAAATCCTTCATTAAATGAAATCATATGGATGATAGAATATTTCATTACACGGTTCAGTTCATCATTTATACTTAAGATTTGAATTTTATGAGCATGTTTACTTGCACGAGTATTCATATACTCATATATAAGGGGGTCCTTATTCATTTATATGTGTACATATTCACAAAGTTGATTGTTCCAAATATTCTGAGTTACCTTGGAAGATAATTTAAAATATGAATATTCATACAATATTTATATCCAATCTTAACATTGTATCTATTGTCATATAGCTGGTAGATGTCGTGCGTGTCTATCATCCTTTAATGAAAATAGACAACACATCACTTAGTTTTTTTTTTGAGTACTAATGTGATTTTTAATATTCGTAAGCTATTATTCAAATATGACATGAATTAATAAATAAATTTGATGTTTATTCTAGAAAATTATAGCAGAAGAAATTGGTTTTTTTTCTCCTTTTTTACACATTTCATGTATAGACTTATGTAAATATATATCGATAATGGATTATCCATTTTATAGTTTGGAAAATACAGCCGTTTAATTTAGGATAATTTTACCTTATGGATCCTTTAAACGACCATAGAAAAACGCAGAAAATGTTTTTGAACAAAATTTTCTTTAGCAATGAGACTCATTTCTCGATCAGTGGATTCGTCGATAATACAAAAAGAAAGTGCACAAGATGGCACCACAAGTCACACAACACGACAAGTTTTGGCTTTATTAAAATTTAATACAAAAACTTCTCAGGACGCGTAATTTTAAGATTTGGTAATGTCAATCAGCCTCCTCCAAGAAGCCATTTTTTTTGTTTAGAACTCAACAAAATACCCTACTTACACAGACAGTCCTTAAGTTTTAGAGGATTTAAAAAAAAAAATCTTTCAAGTAATGGCCGAGTCTTGTGGCGGTCATTTGAATAATGTTATAATCTATACAAAATGGCGTAAGGTCTAATTAATATAAAAAATAAAAATTTCATCCAAATTACAAATTAGATAACCCATTATAATTAAACAAAGTCTTTGGCTAATTTTATTAACTTTAATTTATGAATAATTGATAATTATATCAAATTACAAAGTATTTGTAGACCCCTTCGGTGATTGATAGAATTCACCGAAGGGGTCTTAAGAATAATTCATTATTGTTTTTTATTAAACATAACCGCTAATGTGCCATCACATTATATTTTTATGATATAATTACTAATAGCTCGAACATAATTTAGTATATTTAATATACCATTTAATGTTGCTAGCTGCTTTTATATTACCGAAATTGTACGATACTATAATAATTTTCCTTTATAAGGTATAAACGTGGTAAACGTCATGCTTCTATACAATAATGTCGTAAATGTTTAATAAAAAAAATTGTACACCCACCAAGTTGGCGCCATAAATAAATAGCTAAATGGAAGTATGATTTTTGTACAGGTTGGTAACTCAATATTTCGCGAATCGATAAAATGTAAATTCATGTTAAATGAATTCTTGATATTAAATTATGAACTTTACTCCTTCATGAAACTTTAATATGTGCTCATGGATCTGTACATATGGTATGTACATGTAGAACTAAGTTGGCTACGCCCTAAAACATTCTTTACGTGTGATTTTTTTAATAATTCATCAGACTATATTATACATTTAGGAGTTTATATTTATTTATGGTCCTTGTACAATCACTATGTTTGCCTAACATAAGAGAATCACATACATAAACATCAGCTGAAAAATAATTCATAAAATCCTTAGTCATATATCACTCAATGTCCAAAGACAATTTTTATGTTGATCCTTTGAATTATTTTTATATTAAACAATAATCATAGCTAATGAATCTTATTCATAAGTCTATTCTGATCTGAACATCATCTTACACATCATTAACTAGAAATCCGCTTCAGTAAAAGTCAGGAAATCAACTAAAATACAAACTAAATCCGATAATATTTTTCCATTTTCGCCTCAATAGCTTTTCTACAATATAATTTTATTGAAAGATTATGTTAAAAGTGCACTTTTCTTTAAAGCTCTTTAAATTATTTATTTACTTTTGATAAATTATCAGATTTGCATTGTAATTGCCAAAAAAATAATAATTTTTTGTAGTATATAAAAAATAAATTCTATTCAATTCTGTCGATTTTCTTAAATCGTTTTAAAAATTTAAACTGGACAACCATGTCTTTTTAATAATGAGAGATGTTATTTTTTTAAATAAAATATTTAAATTAAATCAATATTGGACATTATCCATTCATCTGTGGTTTGAATTTTCGACAAAGTGAACATACGTATACCATAGTCCAATGTAGGAATACCAGGTGTATAAGTTTAAATCCGCTGTTTCATAAAAAGCAAAAAACAAATTTGTTCAAAGTACTTTCCCTCGCTAGCTACAAATTTTATCCATCTCTCGGGCAATTTTTAGATACCACGCCAAAAAAAATTCCTTCTCTTTCGAGGCAAACCACTCATCAAGCCATTTTCGCACGTCTTCGGAAGAATCGAAGTGCTGCTCAGCGAGCGCGTGGCCCATCAACGAAAACAGGTGATAGTCGAAAGGGCCAGGTCTGGTGAATAAGCATGGTGGGGTAGCACCTCCCAGTTGAGTGTCTCCAAGTAGTTTCAGACCATTTTAAACGTGTGCGATGGAGCGTTGTCGTGGAGGAAAATCAGATTGTCATATCTTTGTTGATAATCCGTCCTTTTTTCACGCAGAGCACAGTGCAATTTGATCAGTTGTTGGTGGTAGCGGTGAGCATTGACAATTTCACCAGGTTTCAACATCTCATAGTAGACGATACCCTGTTGATCCCACCAAATGCACAGCATCGTCTTCCGTCCGAAGCAATTTGGTCTTGGGGAAGATGTTAATGGTTGGCCGGGATCAACCCACGATTTCTTGCGTTTAGGACTCTCGAAATATATCCACTTTTTATCGCCTGTCACAATCCGATGCGAGCAAGATTTCGCAGGTGTTTTGGCGTCGCTCCATCTGCCAATCGTTCAATTCATGCGGCACCCATTTTCCGATCTTTTCAATCTTCCCCATGGCACGCAGACGCATGAAAATGGCTGGTTGAGTAACACCCAAATGATCCGCGAGAATTTTTTGCGATTGGGTATCGTCTTCACCCAAAAGAGCCTGCAATTGATGGTCCTCAACCTTCCTAGGCCGATTTTCACGCTTCTTGTCCCACAATTCAAAAGAGGTTCACCTCTTTGAACCGACGAAACCAATCTCGGCACGTTTTTTTCGATAAAGCACTGTCACCATAAGCCCCCATAAGCATTCGATGCGATTCAGCAGCTGATTTCTTCAAATTGAAGCAGAAAAGCAGAGCTTCCCGCATATGCTATTTTTCTAGCACAAAACTAAACATGATTACCAAAGGAAAAATATATGTTGTTGTACGAAATTGCTGACAATTTGCACTGATTAATGTTGACAGATGTCAAACTCATAAAAAAAGTATGGTGTGTCCATTTAGAGTAATATAAATTATAGTATAGATTCTTTTAAATGTACATTTTCCTTAGCAATACGATTTTACGGTCGGACTACATTTTTGAAGCCTTATTAAAAAATGGCGTCTGTAATAGAAAAGAGAACAAACTACAATTTTTTTTTATAACTTATGATAAAATATTTTTAAAAATATTCATCCAATTATCGTAATGTGTGGGTGATGAAGACCTTAATTATATTTTTTTATATCAAATTAATATGAAATTTCTATAACATGAATATTTGATAGAATGCAAATTATTTTATTTTTTATTTGTGAAAACACTCAATGATTAAAAAAATCAATATTTGATTAAAAATAAGCGCTTAAAAAAATTATCCTTAATTGTTTGAAAATGGACGGAGTAAAAGCTATTAAACTCTTATTTTGTAAAATAATTGAAGTAATTGATTTTTTTTTAAATTAATAATTGTTGTGCATGATTTTTACCTAGGATAGTAAGACTACTTTTTTCTACATGTGTACCAATTTCGGTAATGAAAAGATTGTATGCAATCGAACTTATTAATTAGAATATTATTATTTTAAAACCAGAATAAATCGTTAATATTATAAATCATAATCTATAAATTTACAATCATTATAAATTTATAGGTTGATATATACTATTTATGCGTACTTCTTTATTTATGTCCAATTACCACAGCACCACAATCGATTGCAAATTATACAATCATTAATTAAAGCTTAACATTGATAAAAACAATTCTTAAAATATGTATAAAGAAATGATGTAAACAAGCACTACAAGTGATTTGATTAATTGCAATTATAAACTATTTCAATTAGTTTGCAGTATCGTCCAACAGCTTGTATGGAAAATTTTTTAATTAAAAATCCCACCCTCATTTACAATTCCATAGAATTTTCTATTTCTAAAAACAATATTATTCGAACAAAATTGAAGATTATATTATATTAAACCGATTCCAAATAATTTATAAAGAATTTTTTTTATATTAATTATAAATCATTAATATATTTTAGAATCGTTATTTATAAATGGAAAATTATATAAACTTCAATATACAGTGGCGGTCATATATTTAGAAACGATAATTTTTTTTAAAGAATTGGTTATATATCCTGAAAAAACGTACGGAAAGCCTAAAAATTTGGGAATTTAGTACAAATATATCCTGTGTTGAGGAAGAAAATAATTTTATTTAATTAACTTTTTATTTAAAATAGTAAGTAACAAAAAAGGTAAAACAAGTTCGTATTGGGTGGTCTTATAATTAGAAACCAATAAAATAAATCACATTTTCCTTTGGTAATATCACATCAAAAATAAAAAAAATAAAAAAAATCCTTTTTGGTGATCAGTATTTGGTTGGGTATCCTTTATTTTTTATGATCGCCGCACAACGTTTTGGCATACTGGCTACTAAGTCCTGGCAAACCTTAATATTTATTTTGCTCCAAATATCTTCAATATTTTGAAGCAGGTGTCCTTGATTTTTCGAAGTCCTGCTCCTCAATCCTTTTTGAACATGTGCCCATAAGCTCTCAATAGAATTGAGGTCAGGACTCTGCGCTGGCCAGTCTAATACATAAATTTTATTCTCCGTAAACCAACACTTCACTAACCGTGAAGTGTGTTTAGGATCATTATCCTGTTGAAAAATATAGGAGACAGGCATATTATCGTCACAATATGGTTCCATTATATTTTCCAATATATTCTTGTACCCGTGTTGGTCCATTCGTCCGTCGATTTTGAATAGCGGACCAACCCCACGCCAGGAAAATGCACCCCAAACCATTATATTACCACCACCGTGTTTGATTGTTTTAATGGTATACCTTGGGTCCAATTCTTTTTTTTCGGACGTCTAACGTAGACCTTACCATCGGACCCGATCAAATTAAATTTTGACTCGTCACTCCACAGGACTTTTCGCCAGAATGGCAGCGGTTTATTTAAGTGCTCTTTTGCAAAAGCTAACCTGCGCTTTATGTTTCTCTTTGAAACGCTTGGTTTTTTGCGAGCAATGCACCCACGCAGTCCTGCTTCGTTCAGCCTACGTCGAATTGTCCTTTCTGACAATTTTTGCTGTAAATCGTTCGATACATCAGTATTTTTTTCCTTAGCGGTTAGACAAGGGTTTTCTTTGCTAATTCTGGTAATAACCCTGTCCTCTCTTTGTGTCGTTTTTCGCGGTCTGCTCCGACGCACCCTGTTTTCATAACTTCCGGTTTCAGAGTATGTTTTAACTGCATTAAAAATCATCTTTTTGGAACACTTCAGATCCGCAGCAATAGTTTCCATTGATAATTTATCCTCGCGATATTTCTTAACAATTAACCGTCGAATTTCCGGTGTACAGCTCTTTTTTTCCCCCACAAAATATTGTTTTAAAGCACTACTAATAAATGCAATCATTTAAAATTATACTTACTTTCAAAATTTTATATTATCATTAAATTTAGTGCACTGTTTCTAATTATATGTCAACGTTCTTTCAAAATTAATTTCAACTGCGAATTTCAAATGGTTAAACGCATGATGCCAAATAAAAAACCGTTTGAATTCTATTTTTAGAACAAAAATCAAGAATAAATAAAAATGAACGGTACTTATTTGTCTACAATACCATTGTAATCAAAGCAAATACAAATAAGTAAAACTGAATTTTGACTCGTTTCTAAGTATAAGTACGCCACTGTATATATATATATCTGTGTAAATTTATATTTATCTTAATGATACTTATGATGTTGTTCTATGTTGGTATACTCTGTAAATTTATATTTTAATAATATTGATGATGTTGTGTAATAAAACTAGCAGAAACCTAACTGAAACTTTTCTTATTTAGCTGAATCGATATGAATACACTGAAATGAATTAACTTGTAATTTTATTATCATACAATTAATAAAATATTTTAAAATCTAATTTTTATCCAAAATCAATTTTAAATGAACAAATAAATTAAAAACTATAGAAGTATTTTTTTTTAATCCAAATATTTTATTGTATAAAAATGCATTAATATAATGTGTGAATTTATGATTGTATTTATTTAAATCTAATCATTTAGATAACTTAAAGCAGCTTTAAATTTTTCCAATTCAATTTTTCCAATCTGTTCGCCAATACATTGTTCTTGATATTTTACCATAAACTTATAAGATTGTACCATTGTTGCTCCAATGTATAAAATTGAAAATTTTGCTCGATAATCTCCAATCTAGAATAGAAAAAAAAAAACAAATGAAAATTGTATAAAACAAAAAAATCTATTTAATTAAATATTATATCTATAATGTTATTGTATGAATGTAAATATAAAAAAATTCCCGAAAGACTTACCACTGTAATCAGAGGCAGTATACTAGTAACAAAACGATGTGGTTTATGCCTACATCGAATCATAGCAAGACGTGTTTGAGGATTATTATACTTAACCGTAAATCCTGTTTCTATTGCTGCTACCCCCAAATCACCATAATATTTTTCAACATGCTTCCAAATAGTCTTTGCTATAATATTTTCTTTAAATTTAGCTTGTTTATCGTCGCAAACGATTTTTACACTTATATATCTGGAATAAAAAAACAAAACAAATTTAAATTTTTGTTCTTTAATGATTATAATTGCGTGAATTTAAGAAATGACCTAAACTTAACGCTTCTATATAATTTTTTTTATAAAAGATCAATAGCTTTATTATTATGCGCTTTCTTAGGAGAAAAAAAAATAAACTACATAATTTAATTTTTCCTAAAAACCGCACACATAATAGTATATTGATTTATTTAATCATAATAAAAAAAAAATGTACATTTTAGTTTGAAAATGACTAAAGTGCGTTGGTTTTGACTCTCATCTTATAGTGTATAAGGATTTAGGAAAGTTATTATTTTTCAAATTTATCAATATTGATTAAAAATACAAGTTACATACGTGCATTATTTACATAATATTCAGACATTCGTCAATTTAGTGGTTGCAGGATCAATCTACTAGTAAGGTCATATTATTATAATTATACTCTTGAATTTCGCCGGTACAATTAATGTACATAAGGTATTTAATTTGACATTTCTTATTATAAAATTATTTAAAATAAAATCGCTATTATATACCCAAAATAAAATACAGATTTTCGATGACTCTTTAAAATTTGGATAACACAATTGATTTCTCAAATGTCTTCTTGTGCACAAGAAAGAATACACTTTCGGTTTTAATTAATATGCATGCATATATATAAAATGACAATAATTGTAATAATTCATTATATAAAATGACAATAATTGTAAATAATTCCAAAATTAATCTTTATAATATTGTAAATAATCTTTACTAATTCCACCAATAAACAAATCAACATAACCTCTAAATAAATGTTCGCTCAAATTTGACAATATAATGTTGTTTTCAATTAACTTCAATGTCGATCAAAAGAAATATTCAGTTTTCAATTAGAATATAATTTCACTATTAATTTAATTTGTTCTTTTTTTACCTGTATTTCGAGCGTACCATTTGTTCCTGTATTTATTTACACAACACAATAGAGAAGATTCATTTTCGGAAATGTTTTTGACAAAACTCAGCTGATTTCAATACAAAAACAAATTGTCAACAAAGCCATATGACCAAATAAAAGAAAAAAATACCGAATAAAACATTCCAGCTTAGGTGCCAGATCACAGATAAATGGAGTCATTTGTAACGCTTCACAGCTCATTTGAAAATAGTCATGTCAAAATGAGATGAACGAACAATTTTGAATATTTACTAATAATATTTTTAAAAAGATCCTAAGAAAATAATAGTTGCTCTCAATTGAATAGAAAAATATTGAATAAACTAGGGGGAAGTCTTACGATGACATATTTTGACACGATATGCTTGCAGGTTTATTCAAACGAAATAAATTGAATGGAAAATCAGAGATGTAATCAGAAAAAGCCTGAACTAATTTGAAGCACTCCATACGATAAGTGGGTATGATTACATAAATAAAATTGATAAAGACACAAAACGGCACAAGTACGAGCATAGTTACTTTTATACGTACATATGTACATGGAAAATTATCAGTCGCGGCAGCTGTAATGGAACTGGACACACACACTTCCAGCAGAGCCTAAAGCCAGCAGCAGTGAATATTTATAACACGTCTGTCCAGTTCAGATACAATATTTAATCGAACTTGTAATTGGACTAATATTTTGTTTTCTTTCTAAATTTAAAAATATCTTTTGCTCTTTTATTATTATTATCTTTTACTATTTGATTTTGCTGTTGTTTTTTTTTTTTAAATGTATTTTAGTTAAAACTCAGTCAGAGATAAAAATTACAAAGTTACTATTTGTAAGAGAGAGAGACGATACGAATATGCCAAAATTGTATTTTATTGGAGTGGATGTTGGTACATCAAGTGCCCGAGCTGCTCTGGTATCATCGCAAGGCCACGTAGTTCGTATGCACACGAAGGACATCAAAATATGGAACCATCTAAGTGATCATTATGAACAGTCATCGGACGATATCTGGGAAGCTGTTTGCGAATGCGTCAAGGTAATTACTCATTCTCAGTAGTTGAATTTTATTATTGTTTGCGATTAAAAAAAAAAATAATTTCTAATTTATGTATTTATAACTTATAGTAAATTAAAAACATTTTTTTTTTTTTGGTAGAATGTTGTTCGCGATATATCTCCGCTAAATGTGGCAGGAATTTCTTTTGATGCCACCTGTTCGCTAGTCGTTATTGGCAAAGACGGTGAACCTCTATCGGTGAGTACAAACGGTAGTGATGAACAAAATGTCATCTTGTGGATGGATCACCGAGCTCAAACCGAAGCGGAATTTATAAATGCTACAAAACATGAAATGCTAAAATTCGTTGGTGGAAAAGTTTCGTTAGAAATGCAAATGCCAAAATTGCTTTGGTTAAAAAATAATCTGAATATATCGTGTTGGTCAAACATTTGGCGTGTCTTTGACTTGCCCGATTTTCTGACTTGGAAAAGCACGGGCTGTGACTCGAGATCCTTATGTTCAGTAGTGTGCAAATGGAATTATGATGCATTTAATAACTGCTGGTCAAAGGACTTCCTGGACAAAATCGATCTTAATGATTTATGCAAAAACGATTTTGAAATAATTGGGAAAACAATACTTCTACCCGGAACACCTGTTGGTAGCGGCCTAACAGAATCTGCTGCTATTGATCTTGGACTAGTACCAAACACTTGCGTGGGTACATCACTAATTGACGCCCATGCTGGTGCGCTTGGTCTATTCGGATGTAATTCTCACAATATCAACGATGACATGACCAGTAAATTGGGTGAGCTCGAACATATTCGATTATTTTTTAAATAGATTAAATTTAATACTCTAATGATAGCCTTAATTTGTGGTACATCAACATGTCACATGAGTGTAACAAGGGAGCCGTGTTCGGCAAATGGTGTATGGGGACCATATAAAAGTGCAATTATTCCGGGTCTTTACTTGAATGAAGGAGGGCAAAGCTGCACAGGAAGACTTTTGGACTTCATAGTACAAACTCACCCTTATTATGTATCACTGCAATTACAGCACGGAACTGATCAGTAAACAAAACTTGCTTTCTATTACATAAACTTCATTTTAAGAGTATTTTCCTTAATAATTTCGCAGAAATATTTATGGCTACCTAAATAAACTGCTTACAATCATGGCCGATGAAAAATTAATTAATATCAATTTTCTTGCTAAAGATTTACATGTATGGCCAGATTTTCATGGCAATCGTTCACCGATTGCGGATCCTTCGTTAAGAGGAATGGTAACTAGTTTTATAGCATTGAATTTGGATATTTTAAACGCCTAAGTAAGATTTCAGGACTCTCGATGAAAACGGGTGAGAGAGAACTTGCCGTACTCTACTTGGCTACTATCCAAGCATTAGCCGTAAAGTATCAACATCTAAAAACCAGATTGATTATTGATTCGATATGGATTTTATATTTTCATTTGTTTCTTTCAGTATGGAACACGCCATATCATCGATAATCTACAAAGTTTTGGGCGACAAAAATTTGAATCACTTCTTCTATGTGGTGGACTGATAAAGAATCCTCTCTATGTACAAATGCATGCCGATGTCTGTAACTTACCTATAATAATACCAAATGAGCAGGAAATGGTACTTGTTGGTGCAGCTATTCTAGGAGCCTATGCGGCAAAAGTGTATCCAAGTCTCGATGTATATTTAATTCGTACACTCAATTTGACATTCAAAAATTTATACATTTAATTTTCCATTTTCAGGTAGCATCTCAGGCAATGGGTGGCGCTGGAAAAGTAATAAAACCTAATCCACATTCTGTTGATTTCCATCAGAAAAAGTACAAGGTGTTTTTAAAAATGCTTGCTGACCAAATATCGTACAGGGAAATAATGACGTAATATTTATATAATGGCGATGCCAATTTAAGCAATTATTCTAGGAGCAATTAAATATATTTTTTATTTTTTTTCTAATATTGACACGAACTTCTTTAAAAAAAAATGTTGACTTTAAAGTAAAATAATTATTTATCGAATTGGTAAAATACAAAAGAGATATTTCACATTGATCAAAAAATAATTTATTGCTATTAGCACCGTTGCTTTGAGAAAGGCAGAAACAAATCTATTTTGAAAAAAAAAATTGTTTTAGGATATAAACGCGGCTGCTTTTGTTTCAATTTTTGCGCGGCAAATGGGACATGCAAGTTTTATTTTTTCGGAACAATCTTCACAAAGGCACACATGTCCACAGGGTAATACAATCACCTGCACAAGAAAAAATTGTGATAGAAATTATGAATTGGTAATAAAATCTTATTGTAAAAGTTATCATACCTCTTTGGGATTAGTTGTACACACAACACATAATTGGTCTTCATTTAGATTGGGTTTTCTTAGTTTTGCACGCCTTTCCTTTCTGGCCTTTTCGAGGGTCTCCTTAACTTTTTTTTCAGCCCATTCTTGTTTTTTTCGTCTATAAAATTTACGCCCAATCAATCCAATTAATATTGCCGATATTGCTCCACATAAAAATATTTTGATTCTGAAATGAATCATTATAGGTATAAGAATTATTACATCAATTGATTAAGCATAATTACGCCATTGACGATTTTGCTTCTTCAAATTTCTTTAAAATAGACGACTTTGTGGCTGTTGTAAGGAACATAGATCCATCCCGTGGTACCTGCATTCGTAGTACATCACCATCTAATTCAATTTCGCCTACTGCTGTTATTACACTTCCATCTCGCAATATCTCCTCTGTAGTCTGAAAACCTTTTTGGCGGACACCAGAAAAGAATCCAAATAAGTGATCGAACAAGGTGAGTGATGCAGGTTCATAGTTATCATAAACAACATCTAAATCTATCCATGATGCAGACAGTCCATTGGATATTTCGACACCATTGTCTCCATTTCTCACCAAAAATGGTATTTCATTTGAAGAAGTATGAACCAATTTCCTTTGCTCAGCCCAGAAACCACCAAACCCTCTAGCTACGCGATGTTCGCTAGAAATTGAACTATGAAACATATTTTTCAAAACAATCACGTTATACTAATAACACACCTTAGTTTAATTACTTGTAAAACTCCAGTTACTGTCGGCGACATAACACTTTTAAGAGGCGCCCCCACTGGGGACACAGTTCCACGAACAATCGCATATGGCACTTTTCCATCTTTTTGCTGTTCGACGAAACTTTTCAAATTAGAATCCAAAGGTAATTGTGGAGCTTTCTAATACAAACAACAATCAAATCGATAATATTATGATTAAATATAAAAGCTGAACTCCTCAATATTATTTACATACTCGTAAACGGTGCAATGTCTTCTTATGCCCATGATATTCTTTTACACACAAACCCAATATGATTAAGTCCACTCCCAATGCGATACCCTCATTTAGAAAATCCATAACATCAATTTATTCGGATGCAAATAGCACCAAAATAATTCTAAAATAATATTTTTCCCATTGACAAGCCAATTGACCTTCCTCTTAACGACCCGACGCAGCTGTCAACCGAAAGTATCGTATTGTTTTGACATTTCATAATTGAATTCAAATTATATATCGAAACTGAACGAAGCCTACAGCTGATACTAAAATGTGGTTCATGTCAACGCGTACAATTAAATTTATTTTGATTAATTTAGGCAACAAACATTTTTTTCTCTTTAATATTTTTATTTCTAGTCCCTAATATTAAATATAATCTACAGCAATGAATGTAAAAATTGAGATTAATATATTTGCACTTGAGATTTTGGAATATAATTTATGGTCACATCTTAATTCAGACCTCCTGTGTGTAATGTTTCCGTACAGTTGTTGCTTTATTTAATAAGCGCCTTATAACTTCAATCAGATCAGAAAATGTTACATGTTTCCTTTTACTATAGACGTTTAAGTATATTCCTAAAACAACTATTAAACCAGACCAAAGGTACCTAAAAAAAATTTAAACATTAGATTTATATTATAATCGGGAGTTTTCTTTGACTTACTGCATTGTAAATGGTTTGCTAAAAAGTATAAACGAGATTATTATAGTGACTGCCTTCCTTGCTGTAGTAACAGTAGCAGCAAGCAAAGCTCCACATGTCCGTACCAAAGTCAACACAAATTGAATGCCTAAATATCCGGATAAGCTGAACAAAAACGCATAACCGTAAGTCTTCGTAGGATGCTAAAAAATTTAAGATACTGTTAGTAAAACGCCAGGTCTATTCGAAACAAATATTTACCTGAGCACAGAATACGAAACCTGTTATTAAATTTCCTGAGACAAACATCGCAATCAACAAATAAATAAATCCAATACCGTACGAATAAAGAACAACTTCATTGTTCGGAGCTTTACTGCTTCTCATAGCTTTCTCTTGGACATTACCAATCGCAGCATCGCAAAGTAGTGCCAATGATATCATAACAATACCAACAGGATTAAAATTTGGAGACACTGTTGAATCAGCCAAAGTAAATAAAGTTAAACCGATGCACATTGCTATAGCTGCTAAAAAATCTAACGGGCCATGCCTCTTTCGCTGTATCAAAATACTTCCAAAGAGGACAGGAATCAATTTACAGCATTTAAATATTACTTGTGTCGGATAATTTAAATAACCCAAACTGGAGTTAGACAAACCCATAGTCCCCAATGTTAGGAATGCTAGCAGACTGTATGTCCACAATGAGATGCATCGTTTTTGTTTGTTTTTTTCAATCCACCGTTCAATTAGTCCAAATACTATATAATATGAGAATTGAACTAATGTCAGATACCATCCATACGGTTTAAATCCTTCTAATGTGAAGATCAACTCTTGCATGTAACCATAGAGTAAATACAGCACAAACACACCAGCACAACATAGTAAAAATTGTGTCGTTTTATTGTAAAAAGTTAAATCGAAGCAAAGAATTCGAACTTCTTCTAAATGCCTTTCGTCACCGCGCTTTTTTGAATCTTCGATTAATATAACTTCATTTCTTCCATTCGAATTCATCACGTATCATAGCCAACGCTTATCACAATTTGTGTTCTACTTTGCCGATACTAACACGTTTTCGAAAAATTCTATCAATTACGTGTACAGTATTTACGGCAAATTACACAATTGTATTCACATATTTTTCATGATCATTATAATTAATTACGAACGGATGAATAGACACACAATCAGTTGATAAGCGCAACGATTCCGGTTGACATTTCTTTTGTTGCAAATTCATTCTTTTTTCCTATTAGAAGTTTCGAGCAGGCCTGCCAGATATACTCTTCTTCGAATTTAGTCTTCTACTGTCGATAATAAATATCAAGCTGTAGAAAATGCCACTCAATTTTATAGATAGTCATGTTAACGCTTAAATCAATATGTAAAACAAATTACATATTATCAATGACAAAAATAAAATAAATTCTATAATCATCTACCTAAAATTATTTTTCATGAACATTCATTTTTATCCGCGCTTTTCTTCTTAAATCAAATGAAATGCTTGCATCTATCTTCATAGCATTCCGGTGAAAAATAAAATGGCGTTCAAACAACTTTGACGTAAATCTCCTCTCGGATTTTTCAAAGCGTTTCAATTTTTGTGATTTTTATTCAAAGCAACGTCAAATATTGTATTTTTATGAAAATAATGGTAAAATGGATGTTCCCCAACCGCCAAGAGGTATTTTCTTTTACAAATTGAATTTTTTTGAATTAAGTTAATCAATCAATAACAGCATCTGTTTTAGGTTAATTATTTTACGTGTTTCTGATTAGTTTTTTTCTGTATTGTTTGTTACAGATACAAGCCTAAGAAATATTATTGATAAATTAGCGGAATTTGTTGCACGGAATGGACCTGAATTTGAAATGATAACCAAGTCAAAACAGGAAGGCAATCCAAAATTCGAATTTTTACATGGCGGCGAATTTTACAATTACTATCAGTACAGAGTAGCGTCCGAGCAATCTTGTAAGCCATTCAGTTCTGTATGGAAATTTTATGCAAATATTTTCGGATTTTAATTAATATAATATATTTTTGATGATGAGATAATTTTTTTTGAAAATCGTGACATTTGTGTTTATTTATAGCACTTAAATGTGTATTTATTATCTGATAGTCATTCGTGTTATTTTACTAAATATCTATATAGTGCTCGATAATATTTATTTGGAGGGGCATTAAATTCGATTTTAGTGTATACAAATATTATTCGTGTTATTTTGCTATATTGTATATATATATAAAGGGCTAGTGTAAGGTATTATTTTTATGAGTTAAAACTCCAGAAATTATTCATTTTCTTTAATATTATGGAGTTCGGATATTTGGTTTCAGAATTTTTATATTACAAACATAAGTAATTTTCTTATATTATTGTATAATTCAGATATGCTTTATGTAAAAAATAAAGTTAGCTAGCTTGTATTTAGAAATAATGAACGAGTTTACTTACAGTTTTGAAACAACAAGCCTCAATCTCACAGGCACAGCAGCAGATGCATAATTCATCGGTTCTGAATGTTCAACAACAGCCACAACAACAACAACAACAACAGCCATTAGGCCTTCTTCATCATCATACCCAGCAACATCAGTCACAACAACAACAGTCGCAATATCAACAGCAACCACCACCATTGCTGTCGCAATCGCAACAAACGATACAGTCACATGCAATTCCCACACAGCTTCAGCAGCCGAATGTGCCACAACATGGGTCACTTGGATTTACCGGACAAACTTTACCGATAGGACAACAGCCAAATCTATGGACTAATGGATCAAGTAGTAGCAATACATCATCATCAAGCACTATATCCTCACAAATCGAGTCAATCAACATTCAACAGAGTAGTTTACGTGATCAAATTCGCCAATCTGAGTCAAACTTGTCAGCGCAGCATGGGGTAATTTCAGTTATAATGTTAATTCATGGCAGTATTTTTTATTCCCTGTTTTGGTATTTGCCTTTCTGATCTTGTGTACAATATATAAGAGTATCAATCCAAATCAAACAAGGTATTACATTCTACCATCCAATTTGAAGCATATTTTAAAATTTAAGTGCAATGGAAGTATTATTTTTTCACATAATTTTTATTCGTATCAAATGAGTTGGTCAGTTTTCTATTTTCCCATTTTTTAGCACATATTTAAATCGAATGCTTGCTAATATACATAAAATTTAAGAAGATTAGACCATTTTTAATTTGATGGTTAGCAATATATATAAGAATAAATAGTGGATCGATTGTTATTTTTGATCAGTAATTATTGTTCTTCACCTTTTATTTTGTTCACTTGTAGAATCAATCAACAAGTGTGTATGACTTTGTTTAAACACAGATGGTCAAAATCAATATTGCTGTTGTTTTTTTCTTTTCTTTGGAAAGTTATTTCTGTAGAATAGAAATTCTAAAAATTTAATAAAAGTTATCCACTATACTTTTTAGAAATCGTACAAAACCATAAAATTGCAATGACAATATTTCTTCAAATTGAATAATTTATTCTTTCGAAATTCATTTGTGTTCCACTTTGTATTTTTTTTTTATTTAAATGTTGTTTATACACATTTGAGAAAATAAAATGGCACATGTGTTCGTGTCTAATCAACGTTTTTGCTTTACACAAAAGCTTCTTTAAACAAAAAAAAAAAGATGATGAGATGAAAAAATTACATATTTAGTTAAACAAAATCCAAAAATACAAAAAAAAATACAAAATTAACCCGTGAATAGATTTTCACATAAACATTTATTTTTTCGTCTTTGTGTTTTTTTTTCTTTCCATAAAAATTTATTTAGGTATTACTACAACAACAGCAAAAAAAAATTGACGAATCCATAACAAAAGCTCAATATGATATATTACAAAAACTGGCTGACGATAATAATGTTCGTTTATGTGAATTCGATGCGATATTGCAGCCGATCATTGAGTCTTGTACTAAGGATAGTATATCAACAGGTAAATATTTTCTTCCAAAATAAATATAATTTCTATTGATGTACTTTTATTTTCGCAACAAAAAAATAATCGAAAAGAAAAAAAGAATATTCTGTTTAAAATATTGTATTAAATAATATTAATTTCGAAATAGTTTTATTTCTTTTGGAAATATTTTTATTCTTGTTCAAAAAGGAAAACTGTTTTTTTTTTTTGTTGTATACTGTAATTTCAATTATAATTGCTTATATAATGTAAAAAACTTGATTAAATTAAACTAAAATATTAAATGCCTTATTAAATTAAACAAAAATATTAAATGAAAATACATTAATAAGCAATTATTTAATTAATTTATATGAAATATTTCCATAACTAATAAAACTATATGCAAAAGAGAAATTATTTAAAAAGAAGTATAAAACAATGAGAATTTAAATTGAAAATATTATGTTATGTAAAGAAGGTCTTTTTTATGTAAGGTTACCATTTTGCTTTTGGAAAACAATTCTTAAATTATCTAGAAGAATTGATAGAAAAACAGCATATTTTCGTCAGAAGCTGAATTGAAAAGATTATGAAAATATTACAATAGGAAAAAATTCATCTTTTTCCAATAGTATTTCGTATCAGATATTATATAACAAATACAGCAATTGTAATTGGCATCATAATAAAACCTTATTGCTGTGTTTTGTATTATTCTAAATAGATGATTTTATCTTCCATTTTAAGCAATAGATTATTAACACAAGATTTACTAGCTATAAAAGCTATTTTAGCTATAAAAGTACTTAGTGAGGTTTCGAGTCTTTATTTACTTTAAATTCCAGTTTCGTCAAAAAATTACGAATAATAATGGCACTGTGCGACGGTGCGTTATCATGGTGCAAAATCCACGAGTTTTCTGCCCACAATTCTAGTCTCTTTCGGCGAATTGCTTCACGCAAACGTCTCATAACGCCCAAATCGTACTCTTTGTTTACTGTCCGGCCTTCTGGCAAAAATTCAGATTGCACTACACCGTAGTGTGAAAACGACGTGGTTTTTTTGGTCTCGGCTCATTTGGTAAACGCCATTCACTTGCCTGATGTCTGGATTGCGTGTCGTACTCATAAACCCACGTCTCGTCTCCAGTAATGATCCTTTTGATGAATGTGGGATCGGATTCAGCCTCGCAAATCCTGTCTTTTGCGACGTCAACACGGTCTCTTTTTTGCATGAAATTAAGGTCTTTTGGCACCAACTTTGCTGCTACACGACGGAAACCCAAATCATTAACCAAAATGTCTTGAACGGATCCATAGGCAATGTTCAAGTCCTCCGCTATCTCGCTGATGGTTAATTTTCGGTTATTGACCAACATTTCTTTTACTTTATCAATGTTTTCGATGTCGATGGTCATCAACTTCGTTTGACTCACGACCACTTTTGAACCGCTTGTGCCACTGGTAAACCGACCGTTTTCTTTAGAGAACCATTTAATCCGTTTTTTACGCAAAATTTAATACAAGTTCGTTGTTGTAAATTTAAATCCATTTCTAAAATTGTAAAAAATTGCCAACACACACAGAGATAGGTGTACTCTTGGCTACGTAACTTTTGCAAATGTCAAGCTATGACGCTAAGATTTAGAAGGAATATCAACAACAGATGTACCAACTTAACAAAAAAAAAAAAACAACTCAAATAGGAACGATGGGAACTTTTTTATCAAGATGGTAGTTGTGATCTTATTATTATTACAATATCCTATTTGACACCATTTACGTACAGGAAGGGGATGCCACTTGAACTTGGTATATTAATTTCTTGTGGTTTTTCCCTTGCAGTCTGATATTCAGAAGCAAGTTCTTCAGCTAAGCGAAACAGAAAATCTTTCCTTGATATAGTTTCACCCGTTGTGTTTCTATCCCAGCTAAATCCAAGATATTGAAAAAAACTTGAAGCGACCACCTTCTGGAAACTGCCTTGATATATCGACTCCAAATTTAGTGTTGTTATAAAAGGACACAGTTTCGGGTAGTCTCTTGTTAGTATTATCTATTTTTACGTGCTTGCGTTATGTAATTAGTAGAAGTACATCTATTTTATTCGTACAGCAACGTTGAGAAACGAGCCATGTCATCTTTTTTTCTGTTTGCAATTTTTCGGGGGTTCCCTCTTATTGTTCCAACTAAAGAAGTTTTTTTAGACAGTAATTTTAACGCCAGAGGAACACTAGTAAAGAAATTGTCCATTGCTATGGTCCTATAATAATTCGATCACTTTGGTCCTCTAATAATTCACTTTCGCCAGCATATAGTTTATCATTTTCAACATCCGAACATTCCAAATTTTATGTGCTGGTTAGATTTTCCAAATACGTAGAAGGTTTCATTCGTTTTGCCATTTTCAGGGCCTAATTGTAGGATAGTATCTCTCTTCTTACTGAAGAAACTATTTTTGAATACTTCAACATCCACATAAATGTTTTTTACCAGTGTCGCAACAAAATCTTACAGCCGACGCCTCAAAATTCAATGAACGAATTAAAATATATTACTAATTTAGCGATGAAGTAGCAGGAACCCACTAACTTTTGCTAAATGAGTTTATTACATTGCGATAATGATTTTACTACTTCACACGAAATCGTAACAATACTTGTAAATATAGCTGACAGTGATTAAGCTGACGTGACTCTGCTCTCATTTTGTGAAAACTACACATATGTTCCCCATAAAACCTGCGATATTGTATTTATCAAAATCATGGTTTTCCCAGAACCATAAATTTTTTACCGAAAAAATGTTGCAGTACTTACCAATTGTTGGAGCTGCCCCAATGTCATTTTATCATATATAGGGTTTTCCAAAAAGAGTGATAAGATTTCTTTTAAAAAAAACACACTAATTGTTAAGGAAATTCAAATGTTTTTTATTTAATGTGAAGTACAATTGATACAATTAAGTTCTGAATAAAACGTTATTCAAATGGCCTCCACGACTTCTTTTGCAGGAACGAATTCGATGAACCCAATTTTCGAGCACATTTTCTACTAAATCAAGTCGTATGTCATGAATATCACGTTCAATATTGACTTCTAAAGCTTGAAGAGAGTCTGGTTTATTGCTAAAGACCAATGACTTCGAATAACCCCACAAGAAATAGTCTAATGGTGTTAAATCACAACTTCTTGGAGGCCATTCAATGTCACAATTTCTTGAAATAATCGAATCTCCAAACTTTTCTCGCAATAATTCGGTTGTTGCACGTGCTGTGTGGCACGTAGCCCCGTCTTGTTGGAACCAGATGTTGTCAATATAAACTTCTTCCAATTTCGGCTATAAAAAGTTGATTATCATCGATCTACACATATACCGCTCTTCATGGACAGTAACGGTGTTACCAGCTTCATTTCGAAAGAAGTACGGACCGATGATTCCACCAGACCAAAAACCACACCAAACTGTCTATTTAGGTGAATGTAATGGGTGTTCATGAATAATTTGTGGATTTTCTTCACACCAGAATTGACAGTTTTGTTTATTTACCGAACCACGCAGATGAAAGTGAGCCTCATCGGAGAAGATGATTTTCTTAAAAAAATCGTTATCGTTTTCAAGTTGTTCCAAGACAAAATCAGCAAATTCACGATGTTTACGGTGGTCCAATGGCTTCAGTTCTGGAGTGATAATAATTTTATATGGATGCAAGCCCAAATCCTTTCTCAAAATCCGCCACGTTTTTGGTTTGAGAAAGTCCCAATTCTTGAGAACGTCTTGGAATCGACAAATAGCGGTCTTCAGCAACACTTGCCTGAACGACACCAATATTTTCATTACTTCGAGCGGTTCCTTGTCTTATTGGCACTTGAACATTATGCAAAGAAAATGTACGCTCGAAATTTTTAACAATTCGACGAATAGCGAGCACAGTTAAACGATTATTACGACCATAAAATGGCAAAAGTGCACGAAAAGTTGCAATTGGAGAACGATTATTTCGATAATAAAATTGAACAATTTGTAAACGTTGTTCTTGCGTATATCTCTCCATGATGAAATTGTAAACCTTACTGAATACAATGGAAAAAATATGACACGTCATGACACATTACAAATGGCCGAAACGTCACTTAGAAATCATATTACTCTTATTGGAAAACCCTTTAGAAACTTGTACCAGTAAAAATGACTGGTACTGGTATAAGTGTCAATAACAAAAAATATATTTTTGTTACGAATATATATAAAATAATATAAAGTTCATAAAACTAATTCTTCCGTTATAGCTAAAAAAAAGTCATGATATCATTACAGAAAGAAAATGTTACATGCAATAGGAATTTTAAATTGAAAATTTTGACTGGGTCTGGTAAATCTAGTGCTAATAACACAAATTTTTTGAAGTGGGCGGGTGCCCAAATAACATAAGCCCACTAATTTCGAAAATACTTTTATATTGGGTTGATGCAAAAGTTAGGACCGTTTTTTTTAGATTTGTATTATTTATTTATTCAATTATATAATATCCATCCGTTCTCATAACTTTCTCCCATCTTTCTATCAACTTATTAATACCATTAGTGTAAAATTCCGTGAATTTTGATGCGAAAAATGTAGTAAGAGATGTTTTTACCTGCTCTATTGTATCAAATTTTTTGTCATTTAAAAAATTTTGCAGTGATCGGAATAAATGTAAATCGGAAGGAGCAAGATCTGGAGAATACGGTGGATGCTTGTTAACATCCCAATTCAGCTTGTGTTGGGTCATTATAGCCACATGTGGTCGCGCGTTGTCGTGATGAAACATTACCCCTTTTTTGTTTACCAATTCTGGTCTATCCTTTTGAAGGGCGATATTCAATTTGGATAATTGCTGACAATATCGTTCTGCTGTAATTTTCTGATTGTATTCCAAGAGTTCAAAATACACAATACCCTTACAATCCCACCAAACACAAAGCATAACTTTTTTTTGATGGATTTCGGTTTTCGAAGTTGTTCATGGGGCTTGTCTAGGTATAGCCCAATGTCTATTTCTTGTCACGTTGTTGTACACGACCCATTTCTCATCTCCCGTTACCAAACGATGCAAAAAAGGTAAAAGGTTCATGTTTTTGTCTCGCACTCAAAGCAACGCACGTTGAAACACGATCCAATAAATTGGCAGACGACAATTGATGAGGTATCCAAACGTCGTACCGCGAAACCATCCCCATACGCTTCAAATGTCTTAATACGGTTGTTTGGCTGACTCTCATCATCGACGCGATCTCCCTGGTGGTTAGACGTGGATTGGTGTCAATTATGACTTTTAACTTGTCGTCATCAGACTTCAATGGCCGCCCGGTACGTGGTTTATCAATTAGTGAAAAATCCCCAGATCGGAATTTTGTAAACCATCTTCGTACCTGTCGAACTTTGATGACATCTGCTCCATACACTTCGCAAATGTTTTTGATTGCCTCACTCGGGGTATTGTCTTTACAGAATTCATAAAGTAAACAACGACGTAAATGCATTTTATCGACCGACATTTTGAAAAAAATACAAGGGCTCTTCACTGTACTCTGGCCAGGCCAAAACTGAATAGAAAGTAGAGGGAAAGCATTCTTTATACAATGGAATCATTTAAAAGAAGATACTTTTCATCATTTCTGAAGAAAAATTTTTTTTACCTAGGATCATAAAAAACGCTCATAACTTTTGCATCAACCAGTAATATATTACATAAACTCAAAAGTAATTTAGCATTCAAGTTTTGTATAATCAATAAATTTATGAAATTAATTTCATTATTTTTACAAAGCTCAATAGAGTGCACTTGTTTAGAGGGTACGATAGATGACAGTGAATTTTCCACTGTCAAGACCTGATTTGTTTCGCCTCTGTTATTGTTCACTTAAAAATAAATACCCTTTCGTTAAATGGGTACCACCAAAAAGCTACTATTATAAAGGGTCCAACATCATTTGTCGAATGCTTGATGCTAGAGGGAAAATGGTATCTTTACATAAAAAAAACCATGCTAACATAAAGCAATGGTTGATTTTTGTTGTTGAAAACATGACGGCATAAATAAAAATTTATTGAAAATATGAAAGAAGAAAAAATATTTTCTATATAAATCATGTTTATCTTAAAAAAAAATAGTATAAGAAAATTTAATTTCATTTATAATTAATACTACTATAAATTATAAATAGAAATTTGTTTTTAACCCTAAATGAATTAAGCGTTTTTTGTAATTGCAATTTTAGGAAAAAACTGGATTTTACAGCATACATCAGACACAGCAAAATGCAATGTTGTATTACAATACCTTTTAAAGAAGTACGCGACATAAAATAATCTAATATATATATGATGGGTTTATTTTTATTTTTATTTAATTTTGTTTAAAACATTTTATTTTTTTGTTGTTGGTTTTTTTTTTTTTTTTTTTGATTTTTATCATACGCGTATTTTATAGTAAAAAAAAAAAATATCTTCGAATTAATAACAAAAAAAATCGAGCAAAATAATCGAAATCACCAAAAGAAGTTCAAAAATGAAATTTGATATTAATCTCTTTAGTTGAATTAAAAATATTAAAAGAAAAAAAAACAATATTTTTCATTCGAATAATTAAAATAATATTGATAAAATATAATAAAATCGATGGTCTTTTAAAAGATATTGAAATAAAATGAAATCAATAAAAATTTAATAATAATTGAATATATGTTAAGGAGGATTAAAACTATTAACAACGGGCCGACGAAAATACAAAAATTAAAAAGTACGTAAATATCGTAAATTCAATTTGATTTATTTGGAATCGGCAAATGATAAAAGGCTAGTCGATGTATATATTCGTACATTGAAGAAAAAAAAAATAATAAAATTATGACTACCTATAAAAACTTATTTATTCGACTGCTATTTTGGTTGTTTTGTTGTAAATAATCATATAAAAACTGCTATACGTATTCCCGTCCTACTTCATCTGCGGCTCAGAGTCTCCCTATGCGGCAATAAAAATAATAATGATAACAATAAAAGAAAACAAACAAATCAGAAGAATATAGAAATTCCTTGAAAAATATACAAAAAAATATTTCGTTAATTTATTTTTAGGGCTTTGGTTAATGGATCGACATTTACACAAAAATTGCATCTTATATACTTAGTTAATGATGTACTTCACCACTGGTAAGTTACAAAAATTTAAAGTTAGGAAAAGAAAAGTTTTTTTTTTTTTTAACATGTAATACAAATTTAAACTTTACAAAAAAAAAAAAAAAATCGTATCACATTTTTAGATTTATTTATAAGTTAAAAAAAAAAAAATTTTAAAATATTTAAAAAAAAATTACATTAAATAATGATAATTTTTTTTTCTCTTCCATATAATGTTTTTTTTTTTTTTTAATAAAATTAATTAGTAAAAATAATTAATTTTTTTAATATATACAAATCAAAGAAGTTGTACTAATTCGAAAAAAAAACCGTTTTGTTTCTTCTTTTCTTTTTCTCTTTATCCTGTCATCGTCCTAAATTCGCATCTGGTATAATTAGTGTACGAAAAAATGCCAATGACCTGAAATCCTGCTTGGAGAATGTGGTAATTCCAATGTTTTGTAGCGCCGAGATACGTAAGTTATAACTCTTTTGAATGAGTGTGTGAGTTAAGAATATGTTTGAACTACGTATGTACATATGTAGATATTAAAGATTTAACAAAAAAAAAATATATATATATAATTTGATTTTATTATATTAAGACTAAAGGTGTATTGATGTCGATTACATTGTTCATTTCCATCTTGAATGTATTGGGTTGGCAACTAAGTGATTGCGGATTTTGTCACTAGATGGTATTAGCACATTCTTTTGTTATGTCAACGTGTTCAAAGCACCTAACCTATATTGTTTTCTTGTTGTTTGGACTTCCGCCATCAATTTAGTAAAAAAAATTGTATCATTTAGCTATTTAGTTTTGTTTTTATCCAAATTTAAAAATGGAAGGAGAAGACGTGCTTTTTAGACATATTTTATTGTATTAGGTATTTCCGAAAAGGCAAGAACGCATCGCAGGTACACAAGAAGTTATGTGCCGTATATGGGAATGAAGCCTTGAAAGAAAGGCAGTGTCAAAATTGGTTTGCTAAATTTCGTTCTGGTGATTTTTCACTAAAATCCAGTTGAAGTTTATGAGACCCATATCAAGGCCATTATAGATTCAGATCGTCATAGCACAACACTTGAGATTGCAGAGAAGCTCAATGTATCGCATACATGCATTGAAAAAAATTAATACAGCTTGGCTATGTTAAGAAACTCGATTTATGAATTCCTCATCAGTTTAAGGAAATTAATTTGACGCAACGCATTAGTATCTGCGATTCGCTCCTGAAACGCAACGAAACGGATCCATTTCTAAAACGACTGATAACTGGCGACGAAAAGTGAATAGTTTACAACAACGTTAATCAGAAACGATCGTGGGTGATGCGAGATGAACCATCTTAGACGACATCAAAAGCTGAGATGCACCAAAAGAAGATTATGCTGTTAGTTTGGTGGGATTATAAATGAATTCTGCTCTTTGAACTTTTACCAAGAAACCAAACGATTCCTTCGTGTACGTTCAACAACTCGTCAAACTGAGCAATGCAGTTCAAGAAAAGCGGCCAAAATTGGCAAATCGTAAGCGTGTTGTTTTCCAGCATGACAATTCAAAGCCGCACACATCTTTGGTCATTCGCCAAAAATTATTGGAATTAGGTTGGGATATGTTGTCACATCCACCATATAGCCCTGACCTAACGCCTTCAGATTACCATTTATTTCGTTCCATACAGAACTCCTTAAATAGTAAAATTTTTAATGACGCTGATGATGTAAAATCACATTTAATTCAGTTTTTTTTTGCAAGCAAAAGTAATAAGTTTTACGAACACGGAATTATAACACTGCTTGAAAGATGGCAAAGGGTCATCCACAAAAACGGACAATACCTAATTGAATAAAATTTTATTTTTAAGTAAAAATTTTGAATTTTTCTTCTTATTTAAAATCCGCAATCACTTTGTAGCCAACCCAATACTTACGCAACAATACATCTTTGTCTTTAATTAATTTCCTTATAATAAGACTGTGATTGTAAAACTCAAAAAATATTTTTATTAAAAATAGCAAAACCCTAAAACCAAAAAAAAAAATTCAGGCGTAGTAATTTACTTAGTTTTGCTTACACCAAACTTACTCTGACTTTTATTTTATTCCTTTTTAATAAATATAAAGTAAAATTATAATATCCTAAATATGTTTAAAAAAAAAGCGCCATTAAAGAATAATATTAAAAGATTTAAAAAAAATACTTTATAAAATTGCCGCGATTTCAATATTCTTGGTTATTTTTGAGTTTTTAAAGTTTTTTTTTATTACTGTTTTAATCTTAATAAAAATATTTTTTTTTTTTTTATATATTTACGAACTTATTTATATTTGCAAAGTTTTTAGATAATATGAGAAATAGCACGTTTTGGATAAAGTAAAAATTCTTTTCTTTTACATTGAAATTAATGGTGTAATTTACGTTTTGTAGTTGCAAATGATGAACAAAAATCAAAACTGAGTAAGCTATTATCACTTTGGGAATCGAAGGCGAAATTTTTCGATGCTTGTGTAATATCAAAATTACGATCGCCTGAATCCTCTATGCAAGAATACAAAACAAATTTGATGAATGTACACAATACAATAGTGGCACAATATACACAAAGTACAAAAGCGGCTCTAGATAGGTAAATCTTTCAACAACAACAAAAATTGTCATTTTGTAAATAATGACTACAGAGTCTTATTTTCTTACCAGCTATCAACAGCAACATCAAGCATTTATACAGCATGCAACACAGCAAATTGCAGTCTTAGAAACACAGAAGAAAGCACTCGAACAACAAGTTGTGACTAAAGTATTGCCAAATACTTCGCGCATTCCATCTCTATTGGAAGCCCAACCGATTCAAACGCAGGTGACTGTTAGTCTGCACCCAGCTGCAAATATATTAGCCAACGCAAATGCCGCAAACAATCAAATGCAAACTATGCATATGCAAGCGAACAACCAAATATTGAATGCATCGCCGCAGCCTCCACCATTGATGGCACAAAAAATAACTTTGCCAAATAGTGGATCGCCGTATAATACGTCTATGAATAGTCCAGTGAATAGTCAACAGAATGCCTACAATAACATGTCGAACAATAATAGTTCACCGTATTTGCATCATCAACAGCAATCGCATCAGCAACATCAGCCTCAACATCTTGCGCAACACCATATTCAGCAGCAGCAGCAGCATCAGCAACAACAGCAACAGCATCAGCAGCAGCATCAACAACAACAGCAGCAGCAGCAACAGCAACAGCACCACGAACAGCAACAACAGGCCCAAATCGCTAGTGCGATACAATTTACACAAAACTTGTTTGCACAAGCAGTAGGCAACGCTTCCACCAGCGATGATTATACATCTCCACCACCTAACTTTCAAATACCCGATTTATCGAAGCCACCGCCTGGTTTTTCTTCGAACTTCGAGGCAGCTAATTCTGCTAATCCTGCTATTGCTGTAACACCGACAGCTGTGGTAACTTCCATAATTGACGAAGAGCCTAAAGAACCCATTCCATACTATGAATTGCCAGCTGGGTTAATGGTGCCACTTATACGTTTGGAAGATTATAATTACAAACCGTTAGATCCTGACGAAGTAAAACTGCCACCACCTACTCCGCCAAGCGAGCGGTTGTCAAGTGCTATTGTTGCATTCTACTCCCTACCAAGCCACGATCGACCACGAGACGTGTAAGAAGATTAAAGTTTTTAACTAAGAGCAAATTCTATAAATTTTTAACTAAATCATAACTATAATAATAGGTTTTTTTCTAATTTCATGTTTGTACTGTTTTTTTTTTTAATTTACAGTGAGGGTTGGGAAAAACTCGGTCTTTACGAGTACTATAAAGTTAAGAATGCAGCTAGGAAGCAAAAGGAAGAAGAGATTGCTTCTGGAGAACGTGAAAAATCGCGATCGCCTTCACCTATACTAATTGAACCAACAAAAGCTAAGAAGCCGAACAAGCGATGCTACAGGTAGGAACACATTTACAAAATCGACAGAATCGACAGGTTTTTTGTTTCAGATCAAAGAGTCGGAGTCGTAGTAAGTCTCCATCACCTTTGGTTCGTAAATCCAGAAGTCGGTCAAGGTCGCCACTTTCAGAACGTAGTCGTAATAGTCGTTATTCGACCAATACACGTCGTTCACGATCACCAAAACGGACACCGCCACCACCTCGAGAACGAGAAAGAGAAAGAGAAAGGGAGAGGGAGAGGGAAAAAGAACGAGAACGTGAAAGAGAACGGGAACGAGAACGTGATAGAGAAAGAGATCGTGAGCGGGATCGAGATCGTGACAGGGATAGAGAAAGAGATCGACCCAGAGAAAGGGATCGAGAAAGATCAACTTCCCCGCCTCCGAGTTTCTTGTGTGTTTTTATGCTCCAAGTTTCTTGTGATTGTTAAGCAATGTTCTAATTTATATTATTTTCTCAGTGGTGGCAACTATCCGAAAACAGATTTTATTGAAGAGACCAATAAAGGACATCAAATGCTAATGAAAATGGGATGGGCTGGTTCTGGAACGGGTCTTGGTTCGAAAGGACAAGGCATTGATTTACCAATAGCTGGCGGTGAAGTTCGTGATCGGAAAGACATGTACAAGGTTTGAAAAGATAAAATACAAATTTTCTAAGAAAACTAAATATTTAATTCAATTAAATTTGGTGTTTTGTTGTAGGGAGTTGGCATAACTTTGAACGATCCCTACGAGAACTTCCGAAAGAATAAAGGTGCTGCTTTTATTCATAGAATGCGTTCGAGAGGAGAAGAAAAAAGTTAAAAAGAATTCTGTCTCGACAAAAGTGATATGACTGAGAAACAGGGACAAAGAGACACACAGAATAGTATAAATGGAATAAGTTGCGCGCCAACGAAGAATATAAACAAATTAATTAGTTAATGTACATTTTACTACAAAAAATTATTTACGAATAGGAATAATTTATATGTAAGTTTTGAGAAGCGCTCTTTGAACTAAATCATCATAAACATTGATATGCATCTAACTTTGTACAATGAACTAATTTTCTTACTAAAAGATTTCTTTTTAAAAAAAATATACTATTGTACATTTACATGCAATTAGCATTGTATTACATTTAGTGAACATGCAAGTATGAGTTTATTAAATATTATTGAAATACATTTTTCATTTATTTTTCCTGTTTTTCTTGTATCTACATAAATAAATTATATTTTGCCTCCATTTCGTTAGCTTACATTTTACATATATTTTTCTGTAAGGAATATTTACAAAAATAATATAAATGAAATATTTTTAATAAGAAAATATCATTTCTAAGGCCACAAGTATATATAAATTAATATAAGTGATGTAAAATTTTATTGAAATAAATTAATATTATACAATATTTTGTTTTTTTCTTTTCTTTTTCTTTCTGTTAATTTATTAGTAATTTTCTATTTTTTCATTTCCTTATTCTATTTTGATGCGACTATCACTTATGGTTATAATAACTAGTTGAAATTACAACACATTATTTAAATTTTAAATCTTATTTATTCTTTTATATATCAATTATAAAATTCACTTCGTTTAAGTTTACGCGTGTTCTTGTTGAATGCTGGTTTACGTGTGATCTCTTTGAATGCTATCGTACGACTGACCGTGCAACGCACATATATTGCAATCGTTGTCAGCCGTATACCATCCAATGTCAATGTGTGTATTTTGTAGTATGCATGTTGTGTGCATGTTTGTGTGACCGCATGTACGAATATAAGCTATATTGTTCGTATTTAACCTTATGAACAGGCAAACCACGTGAAAATAGATGATAAAAATAGGCAATTTATTGTATAAAAATGAATTTTCAACTTAAAATACATAATTATAACGATAAGTTTTATGTATAGTTCACTCTATAGTGCAATGATCTTGGCCTTCGCCACTAACATTTGTTAGTGTTTTGCTGTAAGGTTATCGCGTCCTTGTCCCCCGCATCTTCGAGAAAATCGCAGCCATTAAAAAATTAACCATTAAACAAGAAAATTGACCACTACGAGTAAGTATGTATTATTTTCGGAAATACGAGATCTGTTCAAAAAGTATAGAATATCTATTTTGTCCCCTTCAAAGTAATCCCCACCAGATATTATACATTTGTGCCAACGTTTTTCCAATACTCGAAGTACTTCAAAAAATCATTTTTTGTGATCTTCTTCAACTCCTCCTTCGATGCTTCTTTATCTCCTCAATCTTAGCGTAGCGTCGTTCTTTCTTCAGTTTCGACAACAAGAAAAAGTCACCGGGGGCCAGATCTGGGGAATACAGTGGCTGCAGCATTATTAGTTTGTTGGTTTTGGCCAAAAATTCGCGCACAAGCAACGATGCGTGAGCAGAGGCGTTATAATGGTGCAAAAGGCAATTTTTGTTCTTCCACAAATCCGTGCGTTTCTGGCGGATTGCTTCGCGCAACTTGCGCATAATTTGCAGGTAATATTCCTTATTGACCGTTCTACCCTGTGACAAGAACTCATGGTGCACCACGCCCCTGCAATCGAAGAAAACTGTAAGCAAAACCTTCACATTCGACCAAACTTGGCGCGCTTTTTTCGGTTTTGGCTCGTGCGGCAGCTTCCATTGGGATGATTGAACTTTGGTTTCCACGTCATAACTATAAACCCATGATTCGTCACCAGTTATAACCTTCTGAAAATTTGGTTTGTCGCAGACAGAGTCCAACAACTTCTTAGCAATGTTAATGCGATGTTGTTTTTGGTCGAAATTGAGCAAAAATCGAAGACGAGGCAAAACACGTGCAAGCAAAGCAGCTGTCAAAAATTAACTGAACATTCAAAATGACCGAACTTGTCGGCATAACTGAGAGACATGAGTACCAACATAACGCCACAAAAAATAGGAAATCGAATATATGTAAGTCGCGGAAATTCAAAATTCGCCATACTTTTTTAGCAGAACTCGCATACCAAGTATTCGGAAATTTATTAATACTATTAAACTTTTTCAGCCTCAATGTTTCCTGTTGTTACATGAATATTAATATTCACGACAGAGTTTAAATCTTTGGGAATGTACATAAACGATGGAAACATTTTGATGTGTAAGCATTGTAATTGTAGAGTTAAATGGCAGAAAAAGTACAACATTGAAAAACATATAAAATCTGCAAGTCACAACGGATTCCACAAGCCTTCAAAAAAGGGTCACAGTCATTTTGAATGAGCACGCGAATAGTAGCAATGACAAAAATGTGCCTGAAGGCAAATATTCCTTTGGAAAAATTGAACGTTCCAGCGTTTCGGGAATACTTCGATAAACACATTGAAGCATCAGGGGATTTTCCATATGCTGATTGTCTGAGAAGATTATGTACTATATACTAATATGTGGTAACGAAATTAAACTAGAAATTAAAGAACTAATAAAAAACAGGTCTATTGTCGTAGTGGCGGATGAAACCACAGATAGAACTGGACGATGTATGTTTCCAGTTTTGTTCAAAACTATTTCGCCATTAACTACACAAATCACTGTTTTAGTATTTTTTTCAATGGTAGACCCATTAAAGGAGTATGACATTTATTATAATAATGTCAACGGTTTCGTTTCTGATTCGGCACCATACATAAGATTGCCTGTAATAATAGTTTAAACATTTTAATTAGAAACAATGTATTGCTGGCTGGGCACATAAAATAAGTTTAGTGGGCAATATTGTCAGGCATGAATTAAAAATTCTGAACGTGTTTATTATTAAGATAAAGATTTAATTTTTCCTTTCATTATCCAGTTCTAAAAGTTCCAGATTTTCTTTTCAAATGTCAGAATAGGAAAGTGTTTACAAAAATGCATTAATTAAGATCTACAAGTCCGACCTGATATTGTAAAGAACTCAAACTAACTTTGTGAGTGAAAACTGTATTAAAACAATTAATCTAATAATTACAATAAATTGAAAGGATTTTCCTATCCTTTAGGTCACATATTATGGGAGGAAATTGAGGATAGAAAGCGAGGCCTTGAAAACAATATCAACGGGAGTTTCCCCACTGCTATCTTCAGTTGATGAAACCAAAAATAACGGACTAAAAGAGGAGCACTCTAAAGGAGACATTTTTATTCTCTAAAAATAGATGCTAAAATTACGTATTTATTCTCTAAAAATAGATGCTAAAACTACGTATTCATTCTCTAAAAATAGATGCTAAAATAACGATTTATTCCCTAAAAATATATGCTAAAATTACACATTTATTCTCTAAAAATAGATGCTAAAATTACGTATTCATTCTCTAAAAATAGATGCTAAAATTATGTATTTATTCATTAAAAATAGATGCTAAAAATACGTATTTATTCTCTAAAAATAGATGCTAAAATTACGTATTTATTCTCTAAAAATAGATGCTAAAAATACGTATTTATTCTCTAAAAATAGATGCTAAAATTACGTATTTATTCTCTAAAAATAGATGCTAAAACTACGTATTCATTCTCTAAAAATATATGCTAAAATTACGTATTTATTCTCTAAAAATTGATGCTAAAATTACGTATTTATTCCCTAAAAATAGATGCTAAAATTATGTATTTATTCTTTAAAAATAGATGCTAAAATTACGTATTTATTGTTTAATAATAGTTGCTAAAATTACGTATTCATTCTCTAAAAATAGATGCTAAAATTACGTATTTATTGTTTAATAATAGTTGCTAAAATTACGTATTCATTCTCTAAAAATAGATGCTAAAATTAAATATTTTTATTGCTATAAAAATGCTAAAATTGAGAAAAATGCATAGATGCTAATTTCACTTGTCTCTAGTTATGACATACTAAAACCACGAGTCACCTACGACGATAGGGATTGAGTTACGTTCAATCAACGCACCATTATTACTGGCAGTTTACAGTCAGTAACCAGTTACAAGCTGATTACTCCAATTGTTAGTGACGAGGCCTATCTAAACCTATACTGTTATAAGCAGTGACAGCGGCCGAGAAAATTAGCAGTATCTCCCACGAGCAATATGGGTATTAACCACAAACATTGTCGGGCACAGTGTGTTTTAATACCATGGGGCACCCCGATTCACTAGGCACACACAATAAGGTCATTCAACTCTTTCACATTCAAACCGTTTTTGCACAAAAACCCAGTTCATTTAACTACCACAAAAGGTCAACGGCGTCAAATCGAACGATCTTGGAGGTCAATTTGCATTAAACAATATAGAAGAAATTGAAATTTTTGAGTAATAAGGTCAAAATTTTAGACAAATAAAAGTTGCTTATCGTACGGCCAATCAGAATTGACGGTAACATTTCGCGGATACATTAAGTTACTTAAAAGGTTTCCAGAGCTTCCCATATATAGCAACTTTGTTTACTGACGGTTTATATCGATTGATAAATGATCCTAATCGATGGAGAAAATTTTGTTCGAAAATACAGTATAGAAAGCATCTTCTGAGCATTCCATAGTAGCTTAAGAGGTCGATAATGTAAAATGGAAAACTTTTGAACTAAACAAATGCTACCTTGGAAGGAATACATATCTGACACGAGGCTGTACTCTCCAAACCACGCATTGGATAGCCCAGATACATCCGGTGTTTACTTTTGGACAAAATTCAATGATCTTGCGTAATGTTGGAGGTATATATATGACCTTAGGTTGTGTATATTATGTTGAGTTTAAAAGCATGATGACCTCGTTTTTTAAATTGAATAAGCTTGATTTACATATATTTACCATCACGAGATAGGTAGCCGCAGTTTCGGAAATTTTTTTGGTGCATAAATTTAAGTTGGCATTATTTACGGATAGTTTTGTTGCCATTGGCAGTACTACCAGCAGAAAACACTATGATTCGTCGAATGGACAGCGAAACTGTTTAAAAAGGTTTAGTATGACATCGTTTTAGCGATACCAGTTAATAAAAAGCATATCGTTTTGTTAATATCAGCTACATTTCTTGCATTTATCACTGACTTATCAGATTGCTCTCGTACTCTCCTCTCATCTAGATAATTTCTTATGCCAATATTGATTTTCAATAGAATTTTTTTTAAATATTTTCTATTTTTATCTAATAAAGATAAATCTGAAGAAAACAATCACATTAAAGATATAGATGTGTAGCCGGCTTCGTAATTAGAGTAGTAAGTAGGCTGTCGTCATGCATTTTGTACTCGTTTGTGAACGAGTTGTCATTTTAATTTTTCTGTTTAAAATTTTAAAATCGAAACAATTAGGACACAGAGGTGCAAAGTATCGTTTTCAATTAATTTTAATTTAAGTTAATGATATTTAGAGTTAATGAGTTAGTGTATTCTGTTCATGATCTGTACTTTTTTAATAAATTAAATATAAAAAATAAAACTGCAAAATACGTGCAACGAGTCTAAACTGGTGATCCCGACCGTGGTTACATTGGTCAAATGACGATTTGACAGCTTTTGGACCGATATGTAGCTTTTTGAGTTAATGTTACTTGCGTTTCAGTCTACCATAGTTTGCTTAGAATTCTTTTCTGTGTTTCTCAATAAATAAACATTAACTAGCCAAAAATTTGAGAATCTCAAAAATGGTGAATTTAATAGTAATTTTACAATAGAAGAAACTGTTCTACTTATTGTTCCTCTTTATATTGGGTTGTCCGGAAAGTAATTTCATTTAATTACGAAATAACTTTCCGAACAACCCAATAGTTTATTTATTGGCATTTTTTCTTTAAGTGAATCATTCAATTTGTCCAACTGATGACAGTACACTTCAGAATTGATCGTTGTGTTGCTCGGTAGAAGCTCAAAATAAACGATACCTACGAAATCCCACCAAACAGATAGCATAACCTTTTTTTGATTAATAATGGCTTTCGAAGTGCTTTGAGCCGGTCCATCTTTTCTACTCCTGGATCTTTTGCGCATAACATTGTTGTGGATAATCTAACATATTTCTCGTCACCAGTGATTATACGCTTCAAAAATGGATAATTTTCTTGGGGTTTGAGAAGCAAATCACAAACATCAATGCGACGGCACAAATTTTTTTCCTTAAGAAGGTGAGCTTTGAGATAAAACCAAGCCGTTTCAAATGATCATGAATTCAATAAATTTAATCTCTCAGCGATCTCACAAGTTGTTATTCGCCGGTTTGCATCAATTAATGCCTTTAATGTGTCTTCATCAGCTTCAACTTGCCTTCCAGAACGTGGTGCTTTTTCGAGATCAAAATTGCCGGATCGAAATTTTGCAAACTAGTTTTGGCATTGGCGCTCACTTAACACATCTTCTCCATACACATCGGATAATTCTTGCTTGAACAGCATTTTTATCTTTTCTATTGTAACATAAAAAAAGGTAAAATATGCCGAAAATGCTGTTTTTCACTTTCCATATTTAAAAGGGTATCAACCAAAAACTACTGTGCAGAATCAATTGAAGCTTGGCCACTTGCCCTACAGAAAATAATCCAACGGGCTCAAATCACAGCAATTGACAGCAGAATTTCGGCTGATTATTCGGTTTTCGAAAGCAGTGCTCAAAACTTGGATTGTTACGTTAACGTAACGGTGGCTCCTTCATCGTTTTCGAAGAAAAACGGGCCAATGATGCCACCAGTCCAAAATCCGCACCAAACCGTGACTCGTTGTGGATGCATCGGCTTTTCCATGGTGACGTATGGATTTTCTGAGCCCCAGATGCGACAATTTTGTTTTTTTGACATACCCACCGAGGTGGAAATGAGCCTCATCCGAAAAGATGATTTTTCGGTAAAAATGCTCATCTTCGGCCATATTGATCTTGAGCCCATTGGGCAAACCGAAAACGCATCGGATGGTCATGCGGCTTTAGTTGTTGGACTAATTGAACTTTGTAAGCTTTCATACCGAGGTCTTTGTGCAAAATTCTCAACAGAGAAGTCGGAGAAATGTTCAATTTCTGAGAACGGTGACGAGTTGATGTTGATGGATGATCACTGACATTTTCAGCAACGGCGGCAATATTCTCGGTCGTACGCACTGTCTTAGAGCGGGAACAAGTTGCTTTGGCAGCCAACAAACCAGTTTCGCGCACTCGCTTCACGAATTTGTGCACAAGTTGACGTGATGGCATTCGATCTTTTGCTCATTTTTTTTTTTAAATTTCTCACAGTTTGGGTTGAAGACTCACCACTTTGGAAGTAAGTTCTCAATATTTCCCAGTTTTCTTCAAGCGTATGGATTACCATTTCGTAAAATTCAGATGTCGTGATGACATTTAACCTTAGATTAATGAATACCTGGATAGGCCCCTACCGTATATGTATACGCATTTTTGTATCCAAATTATTACAAAGGGATATTGTTGTCAAAATTTTTTTTGTGTAGACATGACAACCACTGCCATCTAGTTGTCGTAATAGAAATTTATTGAATTGCAAAAGAATAATTTATATATTTATTTTAATTCACTTATTGGAAACAAAAATACAATTTAAATACAACGATATGCAATTTTTTTTTTGTACAATCTTTTGATACGAAATGGAATTCTATTTTAAATTTATTATTTATTCGGTAAATATGAATCAAATATAAAGCGCCTTACTTTTGTAGACTTTCGGAGAGTTTGAAAACTTTAATTCTCCATGAAAGTGGAAACTTAAGAGATATTCTTGTCATTTGTGAAGTTTTATTTTGGCACATCGGAAAGTCCAATTAAAAGTAGTTTTTTTTTACATATTTACAAGTTTTTACGAAAAAGTAAGTATTTTTATAAATATTTACAATATATAATACGAAGTACGAAGTTTTTATTTCAGAAAATTAAGTAATTTATTAGAAATTTCTAGAAATTCGCCTAAAAGAGGAAACCGGGAATTTCTTTCTTTCGGTAAGTTGACATCTTCATTTTTACTAACCAAAATAACAAATATTTAGTTTGTGATGTCCCTAAATGGCTATTTGTGATTTATTTTATCCAAAAAGTGGTGAAAAAGTGAAAAGTTGGTCATTAAATAAATGTAAACGAATCCGATGTTGACAGTTCAATGTTTACCAGAAAATAGTTCAGTGCCGGTGTACGTAAAGTGTGTGTAAAAAAGTTTAAGGTACCGAATTTTTCAGTCTATTTTTCATTGCTGTTTTCATTGTGTTAAAATAAATAAAGTATATTCTTCGGTAGGCTTATTATTTAAATAAATTTGTATTGTTTGCTCTATTAGACCATATTATAATGCTGTTTTCTTTTTTTTTAGAATATTAGTTATTAATTTTTTAAGTACATTAAATTTTTCATCTTGCAATTTAGTTTTAAAGCATTTCCTTTAATGTTGTATCCGATTATCTTCTTATTGTGCATATAATTGTTTTCATATAATCAAATAACTAACAATTTATATTTTTATATGCTCTTCCACTTTATAATTCTGTTTTAATAAATGTGAAATATCTAATAAATAAATAAATAATATTTTAAAATAGAATACTGTGTTTTATTGCAAATTTCCAAAACGAATTCCATCAAACAACAAAATCCGCAATATTAAAAAATCTGCTTCTTTACGCATAAATGACATCACATATGAAAAATGGTTTTAAACGAACCGCTTCAATCGCATACTGAACTTTTAAATTGGCCCCCAATGATTTACGCCGTTTCTGTTGTATTGCATATGTGTGCGTTCTACGAATGTATTGCCAACAAAATTTGAACAGAATTTTTGTGTAGAGGCCTATCCAGTTCTTCTTTAATCTAAGGATGGACCACCCTGTATGTCAACTGTCAAAATACATCTGATTATGCGGCTTAAGTGTGAAGTTGGTTGTGAAAAAATACAATTAAGTCCTCTGTTGGGAAACAACGAAATTACGTTCTTATTTGTCCTTTTTTCTTTTTAATTATTACAATTAAAGAAAATAAATTTTTTTTTAAATATTTAAAAAATAATTCCAATAATATCTTTTTTTTCCATTTTTATTTTTATTTGAAAATCATCATTTATTAAAAACTATTTTTTTTTTATTTATATATATATATATATGTATATGTATATGTATAATTATTTATAATACATGAAAAGATGAAAAATATGTCTTAATCGGATTGTATTTATTTTTTTTTTTCGTTAATTTTTCTTATTTGTTTATTTGTATTTGTATTTATTATGCTTAGTTTTTTTAATCACTCTCCTCTCTTTCTGTATTTATGTTAGTGTTTCTGTCGTTTTGTCTATTCTATTATATTATGTTTATTATCCTAAACAATCTATATTATATAACTACAAATATCTATTATAATTTCTGTATTCAAATTAATATATTAGTTTTTTTTTTTAAATATTGTATTTATTATAATTATTATTACGATTTTTTTTTTCTTATGATTTTAATTATATAGTTTTTTTTTTTCTTTATAAATAACGTCTTTTTTTTTGATTTTATTTATTTTTATATATTTTATTTTTCATTAGTCACAAAATTTCGTTAATTTTTCTTCTTCTATTTATAATCAACTACAAATACATTAGTTTCTTCTTCTAAGGATTTTTTTAAAATAATTTTCTTCTTTATATTTTTTTTTTTTTGCCTATTACAAATAAATCCTTTCTAATTTTTCGTTTTGTTTAATTTTTTTTTTCATCTTTCTTTAAATTTAACTCTTAATTATATAAACGCTTATAAATATTTATTAAAAAAAAAAATTTTTTTTTGAAAAATTGTTAACTATTTATAAAGGATTGCCAACAAAAAAAAAAAAATTGCGATAGTAAATTTAATATTCTTTTTTTTTAATATTTTATTTTTATTATTTATCATTTTTACTTATTTTTTTTCTTAAAATTTCTAATTAAATATTATTTTCTAATCAGAACTAATAAAAATTAAACCATTTATATTTATTTATATTAAAAATGTACTTAATTAAATATATTGTAGATAAAAAAATGGAAGTGTTAAAAATTATTTTTTATTTTTACTTTTTTTTAATAATTTATTCTTTTTGTTTAGTTTTTTTTTTTTTATTGACCTTTAATTATTTATATATTATTGTGTATATATATATATATATAGTTTTTTTATTGTTGTTTGTTTTCCTTTTTAACTATTATTATTTTTTATTATTATCTAATATAAGGAAAAAAACAATTGGAGTATAAAAATGTAAAAATATTAACATTATTGTAAGCACTGGCAAAATGGCATCCTATGTATTTATAATTATAAATAACATATTGAATTTTGTCAAATTTTTTCCCATCAAATCTTTTATTTTTAATTTAATTTCTGTAAAGAGTTTCTATTTTTTTTTTACTTTCTATTTATTTATATTTTTTCCCTCTTATTATCGTTATATGGTATATATTTATATATATTATTTTTAAACATAGTAAATCTTTACTTATATTAATTAAGATTGGATTGGATTGATTGACTTTGAACAGATTGGTGATTATTTTAGGAATTTATAAACATTATATTTAGTTAGTAGAAAATTGTTATGTATACAATATAAAAATGATAAATATTTATTATTCGTATTGTAAAAATACTAAAAAAAAAATCTTAATTATAAAAAAAAATGTAACTTTTAATTTTTAATAAAATCCATAAAGTAAACAATCATTCATCTTTAAAGGTATGATTTTACTATTATTAATTTTTTCTTTTAACCTAATAGAGAATAACTTTAAAAAAAATAATAATTAATATCATTAAAAATAGTAGAAAATAATTTTTTTTTACCTGCTAGCACATCAACTCAATTAAATCGAATTTTTAATTTTTACCATGAAATTTTTTGTGTTTTATACAATTTTTTGTTGTTGTTTGCTATTTCTGCAAAAAGATACATTATCTATTTTTGTATAAATATTTACAAGTCATACTCAGTTTTGGAAGATGATTTTAAAAAAAAAAAAACTACTCTATTGCTCTGCGCTACACTTTTTTTTCAATTTATTTAAATTTAGGAAGAAATTATTTTTTTTTTGAAAAAAAAAATTAATTTTATTTGGTTTTTTTGGTATGTGAAAATTAAATTAAAAACATTTTGTAAATAATATATTTTTCTTAAATGTTAGTTAATAACAAAGTAATTAATAAAAAAATTACCTCAAAATAATGAGAAAATCAAAAAAAATGAAACACGAAAATTCGTTAGTATTTAAGTTGGCATTATTTCCGGATAGTTTTGCTGCCATTGGCAGTATTACCAGCCGAAAACACCATGATTCGTCGAATGGACAGCGAAACTTTTTAAAATATTTCGTATGACATTGTTTTAGTGATGTCAGATAATAAAAAACATATTAATTTGCTGATATCAGCTACATTTCTTGCATTTATCACTGACTTATCATATTGCTCTCGTACTCTCATCTAGAAAATTTCTTATGCCAATATTGATTTTCAAAAGAATTTTTTTTTCTTAAATTTTAGTTAATAACAAAGTAATTAATAATACAGATTACCTCAAAATAATGAGAAAATCAAAAAGAATGAATTAAGAAAATTCGTTAGTATTTTAATTTCTAATTTAAGTTGGCATCATTTCCGGATAGTTTTGCTGCCATTGGCAGTACTGCCAGCCGAAAACACCATGATTCGTCGAATGCACAGCGAAACTTTTTAAAATATTTCGTATATTTGTTAGTATTTTAATTTCTAATAAATTGCAAATAATTTGGTTTTTGATAAAATATGAAATAAGTATTTATAAAATAGTATTTAAATTTTTCAGCATTGTAAATAATAAAAATAAAAATTGTTTTCTAGGTTGAAAATTTTGAAAAATTAGAAAATAATACCTGGAATAAGCATGAATAGAAAATGTACGTTGAGAAAAAAATTATTTACATGGAAAAAATTATTTACCTAATCAATACTGATAATAATGTAATAATATTCATTTTTTTTTATTGTATGTGTATTAAATATAATATATAAACTAAACTAATATATTTTCAAAAAATTGTCCACTTTTTTCATACACTGAGAAGTGCGTTAATTGATTTTATAATTTTTTAGTTTGCCATTTTTTCTTCTTTTAAATTTTTTTTTTTAATTATTTGAAACCATATTTTTTTTTATTAATTGATTTTAATTTTATTGCTGTTTTTCAGTTTTATTTAATTTTTTTTTATATAATGTTTTTTTTTGTTTGTTTATAAAGTATGAAAAAAGAAAACTATATCGGGTTTTTTCAATAGCAACTTGACACTTTTGAGTATATTGAAAATATTCAAAAGTGTCAAGTTGCTATTGAAAAAACCGATATATTGTTAAAATTTTCGTTATAATTTAATTAATTTAAAAAAAAAAATTCAGTTAAAAAATATATATTTTTTTTAAATGCATTTAAATGGAAATGAAATTGTAAAAATACTGACTTACTATACATAGTGACATCTAGTTCTAGTTTTATGAAACAAAAATTAGAAAAAGTTTCGGTGTAGACAGTTTGAGGAAAGGAAATATTTTCTTACGGTTGTTGGCAATGAAAAGGACCTTGTTTATTCGCTTGAGTTTTTTTGTTGAATAAAATCGAAATGTAAGTACTGCCAGTATTTTCTAGAAACTTGAATGATTAGCGAAATTTGTTGCGAACTTTTGATTGTGTTTTAGAGAGAGAGAGAGAGAGAGAGAGAGAGAGAGAGAGAGAGAGAGAGAGAGAGAGAGAGAGAGAGAGAGAGAGAGAGAGAGAGAGAGAGAGAGAGAAAGAGAGAGAGAGAGAGAAAGATCCTTTAAAGACTATACTGAATGAAAAAAGGACGATTTTAACGACTTTTAAATAAAGAAATCATGAAACGAACATACTAGGGTTCAGTCTTTGATAGGGTTCAGATTAAAAAATACTTCTACTATACATAGTGACATCTAGTTCTAGTTTTATGAAACAAAAATTAGGAAAAGTTTCGGTGTAGAAATTATTCTGTAAGAGACAATTTTCACATCTTTTTCTATTTTAATTTTTTTATAAAAAAATGCATATATAAATTTTTAGGTCATAAAGTTTGGTTATATTTTATTAAATTGAAAAATGTTTTCCTATTTGAACTCAAAGAAAAATCTTGATGAGAGAGAGAGAGAGAGCGAGAGGGAGATCCTTTAAAGACTATACTGAATGTAAAAAGGACGATTCTGACGGCTTTTATATAAAGAAATCATGGAACGAACTTACCAGGCTTCAGTCTTTGATAGAGTTCAGATAAATAGAATTATTTATTTTCGTTGGTGCAATGCCATCAGCCTGCTGGATGTTAAAAATATATTGGCATTATTGATTATTATTTATCAACACCATTGTTGATGATAGTTTTTGGAAGTCTATAATAAATACTAATAAAAAGATATAAAGACAAGCTTTTTCTAAAATTTAAAATGGAAATTATTTTTCTAAGTCTTTTTTTTTCTTCACATTTTTAATATTCTTTTTTGTGAATAAACTAATTACGAAATTACTGCTGATATTTTTTGTCTTAATAATTTCAGAAATGGTCATTTAATTTTTATTTAACTATATTTGCAACTATTTTCTTTTGCCTCTCTAATTACCATAATAAAAATTGTTGATAATTATATTTTTTATTTATTCAGTTTTAGTTTTTTTTTTGTTTTTTTTTTTTAAATTCAATTTTCTTTTTTTCCAAAAAAAAAACCTGTTTTAAATTGATTTTCTTCTATTTTTTTTAAGTTTTTATTTTTGTTCGAAATAAATAAGTTTTTCTTATTGTTTTTATAAAAAAGGGGGCATACTTATGTTTTTATTGTTTTTTTTTATAATTTATTTTATATGTTATTTATATTATTACACATCTTATAAAGTTATTTAATTATTAATGTCATTATTGAATTTGAATTCGTTTTTTTTCTTCTCTCTCATTTCTTTATCTTTCTTGTCTTTTTTTTTTTTTTTTGTATTATCATTTGTATATGTACATACCGAGTAGGAAATTTTAAGACCGGTTGGTTGACTTTAGCACTGATTAGTTCATTGATGAAAGGTAAGATTTCGTAAAGCAGAAATCTCTGAATTTCTTCTAAGAAGAAGTATTTCCTCTTAACACGTTAACTGCCAACCACGTGATAACTCGTAGTTGGCAGTGCTCGTAAACGCCATATCACGAGTTATCTCGTTTTAAAAATATGGCTTTTCGGTGTTCACTATGAATTAATGCAGCGGAATTCCGTAAGATAGCAGTCTGCTGAAGGTTCATCACTAACAAAACAGGTTTTGTTTCTTTAGGGTTGTCCAATAAGAGTGATATGATTTCTAAGTGACGTTTCGGCAATTTGTAATATGTCATGATCTGTCATTTTTTTTCTTCATTGTATTCAGTAATGTTTACAATTTTATCATGGAGAGATATACGCAAGAACAACGTTTACAAATTATTCAATTTTATTATCAAAATAATCGTTATCCAATTGCAACTTTTCGTGCGCTCACTTTCATCTGAATGGTGTGGTAAATAAACAAAACTGTCGATTCTGGTGCGAAGAAAATCCACAAATTTTTCATGAACACCCATTACATTCACCTTAATTGACAGTTTGGTGTGGTTTTTGGTCTGGTGGAATCATCGGTCCATACTTCTTTCGAAATGAAGCTGGTAACACCATTAATGTCAATGGAGAGCGGTATAGATCGATGATAACCAACTTTTTATGACCGAAATTGGTTCCAACAACATCTGGTTCCAACAAGACGTGGATACGTGCCACACAGCACGTGCAACAACCGAATTATTGCGAGAAAAGTTTGGAGATTCGATTATTTCATGAAATTGTGACATTGAATAAAAACCCTTTTTCTATTTTGAAGTCAACTAAATTTGGTATATATACTAAATTTGGTATCTGAAGGTGTTATTGTTTGGTGTTTGTTTTGAAAATGGAGATGGTTGTATGATAAATGGTTGACGTATAATAAACGACCCTTGTTATCCTATACTTGAAGATTATAATCTGGACCAAATATAAATACAAACAAGATGAGCTACTTTCTGTTTAATTCTGTTCGACTCATACTTTTAGAGCATTTAAAAACCAACCATACGTTAAGTTATGGTGCGAATTACAATCCGGAGTGTTAAAAATCATCGCAAAAAAAATTTTTTATGCATTACACCATCAATGAATAAAAAAGGGATCAACGATTCAATACAGCGTTTATTATTTTATATTACAGGAATATTGAAATTATTCCCTGGATATTGGATTAGACACGAGGAAGATATAAAAATTGAGAATTTTATGAATGCAAGTTCTACAGGATCAGTTACGATCATACTCAGAGAATACCTTGATTTGCTAGGCATACTAGATGCCTAGCTCTATGTGGGGTCGCAGGGGTATTTGAATTATAATGCAACGCGGTGCTCTTACACCTCCATCATAACACAAAAAATATTCATGCCTGAACATACGAGGTCTGTTCAAAAAGCTATCGCGAATTTTGAATTTCAGCGGGTTACGTATATTTGCTTTTTTGGTGGCGTTATGTTGGTACTCATGTCTCTCACTTATGCCGGCAAGTTCGACCATTTTGAATGTTCTGTTAATTTTTGACAGCTGCTTTGCTCGCACGTGTTTTGGCTCGTCTTCGATTTTTGCTCAATTTTGAGCAAAAACAGCATCGCATTAACATTGCTAAGGAGCTGTTGGACTCTGTCCGCGACGACCCAAATATGCTCCAGAGGGTCAGAACTGGTGACGAATCATGGGTTTATGGTTATGACGTGAAAACCATAGCTCAATCATCCCAATGGAAGCAGCCGCACGAGCCAAGATCGAAAAAAGCGCGCCAAATTCGGTCGAATGTGAAGGTTTTGCTTACAGTTTTCTTTGATTGCAGCGGCGTGGTGCATCATGAGTTCTTACTACAGGGTAGAATGGTCAATCAAGAATATTACCTGCAAGTTATGCGCAAGTTGCGCGAAGTAATCCACAGAAAATTTGTGGAAGAACAAAAATTGGTTTTTGCACCATGATAACGCCCCTGCTCACGCATCGTTGCTTGTGCGCGAATTTTTGGCAAAAAATAACACACTAATAATGCCACAGCCACCGTATTCCCCAGATCTGACTCCCTGTGACTTTTTCTTGTTCCCCGAAACTGAAGATCCCCATAAAAGGACGACGCTACGCTACGATTGAGGAGATAAGAAAAACTGATTTTTTGAAGTGCTTCGACGATTGGAAAAAACGTTGGCACAAGTGTATAATATCTGGTGGGGATTACTTTGAAGGGGACAAAATAGATATTCATGAATAAATAAATAATTTCTGAAAAAAAAACACTAAATTCGTGATACTTTTTAAAAAGACCTCTTGAGACATCCAAATCAATCCATTTCCTACTCGGTATTTTTAGAACTTTTACATTAACAATTTACAATATTTTATTGTAATGTTAAAAAATAAATTTGTCATTTTTTCCTCCATTAAATTTTCCAAATATCTTTTCTTAAAAATAAAAAAAAACAATAAATGGGCAAAAATAGCGCTATTCAAATTTTTTTGTTTTATTTTTAATTTTTATAATAAATAAAAATTTATACAAAAGGAAAAAAAAAATTAAAAACTATAATGTTTATTGTGTGTGTGTGTGTGTGTGTGTGTTTTGTTTGTATGAATTTATCTATTGTACTAAGCCATATATGGATCTTCTTTTTAACAAATTGTTATTTTGTATTATTATTATTATTATTTTTTGTTATAATAATTTCTCATTTTCACATTATCATCACAATAATATTCTACTTATGTAAAAATTAATTATTAAAACGTATTTTATATTTTTATATACTAAATTACCACTAACATTATATAATATATGTTCATAAATTTAATGTATGGATATATTCAGTATGCCTACAAATATAAATATATATTTATTTATTTATATATATATGTATATGTTCCAAGAAAAAAATTGAACAAAAATTATATTAATTATTGTTATTATAATAAAATTAATAAATGTATTCTTTGCTTAAATACACGTTGTATTCGACTAATCAAAATGAATTTAAAAGAAAAAAAAAACAATTCCCGGTAAAAATTTAATTTTTTTTTAAAGAAAAAATAGATTTTCAATTAAATTTATTCAATAATATTTCTATGTATAAATTCTACCGCATATACTTATACCGTGTGTTTGTATTTACAGCATAAATATATAATAGCCAAAAAAAAAAATTTCGTTTTGTATACAAAAAAAAATATTTTTTTCTACCATAAAAAAAATTATATTTTTAATAAATTCACTTTTTTAATAATCTTATATAATTCTATAATTTTACTTTTATATTTAAAAAAAAAAAAAACTAACTTACTTAGTTTAGAAAAATCATATTTACGAAAAGGTTTTTTCACCTTTTTCATTTTTAAACATATTTTTTAAACATCAACTCCTCCACTTCTTGTTCGATTTATATTCATTGATAAATATTAAAAATAATTTTTTTTTTTCGTTTTTAATTTTTTTTTTTTTTTAAGGATTTAGTTATTATTATTATTATTAATTACTATTTAATTTAATCCAAAACTTCTCGATAAGGTACTTCAGACGTTACAGAAAATGACTCAAAATAATGATTTAAAAATTCGAATGTTGGCCGTTTTTCTGGTACTGCATCCCAGCATTGTAATACTAATTGATAAATATTATCGGGGAAATAATGATTGGTCGGCTTTGGCATACGATAGCCATGACCAACTTGTTCGATAACTTCACGACCATGCATTCCCGGATATGGTACTTGGCCATATGTTAACAATTCCATAAGGAAAATTCCATATGACCAAACGTCTGATTTTATTGAGAATTTACCATAGATAATTGCTTCTGGTGCTGTCCATTTTACTGGAAAACGTGATCCCTGCTTTGGACAATATTCATTATCGGCTATCACACGTGCTAAACCAAAATCACAAATTTTCGCAACATTATTTTCACCGACGAGTACATTTCTAGCCGCTAAATCTCTGTGTATTAATTGTTTCGATTCCAAATATTCCATACCGGAGGCAACTTGTGTAGCTATGTACGTTAAATCTTCGAATTGTAAAAATCGTCCATCACCTTCACGTAGGAAATCTAGTAAACTACCTTTGGACATATACTCTTGGACGATGTAAATTGGTTCTTCCTACAACAAAAAAATAAATCACGGGCATTAATTATTTAAATAGATTTTTTTAAAAAAATATTTCATATTTTTATACCTGAGAACAAACAGCATAGAGCGCAACTAATCTATTGTGACGGAATTTTTTCATTATAGCTGCTTCCTGAAGGAAGGCTTGTGTCGACATTGATCCTTCTCGTAACGTTTTAACAGCTACATCAATATTATTACGCCATTTGCCATAATACACTTCACCAAAATTACCATGACCCAATTTTCGTATAAGTTGTATTTCCGATCGTGGAATTTCATATTTATCCCTGAGTTCTGGGCCAAGATCCCACATTTGTGGTTGTGGCTTTGGACATGGCCGTGATAATATATGACATAAGCCGAGAGCATTTTCTATTGGTACGAAAATATAAGAGTGATTAAAATTTATTTGTTAAAATTCCACAATAAACTTACTGCTATAAGCCAAAACTAATGCCTGCAATGATGGGAAGGTTTGATTTGTGGCAATATAATAGCCGCCATTGTCCAACGGTTTAATACGATAGTGTTTGACATGATATCCTCGACCATCTTCCCAGTCTTTAACCGATAAGGAAAATCCATTTGGATTGTGCTCGGATGGTCTTACTAAAAACGTTCCACGTGGATTTTCTTCGGCCAAAAGTAATTTATCAGCCTCTTTTCTAAGCACATTTTCAAAAAACCAACTGAAAATATAATAAAAGAAAATTTACCACCTTGAAAAAGAAATTCCGTTGCTTGATTTCGAATTCAATCATTTGAAATGATTTTGTCGATATTTCAAAGAAAATTTGAATTTATGAACCACAACTTACTCTTCACTATTCACACTACGTTCCTCAGCGACAAAATTCAAAGGAATCAGACCCTCTTGCCGGGTTTTTAAATTTACTACCCGCCACCAATCCGATTCGGTGTCATCGACCACCTCCATCCGGTCGCCTTTCATAAAGCTGAGGTCTGATTCATCACGGGATTTGTAGTCGTATAGCGCCACAACTATTCGGCGATTCGAAACTCCACCTTGTGCACCTGAAAATTCACAATATCACAATTGAAACTTTCCAACAAAATTGTATGTATCGATTCTTCCTAAGCACACGTATAATCTGAAAATATTTGTTAGTGCCGATTTTGATTGGTGTATTGCGATTTTTATTTTTACTTATTTGGGGGGCGTACGAAAATGCTATCTAATTTGTGACAAAACAGTGGCATGGTCCAAAACCAGGAAATCGTTTTGAGATTCGATAAATTAACCCCTCTCTTCCCTCCTACCCTCCTCTATTTTTTGTATAGTTTTTTTGCAAACAACAAAAAATATGATTTATTTTCAAATGAAAATAAGAATTTTTTTCTATGAATTTTTATTTATGAAATTCGAAATATAGTAAATGAAAAGTTCCATTTTACCTTTATCGATATACATTTTTATTAACTTTTTTTTAATAATTTATCCATGCTCAAAATGTATTTCCACTTTATTGTGGGGAAGGAGGAGGGGGGGGGGTTGGTTAGTGAATTGAAACTAAAACAGTATTCTAAGAATTTGTAGCAATTTATGAAAATAATTGCACTTAGTTGAAATGTTTATTTATTTTTTCGAATAGTTCGTTCGTATTGAATTTACAATAGTTCAATCAAGGACACGTTCATATACGCATTAGGATTATTCTATTTTTATTTATTTTTAAAAATGACAATATTTTTCTTTCGGAAACACATTTTTTTTTAGTTTTCATTTAGGGAAAAAATTCCTATAAAAAAATCATTGAAATAAAGTATATGTATGATCTATTGTGTAAGAGTTTTAAGGACAAGAAAAAGGTTTTTCCTTTTATAATTTACAGCCAATTTATTCAAAGAATTATTTATTAACTTGCAAATAAAAGTTCTATAGGGAAAGGTAAACATACAAAAATCCGCTGTAGGTGGTAATAAAAAATGTCCTTAAAGTCGTGAAGGTAGATAGATGTAATAGGTAAAAATCCAAATACAATAGAATTTCTATATTATAAAAAAATAATTTTTTATTGCTTTTAAGTCCACCCTTTTTAGATAGTTTTTTCTTTATTGGTTGGTGAAAATCATTTTTAAGGGACGAAACCGTTTTAAATTTTTAGAAAAATAAATTTTGTTTGCTCATTTCTCAAACAAAAAATTTTTTCAGCATATTTAGAAAATAACAATTAAATAATAGTTTTTTTTTTGGAATTGCATAAAATAAATAAAATTATGCATTTGATAGAATTTAATAAGGATGCGGTTGTTTGGATTAAAAAACCATTTAAGGATATAAGTTCAAAAAATTAACATTTCTTCCTTTAGTATTTGATATTAAAAATAAAACGGAAAAATAACAACGTTAAAGATGTCCTCATTCGGAAAGTAGAAGTATTTGTTTTTCGATAGCGGTCAAGCATATTTGTCATCAAATACAGTATTTGTTTTGACATTTTCTTTAGTGATGAGGCTCTGGTAGATACGTAACAAAAGGGAAATGCCGTATATGGAGCTCTAAAACCCACAAAATAATTATTTAAAAACAAGTTTTCTAACGAAATTGGTAATTTTCCCATAGTTAACATTTTTTTAAGTGATGAGGCTCTGCTAGATACGTCACATAAGGAAACTGCCGTGTATGAGGCTCTGAAAATCCACAATAGAATTATTTGCAAAAAGCTATCTACGAAAGTTGTGATTTTGCCTAGTTAACATTTTCTTCAATAATGAGGCTCTGATAGATGCGTCACATAAAAAAACTGCCGTATATGGGGCTCTAAAACCCACAATAGAATTATTTGAAAAAAAGCTTTCTACGAAAGTGGTGATTTTGCCATAGTTAATATTTTCTTCAGTAATGGGGTTCTGATAGATGCGTCACATAAGGAAACTACCGCATATGGGGCTCTAAAACCCTCAAAATAATTATTTAAAAACAAGTTTTCTAACGAAATTGGTAATTTTCCCATAGTTAACATTTTTTTAAGTGATGAGGCTCTGCTAGATACGTCACATAAGGAAACTGCCGTGTATGAGGCTCTGAAAATCCACAATAGAATTGTTTACAAAAAACTATCTACGAAAGTTGTGATTTTGCCACAGTTAATATTTTCTTCAGTGATGAGGCTCTGATAGATGACTCACATAAAGAAACTGCCGTATATGAGGCTCTGAAAACCCACAATAGAATTATTTGAAAAAAAAGCTTTCTACGAAAGTGGTGATTTTGCCATAGTTAATATTTTCTTCAGTAATGAGGCTCTGATAGATGCGTCACATAAGAAAACTGCCGTATATGGGGCTCTAAAACCCACAATAGAATTATTGGAAAAAAGTCTTCTTACAAAAGTGGTGATTTTGCCATAGTTAACATTTTCTTCAGTGATGAGGCTCCGGCAGATACGTCACATAAGGACAAAAAACCCTCAATAGAATTATTTAAAAAAAAGTTTTTTAACGAAATTGGTGATTTTGCCATAGTTAACATTTTCTTCAATGATGAGGCTCCGGCAGATACGTCACATAAGAAAACTGGCGTATATGCGGCTGTGAAAATCCACAAATGCCTCTGCAAAATCCATTTTATTCGTGAAAAGTGAGTGTCGGTTGTGCATTTTGGTCTCACGATGACCTTTGATCGTATTTTTTTGAAAATAAAGAAAGAGAAACAGTTGGGCCCATTGACCTGAACTTCGACATTTTAATATAACGAAGACGGCGCCACCTGCCACACAACATGGCGACAAAATCGTATTGATTTAACGTCATTAGACTTTTTAATTTGTAGGACGGACTACGTCAAAACTTGTCTTTACACAGACAATCCTCAAACTTTAAAGCATTTAAAAACGTCAAACAGTCGCTGAATTACAGCTCGAAATGTGCGCAAAAATCATTAGAAATAACCTCAAATAGATCAAGTCCTACAGAAGTCTCATGCGCGACACTTAAATACTCGTAATTTTATAATTCATGAATAATGGCAAAATGCAAATAATATTTAAAAAAAATATATTTTAGCAAAATCAGAATTTTCAAAGTGTTTTATTAAATTTTACTTTCTGAAATACAAATTGGATTAGTTTTATTTGCTTAAATAAATATTCTAAAAACGGGAAAATGGTAAATTGAAACAAAAAAAAAATATACTTTTTATAATGACTTAATTTATTTGAATATTTGAGAAAATGATTTTGCAAACACTATTGTAGAGGATAGATAGTCTATTTGTTAAAGTTATCAACAGCAGATAAATTGTTCTATTTAATTTCGGTTTAACCTATGAGGGTGTATCACTGGAAATAATAATAAATAAAAACTATTTTATAAAAGCAATGATATTAAATGGAATGAATTATTCACATACGTTCAATTGGAAATTAACTAAATAAATTTGATGGTAACTCGAATTCCATTGACGCAATTGCGGATGGATGATAACATTTTTTCTACTTACATTGCGTTGTCCGTGGCCGGATGATATCGACGCCCCCTTTATTAGATATTTTCAATTGTCCCCTATTCGGATCTGGTGTATATCGGGAGTCTAGGGATCCGCCATTATTATGCTTTTGGCCACTATTCATAGAGACCTGACCAAAATTGTACTCGTTCTTTTTGTGACCAGCCGGATAAGCCAAAGGCAACTCCTGATCTTGACGTTTACTACAGCATTTGTTGCCCATGATTATTATTTATTGATTCTGATTTGATTGTGTTTTATTATAAAATGTTTGTAATTTTTAGTTTTTTTTAGGTGTTAAAATTTATTTTAGTTTTTTTTTTCAAAAAAATTGATTTTTTATTATTATTTTTATTAGATTATTATTATAAATCATAGTATATTTATGTCTTAAAAATTGGGAATATAGAAGTAAAAAGTTACTCTTTGTCTTTTCTTAATAAGTTTATGATTTTTCGATTTTTACTTTTTTTTTATATACATTTATTAATAATTAATAATAATACTTAGATAGATTATAATCATAATAATAATAATAGCTATTTGGCATTAAAAGATTGAATTAGAGATCTTTGAATTTGAGTTAAGAGTATCAGTCGTTTTAAGTAGCTTAATTGAAAAGTAAAATTGTAAATATATATTTATGTATATATATCTATAGAAGAATACGATAAGATTTAATCACAAAATAGGCAAGTGATATAAAAATACTTTAAGGATAAACTGATTATATTATTTAAATTGATAAAAAAATCATTAGTCTTTTTTATTATTATTCATTATTTTTGGAAACACACTCATTAATATAGTTTCATGTTCGTATGACATATTTTTCTCACTAAAAATTCACTTAATTTTTATTTATTAAAAAAATATTTTTATTATATTACAGGTATTTGCAATTATGTCACTTTCTTTTCTAATTATAAATTGTTTTTTTTTTGGGGTGGAAGGAGTAGGTAACAGAAAATTAAAAACAATTTTTTTTTTAAATATTCTTAATTCAAATAAGGAGTGGTAATAAAAAAATAAAACTTTTTTTTTTTTTTATTAATTAAAAAACTCAATTATTAATTATTAACTCATTGATGAAAATAATAGTAAAAAATCAAAATAGGATTTTAACCAAAAATTAAACATTAATAATAAAATGAGTTGTTTTTTTTGTTGTTGGAAGATTTAATTAAAGGAACAAACAACTATGTTAATAAGGATATCAAGGAGAGGTCCTGTTTTTTTTTTGTTGATTTATTATTATTTGTTTTTTTTTAGGCTTTTTAAATTTTAACATAAATTATTTCTTATAATTTTATACTAAAAAGGAATGATCCACTTTTTTTAAAAAATATTTATGATTTTTCTGAATAGTTTTTATTTTTAAAATATTTTTATTTATTTTATTTTTTAACTTCAAATTTATTTTTTATTTAATTTTATTCACAGATATTATAGCGTTAGATAAAAAAATAATTAAATTATTTTAAATTAAAAGAAGTGCGCAAATTGGAGGTAGATGATTTCTGTAATAAAACAAAAAAGACTTTATTTTAAAAAAAATGTTCTTTTACTTAAAATTATAATTTTAAAAATTGTTTTATTTTTTTTTATTTATGTGTTAAAAATTTAAATGAAATTGTTTAAGAAAATTTTAAAAATACAATTTTTTTTGTATATTTGTTAAAATTTAATAACAAATTGAAAATTGTCTTACTTTTTTAAACAAATTACAAAATTTAAACTCCAAAGTTGTTCAGAAAATCTAAGAAATTTTTTGTTTTATTTGCTTTCTGTTAAGATTTACACAACGAATATTATATACGTAATAGAATATAGAATGGGTAAAAATCCTTATTGCCAAATAGCCTTTTAAAAATTGGCAATTCACGAGCTAATCGTCCGTCTATTTTGAATATTGGAATTAGAACGGAAGTTCTAATATATTCAATTTCCAAATTGAATTTTGATTCTTTACTACTTTTAAGAGTGGACTCAATGGTTTATCCCTAAAATATATACTAGCACAGACTAAACAAATTTTTTATATACTAGCAAATACTAAACAACAATTCTGCAAGAACGCATTCTCATTGAGTAAAAAATTGAATTAATCCAGGGTCTATTTGTCCAATATATAAAAAGGACAATAAATTTTTCAATTTTCCCAAATTTTTAATTTTTCAAAATTTTTCAATTTTTTTATTATTCCATTTTTTCATTCTTCCATTTTTCCATTTTTTCATTTTTCCATTTCAATTTTCCCAATTTTCTTAATTTTCCCAATTTCCCCAATCTTCCCAATTTTAAATTTTTCCCAATTATTTCCAATTTTCCCAATTTTTATATTATTAAATTTTCCCATTTTTCCAATTTTTCAAATTTTTTTCAATTCCCCAATTTTATTTTTTTTCTAATTTTCACATTTTCTCAATTTTTCCATTTTCTCAATTTCAAAAATTTTTAATTTCCCAATTTTCCTATTTTGCGAATTTTTTTCTAATTTTTACATTTTTACAACTTTTCAAATTTATTAATTTTTCCAATTTGTTCAATTTTCCCAAATTTTCTAATTTTTTCAAATTTTTCTATTTTCCTATTTTTCCATTTTTACCATTTTCCCAGTTTTTCTATTTTTCCATTTTCTCGACTTCCTAAATATTTACAATTTTCCCAATTTTAAAATTTTTCCAATTTTCCTATTTTTTTCAATTTTTGAATTTCTTTTATTTTTTCCAATTTTCTTAATTTTCCCAATTTCCCCAATCTTCCCAATTTTAAAATTTTCCCAGCTATTTCTTTTTTTCCCAATTTTTATATTATTAAATTTTCCCGTTTTTCCAATTTTTCCAATTTTTTCCAATTTCCCAATTTTTACGATTTTTTTTCTAATTTTTACATTTTTACAACTTTTCAAATTTTTCCATTTTTCTCAATTTTTCAAAATTTTCAATTTATCAATTTTTTCAATTTGTTCAATTTTCCCAAATTTTCTAATTTTTTTAAATATTTCTATTATTTTTTTCCATTCTTCCATTTTCCCAATTTCCCATTTTTTCATTTTTCCACTTTTCCATTTTCCATTTACCGTTTTCCATTTTTTAATTTTTTTTATTCTTCCATTCATCCATTCTTCAATTTTTGCCCTTTTCCATTTTTTCTTTTTCTCAATTTTCCAAAATTTAAATTTTTTCCAATAATTTCCAATTTGCTCAATTTCAAAATTTTCCCAATTTCCCAAGTTTTCCATTTTTTACAATTTTTCCAATTTGTCTATTTTTCCCAATTTTTCAAAATTTCCCAATTTTTTCATTTTTTCCAATTTTCTAAATTTTCAATTTATCAATTTTTTTTAATTTTTCCAATTTTTCCAAATTTTCTAATTTTTTCAAATTTTTCTATTATTTTTCTTTCATTCTTCCATTTTTCCATTTTTTCATTTTTGAATTTTTCTTATATCCTTTTTTTCCATTTTCCCATTTTCCCAATTTTTCTATTTTTCCATTTTCGCAATTTTCCCGACTTCCTAAATATTTCCAATTTTCTCAATTTTAAAATTTTTCCAATTTTCCTATTTTTTTCAATTTTTTAATTTCTTTTATTTTTTCCAATTTTCCAAATTTTCCCAATTTACCCAATTATTTTTTTTCGAATTTTCACAATTTTTCCCAATTTTTCTAATTGTTCCACTTGTCGCAATTTTCTCAAGAAAATGCGTTTATTTCTATGTATATAAGGTCACTGAGACAAGAACCAGAAGCAAGTTTGATGATAAACAATAACTTCAAGTAAGTAGTCAGATTTCCGAAACATTGAAATTGTCTCCTGACAAGTGTACTATTCACAATCAAGCAAAATCCGTATCTGTGTTTTTCCTAAATCGAAAATATTCTCATATACAACCAAGAGAGAGGGTGGCTCCTACAAAATAATTTTCATTTTCTTTATAAACGTTCAGTTCAAGTGTATCCAAATCCAAATCTTTTTGTTTTGGTTTGATTTTATATTTTGTAAGCATATATGGGTTCTTCCTCCACATTTTCCTAGTCAGCTAAAATTTTTTTAAATATACAATGAGCGTATCTAGATAAATACCTACCCGTTTATTTACTCTTGACAAAATAAGACGAAACTTGGCGTCATTATAATAAGCACAATAACAGAAAGAAGATAAATTTGACAACCAAGATGGAGACATGATTGTACTTTTATACTAGAAGCTATTTAGGGTAAATATTTTGTACTTAAGCCCCCTCATCGTGGAATTTGCACAGATTTTTTTTCTTTTCTTCTCCTCGAAAAAGGATCATTTCAGATTTGTAATTTTCATTTACATGTAATTTTCCTGTGGTTGTTCCATTGTCAACTTTATCTTCAATTATACTTAAATGAAAATTTACTTTTTCAATTTACCAGGAATTACATTTGATTTTTTTTCTTTCTTCGTCAAGTAATAAGAATAATACACAAAGCATAATTGAAGGAACGAATGGAATTTGACCGTTTGAACACGGAAGTTCTCCTCATCAGCTGGCTCCACTAAGCTGATTTCAAGAATAACAGACGACTGATTTGTTTACATTTATTCACGAAATTATATTTCCAATACACAGCGTTATATTATTCTACATTTTGTTAAGTACAGCCGACATATTGTATAATTTAAATTAAGAATTCTATTATCGATTTGCAGTTTACCATGGTTTATGAGAGTAATAAAATTTAATTAAAAGCTTTGCAGTTTAAAGATTCGTATTAAAATAGAAATTATTGTAGAATGACCAAGTTTATTTTTACAATTCACAAGTAAGCATATTAACTATTCTAAATGAAAAAACTTTTCCTTGGAATGTAATAAATAATATAATAAAATGAAAGAATTATAAACAAATACTTATCGTCGTTTATTAAAAATTCTAACCTGGAATTTATATATTTTAAAATTTTACCAAAAATTATTTTTTGTGCTATTAAATATTGGGTTCTATCCTTTTAAGAATGTTGTCGCTATTGGTACTAGATTTGTGTTCGATGAAAGAGTTGTCGTCTTGTTTTGAGGGTGTACGTGTAAGCTTTCAAACACAATAGCTGATGTTTGTTCGCAGCATTAAGAAAATTTTTTTATTTTGGGGTTGAAAGAGTCAAATTATTTTCCGATAAGGGATTATTTACGGGAAGTTCTAGTCCATGACTATATTCTTGATATTATTGAGAAACGTATTGCGGAAAAATATCGTTTGCAGTTTAACTTTATAACGTCATCATGTGAGTGTAGAGATTTTCAGTAAACTTTTTGGCAGTTTGTTCATTTCAACAGGCAAGCAGGCGATAGCCAAACATGGTCGAAACTTGACCGAACGTTCTTGATCGTAGCCCGAAAATAGTACGGTTTGAATGGTGTTGTTTTTAAAAGCAACGGCTATTATCCCGTCATCGTAGCGAAGTCTTTTCAACATCTGAAACGGTGGAGGCATGGGCCACACTCCAACCTGCCAGTTGAGTCGTTTTCTTACTGCATCATATTTTTCGAAAATTCCTACCCTCTCGATGGCCACTGAATAATTCTTCTTCACGATTGTAAGCAGACCAATTCGATTTGGTCATCGGCTTATAGAAAATAAGAGAACATCGCGAAGTTCAATCACAGTTATTGACTGATAAAACGGAAATTAACACTATGGTGACTATGTCGTTAGGAAGTCGTGTGAGTGTAAATTGTCAAAAGAGCGAACATCGATTTATCAGAAGTGGAAATTTCGATTCAATTATACTTTCCAGTAACAAACGAAAACTGAACCATTAGAGGTAGAATTTTTGATTTAAAATAATTTCGAAAGTAAAACTGATATTGGGACAAATTTTTTTTGGGACTCTCTTAGTCAGAAAAGTAATAACAAAATTATCATAAGTAGAATTTTTGATTTAAAATAATTTTGAATGTAAAACTGATATTGGGACAAATTTTTTTTGGGACTCTCTTAGTCAGAAAAGTAACAACAAATTTATCAGAAGTAGAATTTTTGATTTAAAATAATTTCGAAAGTAAAACTGCTATTGGAACAAATTTTTTTTGGGACTCTCTTAGTCAGAAAAGTAATAACAAAATTATCATAAGAAGAATTTTTGATTTAAAATAATTTTGCAAGTAAAACTGATATTGGGGCAAATTTTTTTTGGGACTCTCTTAAGTCAGAAAAGTTACAACGGAATTATCAGAAGTAGAATTTTCGCTTTCAAATAATTTTGCAAGTAAAACTGATATTGGGACAAATTTTGTTTGGGACTCTTTTAGCCAGAAAAGTAACAACAAAATTATCAGAAGAAGAATTTTCCCTTTCAAATAATTTTGCAAGTAAAACTGATATTGGGACAAATTTTTTTAAGACTCACTCAGAAAAGTAACAACAACATTTTTGATTTAAAAAAATTTTGAAAGTAATACCGCTTTTGGGAGAATTTTTTTTTGGGAATTTTTTGACCAAAAGAGCGAAACTTATTTGGGACAATTTTTCTATTGGGAAAATAGACACCGAAAAGCGAATTATCAGAAGGAGACATTTTTGTTTAAAAATAATTTAGCAAGAAAACTGTCGTTTAGGACAAATTTTTCTAATATAAAATCCGCAATAAAACTTGTTTTCGGAAAATTTTTTAGGGACTTTTTTAATTAGCAGACTAATAATCAAACTATTATAAGTAAACGTTTTGATTAACAAAAAAAAAATCTCCAGTTCAACTATTTTTGGGACAAATTTTTTGGAACTTTCTTAGTTAGAAAAGTACCTAACCGAATAAACGGAAATAGAATTTCGGATTCTAAATAAATTCCCAGCAAAAATACGTTTGGGACAAATTTTTTGGAACTTTCTTAGTCAGAAGAGAAAAAAAAATCAAACCATAAATTTTTTTTTAAATTTACGGTCATCATGCTCAGCACGTCATTTTGTATTGTTTTTCAATCTTCGGGACAAAAAAAGTCAGACGAATTAAGATCAAATGAATAGAGCTATGGGCTGAGGTACCATAGGAATCCCTTTTCCCTACAAGAATTCATTGATGGAGTAGGCCATAGCAGAACAACCAAGTGTCTGGAATGTCCCTAACGCAAAGAACCTTCTTTGAGCCTTTCAAGAACTTTTTTAAATTCTTTATGCCACCGAAAAACTTGTGCTAGATCGCTCTCAGTGTTGCCGGTTTCATTTCTTTTATTAGCTATTTAATATCAGAATCTCTTAATTTACTTTAATTGATACTCTAGAAGTATTTAACTGAAAGGATTCTTTGATATAAAAAAAAAACCAAGAGAAAAAAAAGCATTTTCAGAACCATTTTCTATATTTTATGAATGAATAATTCCTTTTCGAATCTAAAGATAACCAAATAAATTCACTAATAAAACAATTATGAAATTCAAATAAAAAAAACTGCGCATGTACGAACTTTTAATGATTATGAAACTTCTTTTTCGAGTCCTTTTTTGTAAGCAGCCAAAAAGTTCACTCTTCTATTAAAAGTTTACATTTCCTATTGCTGGTTATCACGCCCATACAATTTCAATAACATTCATGGAATAGCTAAACGGGCTTTTGTTATTTTTATGATTTCTTGGTAATTTTTCTCAATATTACCACAATATAAAAGAATTATTTTCAACAACTTTATTGAAGTACTTTTTCTGGTGAAGAATTTATGAAGCTGACTTTTAGGCAAAATTAACTGGCAAATTCCACAGCTAACAAACATCTCACTTGGAGGTATACAATAACTGCTACGATTGTTAGTTAATTGAATAAGTTCATAAAATTCTATATTTCAGATAGCATCCACCAAAAACATACGAAATTATATTATTGACTTGCAGTTAGGGTATAAACGGACAAAGTAATTTTGGCAATAATAAGCCGTGGGCATATTGTGATTATGTACGCACATTAATAGCTTAAATTAGTCTCTTTAACTATTCGAATTGGAATAAAATTGAATGGGAAATTTGGAAAATATAGAACAAACCGTAGCCACATACTACAATATTTCCTATTTAATATCATGAATTTTTCATTAACGCAAACACGCAGCATACTCTAACACCTGACACAAATTTTCCTCTTCACTATTACTACCTCGTAGACTGAAATGACACATTCAGTATCGTGAATTGTTGAAATTTCTGGGCAAACTCAAATACGAACGTTATATTACCTAGAATATTTGCACGAATACGAGTTCATATGATAAAATCATGCAACCAACATCCGGTAAGTAAGCTTTCGTGTAAAATTTATCTTCGCTCAAAGTTAAATAATAATAATATACCATAAACATAATTTCGCTCTCTCTCAATATTCATCATGCAATATACCATTTAATCAAAAATATTTTATTTATTTACATTGATGTTAAGTGGATAAAAATCTGAATCAATCGAATTGTTAAAGCTTATTTCTGTATTCTTTTTAATTTCACTATGAACTTATTCTATATAATTTTGAAGAAAAAAAAATATTTTTGTATCTACGTATATGTGTATGGGCTATAAAATGGTTTTATTTTCAAATCTATCTAAGTTTTGGAAATTATTAAAAAAAAGTCTTTTCGAGTTTTATAAAAACAGAAATAATTGATTTGGGATAAGGGTTTATAAAACACACCATATACACATATGTGTAGTTTAAAATTAAAATTTCGATATTTGATTACACTGCTGGACCGTTTTTTCCAATTTTTTAAATTTACCCAATTTTAAATTTTTTCCAATTTTCCCAACTTTCTAATTTTTCTAATTTTCAATTTTTTTCACAAATTTTGCCATTTATTCCAATTTGTCCATTTTTCTCTTTTTTTAATTTTCCCAGTTTTTCCTATTTCCCCCAACTTTCCATTTTTTTCCAATTTTCCCATTTTTCCAATTTTTTTCTCCAATTTTTCCAGTTTTTTTTAATTTTCCCATTATTCTAATTTCCCCAACTTTCCAATTTTTCTAATTTTCCTATTTTTTTTTTCCAATTTTCCAATTTTTTGAACTTTCCCAATTTGTCAAAGTTTCCAAATTTTCCAATTTTCCCAATTTTTTATTTTTCCCACTTTTCCCAATTTTCCGAATTTTTCTATTCTTCCAAATTTTCTAACTTTTAACAATTTTTCAATTTTTCCAACGTCAAAATTTTAAATTTTTTCTAATTTTCCCATTTTTTTTTATTCTCTCAATTTTTTGAATTTTTCCAATTTACCCAATTTTCGCTTTTTTTCCTATTTGTTCAATTTTCCCAACTTACTAATTTTGCCAATTTTGTCATTTTTCCAAATTTTCCAATTTTCCCATTTTTTTCCAATTTTCCAATTTTATAAAATTTCCAATTTTTTCAAATTTTCCCATTTTTTCAATTTTTTTCTCCAATTTTCCAATTTGTCCATTTTTCTTATTTTTTTTAATTTTCCCATTTTTTCCAATTTTCCCAACTTTCCAATTTTTTTAATTTTCCCATTTTTTTCCAATTTTCTTATTTTTTCAAGTTTCCAATTTTTTTCAATTTTCCCATTTTTTCAATTTTTTTCTCCAATTTTCCCATTTTTTCCAATTTGTCCATTTTTCCAATTTTTTCAATTTTTTTCTCCAATTCTACCCAGTTTTTTTAATTTTCCCATTTTTTCCAATTTCCCCAACTTTCCAATTTTTCTAATTTTCCCATTTTTTTCCAATTTTCTAATTTTTTAAAATTTCCAATTTTTTCCAATTTTACCATTTTTTCAATTTTTTTTTCCATATTTTCCATTTTTTCCAATTTGTCCATTTTTTTTTAATTTTCCCATTATTCTAATTTCCCCAACTTCCCAATTTTTCTAATTTTCCTATTTTTTTTCCAATTTTCCAATTTTTTGAACTTTCCCACTTTTCCCAATTTTCCGAATTTTTCTATTCTTCCAAATTTTCTAACTTTTAACAATTTTTCAATTTTTTGTACGTCAAAATTTTAAATTATTTCCAATTTTCCCATTTTTTTTAATTCTTCCAATTTTTTGAATTTTTCCAATTTACAAAATTTTAAATTTTTCTGTTTTTCCAAATTTTCCAATTTTAATATTTTGCCAATTTTTTCCAATTTTATTCTTCAATTTTCGCCTTTTTTCCTATTTGTTCAATTTTCCCAACTTACTAATTTTGCCAATTTTATCATTTTTCCCAATTTTCCGAATTTTTCTATTCTTCCAAATTTTCTAACTTTTAACAATTTTTCAATTTTTCCAACGTCAAAATTTTAAATTTTTTCTAATTTTCCCATTTTTTTTTATTCTCTCAATTTTTTGAATTTTTCCAATTTACCCAATTTTCGCTTTTTTTCCTATTTGTTCAATTTTCCCAACTTACTAATTTTGCCAATTTTGTCATTTTTCCAAATTTTCCAATTTTCCCATTTTTTTCCAATTTTCCAATTTTATAAAATTTCCAATTTTTTCAAATTTTCCCATTTTTTCAATTTTTTTCTCCAATTTTCCAATTTGTCCATTTTTCTTATTTTTTTTAATTTTCCCATTTTTTCCAATTTTCCCAACTTTCCAATTTTTTTAATTTTCCCATTTTTTTCCAATTTTCTTATTTTTTCAAGTTTCCAATTTTTTTCAATTTTCCCATTTTTTCAATTTTTTTCTCCAATTTTCCCATTTTTTCCAATTTGTCCATTTTTCCAATTTTTTCAATTTTTTTCTCCAATTCTACCCAGTTTTTTTAATTTTCCCATTTTTTCCAATTTCCCCAACTTTCCAATTTTTCTAATTTTCCCATTTTTTTCCAATTTTCTAATTTTTTAAAATTTCCAATTTTTTCCAATTTTACCATTTTTTCAATTTTTTTCTCCATATTTTCCATTTTTTCCAATTTGTCCATTTTTTTTTAATTTTCCCATTATTCTAATTTCCCCAACTTCCCAATTTTTCTAATTTTCCTATTTTTTTTCCAATTTTCCAATTTTTTGAACTTTCCCACTTTTCCCAATTTTCCGAATTTTTCTATTCTTCCAAATTTTCTAACTTTTAACAATTTTTCAATTTTTTGTACGTCAAAATTTTAAATTATTTCCAATTTTCCCATTTTTTTTAATTCTCCCAATTTTTTGTATTTTTCCAATTTACCCAATTTTAAATTTTTCTGTTTTTCCAAATTTTCCAATTTTTATATTTTGCCAATTTTTTCCAATTTTATTCTTCAATTTTCGCCTTTTTTCCTATTTGTTCAATTTTCTCAACTTACTAATTTTGCCAATTTTGTCATTTTTCCCAATTTTCCAACTTTTCTAAATTTTCCAAATTTTCCATATTTTCCAAATTTTCCAAATTTTTGCAATTTTTCCAATTTTTTCAATTTTTTCAATTTTTTTCTCCACATTTCTCATTTTGTAGAATTGAAATTTTTTCAATTTTTTTCTCAAATTTTCCCATTTTTTCCAATTTGTCAAAATTTTAAATTATTTCCAATTTTCCCATTTTTTTTAATTCTCCCAATTTTTTGAATTTTTCCAATTTACAAAATTTTAAATTTTTCTGTTTTTCCAAATTTTCCAATTTTAATATTTTGCCAATTTTTTCCAATTTTATTCTTCAATTTTCGCTTTTTTTCCTATTTGTTCAATTTTCCCAACTTACTAATTTTGCCAATTTTGTCATTTTTCCCAATTTTCCAATTTTTCTAAATTTTCCAAATTTTCCATATTTTCCAAATTTTCCAATTTTTCTAATTTTTCCAATTTTTTCAATTTTTTCAATTTTTTCAATTTTTTTCTCCACATTTCTCATTTTGTAGAATTGAAATTTTTTCAATTTTTTTCTCAAATTTTCCCATTTTTTCCAATTTGTCCATTTTTTCAATTTTCAAATTTTTTTAAATTTTTCCATTTTTTCAATTTTCCCAACTTACCAACTTTTCCATTTATTCCGATTTTTCTAATTTTCCCAATTTTTTCCCAATTTTCTCAACTTTCCAAATTTTCCAATTTTCCTAATTTTGTCATTTTTCCTAATTTTCCAATTTTTCTAATTTTTCCAAATTTTCCAATTTTTCCAATTTTTTTCTCGAATTTTCCCATTTTTTCCAATTTGTCCATTTTTCCAATATTTTCCAATTTTCCCATTTTTTTCAACTTTTCAATTTTTTCGTTTATTTAAATTTTTTTTATTTTTTTTTATTTTTTCAATTTACACAGTTTCTCCAATTTTGATATTTGATTACACTGACGGGGCAGTACTGTTTCGTATGGAATATAACAGGATATAAATGGTCGCCATGGTACTTTTTGCAGGACTTAACCCGGTTGAAGTAATTTTTTAATGACTTTTTCACATATTTCGGGCTGTTATTCGGCCAATACTTGACGAATATAAGTTTTTAAGCTAGACAGGTATTGATTTTTAAAGCAAGTGGCTTTTTGCCATAGTCATTTGAACCACATATCGCTCTGGGCGAGAACTGAGCCTCATCATTGAAGAAATTCAATTTTGAACCCAATCGGCGTATCATCTGACACAGTCTTTCCATAAAAATGGCAGACTTTAAACTGAACAACTACCCTTATTGGATATTTATATATGTTTATGACATCTGCCAAATCACAGGACTATATACTTTCCGAACCACGAAATGACTAAACCGGTCATATCAAAAAGATTCTTTCAGAAAACGTGCTATGAAATTCTTATCTTAATTCGTTATTTTCATACAATTTATCTATATTATAAATTATGAGTATGTCATGGCATATAAAGCTGTAAGTAAAATTGTAGCTTTTGCCCAACATCGTTTATGTACTATTCAATATCTGACAGAATAAATCAGTTGTAATACGTTTTGAGAAAATAAACTTCAGTCCTACTATCCGGCTATTGTTACAGTTGACATTTATACCCGGTCTGATATAAGATAAATTATGAAAATGTGTAATTTCAGTGACTGTTGAAAATTTATAAAGAAGAAAATAACATAAAATTATGTTTTAATTCGATCGGAATAGAATGCAGGTACTATGATTAAATAGAATTATACACGAATTCATTATAGAATGTTAGATTAAGGCTTGTGATAATTTAAGAGCCACGAGTCATTATGTGGCTCTTAAATTATCACAAGCCTTAATCGAACATTCTATAATGAATTCATGTATAATTCTATTCACAGAAAGATCTATGCAAATTTTTCGAAAATATCCATTTTTAATGTAGAAAATGTCACTTATCTATGCAGAATAATATGTATTACAGGTAATGAAATTTAAACATTTATAAATAGTACTAAATATATTCATATTTTTTTTTATTTTAAGAAAACTATACTGTCTTTAAAATAAAATTAGAACTGCTACCAAATTTTTATCCTAATTAAAATTAGAACTGCTTCCAGGCATTTGAAAGTGGTGATTATAATTAAGCACTTCCACTAGGACTGTCGCGCAAGCAGTTTTTAAGGAATTATACTACAAGTGGCACTATCCTATTGGAACTATTAAATAATTTCTATATACTTAGCGTCATTTCCTTCTAAACTACCTCCTATCAAATTAAACTGACTACAATAAAAAATAACAATAAAAATCGAATTCTAATACTTATGATTCTGTTCGCCAGAAATTTTACATATCCGAAATTGAAAATGTTTAAAGAACATTTTAAATAAAAATTTAATTTTCTTCTACTCTGGAAATTTTCTATAATTAAAATGATCCCCCAAGTCAAATAAACCAGTAAATTCCCCAAACAGATTGTTGGTAAAATGTTGAAAAACTTATTTTAAAACGCCAAAATTATCTTTGAATTAGAATACTTTTTTAATCCAAATATGTTCTCGATGACATGGCGCCTTCCCTGGAGCTAAAAAATAATATTATTTGGAAGTGGTTCTAGACATATAAAACGCATTTAATCGTTTGTAACCTTCTGGAATGCTCTAGAAAATCAAGAGCTTCTCTTCCTGCACTTACTTCCTTTTTATAAAATCATAACTTTGCCAACAAAAAACTGTCAAAGTGACTAATTCGAAATATCACCCCTTTACAGCTGATGTTCCTCAACACAGTTCACTTTTATATAATTTCTATACATTTGACATCTCAACTAATTTCAAAACTATAATAGACTCCTATGCGCGGATGAAATTGCCAAATAACAAAGTATACTGGGTGGGAATATCTCTTAAAAAAGGACTTACAAGAACTAGACCACTCGTTAGATGGGAGAGCTCCACGGAGGAGGTCCTTAGTAGAGTCGGTGTCGGAAATTTGAGGAAGAAATTTTTGGAACTTTTCTTGACGAGATCCAAACCTTGACAATAAATAATAATAATAATAAACTTTTCTTAATTTTCCCAAATTTTCTAACTTTTGCAATTTTTTTAATTTTCCCAAATTCCAAGTTTTTTAAGTTTTCCCTTTTTTCCAAATTTTCCCATTTTTCCAATTTTTTCGATTATTTCAATTTTTCCAATTTACCTAATTTTCCCAACTTCCCAAGTTTTCCAAGTTCCCCAAAGTTTTCCAAGTTTTACAATTTTTCAAACTTCCAAATTTTTCCATTCTTCCTATTTTTTCCCATTTTTCGATTTTCCCAATTTTTCCATTTTTTCATATTACACAATTTTTCCAATTTTTTTTGTATTTTTTAATTTTTACATTTTCTTAATTTGTATTTAATTTTTTAAATTTTCTAATTTTCCCAAATTACCAAATTTTCCCATTTGCCCAATTTTTCCAATTTTCTAAATTTTTCCATTTTCCCCAATTTTTCCGATTATTCCAATTTTTCGAATTTACCTAATTTTCCCAACTTCCCAAGTTTTTCAAGTTCTCCAAGTTTTCCAAGTTTTCCAAGTTTTGTAATTTTTCAAACTTCCAAATTTTCCATTCTTCCTATTTTTTCCCATTTTTCGATTTTCCCAATTTTTCCATTTTTTCATATTACACAATTTTTCCAATTTTTTTTGTATTTTTTAATTTTTACATTTTCTTAATTTGTATTTAATTTTTTAAATTTTCTAATTTTCCCAAATTACCAAATTTTCCCATTTGCCCAATTTTTCCAATTTTCTAAATTTTTCCATTTTCCCCAATTTTTCCGATTATTCCAATTTTTCGAATTTACCTAATTTTCCCAACTTCCCAAGTTTTTCAAGTTCTCCAAGTTTTCCAAGTTTTCCAAGTTTTGTAATTTTTCAAACTTCCAAATTTTCCATTCTTCCTATTTTTTCCCATTTTTCGATTTCCCCAATTTTTCCATTTTTTCATATTACACAATTTTTCCAATTTTTTTTGTATTTTTTAATTTTTACATTTTCTTAATTTGTATTTAATTTTTTAAATTTTCTAATTTTCCCAAATTACCAAATTTTCCCATTTGCCCAATTTTTCCAATTTTCTAAATTTTTCCATTTTCCCCAATTTTTCCGATTATTCCAATTTTTCGAATTTACCTAATTTTCCCAACTTCCCAAGTTTTTCAAGTTCTCCAAGTTTTCCAAGTTTTCCAAGTTTTGTAATTTTTCAAACTTCCAAATTTTCCATTCTTCCTATTTTTTTCCAATTTTTCGCATTTTTCGAATTTTTCCATTTTTTCATATTACACAATTTTTCCACATTTTCCTATTTTTTGAAATTTTTTAATTTTTACATTTTCTCAATTTTTTTTATTAATTTTTTCAATTTTCTAATTTTTTCAAATTACCAAATTTTTCGATTTTCCCAATTTTCTCATTTTTTCAATTCTTCCAAACTTCCAAATTTTTTCAAACATCCAAATTTTTCCATTTTCCCCATTTTGTTCCCAATTTTCCCATTTTTTCAATTTTCCCAATTTTTCAAATTTCCCCAATTTTCAAATTTTTCCAATTTTTTCAATTTTTCCAAATTTTTTTCTAATTTTCCTATTTACCTAATTTTCTCAACTTCCCAATTTTTCCAAGTTTCCCAAATTTCTCCCATTTTTTCCGATTATTCCAATCTTTCCATTTTTTTTACAATTTTCCCATTTTTACAATTTGCACAATTTTAAATTTTTTCCACTTTTCACATTTTCTCAATATTTTTCTCCAATTTTCCCAATTTTTCAATTTTCCCAATTTGTTGAATTTTTTCAATAACCCCAGTTTTAAATTTTCCAATTTTTAGAATTTTTCCAATTTACCCAATTTTAAATTTTTTCCAATTTTCCCAATTCTCCCAGTTTCCACATTTTCACAATCTTCATATTTTTACAATTTTTTGTGAAATACGGAGTCCTATGCGGATGAAATCGCCAAATACACTGGCAGGGAATATCTCTTAAAAGGACTGCAAACACGACATTGAGACTTAAACCTAAGTGCGTTACCGAAAACTATTTAGACTACTGGAAAATAGATCAAAATTGACACTAATAAATTTCTAATCTGCTAAACAATTTTAAAACCAATCTGGACTTACGATATGGACTAAGCATTCGAATCCATGTCAAATCCAATTTAGGGACTAAAATTTTTAATTAATCTCTTCACTAATTCGACCATATTTTGTACGAAAATTGCGAATTATAGCTGCCAGACTCCAACTGGATTATTTGATATTGAGTGCAGAAATTTGAAATTTCGGGAAGCTCTCTACAGCGTATTCTTATGAAATATTTGCATCCTAATGCCTACAAAGTTCAATTGACGCAAGAACTGAAGCCTACTGACCACGCACAGCGATGAGGCTCATTTTAATACTTATGGTGCGGACCACGCACAGCGATGAGGCTTACTGTTTGGTGCGGATTTTGGGCTAATTATGGCACACCCTATAGTAGTATGTTTGTCATAAAATCAGCCTGTTACAATATTTTTATAGTTTTAGATAATTAATGAAATTAAAAAAAATCAGAGAACACTTTTATCTTTGAATCAAGATTTTTTTCTCTTTCGAAAACTTCGACCAATTTTATATTAAATAATAATTAAACAAAAATCAACAAAAAAAAAAACCAATTATATTCTTAATATGAAAACAAAGTTAATGAAAATTTTATAATAAAATTTTATTGCAGCAATTATGTAGCAATGACCTTCTTTTAAATAAGGAACAGTAATAATAATAGTGTTTTTCATGTCACTGTCAATCAACTGTCAATAATCAAAAATTGCATAAAAAAATTTAGTAGTGTTCATTATTAACTTATAATTTTTTCACCCTTCTAAATATACGAGTACAGAATAGTCTGAAGTGGAAATTAAGCTATCATTATTCATTATGTTAAGAAAAGAGAAATAAAAATAATTCAAGGTGTATAGAACTCTAGGGAAAACTAGAAATGATGATAAAGAGCAATAATAAAATAAGAAAAATTGAATATTGTACATAAAAAAGCTTTATGCAGTAAATGAATGAATTTATTCAAACTTATTGAAGCGGGTATAACGAGATGAAATGAACAAAAAAAAATTATAATAATCATAATGAACAAAAAAAATTTGTACGTTCTGAGATACCCGTACAGGTAGATTCCGTTATATGGTACCTACACGTATACCTGTTTTCTGTTCAGATGCAAAATTCATCAAAAATATGTGTGGACGGTTGTGGTCGATTCAATAGCGGATCATGTGGCCTAGACCAGACACAGGTCACTGCCATGGATGTAACTACGTGTATACTTGGATACTTACCCTAGAGGCTAGAATTAGTCATGGTCGTATTTTCGATGAACATAACAGAATTTGCAAACTTTGTCCGACCATTCGAAGAACGAGAAAATTATTAGCAAAGAAGTTTGGTTTACGGACGTGTACAGTTTATGGTCTATGTACAAGCAAACCGAATTTACTGCTTGAAGAAATTTCTAATCAAAATTATATTAAAAAATACATGATAACCAAAACAGAAAATAACCGGATTAGTATTTATCTAAAGTTTTATTAAAAATGCAAATATATTAATTAGGAAAAAATATCCGAATAGTATTCAAACCAAACTACTTTAATTGAAGACGACATTTTTAAGTAATTAAGAATATTTTAATGCACTTAAAACCGTTGTAAGCTAGCCACCATAATAGTTAACAATTTTTACATTTGCATGCTAATATTTATGACTCTTAAATTTAGTGTTAATATTTTTAACAAATTGAATTTTAATAAAAAAATATACCGAAATTTATTGTGGATTTTGAGAATATGTTAAATCTATCGTATTAACTGTAGTAGACAACGTTAGAGTTTTTAAAATGTTTTTAATTATACAAAATTAAGGGAAAAAAAAATTGAATATGATTAAATCATATCGATCGTAAAAATCAGAATTTTTTTTTTTGGTGGGAATTTATTTTTGATTTATAAAAATAAATAAAACTTTTCTCATATTATATTAAACATGAAAATGGTATTATCCAAATAGGTCTTTGGAAAGTAAAATTTAATAAAATATACTTTGAATTTAGATTTTAATTAGAATTTTATTTTCTTATATTGTTTGGACGTTACCATATGTCCATTGAATATAAAATCGTTCAAATTGCTGCCACAAGAATTTTTACAGGATTCGATAATTTTTTATGACTTTTTCGCATATTTCAGGATGTTATTCGGCTCGAACTCAATAAATGTTCGTTTGTTGTATATGCTTTAAAGCTTGAGAATAATCTGGGTAAAAACAACCTTTCTTTAAAATGCTTGAAAGCTTGAGAACTATCTAGATAAAAAACTATCTTCGAAATTTTATTGCACGAAAAGTGCCCAGGAAAAGTTAAACGGCGCCAAATCGCCAGATTGTGGATGTCAAAATGCATCACCAAATTTCGATATTATGTATTCTGTAAAATTTTCGTGTAATAAAGCCAAAGTGCTTTAAAGTTTGAAAAATATCTGGTTAAAAAACGATCTTCGATGTTTTATTGCAGAAAAAGTTCAACGGCGTCAAATCGCAAGATCTTGGATATCAAATAACATCACCAAATTTCGAAGTAACGTATTCTGAGAAATTTTCGTACAATAAAGCCAAAATGCCTTAAAGTTTGAGAATTATTATCTGGTTAAAAAACGATCTTCGATATTTTATTGCAGAAAAAGTGACCAGAAAAAGTTCAACGGTGTCAAATCGCAAGATCTTGGATATCAAATAACATCACCAAATTTCGAAGTAACGTATTCTGAGAAATTTTCGTACAATAAAGCCAAAATGCCTTAAAGTTTGAGAATTATTATCTGGTTAAAAAACGATCTTCGATATTTTATTGCAGAAAAAGTGCCCAGAAAAAGTTCAACGGCGTCAAATCGCAAGATCTTGGATATCAAATAACATCACCAAATTTCGAAGTAACGTATTCTGAGAAATTTTCGTACAATAAAGACTAAATGCCTTAAAGTTTGAGAATTATTATCTGGTTAAAAAACGATCTTCGATGTTTTATTGCAGAAAAAGTGCACAGAAAAAGTTCAACGGCGTCAAATCGCCAGATTGTGGATGTCAAATTGCATCACCAAATTTCGATATTATGTATTCTGTGAAATTTTCGTGTAATAAAGCCAAAGTGCTTTAAAGTTTGAAAATTATCTGGTTAAAAAACGATCTTCGATGTTTTATTGCAGAAAAAGTGCACAGAAAAAGTTCAACGGCGTCAAATCGCAAGATCTTGGATATCAAATAACATCACCAAATTTCGAAGTTACGTATTCTGAGAAATTTTCGTACAATAAAGCCTAAATGCCTTAAAGTTTGAGAATTATTATCTGGTTAAAAAACGATCTTCGATATTTTATTGCAGAAAAAGTGCACAGAAAAAGTTCAACGGCGTCAAATCGCAAGATCTTGTACATCAAATAACATCACCAAATTTCGAAGTAACGTATTCGGAGAAATTTTCGTGTAATAAAGCCAAATTGCTTTAAAGTTTGAAAATTATCTGGTTAAAAAACGATCTTCGATATTTTATTGCAGAAAAAGTGCCCAGAAAAAGTTCAACGGTGTCAAATCGCAAGATCTTGGATATCGAATAACATCACCAAATTTCGAAGTAACGTATTCTGAGAAATTTTCGTACAATAAAGCCAAAATGCCTTAAAGTTTGAGAACTATCTGGATAAAAAACGATCTTCGAAATTTTATTGCACGAAAAGTGCACAGAAAAAGTTCAACGGCGTCAAATCGCCAGATTGTGGATGTCAAATTGCATCACCAAATTTCGATATTATGTATTCTGTGAAATTTTCGTGTAATAAAGCCAAAGTGCTTTAAAGTTTGAAAATTATCTGGTTAAAAAACGATCTTCGATGTTTTATTGCAGAAAAAGTGCACAGAAAAAGTTCAACGGCGTCAAATCGCAAGATCTTGGATATCAAATAACATCACCAAATTTCGAAGTTACGTATTCTGAGAAATTTTCGTACAATAAAGCCTAAATGCCTTAAAGTTTGAGAATTATTATCTGGTTAAAAAACGATCTTCGATATTTTATTGCAGAAAAAGTGCACAGAAAAAGTTCAACGGCGTCAAATCGCAAGATCTTGTACATCAAATAACATCACCAAATTTCGAAGTAACGTATTCGGAGAAATTTTCGTGTAATAAAGCCAAATTGCTTTAAAGTTTGAAAATTATCTGGTTAAAAAACGATCTTCGATATTTTATTGCAGAAAAAGTGCCCAGAAAAAGTTCAACGGTGTCAAATCGCAAGATCTTGGATATCGAATAACATCACCAAATTTCGAAGTAACGTATTCTGAGAAATTTTCGTACAATAAAGCCAAAATGCCTTAAAGTTTGAGAACTATCTGGATAAAAAACGATCTTCGAAATTTTATTGCACGAAAAGTGCACAGAAAAAGTTCAACGGCGTCAAATCGCAAGATCTTGGATATCAAATAACGTCACCAAATTTCGAAGTTACGTATTCTGAGAAATTTTCGTGTAATAAAGCCAAATTGCTTTAAAGTTTGAGAATTATCTGGTTAAAAAACGATCTTCGATATTTTATTGCAGAAAAAGTGCCCAGAAAAAGTTCAACGGTGTCAAATCGCAAGATCTTGGATATCGAATAACATCACCAAATTTTCGAAGTTACGTATCTTTACAACTTTTCGTACAATAAAACCAACATTTGTCATATTTTGTGGCTTGTATTTATAATTTTTAATGGTTCAGATTAAAATCTTCATATTAAGATCAGGAAAAATTCGGTTTACATACGACAATAGCGCTCAGAATTGATGGTTACAGTATGTTTATTTTTATAGAATTGACGGTTTCAAATACATCAGAGCGAATGATACCTTCAGACTGCATTCCGTTATTTTTTGTCGATTAAATGGCTTTACCATAGTAACTTATGGGTTTTCAGAGCCCCATAAAGTCAATTTTGCATAATAACGTATTCACTGAACAAGAAATCATCCTGATCGTCGAAGAAAATTTCTTTGTGCCAGCATCCAATTGGAATATCTTCTACAAAATTGTGACATTTCATTTAATCCAGAATGTGAACAGGCAAATTTTAAAGGATTAAAAAAGAATTTTCGATAACATATATGTAAAACAACTTGTAGCTACAAAATGGATGGCTCTTTATATTTTTTAAAAGAAAATTATAAACATGATAAAAGAAGATAATTCGCCATGACACAATTTTCTATTTTAATTAAAGGTTAAAAATCTATTAGACTTTGCAAACATTTTAATAATTCCATTGCAAATTTTTAGAAAATTTCCGATTTGGAATTACAACAAACATAAAAAAATCAATTATTCCCAAATAAACAATCACTTACGGATAATTTTTTACTCAAAATTTGTATTGAAAATTTGTACTGAAAATGTTTACAAACAATTTTTAGTTAAAATTTTTACCGAGAGTTTTTACAGCAAATTTTTATTGGAAATTTTTACTGAAAATATTTGCAGCTGAAAGTTTCCAAAATTACCAAATTTTCCCAATTTTTCCCATTTTTTCAATTTTTCCAAACTTCCAAATTTTTTCAAACATCCAAATTTTTCCATTTTCCCCATTTTATTCCCAATTTTCCCCAATTTTCAAAATTTTCCAATTTTTCTATTTTTCCAATTTTTGCATTTTTCCAATTGTTCCAATATTTTCATTATTTCCAATTTTCCTATTTACCTAATTTTCCCAACTTCCCAACTTTTCCACGTTTTCCAATTTTCCAAATTTCCCTAATTTTTTCCGATTATTCCAATTTTTTCATTTTTTTACAATTTTCCCATTTTTCCATTTTCCCAATTTGCACAATTTTAAATTTTTTCCAATTTTCACATTTTCTCAATATTTTTCTCCAATTTTCCCATTTTTTCAATCTTCCCAATTTGTTGAATTTTTCCAATTTACCCAATTTTAAATTTTAAAATCATATTTTAAAATATTTGCAGCTGAAAAATTTTACAGACAATTTTTAGTGAAAATATTTACCGATATTTATCAAAAATGTTTACAGAAAATTTTTAGTATAGTTTTTCCAGAAAATTTTTAGTGAAATTTTTACAGAAAGTTCAGTGAAAATTTTAGTGAAATTTTTACAGAAAATATTTAGTGAACATTTTTAGTAAAATTTTTACAGCAAATTTTTAATGAAAATTTTTACCGAAAATTTTTACTGAAAATATTTACAGCAAATTTTTACCGAAACTTATTTACAGCAAATTTTTACCGAATATTTTTACCGAAAATATTTACAGAAAGTTTTAACTGAAAATATTTACCGAGAATATTTATCGAAAATTTTTAGTGAACATTTTAACTGAAAATATTTACCGATAATTTTTACTGAAAATATTTACCAATAATTTGTACTGAAAATATTTACCGAAAATTATTTTTCGAAAATTTTTACAGCAAATTTTTAGTGAACATTTTTACCGAATATATTTACCGATAATTTTAATTTTTTAATAAATTAACACATGAATGAATATCATAAGTTTAAAATCATTCAGATTTCTGGGAATATAAATCATTCTCTGAAATTAATTTAAAAAGGGTAAGAATCAAAGGGCATTTTTCTATAATAATTTCAATAATGAATATTTCGTTCCCTTCTGTAAAAATCCAAAAACACTTTTCGTTTACCATTCATAAAATTTGATTTAAACAAAATCGAATTTTGAATAAACCCATTTCCATATTTAGTTGAATAATCAAATTGAATATTACCGAATTTGTATAGAATTGTATTCTGGTGGTAGTTAACAAATGTCGAAAATTTATGATTGACAAGAAAATTGATATTACTTGAAGCGGAATCAGTTAAAACATTGTACTTTATGAAGCGTTAAAGCTGCAATAAATATCCACCCTGCCATAATTGTGGTAAGAAAGGGAACCGTAAATTCTTGATGAATTCAATTTGATTTACTTAAAACAACAAAAGTGTATAAATACGTGAAAATCATTCAACTAAGAAGGATGGCAGGGCGAAAGGCACACTAATACATGGGCTAAAAGTGAAAAGACCTCAAACCACAAAAATAGAGCCAATCAACCAGATTCTCGAAATTTGAAGTACGGAAAAAGGTGTACAGCACATAAACTTTGGTAGTGTTTAAATATTTTACGTGTCATATAAAAAATACCATTCTATGTGTAAGCTGGATGGATGTCTTAGAAGGTGGTGGTGGTGGCTTTGCTTTAAGAGAGCATGTAATTGCAATTAGGATAATTTGAGACACTTTGGCCTTTTTGGTTACTACTGCCTTTTCGCTCCTTTAAAATGCTAGCACCGCACTCCAACGAAGAGGGGTCTGTGCCACAATTTATGTACAATGCAAGCAGCGGGCAAGATGAGATACAACCGAGTCTAAACGTTGGCCCAGTAATTAGATGAAGTAACTTATGGCGCCCGAACCCTCTTTAATATTTCAACTGTCGTAATGAGAGATTATATACCATATGGCATACGTGAGTGGTTTCTCCTCACCAACAGTACCAATACCTCAGCGCCATGGGGAATTTTAAAATCCATAAAATTAAAGATGCCATAAAATCTCTTCAATGAATATTCATTCATCTACCTATATATGGATATACATATGCATAGTTAAGTATCTAGATACTTACAAGTTCATATATGAAATTTTTGATGTATTCTAGGCCCAACTATGCGAACACAAAAACATTGGATGCCGAAACAGCACTTGTAATATGTGATAAAAGTGAACGCGAACATTTCGAATTGACTTTCTTTCCTTAGGCAATCTGGATTTAGTTGTATTTTTAGATACACATTCAATATGATGGCAACTTTTACTTTGTTGTAATTTATCTAAATCAAATAGAGTTTAAAAATAATAATAAAAAAAAGAATGCTGACAACTAAAAATGGAACGATTTCACAGAAACTAACAAATTCGAAGTATTTTGTAAAAATGTAAAACATCGCCAAGATGATGATGTAAACGAAATAAAATGAAGGATTTTCATTTTTATTTTTATTTTTATTTATTCATAAAAATAAATTGATTCTCAATAGAGGAAATTTATGTGAAATTCTGGAAAATACTAAAAACAAAATGAGTCACTTTAGACGATTGTACGAGTCTATTTTTGTATATTGTATTTTTTTATAAAATAGTTCCTTTTACAAACAAGTTAAGGAGCATATTCTGCAAAATCTTTTTGTGCTCGTAAATAATATTTTAAAAATTAAAATTCCATTTTTGGTAGAATTCGATTGAAGGGAAAAAAATATTCGGAAAAGCTCTCTAAAGTGATAAATTTGGCATTGACCATTGCACCATATCAACATTAAATTATCAACCAATCAACATTTGCGATTCTTACAATCAACGTGTTGATCAGTCAATTCACCAGACGCATATCACTCTACAGGCTCAACAGAAAATCAATTCATCAGATTATCAACTCGCTAGAAGATCCACTGATCAAATGATCAACTCTGCTAACGATCATCTCTTTATAAATACAAATCCAAAAGTTGGATTTTAAAAAGTAAATACAAATGCCGTCCGCGTGCCATTCTCTTTAACTTTTGGAAACAAAAATTCGTTGAGCATGCCATGATAGCGCTCACCAGTGACCGTAACGGCGGCTCCTTCATCGTTTTCGAAGAGAAACGGGCTAATGATGCCACCAGTCCAAAATCCGCACCAAACCGTCACTCGTGGATGCATCGGCTTTTCCATGGTGACGTATGGATTTTCTGAGCCCCAGATGCGACAATTTTGTTTGTTGACATACCCACCGTGGTGGAAATGGGCCTCATCCGAAAAAATGATTTTTCGGTAAAAATGCTCATCTTCGGCAAATTGATCTTCAGCCCATTGGGCAAACCGAAAACGCATCGGATGGTCATGCGGCTTTAGTTGTTGGACTAATTGAACTTTGTTAGCTTTCATACCGAGGTCTTTGTGCAAAATTCTCAACAGAGAAGTGCAAGAAATGTTCAATTCCTGAGAACGGCGACGAGTTGATGTTGATGGATGATCACGGACATTTTCAGCAACGGCGGCAATATAGTATTCTCGGTCATACGCACTGTATTAGAGCGGGAACGAGTTGCTTTGTTAACAACAAACCAGTTTCGCGAACTCGTTTCACAAATTTGTCCACAAGTTGACGTGATGGCATTCGATCTTTGCTCATTTTTTTTTTAATTTCTCACAGTTTGGGTTAAAGACTCACCAATTTGGAAGTAAGTTCTCAATATTTCCCAGTTTTCTTCAAGCGTATGAATTACCATTTCGTAAAATTCAGACTTTCAACTAACAATCTGTCAATTCGTGATGACATTTAACACTCTAGTGCTTCAAATAAATAGTGGTTCAAAATGCAACCGATAGATGGACCACCCTATATGATCAATTTGCCAGACGATCAAAATTGTCAGATGATCGCTTGTCACATGGTCTGATAAGATTTGACTAGTAAAACGATCAATTCGTTAGTTGATCATATTTGTGGGTAGTCAATTTGTCACATGGTCAACTTGTTAGTCAATCAATTTGGTAGTCGATCAATTTGGTAGTCGATCAACTTGTCAGACGATCAACTTGTAAAACGATCAATTCGTTAGTTGATCATATCAGATAATCAACTAGTAAAACGATCAATTCGTTAGTCGATCATATTTGTGAATAGTCAATTTGTCAGAGATCAATTTGTTAGTCAATCAATTTGGTAGTCGATCAACTTGTCAGACGATCAAATTGTCAGGCGATCAACTCATCACGTGGTCAGCTCATCAGACGGCCAACCTGTTAGTCGATCAATTTGCTGGTCGATCAACTTGTCAGACGATCAACTTGTAAAACGATCAATTCGTTAGTTGATCATATCAGATAATCAACTAGTAAAACGATCAATTCGTTAAATTCGTTAGTCGATCATATTTGTGGGCAGGCAATTTCTCAGACGGCTAACTTGTTTGTCGATCAATTTGGTAGTCCATCAACTTGTCAGACGATCGAATTGTCAGACGATCACTTGTCAGATGGTCAACTCATCAAATGATCAACTAGTAAAACGATCAATTTGTTAGTATATCATATTTTTGGGTAGCCAATTTGTCAGACGGTCAACTTGCCATATGATCAACTCGTCACATGATCTACTCATCCGATGATCAACTAGTAAAACGATCAACTCATCACATGGTCAACCCATCAGATGATCAACTAGTAACACGATCAATTTGTTAGTCGATAATAGTTGTGGGCGGTCAATTTGTCAGACGACCAACTTGTTAGTCGATCAACGTCAGATCGTTAACTCATCAGATGATCAACTAGTAAAACGATCAATTTCTTAGTCGATCAACGTCAGATCGTGAACTCATCAGATGATCAACTAGTAAAACGATCAACTCGTCAGATGATCAATTGGTAAACCGATCAACTCATCAGATGATCAACTCTTATGTCATTTTGATTTTTTTCTAGATAAGTTACAAAAATTATCTAATTTAATTAAAATCAAAATCAATTTTCATCACTTCAAATAAATTTTAACGAGCACATAACATCAAGATTTAACTGATTGAAACTAATCCGATATTATTGAAACGAATTTAGCATAAAACTATCATAAAATTTCCATTTTAGAATAGATAATTTTTTTCTGGTTTATTGATAACATAGCAATGCGACAAAAGGAATCATTTGTTTTTCACTGATTATTTATCTTTTTGCACGCACCACAAATTTTCGTTTCTCTTAACAAAAATCGATTATCTACTCGCAAAAGGACTTATACAAAGGTGACATGGTAAAAGTTAAAGTACAAAAATGAAGATGAAAATTCTCTTTGTGTCAGTGGTTTATCTCGAGTACGTTCTAAATAAATAATTCATTTTGAGGCAACTTTCACAAGGACAGGTACGAATAGAGCCTGCTTAAAGCTTATATCTACGTAAATTTATCTAAACCAAATAAAAAGCAATCATAGGAAACATGAAACTTTGAAATTTCTCTCTCTAATTAGAATATTTGATATTTCAGCTAAGGTGAGTAGCTGTGATATATACGAGGACGATAAGTTGTTCAATTGAGAAAGGTAAGCTAGTGGGTTGCCATGGCGAATCATTTCAAAAGCTTCTATTTTTCATATCAATTCCAACAATAAACAATTTGATGCAAAATTCATAAAGAATCTTCTCCCCTTGTGATTTTTACCATTTTTTTGCATTTTGAATTTTTATTTTTCTGGCTTTTGTATTTATGATAATTAACATATGATTTGCTTGCTATAAGCGAAATGTCATGTTTATGGATAATTCTGAGAGTCAACAATCAGTTTAAGGACGAATAAAAGCTTCAATAGAAACTTGGTAATTCCGTTCAATGGGATTAACATTATACTTGCAAATGTAATAGGATTAACAATTGTCCTTAAAAAGCAAAGTAGATTCTGTGGCATATTTTTATTAATAAATTGTAAATTGTAGCTAAAATATCTGACATAGTAAAAATATGTGATATCACATAAATAGACAAAATAAGCGACATGAACAAAACAAAGTAATAAAGAAAATTATTTTCCGTTAAATTACGAAATATTCTTTTACTAAAATATAAGTTTTCATAATAAACAAAGAAAATTATGTTGATGAAAAAGCTTATTTAGAATTTTAGTATGATTCTTAGATAAATTCCGGTCAAAACAAAAATATAAAAATTCGCAAATACACGTACGTGGATGGGATCAGTTTGAAGGTAACCCAACATTTGTTTAGGATGAATTATGGGGATTTGTATGTATTTACGTATCCTTACGTGGATGATAATCTAAGTACAGAGACTTAGAATACAAATTCTGGGATATATTATCAGTTAAACAAATCATAAGTAATTTTCGGCAAAATAAAAGAGGTAAAAAGACAAAAATTCAAGTACAAAAATTGAGAACTGAACCATTTTGGCCTCTAGATGACATGCCAAATTGGAGCAAAGAACATGAAAATGTATTCAATAAAATTTAATGAAAATTAAATCAAGTAAATTTTATTAATGGAAACATTCTAGTAGTTTTTTATGCTTTCTAGTGTTGCATCAAAGTAATGAGAGTCTTTTTTTTAAAAACATTTTTGTTATATCCTAAAAAAGTTCCCTGCGTATCTGCAATGTTCGGAGAACCCTTTTCCTAACATCTCAAGGACTACTCATCAGCTTCAATGTTAATCGAAGATCCAACCTCACAAGAACACTCACTCGTTCTACATTTTCATCAATTTTCAATGTTAAAGACCTGCCTGAACGGGATTCGTCTGCCACTTCTTCTTGGCCCTCAAAAAATTCATTTTGTCACAAAAAAAACTTTTGCTCTCCATAAGAAATGTTCCACACAGACTCGTAGCAAGTTTAACATAAAAATTTGATGGTACATCGTTGCTCCAAATTTTGCTGTTCCATTTTTCGTAACTCCATTCAAAAATACAACCGTACTTACCACGCTCTATGAGGTCGCGTAGTTACCAAAAAAGATTAAAACTTGCACTGCACGTCTTGGAGTGTAGGAGGGTATTTTCACGAAGTTACCGGATCGCTCTCATTAATACCAGTTCTATTACTTTTCTGTCACACTAAGTATAAAAAAACTACTAGAAAATTTCCATTAATCCAATTTACCTGATTTTATTTTCATTAAATTTCATTGAATACATTTTCATGTCTTTGCTCCAATTTGGTATGTCATCATCTAGAGGCGAAAAATTCATTTTCGGAAAAATGAGGTGAACAAAAGTCATCCTACCTCTTGTATTCTGTTTGTCCCAATTTCGATTAATTCGTCTTTAATTAAGAATCTTTCCTTGCGGTTGAATCTTTTATCACATTTGTTCCAATCATTAAGATCCTTTTATACAATCTTAAAGATATTTTGACCCTAAAATCACTTGTTCATCTCATTCGAATTGTTTGCTTATAGAATGTCTTTTCTGGCGCCTAGTTTTATCTTGAGGACAGGCATAATTCAGTCTTTTCAAACATTCAAGGATTGTATCGTACTTTATTAAATCTTGTCAACTTTATAGCTAGAACATGTCCTTCATTCGAATTGCAAATAATATCATGGGATCGATAAGGATTACTTTTCTACACACACTTAATCCTCAAGTGTTGGGCATACAAATCCAAAACAATGTCAGTTATTTAATAAATTAATTTCGAATTAGAAGTGTTATTATGAAGTTGAAAACTATTTCATTTAATAAGTTTACTCAAAACAAACAAAATGAACTTAATCTTCATTTAACTGAATATAAATAATTGAAGAGATTTTACTCATCAGAGAGGAAAAGTTTTTGTAGATTGAATTACTAGCAGTTTTTCTAGCATTTAACATTTTCCAAAATTAAAATTAACAGTTTTTAATAAGAAAATTACTATTTTTCGTTAGATAACCTCAACTACTTACTGTTAGTTGATGTTGATATTCGTCATAGTTGAGAATAGATATTTGATACTATCCAATTATAGTATCTAAACAAACAACCTCCTCAAAATTTTAACGTTAGATGCTTTGACTTGTTAGCATTGTCTTCAAACTTTATATCAATTAAGAATAGTTTGAAGTGTTTGTTTTGGCATTATTGGAAATTTAAGAAGATTTCAATTTAGAATTATTACAAATTTTTTTTTCTTTAATTTTCCCAACAAAAAAAATTTACGTACAATTTTTAAGGAAAATTTGTATTGAAAATTTGTACAGAAAATTTTTAGTAAAAATTTTTACCGAAAATTTTTACAGAAAATTTTAGTGGAAATTTTTCTGGAAATATTTGCAGCTGAAATTTTTTACAGAAATTTTTAAAATTTGCGGTAAAAATATTTACCGCAAATTTTAACAGAAAATATTTACAAAAATGTTTACTGAAAATATTTACCAAAAATTTTCACCAAAAATTTTTACAGAAAATTTTTATTTAAATTTTTTAGTGACATTTTTACTGAAAATATTTACTAAAATTTTTCACAGAAAATATTTACCGAAAATGTTTAACAAAAATTTTTACTGAAAATTTGCACTAAAAATATTTACTGAAAATTTTTACTGAAAATATTTATCGAACATTTTTACTGAAAATATTTATCGAAAATTTTTACTAAAAATATTTACCGAAAATTTTTACAGGAAATTTTTAGTGAAAATATTTACAGGAAATTTGTAATGAAAATTTCTAGTGAAACTTTTAAAGAAAATTTTCATTGAAAATTTTTAGTCAAATTTTTACAGAAAATTTTTAATGAAAATTTTAACTCAGCATTTTTATTGAAAATGTTTACTGAAAATTTTTACTAAAAATATTCACAGAAAATTGTTACTGAAAATATTTATAAATTAATGTTTACTGAAAAATTTTACCGATAATTTTTAGCGAAACTTTTAACAGAAAATTTTTACTAATAATATTTACCGAATATTTTTCCCAAAAATATTTACAAAAAATTTTTACGGAAAATATTTACAAAAAATTTTTACGGAAAATATTTACTGAACATTTTTACCGAAAATTTTTTGTGAAAAATTTTACAGAAAATTTGTACTGAAAATATTTACAGAAAATTTTGACTGAAAATATTTACAGAAAAAATTTACTGAAAATATTCACCAATAATTTTTACCGAAAATTTTACAATTAATTTTTACTGAAAATATTTATAGAAAATTTTAACGGAAAATATTTATAAAATTTTTTTACTGAACATTTTTACAGAAAATGTTGATAGAAAATTGTTAGTGAAACTTTTTACTGGAAATATTAAATAAAAATTTGTACTGGAAATATTTACTGACAATTTTTACTCCAAAATTTGTACAGAAAATTTGTTTAAACAAAATTTCAATGACAATTATATTAATTATTTGTTTTTAATTTATTATTAATTAAATTAAACCTAAATGCAAATTGATAAAATTGAACATACCAATTTAATATTAAAACAGAGTCGAATCGAAATATCTCGATCGTTGTTAATTCCAAATAGTATCAACAAGTTGAGCTGTAATAAAAAACGCATTAAAAATTAATTAAAAATTTTATCTAATAATATTTTAGTAAAGGACAGAATATAAGTGTCAAGTATATCGAATGTAATATTGGTTTAAAAAACATTACGAAATAAATTCTGTAAAAGTGGCATTTTGGATTTCATTATTCGTAATTATCAAGAACATTTGCCTTTTATCAACTGAAAAATCAATTTTCAACAGACTGTCTATATGGGAGAAAAGAATTCCAATGAAAACAATGATTTCTTTCATTAAAAATTCAAACATTAATAAACATGGAACAATTATAATAGCAGCAATTCAAACCAGCAGTCAAAATTGAACGACTGCTGTTCCAATTAAATGCATGAGAATGAATTATTTTCCGGATCGTCTTAATCACATCAATTATTTATCAGAAGAAAAAAAAATCAAACCAAACACCCACAAACTTCTTTATTTAAATGCCATACCATTGACCTAGTAGAAAAGAGCTCCAAACATCAAAAGTACCCCATATGCTAAGTTCCTCCAATGAATTTAACAAATGAAGGGCCACATTTTCAGCTGCTTTAATTTTACTGTAGCTAACGCATAACAATTTAAGATTGATTTGACAAAAACGAATATAAACAAATACAATATTCTCCTTCAGCCCCAATAAAAGTTAAGATAATATTCGTACTCAACAAGCAGCGATAGAAGGGGTATGATTGGTTCATTAATGAATCCGAACATTAGATGAAAATTTCGAATGCGGGCTCTGTTGTTATCAGACTGATATGGGGGAGTGTAACGATACTCGAACGAATGACATGTTGACACTAGCATGCTGGTAGTAGTTTTTTAGTCCAGTAGGTTTACTTCCTTTTTTTTGGAACGAATCCTGATAGTTCTTAAGACCAGTAGACCTGATTCCTATATCCCTGATACGAAGAGGATGGATTTTTCTTCAATATTTTATGTTGCTCACTTTCAATGACGACATTGAATGAGTCGTAATGGCCATTTCGTGTTCAGCGTTTTCTCGTGGCGCTTTCGTGATGCATATTTAATAAAATTGGATAAAAAACAGGAAAAAATACTACTTTTCGCTTATATATTAAGTAATTCTCGATGCGCCTATAAATGTGGCCCAAATCAGCCTGCACGGAATAGTACAAGTAGCCTGGCATGGTGGAGAACGGCCAAGCCTATTATTATAATAAATCGGAAGGAAAGTTCTCAAATGTATTGTAGATCCCATTACTGATGGCGTGCCTAAAAACTTCAAGTTTCTTTTAACGTTTTCGATTACGATTACGTCATTTTGATCCGTAGTCAGAATCTACTGAACCGAATTCCGCAATGTCGTCGATGAGAAATTACCTTAATTTAAAATTTACGGCAACGGGTTCGGTTCAGAATTTTATCAATCAAGCAATTACAAAGGTTTCCAGTTCATTTTTAATCATCCTGTACTATCACCAAATACATTCAACAAAACGAATATTTACACTTTTGTGCATGCGTATAGAATGGTAGAAATTTGCTTGTATTCATTGTAACACCACCATCATGGGAGGTAATTTTGGATTTTCAATACCAATGATTAAAAAATATTTCCTATAAATAAAACAGTCCTAGACTGTCCCCCCATCGAGGTCAAAACAACGATAATATTTATTTTTAGTGATTTATCAAATTCGGGTCAATGCACTTTGCACATTTGTTTTAAAATATTCAATTGTAGATATTTCACTTTTTTTTCGATGAAATTTAATTAAATATTTGAAAAATTAACTCCTACTAGACAAAAGCCTATTTTTTTTCTCTTAAATTTACATCCATCCTTGTTTAAATTAAATAAAAAAAATCGCAAGAGGATGTTCGAGGAAACGATATTTATGTTCAGAATAATGAAGCTTCTTTGTTAAAGGAAATTATTTAAATTTTCTTATCTTAAAGGAAATTTGAGAAGTGCTCTATTGCATATTCAAAAAAGGATCCTATTTCTTATTATTTGAGTAAAAATTTCTGTTCATCACCTTACAAATAGACTCATAATTAATTAAATAAAGTATAAAGGACTATATTTGATAAATTTTTATCATCAACACTTCTTCAACTCATTGAATTATTATTCAGGATGATAAAATAATGGTGGCATATCCAAAGTTAATTATATTTTTATCTGTAAGCATATTTTATTACTTTACTGAAAATATTTACCGGAATTTTTAACAGACAATTTTTACAGAAAATATTTATAAAAAATTTGTACTGAAATTATGTACAGAAAATTTCTAATGAAAATATTTACAGAAAATTTGTACTGAAAATATTTACAGAAAATTTTTTAAGAAAATATTTACAGACAATATGTACTGAAAATATTTACAAAAAAGTTTTTACTGAAAATATTTACACAATATTTTTATTGAAAATATTTACAGAAAATTTTTACTGAAAATATTTACAGAAAATTTGTACTGAAAATATTTACCGAAAATTTGTACTGAAAATATTTACAGAAAATTTGTACTAAAAATATGTACAGAAATTTTGTACTGAAAATATTTACAGAAAATTGTAACCAAACATTTTTACTGAAAAAACAAAATTTTTTTACTGAAAATATTTACAAAAGATTTTTATTGAAAATAATTTTTACTGAGAATATTTACCGATAAGTTTTACTGAAAATATTTACCGAAAATTTGTACTGAAAATATTTACCAAAAAATTGTACTGAAAACATTTACAAAAATTTTTACTGAAAATATTTGCAGAAATTTTTTACTGAGAATATTTACAGATAATTTTTACTGAAAATATTTACAGAAAATTTTTAATGAAAATATTTACAGAAAATTTGTACTGAAAATATTTACAAAAGATTTTTATTAAAAATATTTACAGAAAATTCTTACTAAAAAAATTTACTGAACATTTTTACTGAGAATATTTACAAAAAATTTTTACTGAAAATATTTACAGAAAATTTGTACTGAAAATATTAACGGAAAATTTGTACTAAAAATATGTACAGAAATTTTGTACTGAAAATATTTACAGAAAATTGTAACCAAACATTTTTACTGAAAAAACAAAATTTTTTTACTGAAAATATTTACAAAAGATTTTTATTGAAAATAATTTTTACTGAGAATATTTACCGATAAGTTTTACTGAAAATATTTACCGAAAATTTGTACTGAAAATATTTACCAAAAATTTGTACTGAAAACATTTACAAAAATTTTTACTGAAAATATTTGCAGAAATTTTTTACTGAGAATATTTACAGATAATTTTTACTGAAAATATTTACAGAAAATTTTTAATGAAAATATTTACAGAAAATTTGTACTGAAAATATTTACAAAAAAATTTTTACTGAAAATATTTACAGAAAATTGTTACTAAAAAAATTACTGAAAATTTGTACTGAAAATATTTACGGAAAATTGTAACCAAAAATTTTTACTGAAAATATTTACAACATTTTTTTACTGAAAATATTTACAAAAGATTTTTATTGAAAATATTTGCAGAAAATTTTTACTGAGAATTTTTACCGATAATTTTTACTGAAAATATTTACCGATAATTTTTACTTTAAAAATTTTTCAAATTGACTTGAATAATAATATCTTTATTGGAAGTTTTTAAATTATAAAAGTTTTTCTGAAAAAAGCGGTTGACAAAATTTTTATTTTCTAAGTTTTAATTCATTTTTACATTTCGTTGTTCGGAAAAAATTGACAGCTGTCAAACATACATACACATATAATCCAAGATGGCTATTATTTTAGTTTAAGGTTTACCATATTCCATTATGGATACTTTTGATGTCAATTTTTCTACCGAAACTTTTTTCAGCGAAGAGATACATTTCTAAATCGGTGGGTATGTCAATAAGCAAAATTATCGTATATGAGGTTATGAATGCCCATAAAAAGTGATTGTAGAGAAGCCATTGTATACACGAAAAGTGACTGTTTAGTGTGATATATTTTGTCAATATTTCGTTAAAAATGGAGACGAGCAGTAACCGTCGCTATGGGTATACGATAGGAGAGTTTATTTGGACTGAACTTAAAGATTTCAATCTGAACCATATGCGGGTTCAACGAAACATCACCGCAAGCCACATTATACGACAGATTTGGGTTTTAATGCGCGACAATTTCTTAGAATAGGTTAATTTCGAGATTTTGTTGTCAATTGGCCTTCAAGATCATGTTATTTGACGTAGTTAGGACTTTTTATTGCGATGTTACGTAAAAGGTCGTGTTTACGCAGACTATCCTCCATCTTTAGAGCTTTTAAAAAATAATATCCGTCCAGCAATGGAAATGTGCACACAAAAAAACCCTCCAAAAAATCACCTCAAAAGGATTGTATCCTGGTCTCATGGAGGTTATTTTAATGATCTTATAATTAATGTTTTATTAACCAGAGTTTTATCAAAATCTGAATTTCATGGTGTGCTTTATTTAAATTTACTTTCCGAAGAGCATATTCGCTACTCTTTTATAATACATTAAAAAATATATTTTGAGTATAAAAATATTAATAAAATATATTTCTATTTTTTAAATATGTGATAAAGGATATTCATGATTTTAAAATTAAGAACTTTCATACAATTTAACCATATAAATTGTAAGCAAAAGTGAATATTCTCATACTCGGCTTTCGACGCATATTAAAAAGTTTTCCTTGTTGAAGAATGTTTATTTTGAAAGTAAATAAATTTCCAAAATGTCTACACTTTCTTGGTTATGTGTCAGTTGATATGTGCTCAAGTATAAATATTCCTAAAGAATGTCAAAATGAATAAAAAAAAAAGTACATAAAACATATTCTCAACTGGGAAGTTAATAACAGTATAACCAAATTTGGTGATGATAAATGATGACAACTTCGAAAAATGTATCTTCATTTAGTGTTTTCGATGAGCGATGGCTTCCAGATAAATGCAGTATTTCTACCATATACTATAAACGGGGAGTGTGCAACACACTTGCATATGATATGATGAATTTTGAATGCATTCAATATTGACAGTTTGATGCAATAAAACACTTGTCAACACGACGATTATAATGAATATTTTCCGTTTCAAAAATTAACTGTGTCAATGAACAATTCTGAATAAGTGCATCAAACCCACGCAGTTATTTAATTCAATTTACAATATAATTTTTCTACAATAAATTTCGATCATTTGAACATAAATATTTTTAGTATATTTTAAAACACTATAAAAACATTTTTTAAAGAAAAGTGTACAAAAATGTTGACCAAAGATTTGCAATAAGATTTTTTTAACTATAAATATTAAAAAAAAAAGTTGCTTTTATTCGAAATAATTAATTGAATTAATTTTTAAGAGAAAACTTTGTTAAACAATTTTTAAATCAGAAAAAATATAATTTGAAAAGATTTTTCAAAAATTATTTTACCAATTTTCACCTAAAAATATATTTTTATAATTTTGACCATCAATTAATATCAAAGAACGTTAAGTGTACAAAAAATAAATAAAATGGAAATCTTATAAAAATGGAAATGTTAATGTTAAAAACAAATTTCTAGTTTTTAAACTATAATTAAATTAGAAATAAATGTAAATATATACAATGTAGAATAAAGAATTCATGATACTGTTTCCTACATTAATTGATTGAAATTACTTTGCATAATTAATTAAAAACTTTGTCGTAACTCAAAAGAAAGCGCAAGAAGAAAGTTTAAAATGAAAGTTTATGTGTACAGGTAGGTAGTTACTTATTTTGTTGATGTATAAAAAAAAATGAGTTAAACATTTTAATATTATTCAAATCGGTTCTGCTCCATATTTAGGATAGATACTGACTGATTAACATAAAATTAAAATTTTTTAATAATGTTTTTTATATGATCTAATATTTGTGGTTTTTTTTCTGTACAAGAAATTCAGATTGAGGAAGAGATATTTTTCCGAAATTATTATGATTAGTGTTTAAACAAGCACAGTTTTTACAAAAATTAGAAGAAAATTTCAATTAAATGGGTAGTATGATAAGTACCAGTCTGTGACGCCAGATGGCACCACTGTCTAAAATACAGTCCGTAATTTTTTTATTCCATATTTCAAATTGTTACTGTGAATATTTCAAATAGATACTCCCATAATTTGTATTGTGACAGATGTTTAACTTGAGAAATTTCGTTTATTTCTCAAAAACACCAAAGAAATCATTTTGTTCAGTGATTCGAATCCTCTTTTTGGATGGGAAAACATGTGAGGAAATTAAAAAAAAAATTGCAAGCCGTTTGCAAAGATGTTCGAGCATCTTTGATGACCACTGATTAACATAAAATTAAAAGTTTTTAATAATATTTTTATATGATTTAATATTTATGATTTTTTCTGTACATGAAATTGAAATTGTGGGAAAGATTTTTTTCAAAATTATTATGACTATTGTTTCCACGAGGCCAGTTTTAAAAAAAAAAAGTAAGAAAATTTCAATTACATGAGTAGTACGATAAGTACTCGTCTTTGACGCCAGATGGCGTCACTGCCTAAAATACGTTCGTCGTTTTTTTATACCATATTTCACATTACTTCTGTGAACATTTCTGTTTAACTTAATAATTTTCGTTTATTTTTCAAAAATAGCAAAGAAATGAAATTGTTCAGTGATTCGAATCCTCTTTTTGGATGGGAAAACATGTGATGGGATTAATTAATCTAATTCCATCCTTTTTCGATGGGAAAACAAATTCCTTTTAGAATTAGTTAAATGCATTCAAACGCGGTCGAGCATCAATCTTTGATTTAAGGTCGTCTAATTAAGGTGACTACGAAGGTTTTGGTCAGCCAAATCCATTATATTACATCAACTGACAATCTGGTAAAGATCGAAAATATAGCCAAAAGTCTCAATATTTCATTTCAACTTGTGAAAAATATCCTTCGTAAAAAATTTGACATAAATAAAATACCCGCTAGATTAGTGCCGCGTTTGTTTAACGATGATCAAAGATGGACGCGCATAACATATTTTGAGCAGTTTTTGGCTATGTTTAAGCGTAATCCAAATGAATTTTTTCATCGGTTCATAACTGTTGTAGAAATAATAAATCAATCCTTACACAGTAAAAGTGAAAGTTAAGTTTACGCAAGGGGTTTTTCACGGTGAATATGCTCCAAAGAAAGCAAAAAGAGTTCAATTGGCCAGAACGGTTGTGACCATTTTCTTTTAGGATGTGTATAACATTATCTTAACTGACCATTCTGAGAAAGAAAAAATAATCATGGAGCTTGTTTATTGGTTATTTTTAATGCAGGATTGAAGAAAAATTGGCAGCATTTTTTTAAAGAAGAGAAAGTGTTATTTCAGCAATTATATAGAGCTGAAAGCTCATTGAACTGACCGAAATAGCCACAGTAAGGTTACAAATTACTGCGTCATATATCCGTATTTTTTAGATTTGGCTATTAGTGTATTTTTTTTTTGCTTACAAAAAACGAACAACTCATCGTCAACTCAGAAATCTATTTTGCAGAGTTCGGAAACTTGTACTTTTTTTAATGGCAATAAAAATTGTGCAAATTTGGTGGACGAAATTTACCGAAGACAAAGAAGACCATCTTTGGTATAATTTTCATTCCCTAACAAGGTGTCATTTTCATTCCCTAACAAGAAATTTTCATTCCCTAACAACCCTCGTGTATCTTTAAAAATTATCTAAAATCAAAACTATTTAATATTTATATAACATTTTTCGATCGTACTATTGATTAAAGAGTATTTATGACTGACTGGAAATTATTATGATTATTGTTTCCACGAGGCCAGTTTTTAAAAAAATTGAAAGAAAATTTCAATTACATGTGTAGTATGATAAGTACCCGTCTTACTATTGATTAAAGAGTATCTATGACTGACTGGCTATTGCGTATTTTTATTGATCTGAAACGCATAGACAAAATGCAGTTTTTTTTTGCAAAAAAAAACCCAATCTGACACATAAACGTTTTGTAAAAGTCCAACATGCACGCCTGTTAACTATTGTACCTTAAGGATGTATAGGAAAAAAAGGAAACAGAAAAAAAATCTATAAATAGAAAACAGGGAATAAAAAAATAAAATGGGACTATTTGCTATAATAAAACCTTACTGTATAAACTAGAAAGAATTAAATTATGTCAATAGACATCACAGAGGGTTGCAAACGATACAGTAAAAAAAAACACACACTTTTATTTACGTAAATTCTGTACACTAAAGCAACTAACGAGAGTTGAGCATCCCTATTCATGCTGAAAATAGAATGTCGGAATGTAAAAAAAAAGAATCACACGATAAAAATATAATATTCTACCCTCCGCAATAAGTACAGGGCAGTCAAAATGCACAATATGAGACTGCATAGTTAGTAGTTGTTCTCGAATAATAAGTCAAAAGGTAAAATTTGTCGTCATTTTAATTTGTTTTCTCTCTTTTTTCTACGTTATAACACGGAATACTTTGGAATTCATGATAATGATAACTGAAATTGTACCATTTTTACAAAAATTACTATCAACCCTTAACCATATGATCACACATCCACATTTATATGCACATGAATTCACACACAAAACTTGTAGATTTTCTTTAAAAACTTAATCTGGAATTCCTCCCCTTTTTCCATTGAGTTTTCTATTTACTCATACACTGTAAAAAAAAACCATTATTTTTGTATTCATCCCCTCTTTATTTTGTTGATGGAAAAATGAGAATTATGTGTATGAGTTTTTTATTGATGTCCCACGGGATGTGTGTTTTAACGTTAACTTATATTGGTCACGTTTTTGTGGCCTATATGCGAATAGTTGACCAAATCCGAATATAGCATACTATTTATTATGCCTATTAAGTTTTTTAATATAGTACACACACACATATTTGTAGAGCGAAATGTACAACCCCATTGAATAAAATCGACATAATGGTAAGGGTTGAAGTTTTATATTTATTCTTTCCAAAACTAACTAGAAATATGGTCTTTACATGAAAAAGTTATTAAGACTTGCTAAAAATACGATTAAACGTTATGAATCCTTTTTCGAACGACTATCGTGAATTTTTTTTGTGTATATTTATTCGTATGTAGTTGATATAATAGACAATTTAGACGCGAACTTTCCAGTACACATTATTCATGAAAAAGTTGTATCATCTCTTGTGATAGTATGATAAGTTAGTAATAAATGAAACAAAAAAAATAATTTATTCAAGAAAAATTGATTTATTTTTTTAGCATAGTATCTTTTTAGAACGATGAACTTCGTTCAATAATATTTTAATATCTTTATGCCATTCGCATTGGTAAAATTGGTCAAAATCTGCAAAGTGGGCCTTAGTTTCGACTATAACTTCAGAATTAGACGTAAATTTCCTTCCGTCAAGCCATTTCTCCATAATTGGAAATAGGAAAAAGTCGCAGAGAGCTAAATCTGCAGAATACAATTCATAACGTAATTCCATTAATTTTGCTGCTACAATTGCTGATGAATTTGAATATTACATAACTTTTTTCTTTTTATCAAATGCGGTCGTTTTGTCTTAATTTCTTTATTGAACTAGTCTAATTACGTTGTATAACCTTTTTTCAAAACATTCGAAGAAGATTATACCATGTGTAGCATCCCAAAAAAAAATTAGCCATAACTTTTCATAAAAATAGTGTTTTAAAATCACATGAACTTCACTTTTTTCCATATTAATAAAAAAAAAACTACAAAAGTATTGTCTACCTTCACTTAAAAACTACAAAAGTATTGTCAAAACTAAACTAATGAACAAATGTTTATAACATTTTATATATAGTCGCTTTAAAAATGCCAGATGATAAAAATAGTATTGTTTTTCTGATATCAGCTACAATGCATATTTCTTGCATTTATCACTGACTTATCAGACTGTCCACACATTTGGGATGCATTTTCTCTTATTAATATTTTTTTATGATTTACTATTTATAAAAATAAATTTTTTTTTCAACAAAAGTATTTTAAAATTTTTATACTAAAAAATTTCTTTGCTTTTTTACCGAAAAAAATTTATTTAAAAAAAAAAATAATGTTAAGAGAATTTGATCCCAATTTTTTTTATTTGAATACGAGCAGTCTAACATTTTGTTTGCCAAATATGTCCAACCCTATTTCAAAATCAGAATCTCATATTTCCGATTCTACTTTATTTTTCTTATTTAAATTTCGTCGTTTTTTTCATTTGCACTTTTCCTACCCTTACGTATATGTTTTTCCATTGTATAGATTTGGAAATATTCTTACTGTTGCTATCCTTTCTGAATAAATTCAAAAAATTCTATAATTCATTTTGTGTTGTGGTATTTTTCAGTTTTGTTTTTATTAAAACGAAAAACGTTTCATGCAATATAAACGAAAAGGTAAATTTTTAAGGGGTGATCTTTCGAAATGAAATTTACAAGGTTGAGCTTGAATCTTGTACATAAAATAATAACCTTAGATATGAATAGGGATGCATAAAGGATAGTATTTACAATAAGAATTTTTGGGTAGGAATATTTCGTTAAACTTTAGGGTTTGTTGTAACTAAGCAGTGCAAGTACAATAGCAGATAGATTGCAGCAAAACAGAGTACATCGTATAGTAAATTCACACTATACCCTCGACACATGGCCAATGAATAGTTAAGTACGAGTGCCAGGATATACTCATACAAATAGAATTGCAAACGAGATTTGGGCGAGGGTGAATGATTAAAGCGAATTTCCGCGTTGCAGTTAAAATCGCAGTAAGTATCATTGCTCCGCAACAGAAGGGATGAATTTGTACTTTCGAGGGAGTTAAATATTAACAACCGCAGAGGGTTCCTGTAACCCAATCCACCTACTACAACTCAGTGTCCTACCACATGTTTCCCCCTTTTATATATACCAATACGACATAAAGAATAACGAAGAGAACGAGCAAAACGTCAAGGAAACACGGTGTTATTTTGATTCGTTGGGCAAAGACAAGGATAAGAATTAAACTGAATAAATATGTGATTTGTGAATTAGGACCCCATAGTAAGCTAAAAACGTTTGCATTTATTCATTTGTTTGGCGTTAATTTTAGAAAATATCTCTAGGGTGGTATTTATTTACTTCGATAAAGCTAAATAGATATTATAGATAGATAGGCTGGCAGGCATGCTCATACATTAGTCCTTCATATACATTTAAATTTATTTCAATAATTTAAAGAGCTATTTTGGCATTTTTACGGTTATTTTCAATAATGTGAACAATTTTAAAACCAGACAGATGATTTGCTTTTAAAACAAACCAGACAGATGATTTGCTTTTAAAACAATTTAGGAAACTTTTTTTTTATCAAAAATGAAATTTTAATAATATAAAGAAATTGACATTTTTTTTTGTTTCCAAAATTTTTTGACGTATAATTTCTAAAAAAAAAAAGGATAACTTAAAAGACTCGAAGTGAACAGACATTATTGATCTAAAATGCCATGATTTTAACCAATTTGGACTTACGAACTAGACCTATGGGATTCGAACAAGCCCTTTAACCCCCATCGTATCCAATCCATTCAATTAAACAGTTTCGAACTCTTGGAAGAAATTTCAATTTCATGGATGGTATGATAAGTACTCAGCTTTAACGACAGATGGCGCCACTTCATAAAAGACAGACCGAACTCTGTCACTAATTTTTTTTAAAGAAAAAAAAAAAGTCACAGGGGGCCAGATCTGGGGAATACGGTGGCTACGGCATTATTAGTGTGTTGTTTTTGGTCAAAAATTCACGCACAAGCAACGCTGCGTGAGCAGAGGTGTTATCATGGTCAATTTTTGTTCTTCCACAAATCCGGGCGTTTCTGGCGAATTGCTTCGCGCATAACTTGCAGGTAATATTCCTTATTGACCTTTCTACTCTGTGGCAAGAACTCATGATGCACTACGCCCCTGCAATCGAAGAAAACTGTAAGCAAAACCTTCACATTCGACCGAACTTGACGCGCTTTTTTCGGTCTTGGCTCGTGCGGCAGCTTCCATTGGGATGATTGAGCTTTGGTTTCTACATCATAACCATGATTGAGCTTTGGTTTCTACATCATCACCAGTTATGACCCTCTGGAGCAAATTTGTGTGGTCGCGGACAGAGTCCAAAAGCTCCTAAGAAATGTTAATGCGATGCTGTTTATGGTCGAAATTGAGCAATTTTTGGTACAAATTATACGCCCAAGTCATTGGTAAAAATCGAATGGCACGAGCCAATCGATATATTTAAGTCCTCAGCAACTTCTCTAAAGGTTATTCGGCGATTGGTTTATACTATTTTCTTCACTTCATCAATGTTGTCGTCTGTTGTTGACGTGCTCCGGCGTCCGGTACGCTTTTCGTCGTTTACATTTTCTTGGCACTCTGAGAACATTTTGTACCACCGCTAAACGTTGCTTCTGTCCAAGGTAGCTTTACCATATGCCACAGTCAACATTCGGAATGCGTCCGCGCAATTAATTTTGTGTTTCACACAAAATTTGATACAGATTCTTTGATCCATTTTTTGTAGCCAAAACACGTGCAAGCAAAGCAGCTGTCAAAAATTAACTAAACATTCAAAATGGCCGAACTTGTCGGCATAAGTGATAAACATGAGTACCAACATAACGCCACAAAAAAAATCGTGTATACGTAACCCGCGGAAATTCAAAATTCGCGTAACTTTTTGAACAGACCTCGTATATAATAAAATTAAAATATTCTATTTAAGACTGTACTTATAGAATGTCAAATTCCGCATATGGTTTTTTTGTTGCAAATTTGCTTTTGGCATTTATGGTGGAATTATAGAAAGAAGTTATATGGTTTTTAAAAAAATTTGCATAAATATTTAGATAAGTTTTTTTTTTTTAAATTAGAAACAAACCAAAAACTTTTAGATTTTTACCCAATAGAATATAGTAAATATTTCAGCATTGAAAAGCGCGGATTTAAAAAAAAAACTACTTCATTTAAATTTCAATAAAAGCTAAATAATTTTTTGTTAGATTTATTTCTTAAATAAGTTATCTGATATAAGATAAATATCTTAGGTCTCTTAAGTGAATGCAAATTGACATTAATTAATTATTCATTTTTTTTATGTAATAAATTTTATTTATTAATATGCAATATTGAAAAAGTTATTTTACATAATAATACCGTATAAAATATTATATCCTAAAATTATTTAATTTGAAACGATTAGTTGTATTTAATTTGATAAATACAATTTAATCAATTTATGAATGTTGAAACTGTTAAAAATGAATTCATTTTTTCTTAAAAATTTTCAGTTAGAATTTTTAATTTTTCTCCCAAAAATCTGCACATTTAGTTTTGTACTGATTTTATATGCGAAAATTAATAAGAACAGTTCTTTTTTTTTGGAACCATATAAAGTCTTAACATTTTTCATATTAAAATTAAGAAAAACCAAACCCATATTTTCTCAAAATTCAAAGACACATAATACATTATATACATTATTCTTCAATAAAAAAGAATACAAATTAACATATTTTCTAAAGTCAATTTTTATACTTTATTATTATAGAAAGATACTCTCAAATAATATCTTATGAAAATAGAAAACCTTTGAGGTTTAGTCAATTACTATAATAGAAATTTTCTTTAAATTGACATTTGTCAAAAATTTTAAAAAGTTAAAGAAAATGCCTAATACGTGGGCTACTATATATATTTCTGGCCTAATAATGAAAATGCGAATATTTATCAACGAAAAAGGTTTTATTGTTTTTCAAAATATTCTCCATCAAGATTTATACACTTTTGCATGCGCTCAAACCAATTTTCGAAGCACTTTTTCCACTCCGATTGAGACACCTCCAAAACATGGTTTTTGAATGCTTCAACAGCATCTTCTGGCGACGAAAATCGTTGACCACGCATTTTTTTCTTGATGTGTGGGAATAAAAAGAAGTCATTGGGTGCCAAGTCAGGGCTGTACGGAGGATGACCCATCAATTCGACGTTTTGTCCGGTCAAAAAGGCGCTGGTTTGAGCCGATGTGTGAGAGCTCGCATTGTCATGGTGCACAATGATTCGACTTCTCTTGTTCGTTTTTCGAATTTCTCCGAAGACTTCAGGCAAACAAATGGTGGTGTACCACTCAGAATTGACCGTCCTACGTTGCACAAGCGGAACAGTCGCCACATGACCAGTTTTGCCAAAGAAACAAGCGACCATTTGCTTCGAAGTGCTTCTTCCACGAACAACTTTCGTTGGATTTGACTCGTCTTGGAAGACCCACACGGTCGATTGCTGTTTTGTTTCGGGCTCATACGCATAGATCCATGATTCGTCACCTGTGACGATCTTATAAACGTCTTTTGAAGCACCGCGATCGTATTTTTTCAGCATTTCTTTACACCAATCCACACGAGCCTTTTTTTGAGCGATTGTCAAATTGTGCGGGATCCAACGAGAACAAACCTTTTTTACGGCCAGGTGTTCATGCAATATCGAATGTATGCTGGTGGGAGAAATGCCTAGGCATGCCTCTATCTCACGGTATGTCACATGACGGTCTTGCATTATCAGTTCACGTACGGCATCGATGTTTTCTGGAACAACGGCTGTTTTTGGACGACCTTCACGGAATTCGTCTTTGAGCGAGCGTCGGCCACGATTGAATTCGTTGTACCAGTTTTTCACAGTGCTATAGGATGGTGCTTCATAGCCATACAAAGATTTAAGTTCATCGATGCACTCTTGTCGTGATAATCCACGTCGAAAGTTGTGAAAAATGATCGCACGAAAATGTTCACGAGTTAATTCCATTTTTTTGCCAAATTGATTTTTTCAAGTCACTGTAAACAACACAAATGATAGTCGTACGTCAAAACGTTCTGAGTACGTTTATGCTAAAAAATGTCAAACTTTCCAATGGAAATGTCAGATCGCACCTGGCAACACTTAGTGTTGCCTAGGCCAGAAATATATATAGTAGCCTACGTATAAACGTTGAAATTTATTCAAGTGAATTTTATAAATATTTCCAAGTCGGACACGTGGCAGAAGAGCAAGATTTCATGATTAATTTAGGGTAAAAGCTGACTAAATAAATAACTGTAATTGAAAATAGCTCTACCTACCCCTACCAGCTTTAATTATACTTTTTAATAATTTTAATTGAAATGAATTCAAATTAGATTTTAGAAGTCGCTCTTTTTGTCGTTAAATTCTATAGGAAAAATTTTATATGAATAAATACAGTGTAGATACTTTTAGATGTAGAGGGTGCAAGATTTCCTTAAATATGTCTCTATCAAATGAACAGGAAATTTTTATGCAATACTTTCTATAAAATGTCAAAATAACGATCCTTTTGTTAAATTTTACCTTCTCTCAATCAGAATCTTAAATGTTAACTCAGAAAAATATTTTTCTCAAATACACTTTATTATAATGTCAATTTTTTTTCAAATATTACATAATCAAATTTTTATTTATCTATCGTCAGGACACATATTTCAATTTTATTCAGTATCATAGCTTTTAGGTATTTAAAATTATAATAAGAAGAATTCGCATAAGAACTTTTTTTGAATTGATCTCAACGTGCAATTGGAATCGATGCAACCCTCGTTTTTCGAATTCGGAAAAAAATACAGTAGTCTAAGGACGAGGATGATTTAGGGTAGATATTTGCAAATAATATCTAATTGGAATCGTTTTGAGCATACTTCACAAACAAGAATTCACTCTTGAATTCGTCTTTAGATAAGAACTGGGGATTGCCACACAACAGCATTTCATGGAATTTAATTCGTCAAATTCAAATCATCCAACCATATGATCAAAATCCAATTCATATTCAAAAAAAAAAAGGGACTATAAATTTTTTTATCCCCAGTAACCAATGCTTTTGCTATTTTATTCTATACTATATGATTTTCGTAGAAACGTTCTTAAATTATTCTAAGAAATTGCAACGTTAAAAGTTATTCTATTGTAAAATTTTATATGTAAATCTTATAATATCAAATATTTTCTTTACTATGAAAAGAAAATAGAATAAAAGGAGTTGTTTTAAGATATTTACATAAACCTCTATAGGGAAATTATAATCTTATGTATCTTTGCATCAATAACGATATATTATTTAAAAATAATGGTATTCTCTAAATTTCTTTTTCATTTTTTTTTTATTGAAAATCTTTTAAACATACGATTATGTAAATATTCTATGATCTATGTACGAATTCAATTTACTTTAAGTTTGTAGATTTATTTAGTTCAAATTAAATAAATTTTATTTGAAGATAAATATATTAGAAGTTTTTTTATTATTGTTCAAATCTTTAACAACGTTTAATTGTAATAATTTTTTATATAAAATTATATAAATAATTGCTCTACTGATGATTTTTTGTCAATATTAAGAATAATCTGATTCGAATATAAAAGTGTCCATGTAACTTTTATTCTCCCCATATAAGTAATTGCTCTACTGATGATTTTTTGTCAATATTGAGAATAATCTAAAGTGAAGAGTACAAAAGTGTCCATGTAACTTTTACTCTCCCCCGGTAAACTATATTCTATCATATATTTTGTTTGTTTGGAAATACTAGAAGACATTGTGGAGAATAAAAGTGTTCACGTAACTTTTACTATCCATCGTATATTATTTAATTTTATACAATGTCCTACTGAGAGCAATATGGACTTACGGACTAGAACTCTGGGGCTCCTACTAACTCATTCAAACTTCCGTCGACTATAATCGCTCCAGTCGAAAGTATTTGCTAAAATTGTCGATTCTTTCCTTTTATGCTCGTAATAGTCATAGTTATAAACACCCATCGACGACTTAAGTATCACTGGTCTTCCACTGGGAGTTTACTTCCCTTAACCATTTTTATGATAATTAATATTATTATTTAAATCTGCATGTTGCTATAAACTGCAGTTTTAAATATCTGCAGACTATTTCGTTTATTAAAAGGAGCATCAATAATTTCATGAAGGATTTTTGATTGCAGAAATTGAATTAAATGATAATTGTTATGATAGATTAGTATTCTAAAATTTTAGCACGTACGTCCATATTGGCCTCAGACTTTTTTATAAAAAATCGGAACAATTTGTTGCTGGTTTTCAGTTTATTTACAATTTTCTGTAGTTCCGTATAAAGCCACTACATAATTGTAATGATAGATTAGTATTCTAAAATTTTAGCCCGTACGTCCAGATTGGCCTCAGTACTTTTTTTTATAAAAAATAGGATCAATTTGTTGCTGGTTTTCAGTTTAAATAGCTTATTTAAAATTTCCTGTAGTTGCTTATAAAACCTACAAAGATTATTCGATCAAAAGCTTGTTTCGGTTTTTTGTGAGAATTCCAGATTTACTATTTATCTTTATCTATATAGTCCCAACTCATCTTTTTTGGTATAATAATGTTGTTAATGTTCATATTGACGATATTAGGATAAAAATGAGTTTCGTAGCTAAAATAATCAATGTTATATTAGAGTTCTTGTGACGTATCTTAAAAAGAAAGCATATTACAAAATAGGAACTACACGTTTCTTAATTAGAAAGCTTGAGGAACTCCAGCGCAAATGGCAGATAGTTCAGAAAATTCCACATGTTCAATTACCTGAAAATATCGTTTGCAGAGGTAGGCTTTGAGGATTGGGAAAAGGTACAGTTAAAAATTCTTTTAAGTTTCCAGAGCAAGCCAGGATGCATGTGCATTTATTAAAAAATACTCCTGAACAGTACTGTCTTTGCTCAATATTAGGATACAATATAAACAAAAACTATACAAAAGTTATGAATAAAATTTTATATAAGAAAAAATTAAAATTTTACTTATGAATATTTAATTTCTACCTAGACAATATAATAAACAGATACCATCAACATGGACAATAGTTTGATTATATTTTATGTAAATTATGTCCAAGTTTATGGTAGATTACTTTTGCTACAACATAATCAATATTTAGTTCGATAACAGTTACCAACGACAAAAGTAAGTACTTCTTGTACAAGCTGCAGAAATGATAATAGTATGTAGTTTATATAATGAAATTATTACTAGTATCCAGAGATGATAATAGGAAGGAAGCATGAACATCGAGTAATATTCCACATGATACCTGGTTGGAGTCTGAAATTTACCAATAATGGTTTTCTGATATTGATCGAAGGGAAATGAGAATTAAATGAATTTTAGTATAATATGCAGAAGACACGATTACTTGTTAAATACAATAAGTTCGATATTAGTTAAAAGTAAGTAGGGCATGAAATTTTCATATGGAGTAATAATATTTTATGCGCAAACGTTCGGTAATTTAATGATAGTTACATTGGCAGTTCAATAAAAAATACCTAAAATTCAGATTGGAACGTTATCCAAATGGCCATGAAATTACCTTTTGAAGTAATTTTTTATGACTTTTTGCACATATCGGGCTGAAATTCTGTCATTACTTGCTTGATGTGGTTTTAATCCCGCAAGAAAAAACCGAATAGCATTAAATCAGAACATCTTCAAGGGTAATTGCTATTACCAAATCTCGAAATTACGAGGTTTTTTTTTTTGAAGCCACATACGATCTAGATTAAAATCTTCAAGTTCAGACCAAAGAAGAGTCGATTAACATGCGACTATAACGCTGAGAATTGACAGTAGTGATCTTTTCTTCTTCATTTGCATACTTAACAGTCATTTTTTACAGATACAATGGCCCCATATGCAAAAATTTTATTCTTCTTGGAAAAATTTCTTTCGTTCGATTCAACATTTGACAGCTGTCAAACATATATATCATTCAAGATGGCATTTGTTTAGTTTAAAAATTGCTATTTTCCATTATGGATTGTTCGATTCAACAATCCATAATGGAAAATAGCAATTTTTAAACTAAACAAATGCCATCTTGAATGATATATGTTTGACAGCTGTCAAATGACAGGACTGCACTTAGATTAAAGAATACCTGGATAGGCCCGTACGTCAGATTTCCGTATATGTATACACAATTTTGTGGCACAATTATTACAAAAGCGGCGACAAATCGTATAGACTTTTGTGTAGATTTTTTTAAATAGACTTTTGTGTAGATTTTTTTATGTAGACATGACACCCACTTTATTGTATTGCAAACGCATAATTTATATTCAATTTCATTCACTTATTTTTAACAAAATTTATTTTTTGTACAATCTTTTGTTATTAAATTTCAATTATATTTTAAGATTATTATTTATTTTGTAAATATAAATTAAATATCAAGCGCCTCAATTGAGCGACTTTCGGAGAGTTTTAAAAAAAGTAATTCTCCATAAAATTGCAGCATAACGGAATACTTGCATACTTTTGTTGACATTTAGATATTAATCACACTGTTTAAGTGCAGTTTTATTAAATTGTAAATAGTTTACGACCAAGTGAGTATAAATTAATACATTTGCATAAATAGTACGACAGAAAATAGGAAGTTTTTAACTTAGAATACGAAGTGTTTTTTTACGAAGTATGTGTCCGGTTCTTCTATAATCTTACGAATAGATTGGACTGAGTTTTTGAGTAGAGGCCTATCCGGTTCTTCTATAATCTAAGATTTATACGTAATTTTCTGTCTGCATAATTGCCAAAGCGGAGAGAAATCGTACTTCTTGCATATATTTGTGTAGATTTTTTGTGTAGAAATGACACCCACTGACATCTAGTTTTCATAATAGAAATTTATTGAATTGCAAAAGCATAATTTATATTTATTTTAATTCACTTATTCCAAACAAAATTACAATTTAAACAGAACGACAGGCAATTTTTATTTTTTGTACAATCTTTTAATACGAAATGGAATTCTATTTTAAGTTTATTATTCATTTTGTAAATATCAATCAAATAAAAAGCGGCTTAATTTTGTAGACTTTTCGGAGAGTTTTAAAACGCGCCATTCTCCATGAAAGTGGTAGCCTACCGAAATGCTTGCGTTCTCTTGTTATTTTTTGCTATTTTGGCACATAGCAAAAGTTTCTATTTTGGCACATCGGAAAGTGCAAGTTTCTTTAAAAGTGTACTTTTCATCTATTTAGAAATATTTACGAAAAAGTAAGTATTTATATAAATAGTTATATTGTTAATAACATTTAATAGGAAGTTTTTATTACAGAAAATGAAGTGTTTTATAAAGGGTTGCTTTTAATTCAACGGATTTTCTTTCTGTCGGTAAGTTTACAACTTAATTTTTACTAGAGAAATTAACAAAAATTTAGTTTATAATGTGCCCAAATGGCTTTTATTGATAAGTTTTGTCCAAAAAGTGGTTAAACAGTAAAAAGTTCGTCATTCAATAAATGTAAACAAATGTGATGATGACAGTTCAATGTTTACCAGAAAATAGTTCAGTGCCGGTGTATGTAAAGTGTGCGTACAAAAATTTAAGGGAACGAATTTTCCAGTTATTGTAATAAAATAAATAAAGTATATTCGATATCGAATATATTAAAGTATATTCGATGGGCTTAATAAAGTATATTCGATAGGATAGGCTTAATAAAGTATATTCGATAGGCTTAAATTTTTTGCATTTGTGCTTTCGGTTGATCTATTAGACGATATTGTAATGTATTTACTAAATAATTATTATTAAGCACATTAAATTTTCTACCAAGCAATTTAAGCATTTACTATAATGTTGTATACGATTAACTTATATTTTATTAAGAACTTGATGTTATATTCTACGTAATTAATGATTTATTTTTTAATTTAATTTAAATACACAATGCCTATTTAAATTACCATTGCTATTTACAAGCACACATTCATATTATAATGAAGCTTTCAATATCTACAAATGTTTGTTTTATATTATATTAAAAGTTATATTAACTAAGTTGTGGTGTGATTTTAATTTCAATATAATATCAAATTTTCTCATTTAATTCGTTTTGCATTTTTAGAATGGATTTTTATTTGTACACATAATTATTTTGATATAATCAAATAATTTGCAAATTTATGCATATGCTCTTCCACTTTATAATTCTGTTTTAATAAATAAAATGAAAATATATAATAAATAAATAAATAATATTTTAAAATAGAGAATACTGTATTTTATTGCATAAAATTTCCAAAACTAATTCCATCAAATAACAAAATCTGCAATATTAAAAAAAATCTATTTGTTTACGCATAAATGACATCACATATCAAAACTGGTTTTAAACGAACTGATTTAATCACACTACTGAAGTTTAAAATTGGCCCCCCACTGATTTACGGCGTTTCTGTTATTTTGCATGTGTGTGCGTACTACGAATGTATTGCCAACAAAATTCGGCAACAATTTTTGTGTAGAGGCCTATCCAATTCTTCTATAATCTAAGGTTCTGATCATAAAAAAAAACTATATAAATAATATGGGGTTATCCATTTTGTGGTTCAAATAGTAAGGCCCTGTTATTTGACAGCTGTCAAACGCATCCAAGGCGGTATTTGTTTATTCTAATGTTTGCCATTTTACAATATGGAATTTTTTATTTAGTAAAAATTTAGTAAAATAGCGAAGAATATTGGATGCTAATTTTTTGAAGAAAAAAATCTCTTCAGCGATGAGGTAGATACGCCAATAGGCAAAATTGACCATATGGGACTTCTTTACATGACTGTGGATTCCGCAAAAGTAACTGTCTTGAGTCCAGGAAAAAATATTACCGGCAATTCTGAGCGTTATGGCCGTTTGATAACCGATTTTTTTTGCGTTTAGCGGGAATGTTTCTTCAGCAATGAAGAAACTTTCCCGCTAAAATTAAAAAAAAAGTCGAGAAGCCATTGTATCCGCGAAAATTCCATTTTGCTATCAAGATGTATTTTTTTGATAATGCAGAAGTAGCGACCGTTACCGTCAATTCTGAGTGCAATTGCAATATGATAATTGACTTTTTGTTGGCCCAAATTTGAATATTTTAATCTAGAGCATATGTGGTTTAAACAAAACAGCACCACAATCCACATAATAATACAAAAATTGGCTTTATTAAGTAAAAACTTCCCAGAACACGTACATTCAAAATACGTAAATAAGTAAAAAATGTTCGGAGCCCAATATAAGGAAATTTTGCTTATTCACGTGTCCACCAAGCGATAAATGGAGCCTCATTACCGAAGAAAATTTTATTTGAAAAATAGCGTCAGCAGAATCCCCACAACAAAATTCGACAACAATTTTTGTGTAGAGGCCTATCCAGTTCTTATATAATCTAAGGGGCTGCACTCAATTTTATGTAAAATTACATACAAATGAAATTATTATAAAAATTTTACTTCGCAAATAATATTCAAATATGGAAGGGAATTTTTTTCTCTCCTAATTATTATGAATTATCAGGTATGCGAAACATTATCAAACGTTAATCATTCGGGAACCAAAAAAAAGGACAAAAATGTAAAAAATTCAATTTTATTCACTATTGAAATTGACAGTTGGGTCCTACCATACTTTTCATCTTCTTACTTATTATAATTTATGACTCTTTACAAGGTATAATATTATATTTCAATAGCACTCATATTTTAAGAAGTTTTCATATAAGAAGAAAATTAGTGTCACCACAATATTGATTGGTTTAACGAACCACGAGTAATAAAATTTTTTTTTTTTATATAAACCGAAATAAAGACAGGACTTCCCCGTATCATATATTCCCCAAGAAAAAAAAACGCATAATTACGGAACAACCGTTTTTTATTTACAGTTTGATTAAATATAGTACCCGTTTAATATAGAATTTTTTCCTGTTGATTTAGCCGGGTTCACACACCTATACAGGCGTGTGCATAAATTTGATAATTTTTCTTTCATTGACTTTAGGTCATTATGGTGTATATGATGTCACTAATCTATAATGTGTAATTTGCTGACTAAGTGCATTACTTACCTATACAAGTGCAATATGCATCAATAATATGTCACCTAGAGTAATTTTACTGCATTATTAGAATCAGTAATCGTTCAATTTGAATAAAATCTTATCATTCGATACCATTTTTGTTGACAAACTCTCATAGGAATGATGCACTTTTTTTTTGTTTTTCTTTTATTACATTAATATTTTCAGTTTAAAATTTTTATCGCACGAAAACAATTGTTCTGTGCCATCATCGATACTATAAAATTGTACGTGCCGGACGTGTCAAATTTCTGCAAATTTACACAGATAAGACGCTGAGTACAACATTGTCGAGTGAGTGCTTTGGTATTGTTCTCAAAATAAGATGTTATCTTGCAACTGCACACTGTTCATATAGTTTCGTGCTGCAGCTTCAGGGCACTAGGTCTTCTATATACTGTCTAAACTTGTCTACCCTGTACTTACTCGTATTTCTAACTGATATGAAACTGATGTGCTTATATCTTCAAATTTCTTAGATGAAAGATTTCCTGTTTGCGGTGGAAAATATGAACAGAATGTATTTGCCAATTCATCACGAAATATTACCCCAGATAAGAGGTTCGTAGAAAGAGCTGACTGTATGTCTGTAGATTGTGACTTGGTTTGGATCTAGATTAACTAAGACTAACTGTAGACTGACTGGGTCTGAAGATTTATTGGCGCGATTTGATCGAGTGTAAAATTAATTTTCTGCTAATTAAATGGATTGCCTTATATTGAGTCTTCGATGATTAAATAGTATGAAATCAGTCAATTCCCTTGTTGTCGTTCCATTTCAATTTGAATCGAAACAAACGTGAAATGTAACTATTTTTATTTTTCATCAACTCTAAACTGTAAGAAGGTTTAAGCTTACCTTAAACATGGTTAAAAACAAACTCTAACCGATATGGACTAAAGGTATTGCCAATTTTACCATTTTAAAGTTCATTGGTATCTAGAACTGAAGCTCACGAATACCTTAAGGGAATTATTTTTTTTTTAACTTTTGAAGTATTCTAGATTCTTCCTTTATGATAAAAATATTCAACTTTGAATTTAATATTTAGCCGCAAGATTGATTTTCACTTCGGTTTTCTTACAAAAATATTTTCTTAGCTATGCTAAAATTTACAATGATAATTTTTTTTTTGGGAAAATATTCTTTCCCAAAAATGGAGTTAAATAATTTTTTTAATAAAAATTCTTTTTTCAGAAAATTTAATTATAGAAGAAGTTAAATTAAACACACTTAAAAATTCAGATTTACATCTACAGACCAAAATGCACATCAGACTTTTGGTCACTTTTTGTGGACTCAAGACAATCACTTGTGGTTTTCCAAAGCCCCATATATGGAAATTTTGCTTATTCACGTACCCATCAAGCAAAAAATGAGCCTCAATCATTGGCAAAACTACCAATTTTGTAGAAAACTTTTTACAATTTTATGAAAATTTAATTATAGAAGAAGTTAAATATTGGGTTGTTCGGAAAGTAATTTCGTTTGCTGATGAAGACACAATAAAGGCATTAATTGATGCAAATCGGCCAATAACAACTGCTGAGATCACTGAGAGATTAAATTTATCGAATTTGACAGTTCATGATCATTTGAAACGGCTAGGTTTTATCTCAAAGCTCATCTTACGGAAAAAATTGTGCCGTCACATTGACGTTTGTGATTTGTTTCTCAAACGCCAAGAAAATGATCTATTTTTGAAGCGTATCATCACTGAGGACGAGAAATGTGTTAGATACAATAATGTTAAGCGCAAAAGATCTTGAAGCAGAAAAGATGAACCGGGTCAAAGCACTTCGAAAGCCAATATTCATCAAAAAAAGGTTATGCTATCTGTTTTGTGGGATTTCAAAGGAATCGTTTATTTTGAGTTTCTACCGAGCAACACAAGGATCAATTCTGAAGTGTACTGTCAAATTGAATAATTCGCTTAAAGAGAAAAGGCCAGAATTGGTCAATAGGAAAGGTATAGTGTTCCAACAGGATAATTCGAAACCACATACGAGGTGTGTTCAAAAAGTCGATTTTCGATTTTTTGTGGCGTTTATGTTGGTACCCATATCTCTCACTTATGCCGATGAGTTCAGCCATTTTGAATGTTAAGTTAATTTTTGACAGCAAGTGTTTTGGCTCTTCTTCGATTTTTGCCCATTTTCGACCAAAAACAGCATTGCATTAACATTACTAAAGAGCTGTTGGACTCTGTCCGCGACAACCCAAATTTGCTCCAGAAGGTTATAACTGGTGTCGAATCATGGGTTTATGGTTATGACGTGGAAACCAAAGCTCAATCATCCCAATGGAAGCTGCCGCACGAGCCAAGTTCGGTCGAATGTGAAGATTTTGCTTACAGTTTTCTTCAATTGCAGGGGCGTGGTGAATCATGAGTTCTTGCCGCAGGGTAGAACGGTCAATAAGGAATATTGCCTGCAAGTTATTCGCAAGTTGCGTGAAGCAATCCGTTAGAAATGCCCGGATTTGTGGAAGAACAAAAATTGGCTTTTGTACCATGATAACGCCCCCTCTCATGCATCGTTGCTTGTGCGCGCATTTTTGACCAAAACCCTGTGACTTTTTCTGGTCCCCTGTGACTTTTTCTTGTTCCCGAAACCAATTCTTTGATCCATTTTTTGGAATGGGCAAAAATCGAAGACGAGCCAAAACATGTGCAAGCAAAGCAGCTGTCAAATATTAACTGAACATTCAAAATGGCCGAACTTTTTGAATGTTCAGTTAATTTGTGATACTTTTTGAACAGACCTCGTACAAGTTTGACCACTCGGCAAAAGCTTTTATAGCTTGGATAGGATATACTGTTACACCCATTATACTCTCAAGACCTAGCACCTTCCGATAATCATTTGTTCCGGTCTCTATAAAAAATTTTAGACAGTAAAACGTTTAATTCAAAAATCACTTGGATCAGTTTTTTGCCAGCAAAGAAAAAAAAATGTATGAGCGTGAAATTATGATACTGCCAGAAAGATGGCAAAGGGTATTGGATCAGACTGGACAATATTTAATTGAATAAAATATTAATTCACTATAAAAAAATCGTCTTTAATTTTTATAAAAAAAAAACGAAATTACTTTCCGAACAACCCAATATAATATAATTGAGAACAAAATTCAGATAAAATTTAGTGAATTTCATTACTAAAAGATGAATAACTTTCAATTTATAGTTTCCTATTAGTGGTAATGTCATCACCACAAAAGAGAAAACTTCTCGAAGCTAATCATAAGAGTGCTTAAGCTTATATATAGTGGAACAACAACAATTTAGGAGGTCAAAAACATATAATAAAACAATCATTCTACAAAACATTGAACTCTTGCACTATTCAGATTGGCATCATTTAATTTAGTGACATTAAAAATGATGTGACGATGTTCGCACAATCTAAAGGCATACACGTACATAGTAATTGTATTCATATTATACGAATTCAAAGTAATTGAAAAATGTTTGTAATTTGAAACGAAATTGATAGAATATTTTTGGATGTGAATGTTTCAAGTTTGTTTGAAGTTTTTAATACTACAAAGAGCTTTTAACAAACAAAAATACACTAATAAGAGTAGAAAGTATTATTAGACAAACTTTGTATAGATTTACAGAAGTAAGTGCAATGTGACACTCTTGAGAGGATTGATATACTGTCGAGGCCAAATACAGCTGAAAGCAATTTTGATATTATAATCCATAAGTACTATTCTCGTTAATATCATTACAATTACTCAACTAAAACTTAAAGTATTCAACAACAAAAAATTCCAAATAGTTAGTTTATATTAAATACTTAATAGTAACAAACGAAATTCTATTTTAAGTACTACCCACTAATGGAATTTAAATCAAAATCAAAAAAAATGAATCTACTTTTCTAACTGAACAAGTAATTTTCGAAATATAAGAGATTCAGTAAACTTTTCTGAATAGTCTTGAAATAGCGTCGAAAACTGACACAAAAAAAAAATACTCTTCAATATAAATACTTAACAATGCTTATACAGGTGTTTTCTATATTTTACTAACATTTAGAAAATTACTAAAAATAACCAGTAATTAATTCGGTAAAGTCTCATTGAAAATCCACACCGAATTTGGTTATGGTCAGTAACTCATAATATTAGTCATCGAATGTCTTTTGCATAATAAATTAACTAGCATAAATGGACGGTAGTAGTCCCAAAAGATAATATAAACTTTTTAATGAATTCAATACCTTCGAGATAAACTAATAACAACGACAAAATTTGTCGTTCTTACTTTTACCAAAATTAAACTGAAAAAAAAACAAAAAAAATTGGTGGTATCGTTGAAAAAAAATTTGTGAATAAATTTTAAGATTTGAGGGGATGTCTTGAGTGTTTTTTTTAAAATATTCAGAGTTCATTATAAAAATTTTGAAAGAGTATTTCTAACTCTAACATGAGTAAGAAATAATTTTTGCAGTTAACAAAATATTTTATTAAAATTTGCCAGAAATGTGCACTCTTATTTAGCGACGCAGGGACGTCTAAGTCAGGGCGGTCTTGAGTTTGAATGGTGCAAGTAACCTTTGATTATCATCAAATGGTTTGAGTTTTCGTGACGCTAAAAATTGTCATTTTAAAAATTGTCAAAATGGTTTAAGTTTTCGTGACGCTAACAATTGTCAAAATTGCCATATATGGGGCTTCGAAAACCCACAAGTGATTGTCGACAATTCACAATAAGTACAAATAAGTTTTTTTTCCCAGAATTACATAATCGAATTTCTAGGACTTATATAAGACTATAATTACGGAAAAACTAAACAACCTTAAATTTATTTTAAGGAAAATATTTGCAATTTTTAAATTTTTTTTTGAATATCTAGAAATGCTTCTAAAAATATATTTCTGAATCGGTGTTGGCTCATCAGTAAACACTTTTGTATACACGTATTAGGAATAGTAACGGTCATAAAAAGGTCATAATACGGACTATTATTGAGCATATGAGCCATATGAGGGTTTTTTCCCGATCAAAACTCATTGATGGAAAGGGTTATGTGAAGGGGATTGTTTTTATGGTCCAGCTTCTTACTCTCTTTACAATGTCCTGACGCGAATATCATATTTTTCTAGGACTTTGAAGGACCTTTTTACCATAACAGCTTGCTTAAAAGTTTGTTCTGGAGATATCAGGAAAATTATTTGCAATTTTTAAAAAAAATTTTGAGTTACCAGAAATGATTCTAAAAATTTATTACTAAATCAGCGTTGGCTTATCAGTTAACACTTTTGGATATTAGGCATAGTAACCAAGATGATGTCCTGTCAAGTGTTTTTTTATATTTAAGGTCATAATACGGACTATTTTTGAGCACATGAGCCACATGAGGGTTTTTTTTCCAATCAAAACTCGTTGATGGAGAGGATCATGTGAAGGGGATTGTTTTTATGGTGGAGATCCTTACTCTCGTTGAAATGTACTAATGCGTGGATCACATTTTTCTAGGAATTTGAAGGACTTTTTTATATAAAAAAAAACTTGTTGTGGAGACACAAATTCGTCTCGGCTTTCCGAAAATACATTCTGCCACCAAACAACTTTAAATCTTGAAAAGGAATGTCTCCCAAAACACTTCCCTAAAAACGTTTTCGTTAAATTCGCAGACTCACCAAGCTTAACAATAAAATTTGATGGCTCATATCATTGCACCTCATGTAATAGTGAATTTTTTCGACGTTGATACCATTTCCTGACAAAAGCAAGCAACCTTCATTTTTTCAGTAATTTTTCAGATTATCAATCAAATAATATGTGCTTTTTTAAATAGAAAATAATTTAAAAAATCCTTTAGCAATTCTTTTTCAGTCGTTTTAGAATCTTTTTAATTTTTTTTTTAATAATAAAAAACTTTATTAAAATAGATTTAAAGTTTCTTGCAGAAACTTAACCGACTACAATGTGACATGAAATATGGAAATTAGAAAGCACTATAACGAACGCCATGCAATTTATACAAGATCGCATAGTGACAATATTTCTTTATGGGAAGCCATTAGACGAATGCTCTCGTACAAAAGACGATCACACCCACTAAAGATTTGGTAAATACATTTGCTCCACATGAGCACATAGAAGACAAATCGCATACTAAAAAAATTACCGAAGAACTAATGTTCCCAGTCTCTATGAGCCTTCCTCCCAAAAATTTTTTAACGCTCGAAAATTAAATCTACTATTCTGCTCCTTCCCAATAAAAAAAGCTCCTATTCTGAAGCAAATTTCCCAAAAAACTTTAGTTTTAATTAAACACATTTTCAATGGTATTCTGCGCACAATCTATTTTCCATTACTCTGGAAATTTTCTGTCATTAAAATGATTCCTAAACCAAATCAACCCTTTAATTATCCTTCCTCCTATAGACCTATCAACCTCCTATTAATCCTTGATAAGATTTTTAAAAATAACTCCTATTAAAACGACTCTACCCAGTCCTAGTTAATGAAAAAATTATTCCTGATCTGGATCACATTGCATCCTCTCTTCGGAGGAAAGAGTATTACTCAGGAGGATTTTTAGATATCTCGCAAGCTTTTAATCGTGTATGGCCGAAACAGAATCGTCGGAAATACATCCTATTCTAGCCGGAGTCCCACAAGGTAGTTTTCTTGGTCCCATTTTATATAATATTTATACCCATAATATCCCATCTGATTGTAATACTATCATTGTCATTTATGCAGATGATACGATCATAATGATTCCACAATATGATAAAGTACGTTATTGGGGACTTTATCTGGACAAGAGATTAACATGCAACCCCTCATACTAGACTAAAAAAACTTGAAGCCTTCTAGACGTTCCCTACAACTTCTCACACTACTGGACAAACGCTCGAAACTAACAATAAAAAGTACAGTTTTATAAAACTTATTTGGACATATGGAATTGAAGTTTGGGGTTCAACGAAAAGTTCCAGTTCATATCGCGTCAAGGCCTTACAATCCAAGATCTTCCGTAAACTTGTTCATGTCCGCCCTTGTTCATGCCTTACAATCTAAGAACATAATACATCGTGATCTAAATGTTGCCCTTTGTTTAGGACCTGTGCATTTCCTGCTATCAAAAATTTCACTCCCGTTAATTCTATCATCATAATCCACTTGTGAGAGAATTGCTCTGTGCTGCCCTCCCATCGGAAATACTCATCGGAGACTTAAGAGAACAATGGCCTAGAGATTTTCTAAAGGAATCTTACGCCAATAGGTGTTTACTCCCACTTCATATAATGCATAAGATTGTTAATTAAAATGTTATATAAATTTGCTTGTAGTTGCAGATAAAAAAAAACTCAATTTGGACTTACGATTTCAAATTTTGAGGTTCTATTTAGCATTTAAATTCCTATCGAATCCAATCCGTTCAATCCAAAATCCTCCCAAAAATTTCCCTCAATGTTCCCAACAAAGTTTGACTTAAATGTTCCCGTTGCTTTTGATTCGTACATATCTCGTTATAAATTGTTTCATTCCCAATTTATCCTGCCACTACAATTCTGTCCTTTAAAAAAATACGAAAATGTCCTTAAAAAACGTTTTTCGTCTACGTTTAAAGAAAATTTTTTCAATTAGATCTATTTGCTTATAAGATCACAAAGGCCACTTTAAATTATATCTTCAAGTTTTGTATGTTACCTAACAAAGCTGGTCTATTTTTAATAGACTAGATCACTTAGAGTTTGTTAAAAAATATATAACATGTTAAAAGAGAGGGCCTGAAAATTTAATTGTTGGATCTAGAAGCCTACTTGCAAGAAAAATAAAAATCCTATAGTGTAAGCAGAACTCCATAGAACTGGTTGATAAGTTGTATATTCTTGACAAAAAGCAAGTTATGGGCGGTAATAGTAACCCATATTCCGATTATGAGTAGTTTTTTGTGCCCAGAGTATTTTGGTTAAAATGTTGCGTACACTATGCTTTGTTGAGAAAAAAAAATAAGATAATTCATGATTTCTTAAAAAGTTAAAATGTCTCATTAGATAGAGGAATAATTTTCACTCCCACTTCATTATTGTTTTTTATGAGTTATTGTAGTATCTTTCGCTTGTTATAATGTTGTTGTTATTGTTCAATAAATAAAATATTAATTAAAGTTTTTTTCTTTAACGTAATTTTATGAATTTAATAGAAAAAATTCGTTATTTTTCTATAGTGACTTATACAAGAATAAATATTTTTAAAAAGTTTTTTTTTCCTTATTAAATTTAAATTAATTTTCAGATATTTTCTTTAGAATCAGTACGTGGGCTACTATATATATTTCTGGCCTAATAATGAAAATGCGAATATTTATCAACGAAAAAGGTTTTATTGTTTTTCAAAATATTCTCCATCAAGATTTATACACTTTTGCATGCGCTCAAACCAATTTTCGAAGCACTTTTTCCACTCCGATTGAGACACCTCCAAAACATGGTTTTTGAATGCTTCAACAGCATCTTCTGGCGACGAAAATCGTTGACCACGCATTTTTTTCTTGATGTGTGGGAATAAAAAGAAGTCATTGGGTGCCAAGTCAGGGCTGTACGGAGGATGACCCATCAATTCGACGTTTTGTCCGGTCAAAAAGGCGCTGGTTTGAGCCGATGTGTGAGAGCTCGCATTGTCATGGTGCACAATGATTCGACTTCTCTTGTTCGTTTTTCGAATTTCTCCGAAGACTTCAGGCAAACAAATGGTGGTGTACCACTCAGAATTGACCGTCCTACGTTGCACAAGCGGAACAGTCGCCACATGACCAGTTTTGCCAAAGAAACAAGCGACCATTTGCTTCGAAGTGCTTCTTCCACGAACAACTTTCGTTGGATTTGACTCGTCTTGGAAGACCCACACGGTCGATTGCTGTTTTGTTTCGGGCTCATACGCATAGATCCATGATTCGTCACCTGTGACGATCTTATAAACGTCTTTTGAAGCACCGCGATCGTATTTTTTCAGCATTTCTTTACACCAATCCACACGAGCCTTTTTTTGAGCGATTGTCAAATTGTGCGGGATCCAACGAGAACAAACCTTTTTTACGGCCAGGTGTTCATGCAATATCGAATGTATGCTGGTGGGAGAAATGCCTAGGCATGCCTCTATCTCACGGTATGTCACATGACGGTCTTGCATTATCAGTTCACGTACGGCATCGATGTTTTCTGGAACAACGGCTGTTTTTGGACGACCTTCACGGAATTCGTCTTTGAGCGAGCGTCGGCCACGATTGAATTCGTTGTACCAGTTTTTCACAGTGCTATAGGATGGTGCTTCATAGCCATACAAAGATTTAAGTTCATCGATGCACTCTTGTCGTGATAATCCACGTCGAAAGTTGTGAAAAATGATCGCACGAAAATGTTCACGAGTTAATTCCATTTTTTTGCCAAATTGATTTTTTCAAGTCACTGTAAACAACACAAATGATAGTCGTACGTCAAAACGTTCTGAGTACGTTTATGCTAAAAAATGTCAAACTTTCCAATGGAAATGTCAGATCGCACCTGGCAACACTTAGTGTTGCCTAGGCCAGAAATATATATAGTAGCCTACGTAATTTATTGTCAATCCAAAATAACATTTTATTCGATAAAGAATTTTAATTAAAATTCTATGGTGACATTTATCAGTTGTTTTTGTTTTCTTCCTTGATGGTGATACACTTTTATCGGTATGACAATAAAATGAAATAAACTGAAAAATAAGTTCCCTTAAAGGATGTAATTAATGAATATTATGTAAAATTATTGTTTCGTAATAATGTCCAAAAATAAAAAATTAATTTAACTATGACAAGTTTAATATTTTCTAATATTGGGTTGTCTGGAAAGTAATTTCGTTGTTTCCCAACAGAGGACTTTATTTTTTTTTCACAACCAACTTCACACTTAAGCTGCATAATCATATTCATTTTGACAGATGACATAGCAAGGCTTGCTTGGACAAAAATTTGATTGATTCTGTGCAGTAGTTTTTGGTTGATATCCTTTTAAATATGGAAAGAGAAAAACAGCATTTTCGGCATATTTTACTTTTTTGCTACAGAAAAGATAAAAATGCTGTTCAAGCAAGAAAAAAATTATCCGATGTGTATGGAAAAGATGTGTTAAGTGAGCGCCAGTGCCAAAATTGGTTTGCAAAATTTTGATCCGGCAATTATGATCTCAACGATGCACCACATTCTGAAACGTCAGTTAAAGCTGATGAAGACACAATAAAGGCATTAATTGATGCAAACCGGCGAATAACAACTTGTGAGATTGCTGAACGATTAAATTTACCGAATTCGACCGTTCATGATCATTTGAAATGGCTAGGTTTAATCTCAAACCTCGACATATGGGTTCCTCATCCTTTTACGGAAAAAATGTGTGCCGTCGCATTGACGTTTGTGATTTGCTTCTCAAACGCCAAGAAAATGATCTATTTTTGAAGCGTATCATCACTGAGGACGAGAAAGGAGTTGTCTACAATAATGTTAAGTGCAAAAGATCCTGGAGCAGAAAAGATTAATGGGATCAAAGCACATCGAAAGCCAATATTCATAAAAAAAATGTTATGCTATCGGTTTGGTAGGATTTCGAAGGAATTATTTATTTTGAGCTTCTACCGAGCAATACAACGATCAATTCTGAAGTGTACTGTCATCAGTTGGACAAATTGAATTATTCATTTAAAGAAAAAAGGCCAGAATTGGTCAATAAGAAAGGTATAGTGTTCCAAAAGGATAATACGAAAACACATACGAGGTCTGTTCAAAAGGTATCGCGAATTTTGAATTTCCGCGGGTTGCCTATATTTGATTTTAGATTTTTTGTGGCGTTATGTTGGTACTCATATCTCTACCTTATGCCGACGAATTCGGTCATTTTGAATGTTAAGTTAATTTTTGACGTGTTTTGGCTCGTCCTCGATTTTTGCTCAATTTCGACTAAAAACACCCTCGAAATAACATTGCTAAGGAGCTGTTGGACTCTGTCCGTGACGACCCAAATTTGCTCCAGAGGGTCATAACTGGTGACGAATCAAGGATTTATGGTTATGAAGTGGAAACCAAAGCTCAATCATCTCAATGGAAGCTGCTGCACGAGCCAAGACCGAAAAAACGCGCAATGTTCGGTCGAATGTGAAGGTTTTGCTTACAGTTCTCTTCGATTGCAGGAGCCCGGTGCATTATGAGTTCTTACTACAGGGTAGAACGGTCAATAAGGAATATTACCTGCAAGTTATGCGCAAGTTGCACGAAGCAATCCGCCAGAAACGTCCGTATTTGTGGAAGAACAAAAATTGGCTTTTGCACCATGATAACGCCCCTGCTCACGCATCGTTGCTTGTGCGCGAATTTTTGGCCAAAAACAACACACTAATTATGTCGCCGCCACCGTATTCCCCAGATCTGGGTTCCTGTGACTTTTTCTTGTTCCCGAAACAGATTCGTTTATCCATTTGGTTGGAATGGGCAAAAATCGAAGACGAGCCAAAACACGTGCAAGCAAAGCAGCTGTCAAAAATTAACATTGCTAACTGAACATTCAAAATGGCCGAACTTTTTGAATGTTCAGTTAATTCGTGGTACTTTTTGAACAGACTTCGTACAAGTTTGACCACTCAGCAAAAGCTTTTAAATCTTGGATGGGATATACTGTCACACCCACCATACTCTCCAGACATAACATAGCACCTTCCCATTATCATTTGTTCCGGTCTCTACAAAAAATTTTAGACAGTAAAACGTTTAATTCAAATGAGGAGGTCAAAAATCACTTGGATCAGTTTTTTGCCAGCAAATAACAAACATTATATGAGCGCGGAATCATGCTACTGTCTGAAACATGGCAAAGGGTATTGGATCAGACTGGACAATATTTAATTGAATAAAATATTAATTCACTATAAGAAAATCGTACTTCATTTTTATTTAAAAAAAACGAAATTACTTTCCGAACACCCCAATATAAAAAAATTGTTTCCTAATATATAATTATGACAAGACTATTATTACAAGTTTATTATTTTTTTAATATAATATTAATAAAAAGCTTTAATAGAAATCAAGTAAATTGCATCCATTAAATAAAGAGGTAGTAATAATGAAAAATTATATTAATTTCATAATTTCATATTTAAAATGCCTCCAGTTATTATACATCCGTCGGGCGGCTATTTTTTTATATGGAAATGAACACACCCAAAATAATTTTAATTAAATAGAATATTAATTCTATTTATTTATGTTTGATTTAATAATATATTCGAGGTTTAATTAGAAAAGTTTGTATTTATTTAATTTTTTTGTTGAACATGTCACGTGCTCTTATTAACCATGAAAATACTTTATGTTATATGTTTTTAACTTCATTTTTATTATAGAATAAATAATAAAATTGCAAATTAAAGAAGAAAAAAAAGAAGGCAATGGATATGCATCTTGTTATGTTTGCCTTTTATTTGGGGTTGTATATTTAAAGAGTTTCCTTTGTGAGCTTTTATTTAAAGCTCTCTCAAAGGGATGCTAAAATAAACTCATTCGTTTTTATGTTGTAATAAATGTTATGTTGATAATTGAAATACATTTTCAAATAATTCAACATAATCAGAAGAAGTTCTTCTTAATAATAACGATTGATATAGTATAGTCGATATATATTATCGTCGAAAATAATATAAAATTTGTTTGACTAGCAATTTTCTGTTCAGCTTTAAAGTTAGGCGATATCGATTTTCAATTGTACGTCGCCATTCCAATTTCAACAATTTCAGGGAATTTGTTGTTTCATCCATGCAGAAATCCCCTTTGATACGGTAGCTCCCTCCTACCCTTTAACTTTATAGCTGCTACTGCTACTGCTACATTCTGAAAACCGATAAAATCCAACAAAATGGCTTTACCACCCTTTTGAACAGTTTCGCTTTCACTGTGAAAAATTCCCGACCGGTGTATTGGTGTATTAGTACTAGAAACGTGCTTATAGAAAAAGGAAATTGCTTCTTTGTATCGTAAAAGGGAGAAAACTTCCTTGTGAATATTCTTAGTTCATTTTGCTTCGTCCTTTTGACATATCATCCCAGTAAAATTACATAAGTACACTTGATGGCAGCTTCCTTACAATCACCCCCCATCCAAATACTGTCAGCAAAGAAGAAAAATTCAAATTCCCCCATTTTTCACTCACGGCTATTATGCCATAATTCATCTTTTGCCACATAAAAATCCCACTTAACAACATCTCAGCTTCTGGATATGAACAAAAATTGCGTAACTTTTTTTCTTTTTCTTGGAGGTGTCACATTCAAATTAAACTGCAAATATCTACGGTGAAATTGTAAGATGATTGATACAACTGACATGTATCTATTTTTGTCTATTGGAATTTTTCGTCTTCTATTCAATTTTACAACCTCTTAAATTTTATGATAAATAAAATGAAAGAAAATCGATTGAAATGTTCGATATCACCAATATTTGAAGAAGAAAAAAAATATTTTAGAAGAAAACTTTTTTTTTTTTAATAAAATATTATTATTATTATTATTTATAGTCAAAAGTTAAAGTGATTATTTGCATTAAATTAAAAGCCAAAACAAAGCTAAGGAAAAGTTTTTGCCATTTATTTTCAAATTCAATAGAAAACTTAAGACGATAATTTTATTAACTTAACTTAGATTTAAGGCAGATAATTTATATTGTTGAATATTGATTTAAAATGCAATTTATACGATTGTTTATGTTTTTTATATAATTAATTTTTTTTGTTGAATTCTGTGAATAACATCTAAAATAAAATTTAAAAAAAAAACGAATAATATTTATTAAATTTTTGGCGAAGTACTACAAGAAAAAGTCCAACGGCGTCAAATTGCACGATTTTGGCGGACAATTCACATCATAAAGTCTTGAAATTACGCTTCCTCAGAACTTTTTGCTCAATAAACCCAAAAATTTGCCGTGTTTTATTGAAATCACATATGGTCCAGATTAAAATATTCAAGTTCAGGCTAACAATTAAAAATATTCAAATTCTAGCTAACAAAAAGTTGCTAATTCATAAACTCAAATCGTTCAGAATTGACGGTTATGGTTTCTCCCTTTTAATTTGTTGAAGTAAATACGGACCAATGACATACAAAGGCTTTGCCACTCTTACTTTTGGGATGTCCCAGCTTTAGATTAAAGAATGTCTGGATAGGCCCATACGTCAGATTCTCGTATAAGTATATGCAATTTTCTAGCTTTATTATTGCGAAAGCGGAGAGATATCGCACTGCTTGCATACATTTGTGTAGATTTTTTTAATGTAGACATGTAGACCTACTGACATCTAGTTTTCGTAATAGAAATTTTTTAAATTCAAAAAGCATAATTAATATCCGATTTACCTCACTTATTTTTAACAAAAATGTAATTTATCTTTTTTGTACAATCTTTTGTTATTAAATTTCAATTATATTTTAAAATTATTATTTTTTTTGTAAATATAAATTAAATATCAACCGCCTCAATTGAGCGACTTTCGGAGAGTTTTAAGAGAAGCCATTCTCCATAAAATGGTAGCATACCGGAATAGTGCAGTTTTATTAAATTGTAAATAGTTTACGACCAAGTAAGTATAAATTAATACATTTGCATAAATAGTTTTATTCTGCATGACAGAAAATAGGAAGTTTTTAATTTACAATACGAAGTGTTTTTCACGAAGTATGTGTCCGGTTCTTCTATAATCTTACGAATAGATTAGACAAAATTTTTGAATAGAGGCCTATCCGGTTCTTTAAACAGAACGATAGGCAATTTTTATTTTTTGTACAATCTTTTAATATGAAATAGAATTATATTTTAGGTTTGTTATTTATTTCGTAAATATCAATTAAATAGCAAGCGCCTCGCCGTTTGTAGACTTTCGGAGAGTTTTTAAACACGCCATTCTCCATGAAAGTGGTAGCATACCGAAATGCTTGCATACTTTTGTTGTTTTTCAAGTTATTTTGGGACTAATCGGAAAGTGTAGTTTTTTTGAAGTATTTACGAAAAAGTAAGTATTTATATAAATAAATATATTGTTGATAATATTTAATAGGAAGTTGTTATATCAGAAAATAAAGTGTTTTATAAAGGATTGCTAGTTATTCAACGGAATGAGGAAGCCGGGAATTTCTTTCTTTCGGTAAGTTGACATCTTCATTTTTACTAAAGAAATTAACAAAAATTTAGTTTATAATCTGTTTAATTGGCTTTTAGTGATTTGTTTTGGCCAAAAAAATTGATTAAAATGTGAAAAGTTCGTCATTCAATAAATGTAAACAAATGTGATGTTGACAGTTCAATGTTTACCAGAAAATAGTTCAGTGCCGGTGCATGCAAAGTGTGTGTAAGAAAATTTAAGGGAACGAATTTTTCAGTCTGTTTTCCATTTTGCACTTTTGGAATAGATTTTTATTTGTGCACATAATTATTTTGATATAATCAAATAATTTGCAAATTTATGCATATGCTCTTCCACTTTATAATTCTGTTTTAATAAATAAAATGAAAATATATAATAAATAAATAAATAATATTTTAAAATAGAGAATACTGTGTTTTATTGCATAAAATTTCCAAAACTAATTCCATCAAATAACAAAATCTGCAATATTAAAAAAATCTATTTGTTTACGCATAAATGACATCACATATCAAAATGGTTTTAAACGAACCGCTTTAATCGCACTAGCAAAAAGTAGATTAAAATTTGCCCCCCACCTGATTTACGGCGTTTCTGTTATTTTGCATGTGTGTGCATTCTTACGAAAGTGTTGCTAATAAAATTCGGCGGCAATGTTTGTGTAGAGGCCTATCCAGTTCTTTTATAATCTAAGTAAAACCCTGTTATTTGACAGCTGTCAAACGTATCCAAGATGATATTTGTTTAGTCTAATGTTTGCCATTTTACCATATGGAATTTTTTATTTAGTAAACATTTAGTAACATTGCGCAGAAGATTGAATGCTAATTTTTTGAAGAAAAAAACGTCTACAGCGATGAGGTCCATTTCTCACTTGGTAGATATGGCAATAGGCAAAATTGACCATATGGGGCTCTAAAAACCTTTACATGACTGTGTATTCCGCAAATGTTTTGTGTCCAGGAAAAAATATTAACGGCAATTCTGAGTGCTATGGCCGTATGATAACCGACTTTTTTTGGGTTTAGCGGGAATTTTTCTTCAGCAATCCTCTACGTTTTCGTATACGTAAATAAATAAAAAATGTGGCTCTGAAACCCTCAAGTGACTGTTGAGAAGCCATTGTATCCGCGAAAATTGCATTTAGCTCTGAAGGTTTATTTCTTTGATAATGCAGAAGTAAGAGACCGTTACCGTCAATTCTGAGTACTATTGCAATATGATAAGTGACTCTTGTTGGCCCAAATTAGCAGATTTTAATCTAGAGCATATGTGGTTTAAATAAAACAGCACCACAATCCACATTCCATTGCAAAAATTGCCTTTATTAAGTAAAAACTTCCCAGAACACGTACTTTCAAAATACGGAAATAAGTAAAATATGTTCGGAGCCCCATATAAGGAAATTTTGCTTATTCACGTGTCCACCAAGCGATAAATCGGGCCTCATTACTGAAGAAAATTTTATTTGAAAAAATAGCGTCAGCAGAATTCCTCACTTTTGTGAAAAGTTTTTGTAAAATGGGCACAAGCATTTATGGTCTATTTTGAGCGATAAAATGGCAAACCGTAGACTAAACAAATGCCACCTTTTGAAGGTATAATATATGTTTTTTCTTAAAAGAGAAAAGTTTTTTCTTAAATTTCAACAACTTTTTATTTTCAATATTCAAAACAACAAAATTATACACAGGCTAATACAAAAAAATAAATCAAGTTTAAATTTTACCAAAATATCTTAATGTCAATCAAATAAATTGTACAGGGTCATAATAATATTCAATTATGTATTATGTATTATGACCTTACAAATATATTATGTGTTGAAAATACTCGTATAATTACAATTCAACCTTACAGCATTTCTATCACCTATGATAAAATAAAAATACCAAAACATGAACTACGAATTCATGCCAAATGAAATTATTATCAAATTTCCAATCATATTGATTTTGGATATTAATCTATTGGAATAATTGCAAAAATTCAACAATTATTGCATTATTTTCATTTGAGTTTTTGATATTTGCGTTTTCGCTGCAACTTAAATTGTTTTCTAATACCAAGCCTAAGGATATAATTTGCGAGATCTAATAGGACTTAAGTTTACATTCATATTTTTAAAGTGAAAAAAAAATAGTATCTATTGTACCATTTTAGATGTTAACGTAATTAAAATTTTAGTTAAAGATTTTTTTCCATGATAAAAGTTGATAGATTTTCTACTTCAAATTCAATGGGTTGAAATTTCAAAAATAAAAACTCATTTTACAAATCTACAAATAAATTTATCTACTTCATCTTATTTGTGTCAAACTATTATTGCTGCAAACAATTTAAAAATGCACAAAAATCGCCGAAGGTCAAGTTTGGAAATGAAGAAAAACTCTCCAAGGTCTACTAAATGTTCAATCAACACAGTCGATAATATTTTGTTTGGTAGTTTGTACATTTATTATTGCTGATTGAATTGATTTCAGAAAAATCTATTTAATGTATGGTAATAAAAAAAATCCTATCGAAATCTCAGTACTGTTAAAGTATGTGCACTTGTATTACGAAGACAAGAAAGGCTAACAAAGAATAAGTTTGAAAAACACGTCAACGTACTTGTAAGTATTCTCTTAAAACAGCTTCAATTCTAAGAGAGACGTGTAAAGATAAAAAAAAAGAAAATCATATAGAAAAATTAGCAGGAAACATGCATTCAGACCGCATATATATCCTTGGAAAAGTTTTATCGGAAGTAGACGGAAATGTCTAAGACTTCCTTCTTTCATATTGTCGTCGCGAAAGTATCTTTGCTTCCATTTAAGAGCAAATTGTTTTCTGCTATTTTGAACCATTTTTCTATTTGAGTGCAAAATAAGTATCTACAATTTTTTTTCTTCTATTATCTATTTATTCTTAGTCGAAATTTATGTTAACAAACCATTCTACTTAATATAATCGTAATGATAATAATGCATTTTTTTTCATCATCTAAGTGGAAACTTTACTTTACGAACCCTTTGCATGGGATGAAAAAAAAATGTTTACCAATAAATTATTTATTATTTATAATTAAAATCTAAAAACTACGAAAGTTTATAAATGAATTTTTTTTTAGTTATTAAATACGAGGTCTGTTCAAAAACTATCGCGAATTTTGAATTTCCGCGGGGTTACGTATTTTCGATTTTTTTGTGGCGTTATGTTGGTACTCATGTCTCTCACTTATGCCGACAAGTTCGGCCATTCTTAATGTTCAGTTAATTTTTGACAGCTACTTTGCTTGTACGTGTTTTGACTCGTCTTCGATTTTTGCCCATTTTGACCAAAAACAACATTGCATTAACATTGCTAAGGAACTGTTGGATTCTGTCCGCGACAACCCAAATTTGCTCCAGGGGATCATAACTGGTGACGAATCATGGGTTTATGATTATGACGTGAAAAGCAAAGCTCACTCATCCCAATGGAAGCTGCCGCAAGAGCCAAAACCGAAAAAAGCGCGCCAAGTTCGGTCGAATGTAAAGGTACTGCTTACAGTTTTCTTCGATTACAGGGGCGTGGTGCATTATGAGTTTTTACTACAGGGTAGAACGATCAATAAGGAATATTACCTGCAAGTTATGCGAAAGTTGCATGAAGCAATCCGCCAGAAACGCCCGGATTTGTGGAAGAACAAAAATCATCATCATGATAACGCCCCTGCTCTCGCAACGTTGCTTGTGTGCGAATTTTTGTCCAAAAACAGACACACTAATAATGCCGCAGCCACCGTATTCCCCAGATCTGGCCCCCTGTGACTTTTTCTTGTTCCCGAAACAGATTTTTTGATCCATTTTTTGGAAGGGGCGAAAATCGAAGACGAGCCTAAACACGTGCAAGCAAAGCAGCTGTCAAAAATTAACTCAACATTCAAAATGGCCGAACTTGTCGGCATAAGTGAGAGACATGAGTACCAACATAACGCCATAAAAAATCGAAAATCGAAAATACGTAACCCGCGGAAATTTAAAATTCGCAATACCTTTTGAACACAAATTGACCTGCACTTTAAAAGATGCAAATAATACTGAAAGCATCTAATAATAAGTTAGATACTAACTCAGTTTACTCGGTTAGCACTTGACCTAACATTTTATCATAACTTTTCCTGAAAATAGAATATAAATTCACAACAAAACTTGCATTTGACTGGATAAAAAAAATTTGCTTTTCTGAAATAAGAAACTATTATTTTCTATCGTAAAGTGTTGAGATAAATGTGCATTTCCTATGAAAAACCACAATTGTATATTTATCGAATAATTGAAAGTGTAAATTGGAGTTGAGTATGCATAGTTTTCTGCACAAGCATTCTTTGCCCCAATTCGCCATAGAATCATACACCATGAAATTGACTATCACTCACCACCCCATTTTTTAGGCACAGACAGAACACAACTATTGTGCCTATCCACCCTTCAGCACAGGTCTGATGGCCATTGACGTAGAACTTTTTCGTATATCTAACATGCTTGGAGCAATGCTTCGTGTTTCATGTTCATTTAACAAAAAAAAAAGGGCGTCGTTATATGAACGTCCTATTGGCGCCACTTGAACTCCCCGACACTGAGAGTACTCAGTTCACTCCAGGAAAATGCTAAATATTCCTCTTATGTGGCCTGGTTTTCCTCTCATAAGATTCATACACCTTATCATTGGGGTTGATAGTATGCATTTTGAACATGTTCTAATTAAAAATTATTAAAGTTAACCAAAGTGGAGGGAGAAAAACCTAGAAAAGTCCACTTATTTAATAGTTTAAAACATCTTTTCAGTATTACAGATGAACGACCAACCAACCATAATATTGATATTCGCCGCAAAAAAATTGATTTTTTCATAAAATATCTTATAATGTTGATATATGCACATATGTGAGCATGTGTAATAATTCAGCTATGATATTTTTTTTATTAACACTATTTAAATAAATACAGCAGAAACAGATGTCATAAAAAAGAAACAACAACCATTTTTAAACCAAAATCGTATATCTTTAAGAGTTGACGGTAATTCTTATCCTCAACGTTATCCTCAAAGATGCCAAAAATCCGTATTTATTTCAATATTCAATACATTCATTCATTCAAATGCAACATAATATTTGGATTAAGTTGATTTTTATGGTATAGTTCGAACTCGGCTTACTGGTACTTGCGCAATCTATCGATAATAAAATAAAAACCATATCGTATAGTTGCTTCCCCAAAAATATCGTCAAATCAAAATGGAAAATTTAAGAGATTGTAAAGAAAATTTCGCTTATGTTCAATATTAAATTTAATGTTCTATTCAAATAAATTGTTCTGTGAGCTTGCACTTTAAAGTAATTACCATTTAAGATATTAAATTTAATTACAATCTCTTTGGAAATAATGCTTATTTTTATGGTCTTATCCAAAATAAATACGGTCTAATCCATTTTGAGGTTCGGAAATGACAGCTGTCAAATATATATGTCAATCAAAGTGACATTTGTTTAGCTTTAGGGACCATTTTATATTATGGACCATCTAATTAACGTAACTTAACGGCAAAATTATAAAAACTTTTTATAAAAATGGTGATTTCATGGTAGCCGCGTTTAGCGGAAATTTTTCCTCAGCGATGTGGCTACGTTTTCGCTGGGTGGATACGTAAATAAGTAAAAATGAGGCTCTTAAACCCTCACGTAACTGTTGCGAAGCCATTGTATCGGCAAAAATTCTATTTTGCTCTGAAGATGTATTTCTTTGAACACGCAGAAGTAGAGACCGTTAGGAATTTTCAATAGAAATTTTCAGTGGGAATTTTCAGTAGAAATTTTCCTTAGAAATTTTCAGTAAAAATTTTTATTGGGCTTTTCAGTACAAATTTTCAATAGAAATTTTCAGTAGGATTTTTTGGTAGAATTTTTCATTTGAATTTTTCAGTAGAAATTGTCAGTAGAAATTGTCAGTAGACATTTTCAGTAAAAATTTTGAGTAGAAATATTCAGTAGAAATTTTTGGTAAGAATTTTCAAGAGAAATTGTCAGTAGAAATTTTCAGTGGAAATTTTCAGTAGAAATTTTCAGTGGACATTTTTAGTGGAAATTTTCGGTACGAATTTTCAGTAGAAATTTTTAGAGAAATTATCGGTAGGAATTTTTAGTAGAAATTTTTAGTTGGAATTTTCGGAAGAAATTTTCAGTATAAATTTTTAGTAGGAATTTTCAGTACAACTTTTTAGTAGGATTTTTCAGTAGGAATTTTCAATAGAAATTTTCAATAGAAATTTTCAGTGGAAATTTTCAGTAGAAATTTTCCTTAGAAATTTTCAGTAGAACTTTTTAGTAGGATTTATCAGTACAAATTTTCTATAGAAATGTTTAGTAGAAATTATCGGTAGAAATTTTCAGTAGAAATTTTCGGTACGAATTTTCAGTAGAAATTTTTAGTAGAAATTATCGGTAGGAATTTCCAGTAGAAATTTCAGTTGGAATTTTCGGAAGAAATTTTCAGTAGAAATTTTTAGTAGGAATTTTCAGTAGAACTTTTCCTTAGAAATTGTCAGTAGGAATTTTCAGGATTTTTCAGTAGAAATTTTGTGTAGACATTTTCAGGAAAAATTTTCTGTAGAAATTATCGGTAAGAATTTTGAGTAGAAAATGTCCGTAGAAATTTTCAATATTATAATTATATTGTACGTATAAACTTCCCAGGACGCGTACTTTCAAAATGTGGTAATGTCAATTGACCTCCAAAATCGTGTGATTTGAGGCATTTATCCTTTTTATTATTAGAGTTTAGAGAAAGATAGTGTTTAGAGCATTTAAAAACCCACATCTGACATGCAATGGTTGAATTACACCCCGAAATGAGCTCAAAAGAATTTTCTCTTAAAATTTTTGATGAATGCAAATTCAATTAATGTATCTATCCTACTAAAGAAAAGATTATTTAAGAAAATCAAACTTTCTGTACTATCAACTAAATAATTTCAGTAATTACAAATGTTGTATCGTTTTTCATTGCTTCCATCTTATGAGCAAGGAGATAACACGCTCCTATCATCAATAAGTTCATCTTAAAGACATCATTAATCATTTCACACAAAAAAAAAAAACAAAAAACATTTGTAGACTTGTCAAACCTCTACGCGCATGGTAGAGTTATTTTATTTACTATATAATCAAGGATAACATAAAAACAGGTTAGACAAACTGTGTGCAATATAATCTAACATTATTTATTGTATAGAATTTTACTGTCTTAAGGTTGGTTGACTTCTCAAATGACACAATAATGGATAGCTAACAATAAAAAGGTAATAACATTCTTCATCCTTCATGTATAACAGACAATTAACAATTGCAATCATTGTCCTCATCTTTATTCAATTTTAAGTGAACAGGACTTAATATTTTGATTGTTTATACTTTAGTACAACTAAATTTATATATAATAAAAATTTATATTTAATTTAAACGCCTAAAAATCGAGGAAACAAAATATTTATAAAAAAAATCATGTAGGCATCTTAAGAATATAAAATAATAAATAATAACTTTTAGGTTAAAAATTTTCGTTTTACAAATAGGAGAATACGCATACTTTATAAATAGGCTCAAAAAAATAATGTAATCATATTTTTCTAAGCAAAGAAAGCCATTAGAATTGCTGATCCTTTTTTTTGGATGAACAAAAAAAAAATATAAACTGCTAGGATACGAAAATCGATTTATTTTTTATGTTTTTGTTGTTGTTGTATTCCTTTTTCTATAAACTCTGTTTCAAAAGCCAAACATCTTTTTCGTAATGCTTATAGAAAAATCATAACAAAACGTATGCTCGTCGTATATTCCTCGTCCTTTAGTCACCCTCCAAATAGTCGTAAAATCTTTAAACACCCTTATAGCTTTTATCCTGTTACTTATATCTCCATATTATATGTTGCGGTTCCCTTATGTGAGCTAGCAACCCCTACAAAAATGTTCAAAACGGATCCTTTTCCATACGCTACGCCACACACTCAGGATATGTGGAATATTGCAAATGGAATGAAGTTTTTGGTATACCGAACATTTCAATAATTAGCTTTTAAACTTAAAATAGAAATTTTCAATTATTCAAACGAATTAGTAAACTTTGAAAAGTTCTTCAGTTTTTCTTTGAAAATTTACTTTAAATGATTGTGAAGATGACATGAATTTTCAATTTCATATCAAATCTGGTTGAAGAAGTACTCTCACCTTGAGTGTGCATACTTCTTCATAACAAATCATTTGATTTTCTGACTAAATTTTGCTTTCCTTCTATTTATTTGGTTATATAATTTAGTTACTCTAGTATTATTTTGATATTCTAATGAGAGCAGTTTTAATTAAGATTTTATTCATAAATGGTTGTGTTTTGTGTTTTTTTTTTTTTTTTTGAGGGAAAATATGAGATGTGTCAGAGAAGTTATGAGACCTAAAAAAAAACAAAATTGAGGGAAAATATAAGATGTGCCAGAAAAGTTATAAGATAGATTTTTTTTGCAACAATTTTATTTATTGGGTTGTCCGGAAAGTAATTTCGTTTCATTACGAAATTACTTTCCGAACAACCTAATAGTTTATTTATTGGCCTTTTTCCTTTAAGTGAATTATTCAATTTGCGCAACTGAAGACAGTACACTTCAGAATTGATTGTTGTGTTGCTCGGTAGAAGCTCAAAATAAACGATTCCTTTGATAGCATAACCTTTTTTTTGATGAATATTGGCTTTCGAAGTGCTTTGAGTCGGTTCATCTTTTCTACTCCAGGATCTTTTGGACTTAACATTATTGTAGACAATTATTTCTCATCCCCAGTGATAATGCGCTTCAAAAATGGATCATTTTCTTGGCGTTTGAGAAGCAAATCACAAACGTCAATGCGACGGCACAAATTTTTTTCCGTAAGAAGATGAGGAACCCATATGTCGAGCTTTGAGATAAAACCTAGCCATTTCAAATGATCATGACCGGTTCAATTCGATAAATTTATTCTCTCAGCGTTCTCACGAGTTGTTATTCATCGCTTTGCATCAATTAATGCCTTCATTGTGTCTTCATCAGCTTGAACTGGACTTCCAGAACGTGGTGCTTCTTCACCTTTTCATATTTGAAAGGGTATCAACCAAAAACTACTGTCAAAATACATATGATTATGCGGCTTAAGTGTGAAGTTGGTTGTGAAAAAATACAGTTAAGTTCTCTGTTGGGAAACAACGAAATTACTTTCCGGACAACCCAATATTGTTACACTTAATTGCTGCATAGTAGCAAATTCCCTGGGCAGCTGGCAATCGGTGGAGGCGTTGTTAGCACTCTTCATAGCAGTGCTGGAAGGCTTCAACTAAAATACATTATAAAGATCACATCCTTTAATCTTAAGCAGTAAAAAAGTCACTCGAACAGTTTTATCGTTGGAGGTATGGGGAGGGGGGCGGGGGGAGTTGGTCCGGGAGAGCTGTAGGAGTTTCATTTTCTTATAAGAACTCATTGATGGAGATGACCGTGTAATAGAGTCGAGCATCGAAATGTCCGATCTGATGCGAATAACCCTTTTTTTAAGCTTCTATGTTAATCGACCTACGTTCAACATTTTTATCAGTTTTCGATAATGAAAATCTACTTGAGCGAGGTTCGTATTCTACAGCTTTTCGGCAGAAAACCAACCTCAACCCCACCCCCCACCGTCCGAAACAATAGTAGATACCTTTTCGAGCTCTAAGTGATATCAGTCTCATTACTTTTCTGCCACATATCGTTCAAGGATTGTAAGGAAGTGTAACTTAAAGTTTTTTTAAGTATCTTTTTGACTATTCCTACATAGTATCTATACTCGTGTCACACTATCGATTCAAAATACATAAAAATTAGACTAAAATACCATCTAAAAATTATAAAAAACCCAAAAGATAACCTAAAAAAATTTGACTAACTTGACAAAAAAAAAAATCCAATACATAACCTGTAAAAAAATATTAAAAATTTAAAGGCCTTAAAGTGGACTCTATCCGACTATCTATTCAACTAAATAGATTGTTAAAAATGTTAACTTTATTCTTAGTACTTGTAGTTAAAATATGACACCTATTCAAGTTCTTTGACAAAAAGATAGATTTCATTGTTTGAAGAACAACCGCTTTTGTGGTTGGATTTTTTTTCGAATCGAAAGATGACAGAAACTTAGATTGTTGAATGAACTCAGTTAATGACGTGTGTTTTTTCTTCTTCTATAAGTTCCTTTTAACTACCTGATCAGTTACCTGTCATGACAACATAGAACAGAAGTACGACGATATGTTAACATAAAGAAGGTGTCATGAAATATACTATTTTTAATTTATTTTATTTACTTTTATTGCTTTACTTAAAAGAGAAAAAATATTGTAAACAAAAATATATAAAGCTGTATACATAAAAATAGTAAAAAACGAAACATAAAAGATGACTTCTGTTTATTTTGAACATGCAGGTTGACAAAGGTAGCGCTAGTGTTTGATCATTGAAAACTGCATTAGGGTGTAGTAGATTGTTAGGGAATTCATCCAGACATTTACCTTCTCCTAATATCTATAGGGCAAAAATAGGCAACAAATGCGCGTCTACTAATTACGGCAAACGAACTACGCTCTTCATATTATTACCATATTCGTAACAAGACTGTGCGCTACCACTCCCCTAACAGGTATATTTTTTTTTTATTTTGACCCAAGTGTGTGTATGAGTAAATGCTCTAAAAATGTACACTCACTATAAAAATAATCCTAGAATCCCTTGTAATCCGGCGCCCAAATACACTTGTATCTGAATAGATATCCTTACTGGGAATACAGAACCAACACCAATGCGCCTTTGAACACCTGCCATGCCACCTTGAGACGTGTATTAATATAGTTGGTGTCTGGATAGACTGGTTCAGTAGATAGCCGTAGACTAGCTCTTATTTACGAGCACATCTTTATATTGTTTTTATTTTTATACTATTTAATATGCAGTCTTTTATATTAAATCTTTTATATTAGACACTTAAAAAATGATAATAAAGAATTCTTCTAGTACAGTTTGTAATTATTTTACTTGGTTTCAGATTTTTTAATGTACCTTTCAGCTTCCGTTTGTTGAATAGAATTTTCCCTATTAAGGATAGTGTAATGGAATAGACACTATTAGTAGTTTTCTTTTATTTTATATAAGTTCTACTTTATCTACCTTAATTGCATTCATATTAATATGAATTCGGAAAATACTCTTTATAAATAAATACATTAATTCGAAATAAATTTGATTAATAATTTTATTGAGGAAAGACATCGTCCATTGGAAATTCGTCCTTAAATATAACCATAAAAATTTACCTTTTAAATGTAAATATACGAGGTCTGTTCAAAAAGTATCACGAATTTTAAATTTCCACGGGTTAAGTATATTCGATATTCGATTTTTTGTGGCGTTATGTTGGTACTCATGTCTCTCACTTATGCCGACAAGTTCGGTCATTTTAAATGTCCAGTTAATTTTTGACAGCTGTTTTGCTTGCACGTGTTTTGCCTCGTCTTCGATTTTTGCTCAATTTCGACCAAAAACAACATCGCATTAACATTGCTAAGGAGCTGTTGGATTCTGTCCGCGACAACCCAAATTTGCACCAGAGGGTCATAACTGATGACGAATCATGGGTTTATGGTTATGACGTGGAAACCAAAGCTCAGTCATCCAAATGGAAACTGCCGAACGAACCAAGACCGAAAAAAGCGCGCCAATTTCGGTCGAATGTGAAGGTTTTGCTTACAGTTTTCTTCTACAGGGTAGAACGGTCAATAAGGAATATTACCTGCATGTTATGCGTAAGTTGCGCGAAGCAATCCGCCAGAAACGCCCGGAATTGTAGCAGAACAAAAATTGGCTTTTGCCATTTTTGGCCAAAAACAACATACTAATAATGCCGCAGTCACCGTATTCCCCAGATTTGGCCCCCTGTGACTTTTTCTTGTTTCCGACACTGAAGGGCCCTATGAAAAAAAATGATTTTTTGAAGTACTTCGAGGATTGGAAAAAACATTGGCACAAGTGTATAATATCTGGTGGGGATTACTTTGAAGGGGACAAAATAGATATTCATGAATAAATAAATAATTTTTTTAAAAACGCGATACTTTTTGAACAGACCTCGTAAAAATTAAGAATCTTATGAAAGTAAAATTCTTAATTTTTATGTTATTTTAGATATGAAATCAATGTAATTATAAAATCCTCCATCATAAAATTCACTTCTTCTTCGTACAAGTAAATCAGAAAAAAAAATGTTTGATTAAATTACGAAATTTGTAGAAAAAGCATTCCATTCGATTTGAAGAATATTTTACACAAAATGACTTTTAAGAATAATGAATCTATGTTATTATGCCTCAAAGAAATTGAGATGAATTTTCATAAGAAATTTTCTAGATTAAATATATTTTAATATCTCAATCAGTAAAATTTCATGTTGTCCTTTATTGAGTAATATAAAAATTACGTACCTTACGGAAAATTATATTAAATATCTTTTAGCATCTAAAAGGATAACTCATTATATGAATTTGCCAAGTATAAAAATACATAAAATATGCTTAATTAGTATTTAAAGTCTTGATATTCTTTCCTAATTGAACACAGAATTTTCAATTTAATGTTTTTAGAAAATTATAAAGAAAATATATCAAAAAAGAAATTTCTCAAGAATTAAAAAGTATTTTTTCTTATATCTTTAAGTTCATTTTATCATTATTATAAACATAAGTATTTTGATACTGGAAAAGAAAAAAACGTTTAAAAATTAATTTAATTTGATGAAAATGTAAAATATTCTCTTCAAATAGGAAGATTTAATTGAAATCTTCTCAATTGTGAAATAATTTTCCATCATTTAATTAGTATTTGGCATCTGTTACCATTTCAATTTGGATACCTAGCAAATTCAGAATGTAAAACAATTACTGGAAATATTTTCTAATTTCTTTTATGGTTTAAATCTTGACTAAATTAAATTTATTGTGACAAATTTTTAGGAGCGTCACGTCATCATCTTACAAATTAAATTCATTTTTTGTTTATTTCGGAATTTTCATAAACTTTTTAAGACAACAAAATTTGCATACAAAATTTATGTTGCAATGTGTTTTTTTTTTTGATTAACTTATAATGCTAAATTATACCCTAATGGATACTTAAAAGGACTTTGAAAGCAAAATTTAAACAAATCTTTTCTGAAAAATCTTCAAGATGAATAAAAATATTCCTGTAAATAACATTAATCATTTTTAAGATAAAAATATTAAAAATATTAAAGATAAATATATTTTCTGTTTTTTTTTTCGTAAGAAAAAAAACGAACATTTTGGATATTTTATGAATCTGGGGCAATGATAGAAGCGTTAAAAGTTTTTTTTTTTTTGTAATTGACTTTAATATAAAAAATTTATGAATTTTTTTCTTCTTCCAAATCCTTGTAAGGGTACCAATTATTGTTTTTGTGACAGAAAAATTTTCATTCCTAAACTTATTTTCGGTAGAATTTTGAAATTTTTCTTTTCTTCAGAAACAAAGATTTTCTTTGAATTGTACGCTTCCTGTTGACAAAAAATTCTATCTTAAGGAAAAATGAACAACGATCAAGTGTTTTATTACTTTCATAATTAATGTTCAAAAAGAATCAAATATCTGATCATGTTCTGATCATGAAAAAAATTCTAGTCAAATAGTATAGGGTTATCCATTTTGTGGTTCTAATAGTAAAAACCTCTTATTTGACACCGGTCAGGCATAGACGTCATTCAAGGCGGTATTTGTTTGCCATTTTACGATATGGAATGTTTAATAACCACAAAATTGGATGCTAATTTTTTGAAATAAAATATGTCTATAGCAATGAGGTTCATTTCTCGCTAGATACGGCAATAGGGAAAATTGACCATACGTGTATGGAGCTCTAAAAAGTCTGTCTTCTAAGCGCTATGGCCGTATTATAACCGACTTTTTTTGCGTTTAGCGGGAATTTTTCTTCAGCGATGAGGCTACGTTTTCGCTGGATGAATACGTACATAAGTAAAAAATGGAGTTCCGAAACCCTCAAGTGACTGTTGAGAAGCCATTGTATCGGTGAAAAATTGTATTTTGCCCTGAAGGTTTATTTCTTTGATAATGCAGAATTAGAGACTGTTACCAACAATTCTGAGCGCTATTACCATATAATAACTACCTTTTTGTTAGTCTAATTTTGAAGATTTTAGTCTAGAGCATATGTGGTTTAAACAAAACAGCACCACCATCCACATAACAATACAAAAATTGACTTTATTACGTAAAATTTTTTCTAGAACGCGTATTTTCAAAATACGAAAATAAGTAAAAAATGAGCCTCTGTAACCCTCAAGTGACTGTTTCGAAGCCATTGTATCGCCGAAAATTCCATTTTGCTCTGAGGGTTTATTTCTTTGATAATGCAGAATTAGAGACTGTTACCATCAATTCTGAGTACTATTGCCATATGATAACTGACTTTTTGTTAGCCCAAATTTGAAGATTTTAATCTAGAGCATATGTGGTTTAAACAAAACCGCACCACAATCGACATACCAATACAAAAATTGATTTTATTACAATACATAAAAAATTTTCAAGACCGCATACTTTCAAAACACGTAAATAAATAAAAAAAAATGGGGATCTAAAACCCTCAAGCAACTGTTGAGAAGCCATTGTATTGGCAAAAATTCCATTTTAATCTGAAGATGTATTTCTTTGATAATGCAGAACTAGAGACCGTTAGTGTGAATTCCGAGTGATATTGCCATATGATAACTGACTTTTTGTTGCCCTAAATTTAAACATTTTAATCTAGAGCATATGTGGTTTAAACAAAACAGCACCACAATCCACATAACAATACAAAAATTGACTTTATTACGTAAAAAATTTCCCAGAACACGTACTTTCAAAATACGTAAATAAGTAAAAATGAGGATCTCAAACCCTCAAGTGACTGTTGAGAAGCCATTGTATCGGCGAAAATTCCATTTTGTTCTGAAGGTTTATTTCTTTGATAATGCAGAACTAGAGACCGTTAGTCTGAATTCCGAGTGATATTGCCATATGATAACTGACTTTTTGTTAGCCCAAATTTGAAGATTTTAATCTAGAGCATATGTGGTTTAAACAAAACAGCACCACAATCCACATAACAATACAAAAATTGACTTTATTACGTAAAAAATTTCCCAGAACGCGTACTTTCAAAATACGTAAATAAGTAAAAATGTATCCGCGAAAATTCCATTTTGCTCACATGACTGTGGATGGGGCACTAAAAACCTGTACATGACTGTGGATTCCGCAATAGTCTTGTGTTTAGGAAAAATTATTACCAGCAATTATAAACGCTATGACCGTAAGATAACCGACCTTATTTTTGCCTGTACTTAAAGATTTTACTCATAAATAAGATGACGCCACAAATCAAAACATGACAAATCTTGACTGTATTTCACGAAAAGCTACCAAGACGGCTTTATATCCAATATTTTCTGCTTGTATTTGTAAAATCCAAAAGTAAGATTTTTTAACATAAAATCAAATTTATTCGAAATTAATACCAAAAACAAACTTCTCACATAACATTACCTCGTTATTAATTACATCCTTAATTTGAGACACTTCTGTTGAGTGTGCATAAATTAAGAGCTTAAATAAATGATCAGATTGCGAACGTGTTCTATATTCTTAATTTTATAAACAAGTCTTGAAGCACCACTAAAATGAGATAAATGTTCAGATTTACTTAAATAAAGGAAGAAAGAAAACACACTATCAGGACCCAAGGTCAGAAATTTAAAGTAGATACCTATATATATTCTCGTAGAAAAACATTTATAGATGAGAAAGTTTCTCGCAAGTGATAAAAATGAAAAGTTTTCTTTTAGATATCCTGAAACGTTAGGTAGAGGCAATGATACTTAATTAGTATTCAGTTTGGTATTTTAGGCAGCTGGGTAGCATTTTCTATAAGTTTTCCTGAATACTCCCCCCACCAAATATTCCACTCCATAGAAAAATTTAATGCCAAACTTTCTAAATATATGGAAACTTGTCTGATTTGTCATTATTTCTTTTCGATATTCTACTAAACTATTGTACATATGTGCTTTTACATTAACTACAATATTATTCAGTTAATGCGATACAATAAAAAACTTTTCGGAGAAATTTCTATTCCATAATATCAATTACAAGTTGTTAATTTTTCCTCTTAAATATTTGATTTCTTAGCAGATTTTTAAGGAAAAATAAATTTACATAATAATATCTTGAAATTTAAAGGCTGACGAAAGAAAATTCCATTTACATATGAGGGTAAGAAGGAGTTATCATCAATTTTACTGTTGTTGCCAATCCATTCTTGCCATGTTTGTACTCATACTGTGGATACCATCATTCTCATATTGTCAACATAATCAATGCCATCAACATTTTTTGTTGTTAAACATTTCCTATAAGAAGCTTGTCATCAAAATATATCGTATTGGACGGAATTAAAAACGTGATGTGCATGAAAATTTTCATAAATTCCTGGACCAATATAAAAATTGATCCTTTCTTCTTCTTTTTTTTATGTATGCATAGAAAATAAAAATAATCTTTATTTTCAACACTTTTAAAGAGAGAAGGGCTCTCAAATAAATGAAAATATATATTAATTTTCTTGAATATAAAGATGAATTGGAAACTAAATATAAGAAAATAAGCTTATCTGGTTTGCGGTTATGATCAACCCGAAAAGATGGGTGAAAGTTGAATTTCGTTTTACTAGCATTTATTTTAAGAAAAACTATAAGACGATGAAATTATTCATATTACTAATGGTTAAGTAAATTTTTTCTTCTTCTTCTTCTTCTTCTTATAAACACATTAAACCAAATCTAATATATATAAAATGTGCTCGTATATGTAAAGATTGGGGGCATAAAATTTTGATTGAAATAAGTTTAGTGTGTCGCATGAATTGAATTTATGATTTGGCTTCCGTTTTACGATGCGGGGGATTATTCAAAGCGGATTTCGAAATTGAATATTTTCATTTATTGAACAAACACTGCTTGGAAGGCAAAAACGAACTTGGAATAGTTTCTTTTATAGTATTTTAGATTGATTGAAAGACTTGCTGCTTGCTTGCCAATGTTTTGTAATTAGAGATATTTTCATAGTCATTAGTGTGGGTGGTAGAAAAATTTGTATAATTTCTAAATGAGACCAATTTAAGAACTTATAGATACTATTTGTAATATTACTCACAAAAGATACATAATATATTAAAAGCTTAGAGGAAAAAAAATATTCTTACTGATTTTTATTAAAAACTAATTTGGTTATTAAGAAAGATTTTTAATTATTTTTTTTATAGTTTCTGTTTTTAAATAACAAAAAAAAAATGTTTCCTTTTAGTTGCAAAAAGAAAAAAACTTGTTCGAAGCGATTTTTGACACTCAAGTGACTTAATTATCTGAGACCCTTAGCATAATTTTATGATCACTTAAACTAGAAATAGATTTTGTGGCATTGGCTGTTATCAGTGGGCTTGGGACTGTCATAAAAAAGCCTCGGCGATCTTTAGCGAACATCTGAAAATCGTGATTTCAGAACGTATTGGCTCTTATGTGTGGCTTTGGGACTGGCATAAAAAAAACCTCGCCGATCTTTAGCGAACATCTGAAAATTGTGAGTTCAGGACGCATTAGCTCTTATGAATGGTCCTAGAACGCATTGGCTGTTATCAGTGGGCTTGGGACTTGCTGATCAAAAGATCGCCGAACTTTAGCGAAAATCTGGAAATCGTGATTTCAGGACGCATTGGCTCTTATGAGTGGTCCTGGAACGCGCATTGGCTGTTATCAGTGGACTTGTGACTTGCTGATCAAAACCTCGCCGAACTTTAGCGAACATCTGAAAATTAGTCAGAATTGTTACTTTTTTAACAAAAACTTCCCGAACATCTATTTAGTCAGAATCGAATTTATCCGCTAAAACCTAGATTGGGGATGCATCGGCAAAGCATACGTCTAGTTTCGAGATCTGTATAATCGCTAACATACCAGCAAAACCAGCTTTTAGAGAGGTCTAGGATAAATTATAAAGAACGGGAGGTAAAATAAACCCATCGGTGTATTGTCTGCAACGGGGAAATAATTGAAATCATAAATTTATCGACGCATCACTTCATTCCTAACAAACCACGTGGACGAGAAAGAGGTCACAAAAATGTGTCCCAACATCTGACGGGTCATGGGAAGTATAATTTCAAAAATAATGGCCTCACAGGCATGTTGGTGGGCGGTAGACACCTAATGTCAAGACGCACCTCCATCATGCGGAAAGAGTGACAAAGGACTAGCCTTGCCGACTAGATAGGATAATAGGCTTGAAGCTCAGCTACCGGTGAATTTATGCCTGACATATTTGAAGAATAGGTAGTTGGATTTTAGAGTATATAATTTCCCTTAAAATTCTTTTTTTTTAAAAAAAACACACAATTACATGTGATTATTTGTAGAGAACCCTACCCTTAAACACATCCAATAATGAAGTTTAAACGTTAAATTCAAAGCTTTAACAATTTAATTAAAAAAAATGTATTTTAAGTAAAGCCCTTTTTTGATAATCATTTCCTACTTCAATATATTGTATAATAATAAGACTCTATCATTTTGATAATGATTAATGTTTAAGGAATAATTTACTAAATTATAATAAGCCCCCTATCCTACCCTGTATAATGATAATAAATCGATTATTAATTCGATACTTTAGGGAGAGCAAGTCATAATGTTATCTTTTAATGAGAGCGCTTCATTAACATTCGCCGCATATCAATTGGATTGGGGAAAAAAATATATAATAATAATTCCTGCGTCAATTTTCTATGAAATATCAAAATATATTTTTTTTTAGGAAACATTAAACTTGCAAAAAGTATATTTAATTTCAATTTATGAAAAATCTTTTCAATTAAATTTTGGATGAGTATTAGAATTCTAAATCTGCGGAAAAGTCATCAAAAATCAACTCAAAAGGATCAAGTCCTGCAAAAGTAAAATTCATCGAATTCTAAATTTTAAACGTGATTTATTTATACTTTTGGATAATCCAAAATTTCATATTAAATTCACATATTAAATTATTACGTAACATTTTTAAACTTTATTCTTCATTTAATATTTAATCTTTTTTATAGCAAATTTTTAATTTATCTCATTTTTTAGTTATTTAATTTTTAAATTTCTAATTTTATTTTTATATTAAATTTTGATAAAATTATTTATTGTTTTAGAGATTATGAATTAATTATTTTAAAGAATAAATTTTGGTGTTATCAGTAAATTAATTTTTTGAGAATAACCTTATGGTTTTTGGAGTCTTTTTAAAATAGGAAAATATTTTTATTTCTTTCTAAAAATTTTTTGTTAAATTTTCTTTTTTTTTTTGTTTTACTTCCCGTATGATAAAAGATACTACACGTTATTAATTTAACTGATAGTAATAATACTTAATAATCTTAACGATGAACATGATATAAATAAAATAATCTTAATAATGCCGATAAGAGTTTTAATTGAAATTTATTATTCCAATAAGTAATATACACTTGAATAATTGTTCGAGATACTTTAAACTTATACGTTTTTAAATTGAAATTTTTAAATGATAAAACTAAAAATAAATGAAAAATTTGACATTTATTTTATTTTTTATTGATAAGAAAATATTGATACACTTTATTTGAATCATTGAAATAATGTACAAAATGTATTTATAAATTTTGTAATTTATTGGTCTTGAATTATTTAAAATGACTACTTATCTAACAAACCAACCAACAAAAATATTGTAAACTCGTGTTTATTATGTAAATATTTTTAAAAAGTTTACCAAAAATCTAAGTAAATATTTACTCCAAAAATCAAAATTCGTTCAAGTTTATTTAAATTTAGATCGATTTTATGAAGTTTGAAGTTGTCTACATTCATAAAATTATTCACTTTCAGCATAGAAAATATGCATAAATAATGACTGCTATTATAATTTGGTTTCTTGCATATTTAATTATATTTTAAGTACTTCTTCAAATAAATATTTAATAATCATTAAAAAAAACTTTTTTTTTTTTTGGTAAATAAGAATGATTTATTTCAAAATATTTTAATTACATCATTTAAGAATGAATAAATCAAATTTTTTCATATATAATAATTCTCAAAATGTTATAAAATAATTTTATTTTTAAAATTTACCAAAAATAATTTTTTGAGCATATATGATGCGAAAAAAAAACAAATCTGAACTGTGGTCATTCTAAAAAACATTGACTTATCATATTGCCTTCATATTCTTGTGTGTTAAAATAATTTTTTTTATTCAAGTAGTTAGTTTGTTATTAAATTGTGTGGGGGTGGTCCCCATTAATTTTATAAAGCTTGTAGTTTTTTTTGCTATGTAAACAGTAATTATTTCAAATCTGCAATCTATTCAAATATCTCTCTTAGTTATAAAAAATCTAAAATAGTCAAAAAATATTTATCAAAAATAAATTCTCTTGAAATTACTGCATTTAAGCGTCAAAATTATTTGACAAAAAAAAATAATGCAATTTGTGCTCTGGAAAGTAAAGTTAAACAAAAATCAGTCGACAATGAAACTTTTTATAACGAGAGACGCACAAATCATGAACGAAGGGAACATTTAGGTTACGGTGAATAACTTTGTTATGATTTTTCGGAGAATTTTGGATTGAACGGATTGGAAGCCTTGGTAAAACCCCATAGTTCAATACCGTACGTCCAGATTTGTTTTAAAATCCAGTTTATTCTTTAGTGTCAGTTTCGATCGGTTGTCCAGTAGTTCAAGTCTTTTTGACGTCGTATATGAGCGTTCCAAGTAAGTCGTTTGTCTAGGTTTAGTCCCAAGTAGCGTACTTTGTCTTTTAATGGAATAATGCTCCCATTAAGGTGGGGTTCTTTGCACAGGAATATAAATACTCTTCTGCTCATTTACTTTTACTAATAGGTTTACCAACCACTCTTGGAGATTGTAGATTTCTGGAAGCGATCTTGATATTGGAGTGGGATGCAATAATAGCGTTGTCATCAGTAAAGATAGCGGTTATAGTTTTGGTATTAGTTTGGATATCAAAGGTAAAAATATTGTATAGGATTGGACCAAGAATACTGCATTGAGGAACACCAGTTTTGATAGGGGATATTTCGGAATGGTCAGTATTTATAATGACGTTGGAAGAGCTGTTATTTCAAAATAAGGAAGTATGTGGAGGGAAGGAAGTTCTTGAGTTTCCAAAACAGTCCAGGATACCACACTCGATCAAAGGCATATGATAAATCTAGGACAGTACTTTTTTCGCTCAAGAGAGGACATGCAATGTAATCAACAACACGATGACATTGTTGGGTTGTGGAGTGTTCTGATCGGAAAGCGAATTGGTGATCGGGAATAATTTTAGCATCTTCAAGGATAGGGTAAAGGCGTTTGAAGAAGAGTTTTTCAAAGATTTTTCCAAGACTTGGTAGAAAGTCCAACCAAGTCTTGGAAAAATAAGGAAAAAATACTCTTGATTTCAGAGCCTCATGCACGGCAATTTAGATTATCCGCTTGGGGTGAATAATCTACACCACCAGTCACTTGGGTTTGTTCAGAGCCCCATGCACGGTAATTAAGATTATTGACGTGTCCACCGAGCGAGAAATATATCGCTCAGAGTTCATGGTAACGGTCTCTCCTTCTTCATTAAGAAAGAAATACGGCACAAATTGCACACCAGAAAGTTACTTTTTGCGGGGGTTTTTAGAGCCTTATGCAAGGTAATTTAGATTATTCACTTGGGGTGTGTGCGTTTTACCAATTTTACCATGTTAAATTTTCTTTTTCACTATGAATGGCCTAAGAATTTCAGCAAAATAATCGAAAGTTGTTTTTCTGGAGGATTACTTAAGAAAAGAAAAAGCAATTTTCAAATTGACTAAAAGTTTTTTCTACTAAAATAGTACAAAGGAGAGCTTATAAAGATTTTATATTCTAAAAAGGACCAAAATATCTATTATTTACAGAAGAAAAATCAATAAATTTTCTATGAAAAATTCTCACTTTACCTGCATAACTCCAAAGGATAATTAATTTGACTTTTCCAAAAATTTGCCAATTGAACAAACTTCAAACATAATTTATATCTGAAAAAATAAAAATTTTTATAACACAGTAAATATTTGGTTTTTTTTTTAAATCATAACTACAAAAATTATTAAAATTAATATTAAATTGTGGAAAAACTAAGATTTAAAAAAAAATGCAATAGGCTCAAGGATAAAATTGTCTAGCCTTTAAGATAATACCACTACAGGTGTCAGAGAGATAATATTGTAGGTAATTATGAAAATGCATACATACATACACCCCCACTCGTGTAAGATAGAGCTTCCAAACTTAACGCTAATATAATTATCAGCTTATAAAGGTATTTATCTTAAACGGTAGTATCCCCTTTCGTTTGTTAAGCTGCATATTACTTAAATGGTGTGTTTATTTTTACTATGCAAACACTAGTTTTAAGGTGAAATTACATAAACTCTAGCATAATAGTACATATAATATGTATTATTTTCGCTTGCTTTCATTGAAGTTGGCCTCATTGAGAAGATTTATGTCAGCTTTTTAAAAATAATATCGTTAAACACTGAACATTTTGACGATTATTTGATGAGTTAGATTCGATTGGTTATGTTCAAAGACTATACAACTATGTCAGTTACTGATTATGAGTATTTTATGAAAATCCTAATAAAGAAATTCAATACTTATGCGACGCACCTTCCTTAACATTACTGAACTTCGAATCCAAACCAGTCAAGCCATTTTTTACGTTTCATTGCATTATCAAATGGATTTGAAAAGCCTTTTAAATGCAAAAATTTTCTGAATTCGCTTTAGTGGCTATTACATTCTTTACTTACATTTTCAACAGGAATATCTATTCGTACAATATTATTATATGTTGCTATAATCAAGGAATCTTTAATACATTTACGATTATATCATAAAACGAAATCACTTCATTTGATAAGTTATTTAATTAAATTCTACAAATTTCAAATGTATTAGTTTAAATATCCAAAATAATGGCAGGGCAAGTGACAACCTTAACGACAATTTTATATCTGTGAAATTTTAGGTATACTACTTAGCGCTGAACGATGAACCGGCAATTTCCATGCGCGACTGAAAAGACTGGGAGCCGAGGATACATTTTATAGTCTGGAAAGTACAGCTCGCCTGTCCTTTATACGTAAGCGTATACCAGTTATATAAACTTAAATCCGCTGTTTTTAGTCAAAAAACACATGTTTTTTTCATAGAAAGCAAAAACAAATTTATTCAAAGTACTTGCCCTCGCTAGCTATACATTTTTCCCATCTCTCGGGCAATTTGTGGATACCACGCCAAAAAAATGCCTTCTCTTTCGAGGCAAACCACTCACCCATCAACCCATTTTCGGACGTCTTCGTAAGAATGGAAGTGCTGCTCAGCGAGCGCGTGGCCCATCGACGAAAACAGGTGGTAGTCGGAAGGGGCCCGGTTTGGTGAATAAGCGGGGTGGGGTAGCATCTCCCAGTTGAGTGTCTCCAAGTAGTTTCGGATCATATTTTGACGTGTACGATGGTGCGTTGTCGTGGAGGAAAATCAGCTTGTCATGTTTTTGTTGATAATCCGTCCTTTTTTCACGCAGAGCATGGTGCAATTTGATCAGTTGTTGGTGGTAGCGGTGGGCATTGACAGTTCCACCAGGTTTCAACATCTCATAGTAGACAATATCCTATTGATCCCACCAAACGCGCAGCATCGTCTTTCGTCCGAAGCGATTTGGTCTTGGGGAAGATGTTGATGGTTGGCCAGGATCAACCCACGATTTTTTTTGTTTAAGATTCTCGAAATATATCCACTTTTTGTCGCCTGTCACAATCCAATGCAGGAACGACTTTATTTTTGTCTGGCGAGCAAGATTTCGCATGTGTTTTGGCGTCGATCCATCTACCTATCGTTCAATTCATGCGGCACCCATTTTCTGATCTTTTCAATCTTCCCCATGACACGCAGACGCATGGAAATGGCTGGTTGAGTAACAAAAGAGCCTGCAATTGATGGTCCTCAACCTTCCTAGGCCGATTTTTACGCTTCTTGTCCCACAAGTCGAAATTGCCGTCTTTGAACCGACGAAATCAATCTCGGCACGTTGTTTCCGATAAAGCACTGTCACCATAGGCGTCCATAAGCATTCGATGCGATTCGGCAACCGATTTCTTCAAACTGAAGCAGAAAAGCAGAGCTTCGCGCATATCCTCTTTTTCTGCCACAAAACTAGACATCATTACCAAAGGAAAAATTGATGTTGTTGTACGAAATTGCTGACAATATGCACTGATTAATGTTGACAGATGTCAAACTCATAAAAAAAAGTATGGCATGTCCATGGTAGCTTAATACGCTCACTCACCCCATCTATAACCAACAGCGGATTTAAGCTTATAATCCTGGTATTCTGGAAATAACAGCCCCCCTGTCCTTTATACGTAAGCGTATACATAATATATTTGATTAGCCTATGGTATGCCATATGCCATTTTAGCTTAGCCACCGAATAACGCATTAAAATTGTAAAAACTTTCAACAAAAGTGCTGATTCTGTCGTAGAAACTTTTCAAACAAAATTATCTTAATAAGCGATGAGGTTAATTTTTCACTAGGAAGATATATCTACAAGCCAAATTTCCACATATAGGGCTCTGGAAATCCACAAGTGACTATGGAGAAGCCATTGTATCCGCGAAAAGTCACCGCCTGGAGTGCATTTTGGTCAGACGGTGTTATTGGCTCGTATTTGTACGAAAATGAAGACAGCAGAACCGTTACAGTTAATTCTGAGCGTTATAACCAACTTTTTGTTCGGCCTAACCTTCAAGATTTTAGTCTGGACCATATGTGGCTTCAACAAAATGACAAATTAACGATTTATTGCGCGCTAACTTTCCAAAACGCGTAATTTCGAGATTTATTGATGATAAATGGCCTTTCGATTTTATGGCGTTAGTATTTTCCTTGTTGGGCTAAAGGCTAAAGCTTACGCAAGCAATTTTTAAATTTTAGAGTTTTTTATAACGAACATCCTTCAAGAAATATCTGAAATATGCGAAAAACTCTTAAAAAAAGTGCCCTAACAAACTGCTATTTGAATGATGTAATATTAAATGTGCATAATGGAAATATAATGGGAAGAAAAATGTAATTCAAATCTGAATTTTAAATGTGTTTTATTTCACTTTATTTTACGAAGCATAAATCTAATCAACCGATATTATTAGATTCACAAACTATGCTATCGATAAATAGTTAACTGCTAATTTATAACACAACACAGTATTGGAACCAATCTGGACTTACAGAGTTAAATATTTAGGTTCAACAAAAGCCGTTGAGTTCCTGTCAAATCCTAATTTTGAGAGTCGAGATTTCTTCGTCAAATTGTCAGTGTTCCTTTCTGTGTCCGTCAAAATATGATCCACGGCGATTTTTTTAACCCTGATTTGTTCGTGCAACATTAAAAAAAAATTCCATGCCTGTTTTTTTTCTTTTGTAAAACCATTTTCTCAATAAATATCAAAAAAAAATATCTAAACTTATACAATAATAGTGAGATATTTTTTCCTCTCGATTTTATGTAATTTAAAAAAAAGTATCTTCTCCTCTTGACAATTCTAAGTAATTGTTGGGGCGTTTCGATTAATGGAATTGTCGAAGCAAATGTTAATAGTAAATCAAAAGCTCACAGATCCTTTTTTGGTGAAAGCAAATAAAGTTATTGTTACGAAAGCATACAGAAAAACCACGAACAATTGAAAAATTTTCCTGCAATTCACTTCATAACTCATCTACGTAGATAGGTAAATCTAAAGCTGCTTTTTTTTAAAAAAAAAATCGCAATTGCACACACAATATTCTCAATGCAATTGTAAGTAAGCAATACAAAGAAACAACAGCACAATTGTTGGGCAATAGAAACTCAAACGAATGGTTCGAAATAACAACAGCAACGATCCTTTTTCGTCTTCTTCTTATTTCTCAACTTGTACGACCAAAAGCTCACACAATAAGGGATGTAAACAACACAAGGATTCACTATAAAAGTACTTGTGGCTATCATTATTTTTTCATTTTCCGAAATTATTTCACTTTCATTTTTCTTTCTTTTTTTGTTTGATGGGATTTGTTATTACCGTTTGCCCCATTGAGCTTCACAAAGTAACCGGAGATTGTAAAGCTCGACTACAAATTCGATTTCATTTTGGAAATTGGTTGGCCGATTCTTACATTCAATCACATCTAAATATCTATTATATTCGCATTTTTTTAGACCGTATCAAAATTGCGAAAATGTTCGTTCAATTGCATTTAAATATAACGAAAAAGGATTTTTCATGAATTGTGGTATAATTTGATGAGGTTCTTAATATGTTTCTATGAAAAAGTCGAATTGAGGACAATACTGAATTGTGGGAATATATAAGGTGTAGCAGAAAAATAATGATACTGGGGAGTTTTTTTTTTGGTAACAATTTTACTTCATTTTTATCCCCTTCATAAGTGGTTCTCTTGGTTAGTTATTATTTGAGTTAATAACGGTGGAGTCATTATTTCAAGAATGGTTGTATGCATCAACTAGATGTACTCCTTTGGATGTTATCAACAGTATCTAGATCACATTCTTTTAACTGTTTTTTTTTATCTTGAGAAACAAAAAAATGTCTTCAGGTAAGAAAAAGAGGTATTCGGGAATCTTTTTCCGACAAAAACTAGTTGATGAAGAAGGCTATGTGACATGGACGTCATCTTGGTGGAGCATTCAAGTGCCTGCAATTTCCTATCTAACACGAAGAACCGCTTTTTCGGAAACGTGAAGAATCGTTTTTCATTTTTTTAAAAGTCATATTTATAAAGAAGTCCTTGAAAGATTCTAGATTTTCATCAATTTTCGATTATGAAGACCTTCCTGAGCGATTTTAGTCTTATACTGCGGCTAAACCATACAAAAATGCTTTATGCCATCAAAAAACTATGTTCCCCATTGGCTATTTTTAAGTAATTGGGAAAATCAAACTCACGGATTCATTAAGCTCGACATAAAATTTGATAGTAGGGAAGGGGTGGTGAGTGCTTGTCAACTGACCATCAAATTTTAAGCTTTGTTGATGATACTGACTTTAATCTAGAAAGTTTAAAATTTGAAGGTCAGGTGGTAACTGGCAATACAACCACTGAGATTGGCATCACTGGACCAATCTGAAAACATAAACTTCCGCAGCGTTTCCAAATTGTTTCGTGGTGCCTAGACTCATTACTTTTCTGCCGCACACTGTATTTTATATTTGTTGAAAAACGTTCCAAGCAAATACGAGGTCTGTTCAAAAAGTATCGCGAATTTTGAATTTCCGCAGGTCACGTATATTCGATTTTCGATCTTTTATGGCGTTATATTGGTACTCATGTCTCTCACTTATGCCGACAAGTTCGGCGATTTTGTCTGTTCAGTTATTTTTTGACAGCTGTTTTGCTTGCACGTGTTTTGGCTCGTCTTCGATTTTTGATCAATTTCGACCAAAAACAGCATCGCATTAAATTTGCTAAGAAGCTGTTGGACTCTGCCCGCGACAACCCAAATTTGCTCCAGAGGGTCATAACTGGTTACGAATCATGGGTTTATGGTTATGACGTGGAAACCTGCCGCACGAGCCAAAACCGATAAAAGCGCGCTAAGTTCGGTCGAATGTGAAGGTTTTGCTTACAGTTCGATTGCAGGGGCGTGGTGCATCATGAGTTCTTGCCACAGGGTAGAACGGTCAATAAGGAATATTACCTGCAAGTTATGCGCATGTTGCGCGAAGCAATCTGTGGAAGAAACGCCCGGATTTGTGGAAGAACAAAAATTGACTTTTGCATCATGATAACGCCCCTGCTCACGCATCGTTGCTTGTGCGCGAATTTTTGGCCAAAAACAATACACTAATAATGCCGCAGTCACCATATTCCCCAGATCTAGCCCCCTGTGACCTTTTCTTTTTCCCGAAACAGATTCTTCCATCTATTTTTTGGTATCGACGACGAGCCAAAGCACGTGCAAGCGAAGCAGATGTCAAAAATTAACTGAACATTTAAAATGGCCGAATTTGTCGGCATAGGTGAGAGACATGAGTACCAACATAACGGCACAAAAAATAAAAAATTCGCGATACTTCTTGAACAGACCTCGTATAATATAATCATTTTAATTTTTTTTCTACTACACTTCTGATTAACATTATTTCTTCTACTCTATGTTTTTCAATAATAACAAAACAATTTTTTGATGATATTACAATTCCAAATATGTCCACTCTAGAAACAGCTAAAAATAATATTTCTAAAACAGAAACAAATCTATATATAAAAATATTATTGATTTTAGAAAGAATTTCATTTTTTTTTCTTCAATGATATCTTATCAATACCAAATATCGATTACATTTACCAATCAACTTCTGTTAAGTAGAAATTACATCTTCTAGATTTCACTGTAGTCAAGACATAAAAAAAGAAACTTTGCCTTGTTAATTTCCAAGAAAAAACATTGTTTGATTTTAAGATATTTTGTTATATCAACTTTGGTTGTATGCATTAGCAAGAAAATATCAAGTATCTAAAAAAAATCAAACAATTAAAAGGTCTGGGAAAGAAGATAATGGTCTTATCTGTTCCTGGTTAGGTTACTTTCTATAAATACCTAGGATTGGAGTATTGGTAACTTTTCCTTCAGGGAATTTAATTTTGAAATTTGATAAATTTACTGAATGGTGAAAACTCAGCTCGCCCCTGGTAGGATTCGAAGTAAAACATTCGACATTCCTAAATTTCTTCGCTCATTAATTTACTCAGTTTTCGTATCATCGATGATGTATTCGCATTTCTATGAATTTGGTACTAATTAAATTAATTCCCTAAGTCCCATTTCGTTACTACTAGTTGCCATTTTCACAAAATTCCAGAGACAATACAGTAAATAAAATTTAATATACCAAAATTTTTTACCCTTATTTCGATTTAAGTGGGCATATACATCCCTAATTATTAATCATCACATTTAATCGAATCGTATCACACCGTATTATACTTGATAGATTTAAGTGAATTTATTTTATTTGTTTTAAATTTAAATGTTGCTTAAAGCATAATCAAACAAACGCACTGCTTGTCTGGTTCTACACTTAAGATAATTTGTTGTGTTTCGTTTATTTTATGCAAATTTATATCGACTAATATATGATAAATAATTTGTAATAATTCCTTGTCAAGTATCCTAATTTGGATTCATTTCGAATACGAAAATGATTGCTAACAAATATTCTTTAGAAAAACACACAGTATAAGAATACACGAAAGTAAGTTTAGCTTAAAAGTAAAGAGGATGTGATGAAGGATAACGCATTTTAGATTAATTCTTGTTAATGCAAATATTTTCCTTTTTCAATAGGTCGCCCCTCTTCTAGCTATGATTATTATTTTTTTTTCGTTATATGAATTTACTGAATAAGAAGTGCTTTAATAGATTTATTTAAAATATTTTACTTTGGTCAAAGTGAATTTATTCCCATAAGTTTAAATTTTGTATGAAAAATTTCGTCATTTTGTTTTATTGAAATATGTTGTACAGACTTAATCATTTACGAATGAAAAACAATATTGTGTCTGGACTATTTTCATATATTCCTCATACAAAAACGGATAACGGCGTCAAATCACATGATCTTGGTGGCCACTTCACATCACTTTAGACGTCCATTGAATTTCGTTTTCAATAAATCGATTGTTTCTTGAACAGTGTGGCACGTATTGCCGTCCTGTAAAAACCACAAGTCGTCGACATCCATGCCATCAAAAATAGGCCATAAAAAATTGGTTTATAATATTTTCGAAAAAAAACCGCACCAATGATACTGTAGACCCATAAAGCTTACCATACAGTGACACATGATGAATATTATAGTTGTTCAATAACTACTCTTCAATTTTCCGATGCCCAACTACGACAATTTGGCTTGTTAACGTAGCCGACTAAGTGAAAAATAAGCTTTATCCGAGTAGCTTAAGTCCCGAGCACCATGTTCAATGATCCATTGTCTGGTTACGTTCATTGGACCTTATAAGGCTTAAGAGGCCCAATTGTTGAGCACATCGCGAAACCAATATTATCAGCTGAACGACCTTTACGAGCACGTGTTGTTATTGGTTTATTTTGTACCAAACGAGCAGGATTCAAATTCATCAACCAAATTCTTGATTGCAGGGTCCTTTACCACCAACACTATCGCGAACTTTACGAAATGTAAATTTTACAGATCGACCATTTTCATAAGGGATTTCAATTATTTTAATACAATTTTTGAGCAAAATTGTAGATATTATCAAACAACTCAATGCCAAGACTGTCGATATAGAAAATTTCAAACCTATTGAGAAAAAAAAATCTAATTCGTAGACCTGTTATAGTACCCATACTCCGATGCTAGTAAAGGATTTTCGAATAAGAGTGATATGATTTCTTTTTTTAAAAAAAAACACTATATGTGTCTTATAAACATCATTCAAATAGCCTCCACGACTTCTTTTGCAGGAACGAATTCGATGAATACAATTTTCGAGGACTTTTTCCACTAAATCAAGTCCTTTGTCATGAATAGCACGTTCAATATTGACTTCTAAAGCTTGAAGAGAGTCTGGTTTATTGCTAAAGATCAATAACTTCAAATAACCCCACAAGAAATAGTCTAATGGTGTTAAATCACAACTTCTTGGAGGCCATTGAATGTCACAATTTTTTGAAATAATCGAATCTCCAAACTTTTCTCGCAATAATTCGGTTGTTACACGTGCTGTGTGGCACGTAGCCCCATCTTGTTGGAACCAAATGTTGTCAAGATCAACTTCTTCCAATTTCGGTCATAAAAAGTTGGTTATCATCGATCTATACCGCTCTTCATTGACAGTAACGGTGCTACCAGCTTCATTTCGAAAAAAGTACGGACCGATGATTCCACCAGACCAAAAACCACACCAAACTGACAATTTAGGTGAATGTAATGGGTGTTCATGAATAATTTATGGATTTTCTTCGCACTAGAATCGACAGTTTTGTTTATTTACCGCACCACTCAGATGAAAGTGAGCCTCATCGGAGAAGATGATTTTCTTAAAAAAATCGTTATCGTTTACAAGTTGTTCCAGGACAAAGTCAGCAAATTCACGACCTTTAGGGTGGTCCAATGGCTTCAGCTCTTAAGTGATAACAATTATATACGGATGCAAACCCAAATCCTTTCTCAAAATCCGTCAGGTTATGGTTTGAGACAGTCCCAATTCTTGAAAACGTCTTGGAATCGACAAATTGCAGTCTTTAGCAACACTTGCCTGAACGACACCAATATTTTCATTACTTCGAGCGGTTCTTTGTCTTATTGGCACTTGAACATTATGCAAAGAAAATGTGCGCTCGAAATTTTTAACAATTCGACGAATAGCGAGCATAGTTGAACGATTATTACGACCATAAAATGGCAAAAGCGCACGAAAAGTTGCATTTGGAGAACGATTATTTTGATAATAAAATTAAATAATTTGTAAACGTTGTTCTTGCGTATATCTCTCCATGATGAAATTGTAAACACTACTGAATACAATGCAAAAAAATGACAAATCATGACATATTACAAATAGCCGAAACGTCACTTAGAAATCATATTACTTTTATTGGAAAACCTTATAATTACGAAGAAGCGGTATGTAATTCTAATGTGGACACTTTTTAATTTTTCACTTTTACTAATAAATTTTTTTAATGCAGAAATTCAAAAGGAATCTTACGTAAAATTCAGTACCAAACATTGCCCTTTTTATAACTTATGAAAAATGTTTCAATTTCAAATCACTACTTTAAATAAATACGAAATACTGTAAAGTAAAAAGCAACTCCCCTGAACGAACTTTTTTTTTAAAAAAAACTCTGGATTCCATGATCTCAAGGATATTTACATATTCTCCTTAACCTGAATGTCGTAAGTACTTGGTCTTTGTAAATGTAAAGGTACGCATTTTGAAATATTCATTATTCAATAACGATTGAAATTTTTTGCAATTCTTTCTAATTTGCACAACCTCTTTAACTAAAGAGCATGTGCCTATAAATTGGAAATTATGCAATTTATAAAGATTACTTTTATTGAGAACCTGTTGAGTTTTTATCTATGAAACTGATTGATCTTTATTTATTAAATACTTTTCAATTGGTTTCTGAATTGATATGCAAGTTGCGGTAACAAGGTGTCCTAAGAAATTTTATTAAAAAAAAATTTATTTTATACTAAAAATTTGCATATTCTCGCAAAAAAAAATGTTTACTATTATATATTTGAAGAGTAATTTTTACTCTTACCAGTTGAAAAGGATATCATACTTCCAGAATCGAAGAGTTAAAGTTAATTGAGTTATTATGTTAAATTGAGAATAACGAGTACATTTCCACTAGCCAACCCGAAGTTACCTAGAATTCTACCTTGTCAACAACTATAGAGATTTCTTTTTTGCAAAAACTAAAAAGCTAACAACGAACAAACCTCTTTTACAAATTGAATTTTCGTTAAACTTTTACGAAGAATTCCTCTACGTGGACTCAAGTTTTACTTCATCAGATTTTGTGATGATTTTCAAACTAAACTTTTTTTAACTGTCGTTTTTTTCTCTTCAAGTTTATATATTATCTGCTTTATTATAAAACCCTTCCATCGTTATGTATATTAATTTTCTTAAGGAAAGTTTATATTGCCACGGTTCTTTAGTTGAATTAATAATTTCCTAAAAGTTAATACGAGTATTAACGTGCAGTGCAAGCAGGTACATCAAATTCGTAAGAAAAATATAAAAATACGTACTTATTTAAAAGGCAATTTTTAAAAAAAGTTCACAATAAAACAATTATTGTATAAATAAAGAAATTTTTTTTAAAAATATAACTACAACAAAAAATTTGATTAATATTATTTATAGCCTTAATAAAATGATAATAAAAAATAATATATTAATGTTGATTATGTAGAATTAAAATAAATTATATACAATATTAGAGAATCATTAAAAGATTTATATACTAGCAAATTAGTAAATAATAATCGATATATTAATGATTGATTATTTGTAATCATCAAATTTGATAGTATAAAATAATATTGTTAGAACTTATCTGTCACATATTTTATTAAAGCTATAAATGATTTTATCTATTGGCAAATGTAAAAATTCATAAAGAAAGGTGATTTTTAAAGCATCTATTATTTTTAGACTTAGGGAATATAAAAACTTTTCAAATCGAGGAAATACTATTACTGATAAATGGCACTGATTTACATCTCAATAATGTCAATTGAACTTGATGTTTACAATAACCTGTAATATAATATTATTTAACGTGACTTATCTGTCGTTAAACATAAAACCACGACTCGCCTACGACCATAGGGATTGAGTTACGCTCAATTAACGCACCACCATTACTGGCAGTTTACAGTCAGTAACCAGTTACAAGCTGACTACTCCAACTGTTGGTGGCGAGGCCTATCTAAACCTCCACTGTCATAAGCAGTAACAGCGTCCGAGATAATTACCAGTACCCGCGATATGGGTATTAACCACACCCACTACGTTGCTGCCTAAGGCGCCTCACTATTGTCGGGAACAGTGTTTTTAGCACCATGTGGCACTCCAATTCCCGTAGTACCAATTTTTGTTTTAAGAGTACTTCGGTTTGTACTCCGCTCATTAAGCTACGGTAAGGAATCTTGCAAATCCCTAGGCACCGCTAAGCCAGCCTCAAAGTACAACTGGAATCGACCTTGGTTCTTCACCAGGTTGTAGCCACCCTGCGTGTCAGTAATTAACACACTCATTCACGCACCATTCTCGCTTTCCTCTCAAAAAGTGCCACGGCAAATCTATTAAGGCATTCATACCGTTCTCTCATACCTAACACTCCACTCACATTCACACTCTCATCATTCACCACGATTTTGCATGCATCCGTACAGGCTACACTCAATGTGAAGGTGCTTGATACTCGCCTTCGCCGCCCCATAAGGGCATCTAGCCTCCGCAGCCAGATCACGCCTGTACAGGAACCCGTTCATACTACCGTGTCCTGTGAGTAAATACCCAAGGTACATACTAAATTCAAATCCATATGCAGATGCAAAGCACACATCCGAAATGAACATGTGCGTCCATCAGCCATTCCCAGTCTCATCCCATCGACGTTGCCAAATTTCATACATTCTATTCAGTACCAGTCGTGGACTAAAATCCTTAACCTCTTCATTCATAATCGGACAACCAGCAAGCGGGTTGCCCCGCCGTAGACGGCAGTGAATGCTTCCACGCAGCACCTCCAGGTCCCATTGAATATCTCCCACGCTGCACCTCCAGGTCCCATGGAAACATACAAAGTCAGACGCTGAACTGAATTTATGCCTACCCTTGCATACTGGTAGCGTATAATGTCACCTCATACACACGTCCCATACATTGCATACGGAACAAACACACCCTTGTACAGGACTGTCACCGCTCTGGATCGAAGTCCCCATTCTTTGCTAAATACTCGCACCAGCATGCCAACCGAACTGGCCACGCGCTCCCTTCGATGTTGCCAATAAGAAAACGGCAACTGTAAAAATGTTGTTAAAATTTTTAAAACCCTCACTATCTTATGAGAATGTACCCAATTGTGAACAGCGACGAAAACTGATTAATATTTATTCACCGCTTTAGATCCTGTTCTTAGTAATGCCATTATATTTTTACATTTTTAATATTGTTTCATGTGGCAGCATTGTTGAAATTGATATCCAAGGGAAGGATTAATGCATGGAGAATGTTTAGTGAACTTAAAAATTAAATACCGATTTATCCATTTTGTAGTTTGGAAAGTACACAGCCATGTCATTTGACACCTGTCAAATATATATGTCATCCAAGGTGGAATTTGTTTAGTTTGGGAGTTGCCATTTTAACGCTACGAATCGCGTAGCTACCAGAAAATGTATAAAATTTACCACCGAACAACGCGTTTAAATTTTAGAATTTTTCTACAAAAGGAGTGATTTTGAAATGGTTAAGAGGAGATTATGGCTGACAGCGATTAGGGTTATTTCTCACTCGGTGGATATGTCAATAAACAAATTTAAGGTGTATATGAGGCTCTGAAAACCCGCAAGAAAAGTGACTCCCTGAATGAGAGTAATCAATGGCCCATATTTTTTTCAGCATTAAAAAGAAGATACTATTACCGTCAATTCTGACCACAATAGTCATGTGGTTACCGATTCTTTTTTATCTGAACGATTACAATCTAGAACATATGTGCTTTATAAGGGCTACAGCTGAGACAACGTCATAATTTTTGTGTTATTACGCGCCAGAACTCGTCATTTTGAGACTTGATGATATCAATTAGCTTCTAAGATCGTGCGATTTGACGACGCTTGTCTTTTGCTTGTCATGCTACGCGTAAAATATCTGTCAAACTTTAGAGCATTCGTCAAGTAACAGACAAATCTTAAAAAATTACCGTCAAACTTGTCTTTTAAACTGTCAAACTTAAGAGCATCCGTCAAGTAACGGACAGCACGAATCTTAAAAAATTGCCTCAAAAGGATCGAGTCCTGCAAAAAATCTTGTGAATTTAAATTTTATGCTTTATAACTGTCTATAAATATATTATCAGATCTATGACCTTTCTTTGTTCGTCACAATTGTTTTCAAGTTTTTGATTCGAAGAGTTTCGAGCTGAAATTACTGTTTGAAAGTCGCAATGGTATTCGGGGCATTATTGAATTTTTGATCAATCCAATCACTTATAAATGTACTCCTACTTAAATAATACTATTATACTTTGAAAGAATATCAAATTTTTTAGATCGATATTTTTTTAAAATAAATATTTAAAGATTAAGATACTTTAATGTTAAAAATCTTATGTAGAATTTTAATGTTCATCCATAGTAAATTTTTTGGTTCCATCATTTAAAATTTATTAAATTTACTTAAAAAAAATAAATATAAAAAAGGGAAAATTCTTGATAAAGTTTATATTAGAAAAAATTCCATAACTTCATTTATTATGAAATAACGTCAACTAAGAATTTATGAGATTATGTTTCTCTTAGCCACAACCAAAAAAAAAAAAAAAAAACGAAGGGAAAACCTGTCATAAGTCTTGATTTAAAACTATCTTGACCTCAACTGACTGTAAATCTTGTATTATTTTCAGTTGAACCAGCAATAAATCTTCCATATTGTATATGCGTTGTTGGAAGTGCGATTACTTCCCTTGTACATCCTGCAAATGATCGTCACAAAGATTGTATGTGAACATCAATCTAGAATAAGCTTCTGGAAAACTAACTTCTATACAAGTTCAATCTTGCTTATCAGCGTTTATTAATCGAAAAAGGTTAATTGAAAAAGTTCACCTTTTAAGGTAGAGGAATTCTCTTTGCTATTTTTCATCATAATTCCAACAGAATTTCGAAAACTGCCTTTATAGAAAATTATGCATTCTCATGAATGTGGAAAATTCTTTAAAAAAACGACATTTTTACTAATATTAAGTTGAGGGAAATGCATTGAGCAATTTTTAGTCAGAAGCCGAACATGTTTTTTTTAATTTAAACTTAATGTTGTCCATTTTATTGATGACCTTTTGATTACTTCATAGATTTTTTGGCAAACAGATTTTACTAAATGATTTTAGCAGTTTTGAGGCGATAGAAATAAATAGAAGTCTGACGTTGCAAGGTCCAATTTGAGTTTCCTATGTTGGCAGCATTGTAAATTAGACAGCTGTCAGAATCACGCGTATTTTGAGTGTCAAATGTTAATTTGCAACTTACGTCAGATTTTCGTATATGTACGAGGGTCATTCAAGAAGTACTTAGCCTCACCACCCGATGGAACTGCTGTCACAAAAGAAATTTACCATGGTGCAGTACATGCTTTTAGTAGCCTACTGTCAAAGTTTCAGTCGATTCCCTTCATCAGTTTTGTTTTGAGAGCCTTTGAAAGGGAGCGTGTCGGTCGGTTGCACAAAAATGGGAAAATAACAATATCGTTCGGTGATTAGATTCTTGTTTTTGGAAGGGAAAATGCGCAGCGAAATCAAAGATCGCTTGGATGCTGTGTATGGTGACTCTTCTCCATTAAAAAAGTCCACGATCTCGTGTTGGCAGACCGTCGATTGAAGGTTCACGAGATAGCTGAGACTGTAGGCATCGCAGTAGGAACGGTGCATCATATTCTACACGAAGAACTGCGCATGAGAAAGCTGTCGGCGCGATGGGTGCCGCGTTTGCTCACACCGGAAAACAAGCGCAACCGTGAGACCACATCGGCGACGTGTTTGGCGCTGTTTCAGCGTAATCCAGCGGAGTTCTTGCGTCGTTTCGTGACCGTCGACGAAATATGGATTCACTGGTACACACCAGAGACCAAGGAACAGTCGAAACAGTGGACTTCACCCGGCGAACGTGCTCCGAAGAAGGCGAAGACTGTTCGATCGGCCGGAAAGGTGATGGCCACCGTTTTCTGGGATTCACAAGGTGTGATCCACATCGATTACCTCGAGAAGGGTAAAACAATCACGGGGCGCTACTATGCTGACTTATTGGGCCGATTTGACGTCGAATTGAAGAAAAAGCGGCCCCGCTTTGCGAAGAAAAAAGTGCTGTTCCACCACGACAACGCGCCGGCTCACACCTCCGCCGTCGCCATGGCCAAAATGGTCGAATTGCGCTACGAATTGCTGCCCCATGCACTGTACTCCCCAGATTTGGCCCCCTGTGACTACTTTTTGTTTCCAAACCTGAAAAAATCAATCGCCGGGAATAGATTTGGCTCGAATGAGGAGATCATCGTCGCCACGAAGGCCTATTTTGCTTCCCTCAAGAAAATATATTTTTTGGACGGGTTAAAAAAGTTAGAGCATCGCTGGGCCAAGTGTATCGAGCTTGTAGGAGATTATGTGGAAAAGTAAATTGCCACCTTTCCAAAATTTTCGTTTTTCTTTTGTAGGCTAAGTACTTGTTGAATGACCCTCGTATAAGCAATTTTCTGGCCGAATTATTGCATAAGCGGCGAGAAATCGTAATGCTTGCATACTTTTGTGTAGATTTCTTTATGTAGACATGACACCCACTGACATTTAGTTTTCGTAACTTTATTGAATTGCAAAAGTATAATTTATATTAATTTTAATTTTAGCAAACAAATTACACAATTTAAACACAACGACTGGCAATGTTTATTTTTGGCTAATTGGTGAAGGATTTGTTACGCAGCAGGATAACGAACCTAGATTTTCTACAAAATAAAAAGCAAAAAGGTACAATATTTTGAAAATGGTAACATGACCACCGAAATTATTCGAAATCGACCCCGCAGACTTATTTTGTAATGAGCAAAACAGACGAGTGTCAAGGAATACTTCTAGAGGATTAAGCTTTTCCAATGGGATTGAGCTTTTCCATCAAACGTATAAGAATATTTTTCAACGAAAAATCAAATTGAAATTTTTTTTTAATATTGTATTTTTAATATGATAGCAATAAATAGCAATTTTTTTACTTGCTCAATTTAATTTGCAAGCTTTATTTAATTTTTCACCATAAAACCAAGCAAGGTAGTTGCGTATTTTTAGCCTACAGTCTACTGTGTTTAATTTTCCAGGAATATCCAACCTTCTTATATCTTATCTTGTTTGAATCTTGAATAAATTTTTAACTTTTCAAATAACTTCTCACGATTTCTATTTTAATAAGTTTTTTCTTATAAAAATGTGGTAATTTATAAGGAATTTATTTTTTATATTAATTTATGTTGAAGGTTACGTTTAAATTAAAGATAAACAAATTTTTTTTATAGAATATAATTGAATTGATATTATGCGATTAAGTTGGTGGATTAATCTGAGTTTTTATTAAAAAAATGTTCTTAATAAATCGCAATTTCAGAAGGTTTGTTATGTGTTGTAAAAGCACTATTTTTTTTTTTGGTAGATTAGATTCACAAGAAAATTCGATTAATATTCTGGCATGATATTTTATAAGAAAGTCAAGGAAGTTGAAGGGATATTTCCTGAAAAGTGTATGAGTTCATTCAGGTACTAAAAATTACAAGAAAATTCACTAAAATCAAGGGCAAGTTTTATGCTTAATTAAAAGTCAAGGCAAATTTTACTAATCTAGAAAATCGTAGGATTATGAAATACCGAACAATTTACGACTAACGACACATAAACCGCAAGCAATTCATTTAAGATTGAAATGTAAACAATTCATTTTGACCATGAGTCGTTGATTTTCTTTCTTTCTTTTTTTTTTGGTTACAATTTGACATTTCAAAATGGACGAGAACACACACTAGAAAGGACCTAATAATATTGAGTGGAAAAAACAGAACAATAATTTTGATTGTTAATAGCAGAACTGGTTATTCAATAGTCCTTTACTCGCATTTATAAAAGAAGCTTTTACAAAAGTCATTAAAGGATTTTTTTTTGTCGTTTAACCATTTATTTTTTTCTTTCTTCAAGGATATTCATTTATGTATAATTTTATAAGCCATATTATAGTATTTAGTATAAATTGTTATAATTTGCCACGCACATTACATAATGCTCGTAAAATATGAACATATAAATTCATTAATAAAATCATTCAGTTTTTTTTTTTGAATAAAAGTTCTAAATTTTAAAATGAATTTTTATTAAAATACTAGGTGTATAAGCTTAAATCCGCGGTTTTAAAGTCAAAAAAAAACACCTGTTTTTTTTTCATAGAAAGCAAACACAAATTTATTCAAAGTAGTTGCCCTCGCTAGCTACACAATTTTCCCATCTCTCGGGCAATTTGTGGATACCACGCCAAAAAAATTCCTTCTCTTTCGAGGCAAAGCACTCATCGAGCCATTTTCGGACGTCTTCGTAAGAATCGAAGTGCTGCTCAGCGAGCACGTGGCCCATTGACGAAAACAGTCGAATAAGCGGGGTGGGGTAACACCCCCCAGTTGAGTGTCTCCAAGTAGTTTCGGACCATTTTTGAAAATTTTTGGTGCGTTGTCGTGGAGAAAAATCAGCTTGTCATGTCTTTGTTGATAATCCGTCCTTTTCAAGCGGAGCACGATGCAATTTGATCAGTTGTTGGTGGTAGCGGTGGGCATTGACATTGGTGAAACTTCACCAGGTTTTATAGTAGACGATACCATGCTGATCCCACCAAACGCACAGCAGAGTATTCCGTCCGAAGCGATTTGGTATCGGGGAAGATGTTGATGGTTGACCGGGATCAACCCACGATTTCTTGCGTTTAGGATTCTCGAAATATATCCACTTTTCATCGGCTATCACAATCCGATGCAGGAACGACTGTCTTTTTTTCTTGTGAGCAAGATTTCGCATGTGTTTTGCCATCGCTCCATCTGCCTATCGTTCAGTTCATTCGGTACCCATTTTCCGATCTTTCTCAATCTTCCCCATGACACGCAGACGCATGGAAATGGCTGGTTGAGTAACACCCAATTGCTCCGCGAGCATTTTTTGCGATTGGGTATCGTCTTTGTCCAAAAGAGCTTGCAATTGATGGTCCTCAACCTTCCTAGGCCGATTTTCACGCTTCTTGTCCCACAAGTCAAAATTGCCGTCTTTGAACCGACGAAACCAATCTCGGCACATTGTTTCCGATAAAGTACTGTCACCATAGGCCTCCATAAGCATTCAAAGCGATTCGGCAACCGATTTCTTCAAATTGAAGCAGAAAAGCAGAGCTTCCCGCATATGCTCTTTTTCTGGTACAAAACTAGACATGATTACCAAAGGAAAAATGATGTTGTTGTATGAAATTGCTGACAATGTGCACTGATTAATGTTGACAGATGTCAAACTCAAAAAATGGCGTGCCCATGGCAGCTTAATACGCTCACTCACGCCATCTATGACCAAAAAGGGGATTTAAGCTTATACCCCTAGTAAAAATATTTTTTTCCCTTTTTTTAGTCCTTTTGATTACTTGACATGGCCAAGTTTGGCCCATTTTTTGTCTTTTTGAGTACTTAACTAAGGTGCACCTTACCCTGACTGTGTCCCTAGCTGATTTCGACGTCTAGACAGCTGTGTCCCATTATCGCTTAATCAGGGTAATCGAAATATTTTTTTAATTTTTTATTATTAAAAATTTAAAGAAAAATATCTTATAAATTTTTTTCAAAATTTACAAGGACAATTTCTTAAAGGAAATTAACTTTTTTATAAAAACACATTTTGACTTAGGGAAAAAAATCTTGCCAAAATATAAATGTTCAATTTCTCTAAGGGGATGAAGAGTTATAAAAAATTGGGGAGACATGTAATGAGTGGCATCACCGAGAGCGAACTTCTCTTCCACATACCTTGTACATAAGTCCTTCCAAGACGTCGACAGATAACTACGCGACCTTATAGTGTGTGATAAATAAATTTTTGTGTTTTTGAGGTGAGTTATAAAAAATGGAGTAACGAAGTTTAATTTTTGGTTAAACTTTGTGAATCAGCGAGTTTGACTTACAAAAACTTGTAGCGCACTTATGGGGAACATATCTTATCAAGAGCATAATTTTTTCGGATCTATAAAGGATGCTTGGAGGTGACATAAAGGATTTTTTTTCCGTAATGTAAATATGTAACCACTCAAGGACTTTTTTATAAAAGGACTTTTTTTTATAAAAAAAAGTCTTCGAAAGGATCAGAAAAGAGTTCTTTGTATCAGATCTAAAATTACAAACACTCGGATGCTCCAGCAAAACAACGCCCTCGCCCTGTCACACGGCCATCTTTGTCAAAGATTTTTTGTCGGAAAAATAAATTTCTGTGGTTTTTCGGAGACCACAACCGAATACACCCCATCCGACCAGTTTTTTTACCTAATCTTAATCTTAGGCCCAGTGCTTTTTTTGTTCCCCAAGATCTAAAACCACTTGAAACGACGTCATCTTGATACAGTCGTTAACATCTGAAGGAAATTTCAGTTGCAGTCTTACAGCACTGCTAAGAAAATTGGAAGCAACGCCTCCACCGATGTATACCTGCCCAAGAGAATTGCCCTAAAGATTGATGTATAAAAATCATATAAAAATTGATGTTAAAAAAACCTATTTTTTACGTATGAACCTGGACATTTGTATTCTCAATAATAAGGAGCCAATTTTAAGGAAATCATGACCGATTAATATATTATTAATTTTCTGAGCAAATATATAAGATGGGGAAAGGTCATACACCTTAAATAAAAATTTTAAAAATTTCAAACAAAATTTATTTTTATACAATATAATGAATATTTAATGTGTTCGTTGTTTTTGTTATTTTTTTTTTTAAATTTATTTTGAAAATATGTAAAAGTATCTACCTTAGTTGATAGTTACAAGTAGTTTATTTGTCATAAATTAGACAGAACAAAGGTAAACAAGAAAAATGTACACTCTTTGAGTACAGAACACCGAAAATTTCCCATTGTAATGTACGCATTCAAAGTTTTAAGTCTTAATTCAAAAATAATTATTTACTCATTATAGACTTTCCTGTTTATATAATATATTCATAAATGGCCTCTGTTAAAAGAAGTAAAATAAAGATTTCTATCTTTTTCAGTTCCTCTTGTCTAGACAATAATTTACATTAGCGCGTATCTTATCAGATGGCTTCTTGTGCGGGGGACTGTTCAAAAATTTCGACATGTAGTGAAATTATACAAAAAATTACTAATTTTTATACTTTTAATATTTGAAAACAATCCAAAGGAAAATGTTGGTTGGAAAGAAAAATGTGGTAGTTTGAAGGGGAAAAAACTATTGACTGAAAAGCGAAAACTGGGCACTCTACCAAAAACGTAAGATGGCATGGCATGATTATACGGTACGTAAGAGCAGATACCCCCCGTAGTTGAAGGCATCCACTCAGCCATGCAGTGGAACATTGGCGAATATTTTGATGAATATTGCAGACATGCCGGCATTCCGAAGTTTCCGCCAAACTAAAATTGATGGCATTGAACTTGATTCCAATTTTTGTTCAGTCAGCAATTCGAACATATTTAAATGCAGAACGTACACTAGAAATTTATGCAATCGTAATATGGTGGTAGGTATCAAGTATCTTTTATGTGAATGAAAACAATCGAATGGATCAATTTGAATGTCGTTCATGTCAATAGTGGCGTCCCGAGATTCATTCTGGAAAAAATCCATAAAAATCCCGAGATTCTGGAGAATCTATTTCGTAATTCGGAAAGAACAGCCATAACATTTGACAGCTTCTGACAATATGGATTTTTAAGGCGCCGATTGGGTGCTCCAACAACAGGCTTTGTATGCTGAATTTTCGAAACATAATTTGTTTTAGTGATGAGTCTTTATTTTCGTTCTGTAGCAATAAAAATTTGCCGTAAATGGAAGTGTGAAAATCTACAAGTGATTGTGGAGAATCCGTGCTAGCCACGAAAAGTGACTCTCTGGTGTGCATTTCGGTCTCAAGATGTCATTAGTCCGTATTTCTTTGAAAATAAAGAAGAAGATATTCAGTGCGTTGTGTTCTACCAGGTGTATAAGCTTAAATCCGCTAATTTTTATTCAAAAAAACATTTTTTTTTTTCATAGAAAACAAAAAACAAATTAATTCAAAGTACTTGCCCTCGCTAACTACACATTTTTCCCATCTCTCGAATAATTTGTGGATACCACGCCAAAAAAATTCGTTCTATTTCGAGGCAAACCCCTCATCAAGCCATTTTCGGACGTCTTCGTAAGAATCGAAGTGTTGCTCGGCGAGCGCGTGACCCATCGACGAAAACAGGTGGTAGTCGGAAGGAACTAGGTCTGGTGAATAAGCGGAGTGGGATAGCACCTCCAGTTGAGTGTCTCCAAGTAGTTTCGGAGCATTCTTGACGTGTGTGATGGTGCGTTGTCGTAGAGGAAAATCACCTAGTCATGTCTTTACTGATAATCCGTCCTTTTTTCACCCAGAGCACAGTGCAATTTGATCAGTTGTTGGTGGTAGCGGTGGGCATTGACAGTTTTACCAGGTTTCAACATCTCATAGTAGACAATATCCTGCTGATCCCACCAAACGCACAGCATCGTCTTCGGTCCGAAGCGATTTGGTCTTGGGGAAGATGTTGATGGTTGGCCGGGATCAACCCACGATTTCTTGCGTTAAGGATTCTCGAAATATATCCACTTTTCATCGCCTGTCATAATCTGATGCAGGAATGACTTTCTTTTTTGTCTGGCGAGCAAGATTTCGCATGTGTTTTGGCGTCGCTCCATCTACCTATCGTTCAATTCATGCGGCACCCATTTTCTAATCTTTTCAATCTTCCCCATGGTCGCAGACGCATGGAAATTGTTGGTTGAGTAACACCCAATTGCTCCGCGAGCATTTGTTGCAATTGGGTATCGTCTTCGTCCAAAAGAGCCTGCAATTGATTGTCCTCAACCTTCCTGGGTCGATTTTCGCGCTTCTTGTCCCACAACTCAAAATTGCCGTCTTTGAACCGACAAAACCAATCTCGGCACATTGTTTCCGATAAAGCACTGTCACCATAGGCCTCCATAAGCACTCAAAGCGATTCGGCAACCGATTTCTTCAAATTGAAGCAGAAAAGCAGAGCTTCCCGCATATGATGTTTTCTGGCACAAAACTAGGCATGATTACCAAAGGAAAAATGTATGTTGTTGTACGAAATTGCTGACAATGTGCACGGATTAATGTTGACAGATGTCAAACTCATAAAAAAATAGTATGGCGTGCCCATGGTAACTTAATACGCTCACTCACGCCATCTATAACTAAACAGCGGATTTAAGCTTATACACATGGTGTATTTTTTTTGGCCTCAACTTGAAGAGTTTAGTCTACAAAACGGCAGCAAGAGACACACAATAAGACAAAATTTGAATTTATTACACGAAAAGTTTCCCCTCCAAGATCGTGCGATTTGACGCCACTAGACCGCAAAAATTCGTCTGTACGCAAACAATTATCAAAGTTTAGAGCATTTAAGAGAGTATTCTGCAAGAAGTCTCATGGCAGCATTTAATTAGTTTTATATTGTCTGCTTAATGGTCAAGGTTCAAGCATTTAAATGCTCTTTAATTAAAATTGATACCAAAATACACCTGATTAACTGTTGAATATATTTATTTATTATGAGTAACTGTTGAGTTAATTCTCTAAGTAAAAATACGCTTACGTTTTTCATATGATAAAAAAACAAGCATTTTATGCTATGATACCTATTCACCCACATTTTTTTTATTTAATATCAAACAAACCGAAATAAAGTTGTATTTTTAGTTATTTGCAAAATTTACATAATACAAAAAAAAAGTTTTTTTTCTTTGAAATAAATTCGTTTTATTGAACTTGTTTGCTAAAAAGATGATTAAATAAATTCGTCTTTTGCTGGTATTTTTTGTTGTTGTTTTTTTGTTGGAATATTGATTCTTGAAAAGACGATACTGAAACCGACAAAATAAACAGGTGGTAGATTACATCAAATAAACCATAATGACCTTAAGTCAATAAAAGAAAAATTATCAAATTTATGCACACACCTGTATAGGAGAACCCGGCTGAATCAACAGGAAAAAATTCTATATTAAGCGGGTACTACATTTAATCAAACTGTAAATAAAACACGGTTGTTCCATAATTACGCGTTTTTTTTTCTTGGGGAATATACGATACGGGGAAGTCCTGTCCTTATTTCGGTTTTTATCAAACAAATTGTTTTATTATTCCGTGGTTCGTTAAACCAATCAATATTGTGGTGACACTAATTTTCTTTTTATATTAAAACTACTTAAAATATGAGTGCTATTGAAATATAATATTATACCTTATAAAGACTCATAAATTATAATAAGTAGGAAGCTGAAAAGTATGGTAGGACCCAACACTGTCAACTTCAATAGTGGATAAAAGTGTATTTTTAACTAAGAAAAAATACTAATTGTCATTTCTCTGATAAAATGCATAAAATTTTTACGTTTTTGTCCTTTTTTTTTGTTACAGAATGATTAACGTTTGATAATGTTTCGCATATCTGATAATCCATAATAATTAGGCGATGTCAAATTATATAATAATTTTGAGTCCTGTCATATGTCATTCCATGTGGTATTTGTTTAGTTTTAGATTTGCTATTTTCCATTATAGATTGTTGAACCGAACAATACGTTAAAATTGAAGGAAATTTTTCAAATAATAAAAATTTGTGCATACCACCTTGATCAAAAAGTTACCGGAATTTATTCAGAAAATTAAAAATACAAGTTTATTCATCTAAATCTATATTGTCCCCTTCAAAGTTATCCCCATCGACTTTAACACACTTATGCCAGCGCTAATCCCCATCCAATCCTCGAAAGATTTTTTATATTCGGTTTTCGGTATGTCCATCAGTGCTTCCTGCGATTTTTCCATTACTTCCTCTCGGCTGTTGAAACGCGTTCCCCGTAATGGTTTTTTAACTCGATTGAACAGAAAGAAGTCACAGGGAGCCAAATCAGGTGAATTCGGTGGTTGTTGGATGGTATTTGCTGCATTTTTTGTCAAAAAATTACGTATATGATGGCACTGTGCGAAGGTGCGTTATCATGGTGCAAAATCCACGAGTTTTCTGCCCACAATTCTGGTCTCTTTCGGCGAATTGCTTCACGCAAACGTCTCATAACGCCCAAATAATACTCTTTGTTTACTGTCCGGCCTTCTGGCAAAAATTCATGATGCCCTACACCGTTGTAATCCGTGAAAACCGTGAGCATTGCCTTCTTTTTTTGACTGAAAACGACGTGGTTTTTTTGGTCTCGGCTCATTTGGTGAACGCCATTCACTTGCCTGATGTCTGGATTGCGTGTCGTACTGATAAACCCACGTCTCGTCTCCAGTAATGATCCTTTTGATGAATGTGGGATCGGATTCAGCCTCGCAAATCATGTCTTTTGCGACGTCAACACGGTCTACATTTTGCATGAAATTGAGGTCTTTTGGCACCAACTTTGCTGCTACACGACGGAAACCCAAATCATTAACCAAAATGTCTTGGACGGATCCATACGCAATGTTCAAGTCCTCCGCTATCTCTCTGATGGTTAATTTGCGGTTATTGATCAACATTTATCAATGTTTTCGTCGGTTTTCGATGTCGATGGTCTGCCACTGCGTTCATCATCTTCGATTGACTCACGACCACTTTTGAACCGCTCGTGCCACTCGTAAACGACCATTTTCTTTAGAGAATCGTTGCCGAAACACTTTTCCAACATTTCCAACGTTCACGCACCATTAAATTCGTACTCTTGGCTACGTAACTTTTGCAAATGTCAAGCTATGACGCTAAGATTTAGAGGGAGTATCAACAACAGATGTACCAACTTAACAAAAAAAAACAGAACTCAAATCGGAACAATGGGAGCGCCTTTTTGATCAAGGTGGTATGTAGCTCCGAAAATCCACAAGTGATTGTGGAGAAGCCATTTGATCTGCGAAAAATGACTGTTTACTATGGAAATGAAAAAGAAGAGATCACTAACTGTCATTTCTCAGCGTTATAGTCGTATGTTATCGAATCTTCTTTGGAAAACCACCACAATCCAAATAACAATAAAAAAATTGACTTTATTAGGTAAAAACTTCCCAGGACGCGTACTTTCAGAATACGTAAATAAGTAAAAAATGGGCTGTTGAGAAGCCATTGTATCGGCGAAAATTGCATTTTGATTTGAAGATTTATAGGGTTTTAGAATAAGAGTGATATGATTTCTTGTGAAAAAAAACACACTAATTGTTAAGGAAATTCAAATGTTTTTTATTTAATGTGAAGTACAATCGATACAATTAAGTTCTGAAAAAACATCATTCAAATGGCCTCCACGACTTCTTTTGCAGGAACGAATTCGATGAACCCAATTTTCGAGCACTTTTTCCACTAAATCAAGTCGTATGTCATGAATAGCACGTTCAATATTGACTTTTAAAGCTTGAGAGTTTGGTTTATTGCTTAAGACCAATGACTTCAAATAACCCCACAAGAAATAGTCTAATGGTGTTAAATCACAACTTCTTGGAGGCCATTCAATGTCATAATTTCTTGAAATAATCGAATCTCCAAACTTTTCTCGCAATAATTCGGTTGTTGCACGTGCTGTGTGGCACGTAGCCCCGTCTTGTTGGAACCAGATGTTGTCAAGATCAACTTCTTCCAATTTCGGCCATAAAAAGTTGGTTATCATCGATCTATTCCGCTCTCCATTGACAGTAACGGTGCTTCATTTCGAAAGAAGTACGGACCGATGATTCCACCACACCAAACTGTCAATTTAGGTGAATGTAATGGGTGTTCATGAATAATTTGTGGATTTTCTTCGCACCAGAATCGACAGTTTTGTTTATTTACCGCACCACTCAGATGAAAGTGAGCGCACGAAAAGTTGCAATTGGAGAACGATTATTTTGATAATAAAATTGAATAATTTGTAAACGTTGTTCTTGCGTATATCTCTCCATGATGAAATTGTAAACATTACTGAATGTTAATGTTTTTTTGAAAAAAAAGACAGATCATGACATATTACAAATGGCCGAAACGTCACCTAGAAATCACATCACTCTTATTGGAAAACCCTATATTTCTTTCAAAATGCAGAAGTAGAGACCGTTAGAAATTTTCAGTCAAAATTTTCAGTAGGAATTTTCAGTAGAAATGTTCAGTAGATATTGTCAGTAGATGTGCTATTATCATATGATAACTGACTTTTTGTTGGCCCAAATTTGAATATTTTATTTTAGAGCATATGTGGTTTAAACAAAACAGCACCACAAGCTACACACAGTACAACAAATTTTGTTTCTATTGCACAACAAGTTTCTAGAACGTATAATTTAGAGATTTTGTGATGACAATTGATCTCCAAGATCATGTAATTTGACGCTGTTGAACATAAAAACCAAATAACAGGCCGAAATATTATTAGAAATTACAAAAAAAAGTCATGAAAAACTACGTCAAAAGGATCATCAAAAATTACCTGGAAAAATTGTCGTTTCATCGAAATTTGAATTCTTTTAAATACCATGTATAATGGTAAGATCCAAGCAATATAGTAAAATAAACATTTCAACGAAGTTTGAAAATTTAAAAGTGTTTTATTTAAATTTAAAAAAAAAAAACATATTGTTTAGAATCTTAGGTAATATATTGTATTAACTAAGTTAAGGTAAGTTGTTGAAAAATTCAGATTTCTTTTTTAAAAATTCAGATATATAAAAAAATATACTTCATTGACAAAAAACCTTTAGTGTCGTGGCGCTAACAATATTTATTTTCGTACAAATTTCATTTGACATGTTTTAGTACAAAAATACGCCCTTTTTAATCCCAAATTTATTCTGACCACTAACATTTGTCAATACATTGATTTGCCTAAACATCTGGACGAGTCCGGTTCGTAAAATTTGTGCAACTGAAATAATGATTAAGTATGACCATATGTACATACCGAGTTGCAGATGTCTGTTCTGGATCACAGGAACCACTTACAATTATTACGAGTTATTTATAACGAAACTAAAGTGCACTCACAATTATTCGAAATCAGAAAAATATAATACAAACTATAAGTGGGGGAAAAAATTATATTCGAATGAAAATAGCAAGGAAAAGTGTCTCAAGTGTTTTCGAAAGTGTGTGAATTATTGCATCAAGAGAGCATCTTATGAACTGTAGGTTGCTAGCAGTTGTTCTTCCATGTCAATCGAAATCTTACCAAAAAATATGGTCAACCAAATCCTCGCTTGAAAAAGTTAGCTTGTCATTAAGTTAATAATAGATTCATTTATATTTTCGAGTATTCGATTATCCACAAAGTACAGCCGAAACAATTTACCGACAAATATGTACGTGTATACTGAGAATGAGGAAGATACGAAGTATGAAATGATTAGTATACCACCATCAGACGTACAAGTAAAATGAACCCAATGGACCAGTTTCGTGATTGCAGATATTACTGCGGAGTCCGCATTTTTTTTCTTAGAGTTGTTCCATTTAAATTCAAGTCAGCTAAGCTATTTCTGTTCACATTATATTTTTGTACAATTTAATACCAAACAGAATAAGGTGTGAAATTTATAACACATCTTACAAAGGATCTAAGTACATACATAGTCCTTTCTACGGATATTCTGTAAACGAGATGCACTACTAGAATTTCTAACATTGTCTCATATAAAAAGGACTTTTTAAATTTGAATAGCTTTTAAACTATAAACTCTTTATAGGCTTTTATAAAAATATAATTTCTGAATTAGGATTCTAATCTGAAAAATTAGGACTAACCGAACAACACTAAACATGTTTACAACAACTACCGGTATATACTCCGCCTCGGCAGATATAACATCATTTTTTCGTAAACCTACTAGAAAAACTATCGTTGCACATTTATCGTCTTCCACACATTCTATTCAACCTTAAATGTCATCTCCAACCTCTAGTTTCCTTACAATCCTTCTTTGAATGCTTATAAATGTAGTACTCATTGCAGAAACACTTCACGTCCAGGTCCAAATTCTACATACGTCCTGTCCCATTAACGATTGCCTCCACATATTGCCCACAAGCAACCCCCCCCCTCCTCCGAAGAAACACATAAACTTCCTTGAATTGAGGTCTTTTCTCCAAGCTCTTGGCAATTATTTCACTGCTGTAATGGGGCTGCCGCGTCTGCAAAAACTCGGGGGATTATTCTTAACCAAGTTCTTTCACCTTCTCCCTACCAAGTCATCTCACCTCCAACCCCTACACACTTGCCAACTTATTTTTATAAAAAAATTAGATTATTTTATAACTAATCCTCTCAATTGCTCCAATATACACACTAATTCCTTTTTACATCTTAACTCCGTTCATAGTCCTGGTCTACTAGTCCTAGATTCTCAACCAACTTCAAAAGCCAACGCTCCGAGACTTTTAAACACAGAACAAGATCTAGATAATTTTACATGTTCGTTACAAAACACTATCGCCTCTGCACATAAAAGTAAAAACTTCACAAAACCAGACAAATCAACCACTAGCAATTTGGCGACTAATTATAGAAAAACGCAACAAAACCGAACAAACTTCAAAAAGAACTATTGTACTTGAAGAAATCTCAAAAAAAAACAACACAGAAAGCTTTAGAATCCATACTTCATCATCACTGACGAAGAATAATACTTTATGAACTAGCTATAAGATAAATATTATCTTATAAAAAAAACAACGCATCCTTTACGAAAAAATTGACGGAACCTGGGCCAAACCGAAAAAAAAGCATAAAGCAGACGCATTTGCTGAACATGTTCCACAAACATTTATTCCACTTCAAGGACACAAACATTTACTCCACCTGAAGGATATGCTCTTTGTACTAAAATCGAGAGAGAACTATCCATTCTCTTATACATGAGTCCTCCTCCAAATTAAATTACTCCATCTGAAGTTGACAATTTAATCAAACTCCTTCTCAAAAACAAAGCTCCTGGCTATAATCTTATCACCACCAATATACTCCAACAACTTCTTAAAAAACCAATAGGCTTCGTTGCTACACTATATAATTCCATCCTTCGAACAACATATTTCCCAATCTTCTGAAAATTTTCCATTATAAAAATGATCTCTAAACCCAAAAAGCCCCACTTCCTCATTGAAAAAAATAGTCCTCGAATTCTGAAATTTAATTCCCAACCACCAAAAATGTTGCCCGCTCCAAACACTCTACTACTCAGCAGTGTCATCGAGTTGTCGATTTCAATGCATCCTCTTTAGATAGGAAAGGTTTACGGTCACGGTGTGTTTCTTCATATAAGTCAAGCTTTTGATAGAGTTTGGCACTAGAACTTACTCTGGAAACACAAGAGGATTCTTCCCTGTACATATTTCCTAGTCCTAAAATCATTCCTTTACAACCGATATCTTCAAGTAAATCTTGAAGTGTTCCACAGGGTAACATACTTGGACCCATCCTCTACAACATTTACACATCCGACATCTCAATCTGTGTCACAATATATTTTTTGCTACATAACCTGATGATATGGTCCTTTTATGCTCGCAATACTCTTTAGCGAAAATCTCCAATCCTAAATAAAAACCCTCCACAACTGATTTACCAGGTGGACGTTAAATATATCCACGTAACTTTTACTATCCGCCATCAACCATGTTCACCCATATATCTTAATGGCAGTGCCACACCACAACACACCCAAGTTCACTGCCTGTTCCTATTTCTTCCACGTTACCGTACCATGGATGAATGATGATTTCTTTAAAAACATGGAAGACATAGACTTGGGACGCAAACAATCTTCAGTAGGGTGCTCCTACTTATCATACATCTCGCCAGACCATCGATTTATTGAAGACACGTCACTTTAGGCAATCAACCTGACATTTGAGCTCCAAAATCCTTAGATTAAAGAATATCTGGATAGGACCGTACTTCAGATTTTCGTATATGTAAACGCGGCAAGATATCGTAACGCTTTCATACTTTTGTGTAGATTTTTTTATATAGACACGATACCCACACGATTCTAGTCTTCGTAATAGAAATTTATTGAATTGCAAAAGCATAATTTATATTAATTTTAACTCACTTATTGCAAACAAAAACACAATTTAAACATAACAACAGGCAATTTTGATATTTTGTATATTTTGATAAAAAATGAATTATATTTTAGGTTTATTTTTATTTCGTAAATATCAATTAAATATCAAGCGCCTTAATTTGTAGACTTTCGGAGAGTTTTTAAACACGCCAAGTGGTAGCATATCGAAATGCTTGCATACTTTTGTTATTTTGGCACTTATCGGAAAGTGCAAGTGAAAGTATAGTTTTTATGTTTTTTTGAAGTATTTACGAAAAAGTAAGTATTTATATAAAAAGTTATGTTGTTGATAACATTTATTAAGAAAATGAAGTGTTTTATAAAGGGTTGCTGGTAATTCAACGAAATGAGGAAGTCGGGAATTGCTTTCTTTTGGTATGTTAAGTTGACATCTTCATTTTTACTAGAGAAATTAATAAAAATTTAGTTTATAATGTGTTTAATTGGCTTTAAGTGATTTTTTTGGTCCAAAAATTGATTAAGAAGTAAAAAGTTCATCATTGAATAAATGTAAACAAATGTGACGTTAACAGTTCAATATTTACCAGAAAATAGTTCAGTGCCGGTGTACGTAAAGTGTGTGTTAGAAAATTTAAGGGAACGAATTTTTCAGTCTGTTTTCCATATTACATTTTTGGAATGGATTTTTGTTTGTGCACATAATTGTTCTGATATAATTAAATAATTTGCAAATTTATATTTTTATATGCTCTTCCACTTTATAATTGTAACTCCCAATATTTAAAAAAATTTATTTGTTTACGCATAAATTACATCACATATAAAAATGGTTTTAAACGAACACCGCTTCAATCGCACTATAGAGTTTAAAATTTGCCCCCACTTATTTACGCCGTTTCTGTTATTTTGCATGTGTGTTGCCAACAAAATTCGGCCACAATTTTTGTCTAGAGGTCTATCCAGTTCTTCTATAATCTAAGCTAAAATCATACTACGAGGATCGTTCAATAAGTCCTTAGAAAAAGGTGGAAAGAAACGGTTTTTTTAAAAAAATAATTTATTTTTCAACATAATCTTCTTTTAGCTCTATACACTTTTCCAACCGTTTTTCCAAAATTTTTATCCCGTCCTAAAATAGTATTTCGGAAGTTCTGCAAAATACTCATCCGTTTGAACAATGACGTCCTCGTTGGAAGTGAACCGTCGTCCGCCAAGCCATTTCTTCAGATTGGGGAAAAGAAAATAGTCACTCGGGGCCAAATCTGGTGAATAAGCGGGATGCTGCAACAATTCCATTCTCAATTCCACAATTTTGGCCATGGAAACAGCGCAGGTGTGCACACGCGCATTGTCCTGATGCAAGAGGATTTTTTTCTTCTTCAGATGGGGGCGTTTCTCTTTGATTTCCTCGCTCAACCGTTGCAATAACGACGCGTAATACGCTCCTGTTATTGTTTTTCCTTTTTCCAAGTAGTCGATAAAAATGATGCCCTGCGAATCCAAAAAGACCGTGGCCATCACCTTGCCGGCCGATGGCACAGTTTTTGCCTTCTTCGGAGCCCGTTCACCCTTGAAAATCCACTGTGATGATTGTCTCTACGTTTCTAGAGTGTAGTAGTGTATCCAGGTTTCGTCCACAGTGACATATCGACCAAGGAATTCGGCAGGATTGCGATGAAAGAGTGCCAACATAGCCTCAGAGTCCACTACACGATTGCGCTTATTCTCCTCTGAGAGCAAACGCGGCACCATCTTGCCGAAATTTTTTTCACAGACAATTTTTCATGCAAAATTGAAGCGACTGTACCTTGTGATATGCCCGTGGCCTCAACTAATTCGCGCACTTTAATTCGCCGATCGTTCAAAATCAGATCGTGGATTTTGTCGATGGTTTCAGGAGTAGACACCTCAACTGGGCGTCCTGAACGATGTTCATCTTTTGTGGATGAACGGCCACGTTTAAATTCATTCACCCGTCGTAAACCGTCGCAAACACAGGTGCAGATGTGCCATGAACTGCATCCAACTCGTCTTTGATTTCTTTCGGGCTTAAGCCTTTCAAATGGAGATGTTTGATGAGAGCCCTAAACTCGCTTTTTTCCATTGTTATGCACAAATAAATGTCGTTAACTTTAATCGACGATAGAAATTGACCTACGCTATGGATCGAGCTGAAATCTTTTCCTACGCTATGGATCGAGCTTTCCTGTCGATAATGCTACTTACAAAAAAGAAATCTTTACCGACACTACGAGCGCAATTTCTAGGATTTTCTAAGGACTTATTGAACGACCCTCGTATTTGACGTCGCTAGATTAATAGGGGTTATTGTAGGGTCATTCATAAGGGTCACCACACTCACAAGGAACTACTACTAATTGAAATAGTATTAATAATTACAAGTATATACTTACACTGAAAAATAATGGACATATCTTTAAGGTTATATTCCCAAGTTATTGTTATTAAGTCCTTTTTATAGTAATTTGTAGAGGGGAACTTTTTAAGTAATAATTTATGCACTCCAAGACAATATATTTACCAAGAAATAATCAACTTCTTTTTTTTAGAAACATGTATGATTATTAATTTATAAAAGCTATAAGCTTTTTTTTATAAGACATTAAAATATAAAAATTATTCTTAAAAGAATTCCGTAAAAGGTTAACACAAAAATTGTTGGAATACGAGAATGGCTTGCGGAATATAGAGGGGAACGGCAAAAAATTTCTTCTTCCAGTCCATTTTTAATTAATAACACGCACATTTAAACACTCCCATTTAATAATATAAACCAAGAAAAAAAAATTATTTGTAAAAAAAACTGCATAAAAAAATATGCAAAAAAGCATACTCGTCGACTTTTAGCAGGTAGACTGGTTTGCAGATATTCCCGTATTCCAAACTACTGTTATCGGTCATCATGCTCAAATAGATCACATACGGTTCTGTTGGTCTTCACAAAACTGCACAGACTATGAAGCTGTATAGTTTCGACTACAGATACACATGCGATAATGCAAAGTTTCAAGAAAATTTATTACCTCGAAACGTGCCAACTCAACTACTAGTTTTCAGATTGAAGCTTCCAGCCACCATTCGACTGACCACGACCGACCGGTCACTAATCTATTTCCCCCAGCCTTTGTCAAATCTATTGTCGTTAGAACAATATCGGAACACATGTGCATTCTCCGTGGAGCATTATGAGCATAGAATTTCAGAGACTACATCAGGGCCCCATGACTTTATATGCTAAAATCTGGAAATCTGAATAATCTTGAATGCAGCGAATAAGAGCGAATTTCTGTTCAGGCTAGACAAAAGATGGCAACCCATTCCAATTAATCCGTACCGGATTTTTAGGTGTGTGCATAGTACCGACGAGTCCTAATGTTTGTATCTAAACATAAATGCATATTTACGAAATAGCAAGTGCGTTTCGTTGTGCCTACATGTCTGCACCTTAATTCATAAATGTCAGGTAAATTGTTTTTTTTTTTGGAATTGCATAAAATTATTTAATTTTGCAATAAATAATATTATGCATTTGACAGAATTTATTAAAGTGATATTTGTTAGGATTAAAAAAGATTTCCATGGCAAGGCAATTAGTCCAGACGACCACCTTTTCGACCTTTTCTATCTGATATCAAAATAAAAGGTAAAAATTACGGAATATAAATTTTTTAGTTGAGAAGTTACACAGGCATGTCATTTGATAGTTGCCAAATGTATTTGTCATTTAAGGTGACATTTTTTTAAGATTAAAGTTTTCAAGAAGCAAAATTGCCATATATGCGGCTCTGAAGACCCACAAGTGATGGAAGAGAAGGTTTTTTTCTGCCATTTTGAAAGCTGTCTATTATAAATTGTTACTCCATCAAGACACATTTCGTGCTATAAGAGGGGAATATTTACTTCAGCGATGAGGCTCATTTCTCGTTCGGTAGATAGGTCGTTAATGCACGAAATTTCCATATATGCGGCTCTAAAAACCCACAGGTGACGGAGAAGAGGGCATTTTTCTGCGAAAAGTGACTGTCTGGTATGCATTTTGGTTTTAAAATGTTTTTGGCGCGATATTTTGGCCTGAACTTGAAGATTTTTTGATCTGGCCCATATTTGATTTCAACAAAACAATGCCGCAACCCCAATAATACAAGCAATTGTGGCTTTATAGCGCAGAAAAGTTTCCAGGACGCATAATTTTGAGACTTGGCAATGTTAATTGACCTTCAATATCGGTAGATACGTCAAGAAGCAAAATTGCCATACATGCGGCTCTGAAAACCCACAGGTGACGGAGAAAAGGAAATTTTTTTGCGAAAAGTTAATGTGTGGTGTGTATTTTGGTTTTAAAATATTAATGGCGCGATATTTTGGCCTGAACTTGAGGATTTTAATTTGGCCCATATGTGATTTCATCAAAACAACGCCGCAACCCCAAAAACACCTCAAATTTTTGGCTTTATTGCACAGTAAAAATTCTAGGACGCATAATTTTGAGATTTGGCAATGTAAATTGACCTTCAACATCGGTAGATACGTCAAGAAGCAAAATTGCCATATATGCAGCTCTGAAAGCCCACAGGTGACGGAGGAGGTCATTTTTTCTGCGAAAAGTGACTGTCTGGTGTGCATTTTGGTTTTAAAATATTTTTGGCGCGATATTTTGGCCTGAACTTGAAGATTTTTTAATCTGGCCCATATGTGATTTCAACAAAACAACGCCGCAACCACAGTAATACAAGCAATTGTGGCTTTATAGCACAGAAAAGTTTTCAGAACGCGTTATTTTGAGATTTGGCAATGTCAATTGACTTTCAAGATCGACGATTTGACACCGTTAAACTTTTCCTTGTGGGATAGCCCAAAAAGGTGATATTAACGCAGACATTTTCCAAATTTTAGAGCATTTAAAAAATAACCTACGTAAAGAAATGGCCGAATTACAATCCTAAATATTCGATAAAATCATTAAAAACTATCACAAAAAGATAAAGTCCTTTAAGAAATCTCCCATTTAAAGTCCAAGCATTATAATTAATTAAAACATTTATCGAAATCTTATATAATTTTTAAGTATATTCTATTTTCACGTAATTTCCAAAGCACAAATTGGATTTTCCTTTAAAAATTTTCACAAGCAAAGTGAACATTGGGAATAATTTTTTTCTTGAAGTAGAAGTAAAAATAATAAGAAACAAACTTAAATTGAAAATGAGGAAGTACTAACTTAAAGCAGAAAGATTTCCTTTACCAAAAGGAATAATCGATGTTGTTGAAATGGAAATGATAAAAATATCTTCTGTTAATACCAAAAAGAATTAGTTCCGCTGCAAGGATTTAAGAAATCCTTTAATACAATTTCAGCAGATTTAATTTATAGAATAGCTAAAATGTCCACTACCGCAAAATTATAGAATAGCTAAAATGTCCACTACCGCATACAAAAACGCTAAAAAAAACAAGGTGTACCAACCCCAAATTGCAATAATAAAAGAATTATTTCACTTCCAGTATGCTGGATGAATCGTTTCGAAATATCGGACCAAGGTTTAACTTGCCCGCATCAACATCGCAGGTTTTGTTGTACAATTTTTTCACAATTTATCTTATTTTTAGAATTTTTGGGTACCATTGTTTGCAGATATGCATGACTGTGTGTAGGTGGTAGGTAGATAAGTCCGTAGATAAGTTTTTGCCTTCTTAAATGACAATATTTTTTCCCTTAATTTTTTTACATTTTCATTTTCTACTTTAACATGGAGAACAAAAACAACAAGCAAGCAAGGATTCTCTAGCCAGCACCAAACGGCCATTACCAATTCAGGACATTGTAGTTGGCAAATGCTTTTCAATTTGAAAGCTTATTTTCTCCAGCTTTACAGGAATGATTGTGGGTGTTTATACGGATTTATGTCTGCTTTAGTTGAACTTGTTTTCTTCTTTTCCCCGACACTTATCAATCTGGTACTTAAACAAGATATCATCCATTCGCATTTATATGAGATTTTCTTGGATTTCATTCTTCCTCTATCATAACACAGTCAGATAACGCAGAAGATGGTTGTGTAAAGGCAAAGGGGGGGTTAGCAAAGTACATAATATCGACAGTGCCATGTGATATACACCGCAATTAAGTCTGAAATTACGTCGATTATTTGCAGCAGAATTAAATGGAACACTATGAGGTGAGTAGGTGAGTGTAAATAAGGAGTTAATATGGAATGGCTGGTTGAGTCTGCCTAAGAGTTTATATTATCCTTATTCTCTTTAATTGAAATGTCTGAATTTCAACTTTACCAGTAAACTTTATATAAAAAAAGCTTTATGAATTTCAGTATGAAAAACTGAAAACTGGAACGAAACATTTCCGAAGGGCATCACATCGGTTTTTTTTGTTGTTATTGTTGGTAAAAGAAAGTACTGATGAAGTACTACACCAAGGCTACTATCATGTTTACTCCTTTTCATGTTAGAAAGGATTTGGCCAAGAAGAAAGATTTAATTAGACTTAATTAAAAGAAATATGAAAAAAAATCTCAATTTAATTTAATCATATTAAAATTCAGTTTTGTTATTTTTTCTAAATTAATTTTTATTAGTTTATGAGTTATTTTTGTAGATTTTTAATTCTAATCTAAAAGTTTAGATTTTTTAAAAGTTATCATTTTCAATAATACGATGGTCATTCAACAAGTACTTAGCCTACAAAAGAAAAACGAAAATTTTGGAAAGGTGGCAATTTATTTTTCCACATAATCTCCTTCAAGCTCGATACACTTGGCCCAGCGATGCTCTAACTTTTTTAACCCGTCCAAAAAATACATTTTCTCGAGGGAAGCAAAATAGGCCCCCGTGGCGACGATGACCTCCTCATTCGACCTATATCTATTCCCGGCGAGTGATTTTTTCAGGTTTGGAAACAAAAAGTAGTCACAGGGGGCTAAATCTGGAGAGATACGGTGGATGGGGCAGCAATTCGTAGCGCAATTCGACCAATTTGGCCATGGCGACGGCGGAGGTGTGAGCCGGCGCGTTGTCGTGGTGGAACAGCACTTTTTTCTTCGCAAAGCGGGGCCGCTTTTTCTTCAATTCGACGTCAAATCGGCCCAATAAGTCAGCATAGTAGCGCCCCGTGATTGTTTTACCCTTCTCGAGGTAATCGATGTGGATCACACCTTGTGAATCCCAGAAAACGGTGGCCATCACCTTTCCGGCCGATCGAACAGTCTTCGCCTTCTTCGGAGCACGTTCGCCGGGTGAAGTCCACTGTTTCGACTGTTCCTTGGTCTTTGGTGTGTACCAGTGAATCCATGTTTCGTCGACGGTCACGAAACGACGCAAGAACTCCGATGGATTGCGCTGAAACAGCGCCAAACACGTCACCGATGTGGTCTCACGGTTGCGCTTGTTTTCCGGTGTGAGCAAACGCGGCACCCATTGCGCCGACAGCTTTCTCATGCCCAGTTCTTCGTGTAGAAAATGATGCACCGTTCCTACTGCGATGCCCACAGTCTCAGCTATCTCGTGAACCTTCAATCGACGGTCTACCAACACGAGATCGTGGACTTTTTTAACGTTTTCCTCCGTAGTAGCCGTTTTCGGAGCACCTGGGCGTGGCTCCTCAAAAACCGACGTGCGGCCACGAAAAAACTCGTTGAACCAATTCTTGACGATCGCCATCGAAGGAGAAGAGTCACCATACACAGCATCCAAGCGATCTTTGATTTCGCTGCGCGTTTTCCCTTCCAAAAACAAGAATCTAATCACCGAACGATATTGTTCTTTTTCCATTTTTGTGCAACCGACCGACACGCTCGCTTTCAAAGACTCTCAAAACAAAACTAATGAAGGGACAGTAGGCTACTAAAAGAATGTACTGCACGATGGTAAATTTCTTTTGTGAGAGCAGTTCCATCGGGCGGTGAGGCTAAGTACTTGTTGAATAACAATTTTAATAATTTTAAAAAAAAAGAAGATTATCGATTTTGTTGTTCGGAAAATACAATTCTGTTAGTTGACAGCTGTCAAACATACATGTGATCCGAGGTGGTTTTTGTTTAGTGTTATTGATCCGTATTTCTTGAAATATTAAGAATCCGCGATCCAGGAAGGCGTACGAGCAATAATAATAACCGACTTATTTTTTGTATGAATTTAAGATTTTATTCTAGACCATATTTGGAATTTCAAAAAAACTGCGCCACAAGCCACACAATACGACATATTGTTGATTCGTATTTCTTGGAAAATTAAGAAACCCAGACCCAGGAAATAGTAGGAGGGATCATAGTAACCGCCTTTTTTTGTACGCATTTAATATTTTATTCTAGACCATATTTGGTTTTAATAAAACTGCGCCACAAGCCACACAACACCACAAATTGTTGATCTGTATTTCTTTGAAAATTATGAAATCGAGACCCAGGAAAAAGTAGGAGGGATCATAGTAACCGCCATTTTTTGTACGAATTAAATATTTTATTCTAGACAATATTTGATTTTAATAAAACTGCGCCACAAGCCACACAATACGACAAGTTTTCGCTTTACCGCTCGAAATTTTTAAAAAACGCGTAATTTAGATGTCAATTTAACGCCGTTGGGTCTTTTAGGGTTACAGAAAAGAACGTGTTTACTAAGATTTGACTTCAAAATTTAAAGCATTTCAATTCAACAAACGAAATTACACCCCCAAAATGAACGAGAAGTAATTAAAAATCTCCTCAAAAGATTGGAGTTATAGAAAAAGTTTTGTGGAGGCCATTTTTATGTAGTAATATTTCTAGAATGAATATAAATTTTCGTAGAATTCTAAAATTTAATTTTATTTTCTAAATTTTTTTAAAAATATTTTTCATAATTTGGATTTATGATCAAAGAGATATTATTGTATTTTATTTTTTAGAAATATTTCAATCAAAAACTGATTTGCACATCAAGTTTAATTGAACAAACTTTTGAATAAAATTTAAATGTGGTCAATATAATCAGCCGAACCCGTAATCCAATGAAAAGGAAAGCCTCAAAAATGGCCAACTTTGCATTCGTGGCTTATAATATCATAAAAGCTGAGTTAAATTTTAATTCAGCTACTGTCGGCATATAATATGTGTAGTATCGACACTAACAAGAGTTCATAATAGCAAAAACCCCATTTATACCCTCAAACCAATGGTGAATGTGACATGGGAATTTGCATGACACGTCAGTTGACCATGAGCCGAATGTTCCGTTCAAATGTGTTTTTCACCCTCAACTAGTTTTCACTGTTTCTGATGTGGTGGTCACACATTTCCATGAATTATCGTTAGCTTGATTTACTATGCATTATGACAGTTAATCAAGGTAACGATATTTTTCTTTTACTGTATTTTTTCTGTAACGATTGCGTCTATTGAGTAATTTAAGGTAAAAACAACCCACCTCCCCCCCCCCCCCCCCAAATTTAAAGTTAAAAAATAAAATATTTCCGCAAAAAAAAAACACCTTTAAATTCTCATTAATATATTGCAATTAAAAAAAAAAGGAAAAGCTTTCGCACCTTTCATCAAAATATTGTCATTTTAAAAAGGACAGTTTTGATGTTGTTGCTTTTCAATTCTTAACAGAAATATCTAATATTAAAATCTACTTTAAACATCTTCAGGGTGAATGAATGGATTATTCTCCTTGTAACTTTAAATTTTGTTGTTGTCATCAAAATATGTGCATTTTTCAGGAATAATATCCATAGAAGAAGTATTTGGACAGAGTCTTCATACACCCACCAAAACGAGTAAATAGAATTCTATTAGTAGAACTATATAATATGGAGATATTGTTGAAAAGGACGAACATTCTGGCTATTTAAATATAGTGTCGTATTTACAGAGCATTTTGGGGAATAGTAAAGTCTGCTGGCAACACGAACTTTTGGCAGACATTTTCCGCACACTAACGAAACTATCAGAATAAATGGTATCGATGATCTGTACTCATAGTTCCAGTCAGTGTGTCTGAATATTGACAGAATCATTGAAAGGCTTAATACAACTTGACATAAAAATTATAATGCAAATGATGTGTTCGAAGGATATTAAAAATACAGTCCAGTTGTTAGGCGTCTACTCCCCAAACTATTAAGGAGGAAGATTGTCGTTCATCCAAAACATTGAACAAATGCGACTCTTCCAACAATTTTCCATACACAAGATTAAGAAGTAACGCACTAAAATATCTTCTAAAGTGCTCTAAGAAGAGGCTACGCGAAATATTGGGTGAATGCAAAAGTTATACCCGTTTTTTTATGATCCTAGGTAAAAAAATGTTTTCTTCAGAAATGATGAATAGAATCTTCTTTTAAATGATTCCATTGTATAAAGGATGCTTTCCCTCTACTTTCTATTCAGTTTTGGCCTGGTCAGAGTACAGTGAAGAGCCCTTGTATTTTTTCAAAATGTCGGTCGATAAAGTGCATTTACGTCACTGTTTACTTTATGAATTCCGTAAAGACAATACCGCGAGTGTGGCAACCAAAAACCTTTGCCATGTGTATGGAGCAGATGTCATCCAAGTTCGACAGGTACGAAGAAGGTTTACTAAATTGCGATCTGGGGATTTTTCACTAATTGATAAACCACGTACCGGGCGGCCATTGAAGTCTGATAACGACAAGTTAAAAGTCATAATTGACACCAATCCACGTCTAACCACCATGGATATCGTATCGATGATGGGAGTCAACCAAACAACTGTATTAAGACATTTGAAGCGTATGGGGACGACGTTTGGATACCTCATTAATTGTCGCCTGCCAATTTATTGGATCGTGTTTCAATGTGCGTTGCTTTGAGTGCAAGACAAAAACATGAATCTTTTTTGCATCATTTGGAGATGAGAAATGGGTCGTGTACAACAATGTGACAAGAAAAAGACATTGGGCTATACCTGGACAAGCCCCATTAACAACTTCGAAAGCCGAAATCCATCAAAAAAAAAGTTTTGCTTTGTGTTTGGTGGGATTGTAAGGGTATTGTGTATTTTGAACTCTTGGAACGCAATCAGACAATTACCACATGTCGCTATGATGACCCAACACAAGCTAAATGAGTTGAATTAGGATGTTACCAAGCACCCACCGTATTCTCCAGATCTTGCTCCTTCCAATTTTCATTTATTCCGATCACCGGCAAAATTTTTTAAATGATAAAAAATTTGATACAATAGAGCAGGTAAAAACATCCTTTACTACATTTTTCGCATCAAAATCTCCACGGAATTTTACCACTAATGGTGTTAATAAGTTGATAGAAAGATCGGAGAAGGTTATAAGAATGGATGGAAATTATATAATTGATTAAATAAATAATACAAATCTATAAAAAAAAATGTTAACATTTTTGCATATGTAAAAAACGGTCTTTACTTAACTTAAGGATCTTCTTTGACTATACTCCATTTAGAACCACCCAATAAAACAGTGAAGAATGTGTATATATTTTTTTGTCCTATAATTTCCTATTTAAATTGTGGAACGTTTTAAAATGTGTACTTTACAACATTTGAACATTAATTAAGATACAAATTATGTTTTTAATTTTTTATAGAACTGCCCAAATATTACCGGATATCTGCATACGTGTAATAATAATGAAATTTAATTTATTCATAAATAATAATGCAGTTAAAATTAAAATTTTTTTCACCTTTTTATAATTTTAAATACTTTTTCCGAAAAAGGAAACAAATTTTTTTTTTCTGGAATATAATTCAATTTGAAGGTAGGTATTTTCAGGATATCCACAAAGAAAGTGCGTGCGTAATTCTATTGCCTGCACTTTTTACATACCTCATCGTAGGCAGATGACGACCAAAACGCTCCCGCTGCGCTTTGGAAAAAACACAGTCGCCACAGAAATAGAATGTCTCCTGTGAGACTGGATCTACTTAGTAATGGGATAGTAAAAGTGACGGACTGTGATGGGTTCGCGCATCTGCCCCTTGGCCTATTGTTGTATATGTAGTTCCTGGTCGATTGTGACTCGAAATGTTGATGATATGAAAATTTCCAGGAACTGTCTGACAAGGAAACTAGATACAAAATGGGGAAACAACAAGAGAATCGTTTAAGGATGACACGTGTAGCCCAAATACGGAAGCGGAATTATCCCCAAACCATTCTAATTCCACCACTAATTTTTTTTTTCTTTTTCGTTATATTCACTTGATGATGTGGGTGGATGGATGAACGAGCATAAAACTGAATTTTTACATCCTACATAAGCTATTCGACAATGTCATATATAAAAAATAAAAAAAATTTATACTATTTTCGGAAGAGAAAAATCTGATGGCAGAGTCCGTTGAAAATTTAATCAATATTTTTTTCTCAATAGGAATTTAAAACTTATCCCTCCGGTTATTTTTTCTTTCATAATAAATTTTAAATAAAACCCAAAGAAATTCGCGTAAAATGTTATTTTTTCATAGTTTTTCAACATAAATTTCTCCTCGGAATAATTAAAAAAAAAAATAAGTGGAGAAAGTCTTATTGTATATAAAATGTTTATTTTGCAACAAAAAAAAAAACCCATATCAATAATATTCATAAGGAATTTTTTCAAATCATAAATAGTGTAAATATTTTTATATATTTTGTTTTGTTTTGTTTTTTTTTAATATAAAATTGAATTTAAGAAATACTCACAAATTTGTTGTTTGTCCAAAGCAAAAAAATAAAAATAAAATGTAATCCAATTTTTTTTAATTTTTAACAGCATTAAATTTTTATTCCATTTTTTGTCACTTGAAGGATTAAAGAAGGGTGGTTTTGTTAAGTAAAATCTAAAAATGCACTTTTTTTTCTTTTTCGGTTTATCCACATAAATCCACTAAAACTGTAACAATTAAAATTATTCCCATTCAATTTTGATGTGGATTTTTTTGATTATTATTATTATTAGTTTCGAAACACTGTCAATTGAAATTTACACAAAATACACAAATCGCTGTCAAAACAGAAGGGTCATATTAATTCTTCTTGAAGTTGGAATATTGTTTTGGGATTCGCCGCGCACCTTTTGCTGGTTGCAACCGCACAGAAACAACAACAACAAAAACATCAGCACCGACAACAAAACCAACTCTAAAAACACCACTTCTTCAGCTACATTTGCAGTAACACCGAAACACAGCGACACGAAAGTAACGTGTGTTGTTGTTACTAGCCCAAGTCGGTCGGTCACAAACAAATTGACGGATACAAAAGTACAACACGACTGCAATGAATTTTGAACTACAAAATCCGAACACAACAAAATAATTAATATGAACTCACTTCAAAAACAGTCTTTTTAGCTTCTTGATTTTTCGTAAAGATTTTATAAATTAATTCGATTAGAATATTACAATTGTTTAATGAGTATATAATGAGAAAATACTCATAGAACCGTTCGCTAGTATATAAAAGATTTTTTTTCAACTTTTTCACAGAGAAAATTCATCAAAACAACCGACAATCGCTTCGACGGACGTCAAACCTCACACAATCCCTCGGCCATTTTGTTTTGATATTATTCGACAGTCAAAATTATGGGTGTGAAGTTTGCAACCGAATCGAAGCAAATCAGATGCAATCCTATTGCCAGATGAGAAATGATTTACATTTTAGTTCTGCCATAACAATACTGTACAACTTTTACTATTCAACAATTGGTACCACTATCAAACGATTGAGAAAAATTTAAGTACATTTATTGGGAAAACCTTTCGCCCAATTATATCAAATATTATATTTTAAAAAAAGAATATATATATTTTTTTAAAGGAACTTTTATATAAAATTCTATAGTAAAAATATCTATTTCTAAATAAACTAATTCATATAGAAACATATATAGTAATACCCCGGAGCGTGTACGTAAAACAAAAATGTACGTAAATCGAATCTACTGTTTTTATTGATGAATAATATGTTTGAAACAAACTAAAACAATAAGTATATATCTGGATCGTATTTTTCAAAAAGAGCCATTCCATTTTTAAAACATTGGAGAGCATCTGATAAAATTTTGGATGTTAGTCCTTCAGATTGAGTGGATTTTTCTGTTCATTTAATTCTAAAAGATTTTCATTGTTGAGAGGTTCATCATAGGATGCTACAAGTTCAACTACATCATTTGAATCTACTTCTAACTCTAGATGTTGCGCCATATCTATAATATTGCAAATGATTTCATCGTTATTATCTTCGCAATCTTCCCTATCTTTTGTCACCTGCGGAAATAATTTGTTCCAGGCCTCTTTCATTATAGAAACTGAAATATCATTCCAGATGTCTCGAATTGTTTTTATACAATCTAAAATTTAAATGACGCGATAACACACGGTAAAAATTCAAGTCGAATATTATCGTTGCCTAAATTTTGCGGATGACCGAGGGGAGCATTATCGATAACTAATAAAAAAATTTTATGAGTAAAAAAATGTACTTGTACGTAAGTGTGAATGATTGTACGTATAATGGGCAAATGGGGACAAAAATGAGATGTACGTAACACGGGGTATTACTGTATATGCTTTATTTAAATATAAATAAATTCTAAAAACTAAAACTAACATTCTGTAAACTTAATTTGATATATTTATTATTTATTTTTTAGAAAAACATAACATTGCCAATATTTTTATATTTATATTAAACCCTGTAAATGTTTAACCTTATTTTCTTTTAGTTGTTGCATGTGTGAATTGGTCACAGACATTTGTGAGGTGCCAATACCATATGTGAAAGCAATACAGAGTCCATTTGGTGGTGGTGGTGGTGGCATCCAAGTAGCCCTATATATATTTTGTAACATAAAATAAACTTCTACTTCATTTTATATTTTAACACTTTGCGTTAATTTTTTCTGTTGAATAAGATTAGAGCCAGTAGATTTTATTTACTTAACAATGAATTTTGCTCGATGAACGAAGTAGCCTATGACTTCGGCATATGTGTTCGTAGAGTGAAATCAACTTAGTTCTCTGCTGTTTAAGTGGAAATTTGCACGCTAAGTTCAACCAAACATCGAAAATTGTTTTATTTCTTCTTTCGAAATTTCAATCCATTTAACTAAGCGCAACCAACTTCAAATTGAGTTCTCCGGAATTCTCATTCAGACGCTTGTTGAGTAAGTTGGCGGCGTAGTGGTGTTTGAAGTCTATCTGCCGTGTTTCCCAAATCTAGTTTAAACAAAACTAAAGTCGTGCAATTTGTTAAAAGTTTTTAAAAAAAAAAAAATTCAAATATAATTAATTTTGTTTATTAAGTGGTGTAGAATTTATTATTGAAAGAATAATTGAAAATGGCTATGCAAGCTCATAGTAAAAAAAGAGTTTGTTATTACTATGATAGTAAGTATATTGTTCGGCTAAAGTTATTTATTGAATAAATTGAATATATTTTGTTTAATTTGATAAGAGATTATTTGATTAAAAATATTTTATAATGGAAATTAATTGATTTTATATAGAAATTTGTTGTTAAAGATAAAGAAAATTATAAAAGAATCATTTCGAAAATTTTATGGCAACTGTATCTCAGTTCACTAATACGGTTGGACGTCATTCGTTCAGACTTTTAGTGTGTGATAGCGTGCGTACGTTGTATGGTTGCCGACGTTCGAAAAGAAGTGAACTATGAAAGAGTTGTGTTAAATATTTTGAAACTAATTAAAATTTGTCGGATATGATTTCAGGCGATATCGGTAATTATTATTATGGACAAGGACATCCCATGAAGCCTCATCGTATACGTATGACCCATAATCTATTGCTCAACTATGGTCTTTACAGGAAAATGGAAATATATGTAAGCAAGTTTATGGATCCAAAAGTTTTTCTCCAAAGTTTATTCTATGCCAAAGTTTCGTATTATTAATTTGTAATTTTTTTAAATTTCATTTTTCATCGTTGGTGTATTTTCAAAATGACAGAGGCCACATAAAGCAACTTCTGATGAAATGACAAAATTCCATTCAGATGAATATATAAAATTTTTGAAATCTATACGTCCCGATAATATATCAGAACATAATAAACAAATGCAACGTTTCAATGTGGGTGAAGATTGTCCTGTTTTCGATGGTTTGTATGAGTTTTGCCAATTGTCGGCTGGCGGTTCGGTAGCGGCTGCTGTTAAGCTAAACAAACAAGCATCGGAAATCTGTATAAACTGGGGTGGAGGATTGCATCATGCCAAAAAGTCGGAAGCGTCAGGATTCTGTTATGTTAACGATATCGTTCTTGGGATTCTAGAGTTGCTTAAGTATCATCAGAGGGTGCTTTACATTGATATTGATGTACATCATGGTGATGGTGTTGAGGAGGCGTTCTATACAACAGATCGTGTTATGACCGTCAGTTTCCACAAGTATGGTGAATACTTTCCAGGTACCGGAGATCTGCGTGACATTGGTGCTGGCAAAGGCAAATATTATGCGGTTAATATTCCACTACGCGATGGTATGGACGACGAAGCGTATGAGTCTATTTTCGTGCCGATTATATCGAAAGTAATGGAGACGTTTCAACCGGCAGCAGTCGTTTTGCAATGTGGTGCTGATTCTCTGACTGGCGATCGGCTCGGATGTTTCAATCTTACCGTCAAAGGACATGGAAAATGCGTAGAATTTGTGAAAAAATACAGTTTACCATTCTTAATGGTTGGTGGTGGAGGGTATACAATCCGTAACGTATCACGATGCTGGACATATGAAACATCAGTCGCTCTCGGCGTTGAAATAGCAAATGAATTGCCGTACAATGATTATTTCGAGTATTTTGGTCCTGATTTCAAACTGCATATAAGCCCAAGTAATATGTCTAATCAAAATACATCCGAATATTTAGAGAAAATTAAAAATAGGTAAAATTTTCTTTTTATTGTTTATGAAAAGATTAATTATTAAAATGATTTTTCTTGTTTTCAATTTAGATTATTTGAAAATTTGCGGATGTTGCCACATTCACCGGGTGTTCAAGTACAAACAATACCAGATGATGCTGTTAATGACGAATCTGAAGATGAAGATAAAGTTGACAAGGATGAAAGATTACCACAGAGCGATAAGGATAAAAGAATCGTTCCAGACAATGAATATTCTGATTCCGAAGATGATGGTGAAGGCAGCCGAAGAGATAATCGTTCATACAAAACGCAAAGAAAACGACCGCGTTTAGAAAAAGAAACCAAATCCGAAAATTCAGAAGTTAAAGACGAAAAAGATATAAAGAGTAAGTTAATTTTTTTGATTTTCTTTAGTAATTGTTTAATTTAAAAAAAAAATCATTTTCTTTTTATAGTGGATACGACAGAAAATGAAGACCCAAAAAATGATGATATCAAAAAAGATACAGTTCCAGTGGCGTTGCCGTGCCTTTAAAAATATGATATTATAAAAAAAAAATTTTAATTATATGATATTTCTCTTTGGTATATGATACCATTTTCTCTATGGTAAACAATAACAACAATTGCACATTATCATATATATTTATTATATACCATAGATAATAAAAAAAAAATATGAGAAGCCAACAATTATATATATATATATATATAATTAATAACAACAAAATATAAATAAGTAATAATAATAATTTTTTTAGATCTCAAAATTTATAATGATGTTAAATACAAGAAGAAAAAAGTGTAATTCGAACAACAACGATAGAAACGCACGTAATATTATACAAATTATTTATAAAAATAAGTTTTAGACTTTGATTTTTTTTTACGAACATTATCCATCAGCTCTATGTATTTTACAGTATTTTATTCTAAAAAAGATAGAATTATTATTTGCATAAATATTTGAAAATATTAAAGCTGTATACAGTCTTATAAATGGAAATAGAATTTTTAGGCGTGATTTTATTATGTTTTGGTCTCTACTATTTGGTTTTAGTGTTTCTTTTTATATAATAAGTATTTCATGTTTTAATTGGATTTTAGTTAAAACAACAAACTAATTTAATTTTACTTAATAATTATGGTTATAATTTCATCTATGTCTAACCATAAAAATTAATATAAGTAATTTGTTTTATAGAAAAATTTATAATATTTGTTACAAAAAAATAATAATTGCATAACAGTGTACATTTATTATCTATAACTTTAAAATAAGATAAATCAATAGTTATATTCGAATGCCAATTAATTGATAAATATAAATATAATAACTAATCACTATTTTACTATTATTTATATTTAAATAAAAAAAAAAATGCACTTTCTAAAATTTGTGCAATATTATTTTTTATGATAATTTACAAAAAAAAAAAACAGATTACAAAACAAAACAAACAAAAAAATAAGTGTAAAATAAAAGCTCTTATATAAAATCCAATAAAAGTATTTTTTTTTTAAATTGTAAACGACAAAGAGGTGAGAGATGCAAGTATAAACTGAATTCTGTGATTTGAGAATTGATATTATGGTCTTACATTAATTTTTTTTTTTAAAAGCACAATACTTCAAGTTATTAAAAGAAAATAATATTTAAATAAAAAAAACATAAACAAAAAAGATAAATATTGAAAATATGTTTTTATATTATGTAAAATTTTTCTCGTAAAACAAAATATTATACCACCAATAATTAGAAACACAAAAACTAAATAAAATTTGATAAATTTTTTTTAAACAAACAATTTAGAAAATAAATTATAAAAAAAATTGTAAAAAAATATCAAGAAAACCAGAAAATTATATATATTAAAAATACAGCAAATTTTATAGACTATAATATTTATTATTATTTTTTTACACAAAGAGGAACTTTGGTTCCCTTTGTGGGGTGTACGGAAGGCGGTTGAGATGGTTTACTATCTCCTAATTTCTTATCACCTACGACTCTTCGTGAGTATTGCACCTTTCTCTATGTGGGATTGGTGTGACGCGCGTAATCCGGCCTTATGGCGATTATTATTAATATTATTATTTTTTTACTTTTATATTCTTATCGAGACTAGTTAGAAAAAATAATGAAGAAAATCCTAAAACAAATAATTATCTATAAATACATACATTTTTTTTTATAAAATTATAAAATATACTTTGTTGTTAAATATTCCTAATCTATTTTTCGATGGTTAGAGAAATATTTAAACAAAAATAAGAAGAAAGTATATTTTATAATTATAATATTTTTTTTTGTGCCGATTTATTTTGTGTTTTTGCTAATCATAAAGATATTTAATTAAAAACATTTAGCAAATTGGAAATAGATAATAATAAAATAAAATATATAAAGTAATTTTAACTAGTAATTATAATTAATTTAATAGAAATGTAAATAATTCCAGTTAGAATTATTTAACATATCTATTAAATTATTTAAATAATATAAAATTCTATATAGCTAAAATAAATGCGAAAATTTTCCTCTATACGAAGAAAAGAGAAGAATATTCACTGGCAAATAAATACAATTTTTTAATATTATCAAGTAACTAGAGATAAGGTTGAACAGGGAAAGATTAAATAAAAAAATATAGTTAAAGACAAACAATTTTTTTAAATAAAAACAAATTAACTACAAAGAAAAAAAATACTAATAAGTAGATATATTTTAATTAAATAATTCTAAAGATAAGTAAACGTATAATTATAATTAATAACAGGAGAGAAATTAAATAATAGTAATTATAAAAAGAGTAAAAATTAAACAAAAAAAAATTGTATACAAAATAAGAAGAAAACAAAAACAATAAAAATAGTTAATCTGAATAATTTTCATAAAAAAAAGAAGAAAATAAGCGTAAATTTATTTTTTATTTGATCAGAAAAAGGTGAAAGGGGAAAAAAATTGCGTTCTTTACTGTAAGAAATACTGTTAAACATTTAAATCGTGTGGTTGGTAAAACTATACAGAAAGACAAACTCCTGGAGTTTGTGGCGAGTCACTATGGACATGTGTGTCGTCAATTGCTAGCTTCAAACGGTCCAATTGTTGATAGTAGAGGTCTATTTAAAATTTAATAAAATCGTACTTAAACTTTCACTACACGATAAATATCTAAATGTAAACAGCAAGCGCCTCACCGTTTGTAGACTTTCGAAGAGTTTTAAAACACGCCATTCTCCATGAAAGTGGTAGCATACCGAAATGCTTGCATACTTTTGTTTCCATTAAGATATTTATCGCGAAGTTAAAGTTTAACTACGGTTTTATTAAATATTAAATAGTTTTTTTAAAAATACATTTGCATAAATAGTTTTTTAAAAAATTCGTAAGAATGTATTGTGGAAAAAATTTGGACGGAATTTTTGTGTAGAGGCCTCTCTAGTTCTTCTATAATCTAAGGTCCTACTATCAATAAACCAGTTTACTCAACTTCCTTACTAAAATTTTGGCGCGGCCGAAAAGTACTCAGAATTCGGTCCAATTGTTGACAGTAGAGGTTCGAATTTAATATTTGGCCATATGGAAGCAGCTCATAGTAGATAATTGCTTTACAGTCCCACGAAATGCACAGCAAAACCAACCGTTTTCGTACAATATTATCGTATGTGTCGCATTTCTCATCCCCAGTTACCATCTATTAAAGAAATGGGTCGATTTCGTTCCGTTTGGCCAAGGCTTCGCGGATGGAAATTCGATCCACCATGTTTTTTTTGCGTCAATTCATGTTCCAGCATCATTCAGATGGCTTAAAACTGTTTTGTGGTTGACCTTTAGCTCTTGGGCGATGCTACGACTGCTAAAATGATTTTATCGACATTTTCGACGACGTGTCTACCTTTGCTAGGTGCATCCTTAACATCGGAAATACCAGAACAGAATATAGCTTGCATTTCCGCCTTTATCAAAGCAAAATTGTAAAATATATCGAATTTTCTTTTTGTTAACTTCAAACGAAAATATACTTCAATAATCAGACTGATTTCTCGTTCTATTCATACGTCAGTAACAAAAACCTACAAAGAAATGCAGAAAACTATCGTATTCTTAGATTAAAGAATATCTGCGCAGGCCCTAACGTCAGATTTTCGTATATGTAAACGTAACATTTCTGTCTGCATAATTGCCAAAGCGGCGAGAAGTTGTACTTCTTGCATACATTTGTGTAGATTTTTTTATGTTGACACATGACACCCACTGACATCTAGTTTTCGTAATAGAAATTTTTTGAATTCCAAAAATATAATTTATATTCATTTAAATTCACTTAAATATTTTAAAGAAAAATACAATTAATTTTTTATACAATCTTTTAATATTAAATCCAATTGTATTTTAGGTTTATTATTTATTTTGTAACGCATCAACTTTGTAGACTTTCGGAGACTTTTAAACTGAAAGCTTATTTTCCAAGTGTTTGCGTTCGTTAGAATGTATTCTGAAAATTTTTTTAACGGAATCGAAGGTCCTACTACCAATAAACCAGTTTACTCAACTTACTTACCAAAATTTTGGCGCGGCCGAAAAGTACTCAGAATTTGGACTGATCTCCTATTTGGAAGTCTTCCTTGTCGCATCTGCCAATCCTGTGACGTTCAAGTAACAATTTCTCATATAATTATACTAGAATGCTAACTAAGCCAAAATCGATTGACGAATATGATTGCAGAGCTACTTGATTAAAGAATTCCATTTTCCAAGTCTTTCATTTAATTTTCTCAACGAAAAAAACCAACTCCACAAAATATAACAAATTGTCAATATTCCATCTACTCGTCATTAATAATTTACCCAGTAAAAAATTACTGTTTTCCCACATCTAACATGCAGTCGTCAAAAGGTCTCATAGTCTTTGAACATGTCTATGGGACCTTAAAAAACAAGCAAACAATGTACAAAAAGAGGAAAATATTTACTCTTCTAAATTTTATCGTGACGATTTTATTTTAATTGCCCAAATATATTGTTTTAATTTTTAATTGAAATTATGTATCACTGACTTATCATATCACCTACATAAATTAACCACATTTATGTAGGTGATATGAGAAGTCAGTGATACATAATTAGAAAGCTAAATTCACACTTATGTCCACCTACTGATTTTTAAACCTTTCACATAACTCTAGGTCTATAATTTATAATTATTATTTCGCAGAAAATATAATAAAACGAGTGCAGTCTGTTACTGGTTTACGTGTTAGACTTGACAATAAGCTTGGATTCACCTCCCACATTTCAGGGATTTGTAAATCGTTGGTCGAGGGAATTTTCCAGTTTACATATATCGACTCAATTATATTATTCCTTTTTGAGACATACTCTAGAATACGAGGTCTGCCCAATAAGTATCGCGAATTTTGAATTTCCGCTGGTTACGTATATTCGATTTTCAAAAAAAAATGGATCAAAGAATCTGTATCAAATTTTTTGGCATACGGTGAAGCTACCTTGGACCGAAGTAACGTTTATCGGTGGTAGAAAATGTTCTCAGAGGGCCGAGAAAATGTGAACGAGGGGTCATAACTGGTGACGAATCATGGGTTTATGGTTATGACGTGGAAACCAAAGCTCAATCATCCCAATTAAAACTGCCGCACGAGTCAAGACCGATAAAAGCGCGCCAAGTTCGGTCGAATGTGAAGGTTTTGCTTACAGTTATCTTCGATTGCAGGGGCGTGGTGTATCATGAGTTCTTGCCACAAGGTAGAACGGTCAATAAGGAATATTACCTGCAAATTATGCGCAAGTTGCGCGAAGCAATCCGCCAGAAACGCCCGGATTTGTGGAAGAACAAAAATTGGCTTTTGCACCATGATAACGCCCCTGCTCCTGCATTGTTGATTGTGCGCGAACCCCAGATCTGGCCTCCTGTGACTTTTTCTTGTTCCCGAAACTGAAGTGCCCCATAAAAAGAGACGCTACGCTACGATTGAGGAGATAAAGAAGACATCGAAGGAGGAGCTGAACAAGATCACAAAAAATGATTTTTTGAAGTGCTTCGAGGATTAGAAAAAACGTTGGCACAAGTGTATAATATCTGGTGGGGATTACTTTGAAGGGGACAAAATAGATATTCATGAATAAATAAATAAGTTTTGAAAAAACACAAAATTCGCGATACTTTTTGAACAGACCTTGTATGAGTCTGTGGTTTTTTCGTATTTTTATGCCACCCATACAAGACGTATCGAATCGGTACAGCAGAATTTTGTAAGGTTCACATTTAGACTTCCACCGTTAACAAATCGTCTAAATTCGCTGAGAATGCCTTCACTTGAAAGAAAAGACGCATAGTTGCTGATTTAATCTTTATTCGTCAACTTTTAACTGAATATTATGGATCATTTAAACGTTTTAAATACAATCTGAGAAGAGTGGGCTGTACTTGAGATAAAGCTCTCTTTTCGTAACTATGGTCTGAACGTTAATAACTGCAAGGAGTTCGGTCAAAGACCTTACAACAAAAAAATATTATTTTCACTTTTCCTTTAATTCGGTTATGGTTTGTTTGGTTCTTATTCAAGTTGGGTCGAACCCCTTCTGGTCGGTTAATAGTTCTCAGTTTTTGCTGCGGAAGTGTGGCTTCGTCTTGAAGCAAAAGTATTTTTTTAAAAGCATTCGAATATTAAGCAAATCATTGCTTAAAATTTAATCACGCTCCTTCGTAAATTTTCCTACAATATATTTTGCTTTGAATATTAAAAAGTATCTAATTCTCAAAGAATCGAAAATCATATTTTTATTATAAAAAGCTTCTATCTAAAATATGCTCTCATGTAGGATGTAAATATTAAGAACTCTTTTAAAACTTTTTTTTTTATATAAAAATTTCGGCCTACTCCTACATGCTGTAACTTTATGTAATAGAAAATATGTTGACTTTTTTGCTATAAACGTTTTCTTTTGAGGTGGTGTTAGTGTAAAATTGGGGGGACAGGATGAAGGACGATTTCATGTTTATGGGAAAAGAAATTATTTTTGTTAGGTGAAGCATTAAAAATTTACAAAAACAAAGCCGCTCAACTTGTAAATACGCTTTACAAGTTGTTCAAGTTGACAATCGGTAAACATTGAGTTTTGGATCCCCGGACGTCTTTTCAACTTTGATCTTGTGGAAAGGGAAAATCGTTTTTTTTTTCCTTTTTACAGAAAATTTCCTTTGATAAAGCGTTGAAAATAGAAAAAATTCTATGCTGTTTTATTAGAGCTTTTCGTGTCGATTGATGTGTATATAATATATACAATATATACGGATATCTTTAAACGATTTTCCGTAGTTAAATAACCTTCGAATTGTAGGAAGTTGAAAATTAATCAAACAGAATTTTGATTTAAAATTCCAATATAAGTACGTATAATTCGAAATACTCATAAAATATTTAATTGATTATTTTTAGCCTTCTTCTTAATTATAAACAAAAAAAAACAAGTAATTAAATCAAACAAAAGACAATTTGAAAATATCTAAAATGAGTGTTTATTTTTTAAAAAAATAGTAAATATTTAATAAAGAAAACTTACTAATTACGAATATTTACAAATTTTCTTATTAATAAAATTTTTTCCTAACAGTTATACGAGTAGTAGAAATTAACTACAAACTTTATATATTATTATTTTTAAGTACAATTCATTTAACTAATTTATTTTTATTTTGTTATTTAACAATTGTTATTTTTTTTCTACCATATATAAATAATAGGTTGAACTTTTGTTCATCTAAAATAAGATTTATTAAAGTATTTTATTTTCAATTATAAATGGAAGACTTTTTAAATAGAATATAGAATTAACAAAATGGTGCAAAAAAAAATTAAAATAATATTTAAATAATGTGCCAATTAAAACACTCTTCTGACAGCTGTCATTCTAAAGTCATTAATTGATTTTGGTAATTTACAAAAACTCTAAAAGTGACACTTCCTTTCAGTAGGAATAATTTATAAAAATCCTTTAAATTTGTATTTTTTTTTATGAAAAAAAATTTATATTTCGGTTTTTATTTAGTTTTTTTTAACCTAAAAATTTACCATTTGCCTTAATTTAGGTAGTTTAAACGATAAAGTTGATAATACGAGTATTTATCAATTCTTTACCGTATATTATGGCATTGCTTTTTTACATTTCAATTTTAATCTATTTTTTAATTAATTAATAATACATAATAAACTATAATTTTTAATTATGATTATGTATAGGATTCTGAAAAACTATAAATGAAGAAGTCATTGTGCGTGTATCTACGAAAAGTTGGTCTGAAAAAGTAATAAGGAAACCTCCCTTTTTCCAATAGATGGCGCCAGCAGTAAATGCTGGTCCAAAATATCAGATCAGAAATGTCAAATTATATGCTTAGGCATCTGTCAATAACTCCTCATCATTACATTTGTTACTTTTTATCGGCGTTATATATTTTTTGGTTCGTGAAAATGTTAAAATTTGAGCCAAATAAGCGTCATTTGCAGGAAATTATGCTTTTTGCCTACAAAATCGAAAAAATCTGCTGCTGAGACGCGTCGAATGATTGTAGAAACTTATGGTGACACTTGTATTAGTGAGAAAACGTGTTGCGAATAGTTCCAACACTACAAAAGTGGTGATTTTCGGTGTGGAAGACAAGGAGCGTCCCGGACCGATGAAAAAGTTTGAAGACGCAGAATTGGAGGCATTATTGGATGAAGATTTCATGTGACAGAAAATGGCGTGACTCAACAAGCCATTTTCTGTCACATGAAAGCCTTGAGAATGGCTGAAAAGCAAGGAAATGGGGTGCCATACGAGTTGAAGCCGAGAATTTGCTCGAACTGCAAATAAGGAAGATTTTTTTTTGAATCGTATTGTGACTGGCGATAAAAAGTGGATCCATTACGATAATCAAAAGTGTAGAAAGTTGTGGGACGCTGCGAACATGCATCAACATCGACGGCCAAGCCAAACATCCATGATACGAAGCTCATGCTATATATTTGGTGGGACCAGCTCGGCGTGGTATACGGTTGTGGGACGTGTCCTGAATTAATTGACATTCGTTTGGGACAGTGGTTTCAACCGATGTCCATACCACCTACCGGTGAATGTTGCAGACATCTTAGGGGGATTTTTTGATGCAAGGAAATTTTGCGGTTATTGAAGGCGTGGTATACGAGGTCTGTTCAAAAAGTTTCCGCGGGTTACGTATATTCGATTTTCGATTTTTTTGGGCCAAAAACAACACCATAATAATGACGCAGCCACCGTATTCCCCAGATCTGGCCCCTTTGACTTTTTCTTGTTCCCGAAACAGATTCTTTGATAGATTTTTTGGAATGGACAAAAATCGAAGACGAGCCAAAACACGTGCAAGCAAAGCAGCTGTCAAAAATTAACTTAACATTCAAAATGGCCGAACTTATGGGCATAAGTGAGAGACATGAGTATCATCATAACGCCACAAAAATCGAAAATTGAATATACATAACCCGTGGAAATTCAAAATCGAAAATTGAATATACGTAACCCGTGGAAATTCAAAATTCGCGATACTATTTGAACAGACCTCGTATTATGAGCTGTTGCAACCGCAAAAGCTTACTACAGCTGATGTGTTTGAGCCGAGCATTAGAAGAAAAACGGCCACAATACGTGCAAAGACACGACAGAGTGCAGAGGCGGTTGAAATCTAGCTGGTACCACTGAAATGGGACGTCCTGCCCCACTCGCCGTATTTTCCAAACATCGCTCCTTTCGACTACTACCTCTTCCGATCGAGGATGCGTGGCCTGGCTGAGCAGCACTTCTGATCTTACGAAGAGACCAAAAATTGGGTCGATTCGTGGATGCCCCCAGAAAGATGGTAACAATATTCATACTTTGAAGCATGAATTTATGAGCATTTTCCCACAATAAAGCCTCAAATTTTGAAGAAAAAAAAACGGATTTCCATTTGTACTCCATATTCCTGGGAGTACTTCTTTGTAAATAAAGAAGATCGTATGAAAACTGTTTTTTTAGGCTGAACTTGGAGATTTTAATCCGGGTCATATGTGGTTTTAACAAATCATACACAACGACAAACTTTGGCTTAATTTCGAGAAAAGTTCCCAGATTGCGTAATTTCGTCAATTGGCTTTAAAGATCATGCAATTTGACGCTATTGAATTTTGCTTTTTTGAAAAATTGCTTTAAAGATTAAGTTCGTTCGTCAAGGAATGACCTAATTAAAAAAGCCCGAAATGTGCAAAAAAGTTTTAAAAAAATTACTCTAAAACGAGCTACAAATTGGATAACTTTTTATTTTCAAGGATTCGGAATATGTCCCCATATTGTAAATATTCCAAATATTTTTCACACTCATTGAATACATAATCTAAAGAAGCAATTTATTTTTCGTTTTGCAATCAAACCTTAAATTATTGCTTATATAAAAAGAAACGTTCGAAAAATATGCCAAGAAAAATTTAAAAAAATATAAATTTAAAAAAATTTTAATTATTGAATTAAAAATGAATACTGAAATAAGTAATATAATTTATTATTAAATTGTTGAGATAATTTATAAAAAATCTACCTAAAATTTTATTGTAATTATTAAATGATAAGACAAACAGAAGAAAAAAAAACTGATTATAAAAATAAGTAAACATTTAACAAAATTGGTAAAATACGAGTCCGGCGACATGAATAAAATTACTATACGAGTATACTATAGTGTGAAAAATATAAAATTGTTAAGAGGGTTTTTCCCCGAATAGCAAGAACTTAATTAAACGACTGTACGTACGTAAAAGGAGAAACGGATAAAAATAAATGATGAGAAGAGAATAAAAAAAACTAAGAAATATGGCAACCATGCAATTTGGGGATTTTTATAGTTGTACGCACTATGATGGGTGACTTTTTAGGGCCGCGCACCGGTGTTCAATTATCCAGTTCATCGATTCCAGATTTATGGAAGTCATTCGTTAGATAGACGGTGATTTCTTCTTTTTTAAAATATTTTTTTTTTTCGGTAGTTATTTTCTGCCATGCTTTATGTTATGTATTTTTTTTTTTTTTTTTTTTTTGCTTTTTACTTTCATTTGTTTGAGAAACGCAAATTTGAGTCGTTTCGATGTCCAGGTATCCTTTCGATTGATCACACGATTTCGTAACCAGCAGATGAATCTGTTAAAATAAGCAAGGATACATGCTTTATGTGTATCTGTGGGATCGTTCTGGTTTCTGGTCTTCTATGGAAAAAAGTGAACTAATTTATAAAAGGTGGAAAAGAATATACAAAATCTCCTATATACTGTTATGGGGGTGGCAATGAATCGTTGATTTTTTTTTTTTTTGCTTTTATTTTTTGATAATGAAATGCTGCGTACCTTAACGTTTATATTTTCAGCTGTCAGCAATAAATTCCAACTTTATAATCGAAAGCTCCGATTCATGATTTATTATCAACAATTTTTTATTTTTATTTTTACCATTAATTTTATTTTATTTTAACTAATTTGTTTTATGCTTGATTTTATGTTAAAATTTGTTTAAATAAAATATATTTCATTTTGGAAAAGTAAACGGATGAAAGGATTTTTGATTTCTTTATAGGAATTATTTGACTAGATACTAATTAAAGATATGAGTTAGGAGCTAATGAGGTATACGAGTATATTATGAGTGCATGGCGTATGAGTATATATGTTAATTAATCGAGTGAAAGTACTGATTCGATACTATTTCTATTACGAGGTTCCAAACGTGGTCCGCCTAAATAGCTGACTGGATTAAAGAATTGTCGATGTGCCTCGTCCAGATATATCGGTGATATATGCCGTTTTGGATTTTCTTTGGGAAGAAATTTCGATATTTCTACATCGAAAATATTAAGTGATTCACTATATTGTGATTGTTTCTCATCCAGTTCTTCATCTATGAGTAGTTCATCTTCGGTTTCTGCAATAGTTGCGTTCAGTTTTGGCAACAGTAGCTGTGGACGATTCAAAATGTCCATATAGCAATCCTGTAGAAAAAAAATTTACACATTTTTTTTTATTATTATTAAACTGTTTAGAAAAAATAATATAAATAAAAATGTTGTATTTATATTTTAAAAAAAAATACCTTCTATAAGAAAACACCAGAATAACTTTTGTTCACTTATTAAATATTCTTACCAGCTGAGCAAAAAATATCAAACATTTTGAAATAAATAAAAACTTTTTATATTTTTTTTTTAGTAGAAAAAAAATTTATATGTTATGTTATATTATAGAAAATTGAAAAAAAAAATTAATTTTAAAGAAAAATCTCATTAAATTTGTCGAATAATATTGCTATTTTTTAAGGTTTCTGAGAGAAGGAGTCCCTTATAAGTTGAAGGGATCAATTTGAAATAATTAGATTTTAGGGAAAAATTACATGGCTTTAGAAAATTTTAAAAAGAAGGCTAAGGAAAAGGAATGGTTGTGGGACGTGTCCTGAATTAATTGACATTCGTTTGGGACAGTGGTTCCAACCGATGTCCATACCACCTACCGTTGAATGTTGCAGACATCTTAGGGGGATTTTTTGATGCAAGGAAAATTTTGCGGTTATTGAAGACCGCAATAATCGCAACAACACGTTGAAAATTTTGATTAATAATAAAAAAAGTTTTATTCCAAATAACTTTTTGACTAGTATTATAGATAAAAAAATACCAAAATGTCGTTATCATTTATCATATTATATGATAAATTAATTGAAACGAATCTGCAGCTGCAAGGAGAGACGATTTGAATTTGATCAAAGCAAAGGAAAATTCTGCGCTCGCCTCAAAACTTGCCCTATTAACGAGTGATATTTTAGGTGTTTGATTTTCAAATTGCAAAAGTATAATTGTATTTTGCTAATAACACGTGTAATGTTGTCATCCAAGGCTGTAAGTAGCGCTGGTTTATCGCCATAGACGAGTGACTTCACGTAGTTCCATAAAAAATACTCTTGAGACGTCAAATCGCACGATCTTGGCGGCCAACTCACCGATCTAGCATAAATTGCTCACTGAACTCATCTGAGCGAAAGCGGGCGCCATTGAGAGTAACGTTGCGGCAAGAGTCATCTTTAAAGAAATACGGACCGATGATTCCACGGCATCAAACAGTGCATTTTTCTGGGTGTATTGGCAGTTTTTTTATTGCCTGTTGTTGTTCGTTAGACCAAATGCGACAATTTTGCTTATTCACAGAAATGGGCTTCGTTGTTGGGCGCGGATATTCCTCAAGTTTTTTTAAGACCCACTCACTGAAATTTCGAAGCTTTGACAGATCGTTAGACTTTAGTTCTTGTACGAACTGTATTTTATATACTTTCACACCAAAATCCTTGCGTAAAATCTTCCACATACGAGGTCTGTTCAAAAAGCATCGCGAATTTTGTGTTTTTTTAAAAATTATTTATTTTGTCATGAATATCTATTTTGGACCCTTCAAAGTAATCCCCACCAGATATTATACACTTGTGCCAACGTTTTTTCCAATCCTCGAAGGTTTTCAAAAAATCATTTTTTGTGATCTTGTTCAGCTCCTCCTTCGATGCCATCCTTATCTCCTCAATCGTAGTGTAGCGTCGTCCTTTCATGGGACTCTTCAGTTTCGGGAACAAGAAAAAGTCACAGGGGGCCAGATCTGGGGAATACGATGGCTGCGGCATTATTAGTGTATTGTTTTTGGCCAGAAATTCACGCACAAGCAAAAAGCCAATTTTTGTTCTTCCACAAATCTGGGCGTTTCTGGCGGATTGCTTCGCGCAACTTGAGCATTACTTGCAGGTAATATTCCTTATTGACCGTTCTATCCTGTGGCAAGAACTCATAATGCACCATGCCCCTGTAATCGAAGAAAACTGTAAGCAAAACCTTCACATTCGACCGAACTTGGCGCGCTTTTTTCGGTCTTGGCTCGTGCGGCAGCTTCCATTGGGATGATTGAGCTTTGGTTTCCACGTCATAACCATAAACCCATGATTCGTCATCAGTTATGACCCTCTGGAGCAAATTTGGGTCATCGCGGACAGAGTCCAACAGCTCCTTAGCAATGTTAATGCGATGCTGTTTTTGGTCGAAATTGAGCAATTTGGTACGAATTTCGCGGTGACCTGTTTCACGACCAAATCATTGGTAAAAATCGAATGGCACGACCTTATGGATATGTTTAAGTCCTCATCAACTTCTCTAAATATGATTTGACGATTGGCCAATACTATTTTCTTCACTTCATCAATGTTTTCGTCTGTTGTTGAAGTGCTCGGGCGTCCGACACGCTTTTCGTCGTTCACATCTTCTCGGCCCTCTGAGAACATTTTTTACCACCGATAAACGTTGCTTCAGTCCAAGGTAGCTTCACCATATGCCACAGTCAACATTCGAAATGCGTCCGCGCAATTAATTTTGTTTTTCACACAAAATTTGATACAGATTATATGATCCATTTTTTGTAGCCAAAACACGTGCAAGCAAAGCAGCTGTCAAAAATTAACTTAACATTCAAAATGGCCGAACTTGTTGGCATAAGTGAGAAACATGAGTACCAACAAACCACCACAAAAAAACCGAAAATCGAATATACGTAACCTGCGGAAATTCAAAATTCGCGATACTTTTCGAACAGACCTCGTAGTCAAGTAACACAATCTCAATTACTGTGAACGGCGACGGATGGACAAATCACGGTCTTTACCAATACTGAACGATGCGGCAGCAAAATATTTCCTCTGTTCGCACTCCTGATGTCCAATCATGTCAAATTACTGCAAAATTTTTTCACTTAAGCTTAAATTTCTTACTCAGTAGCGAAATATATTTTTTACAGAGTACGAATTTTGATAATAAAATTCAATAATTTGTAGCCATTGTTTGCATGTAAGTCTTTCTAAGATTAAATGGCAATGCCAACTAAGTACTATTGACTTTAACAAATATCACGTGTCATGTATGATCTATCAGAAATAAAAAATATAAAATAGCAAACAGCAAAAAAATCATCCAATAAAAAGGAAATTTGAATAAAAGTTATTTCCATCAGTTTCCGATGCTTTCCTCTGTGGAATCAATTGATGACAACATTCTGGGATTTTGCAAGGATTTGGAAGTACTTAAAGAAGATTTTACAAATTAGTTTCAGAATATCTCAAACTCGATCATTCCAGATTGGGTCCTAGAACCTTATCGGTGTGTGTTTTTGCTGAAAAGGGGACAGTTAATATTTATTTTTTCGAAAGGGACAATGGGCTAATATAGGTTGGGAGCCTATTGTTTAGGATACATTAGGTTTTTTGGCGAATATGTATGGGCATAGGTTACAGTGAGCATAAAAATGTTATTTTATCAGAAGATTTGGAAAATTTGGTATTACAGTAAGCACAGAGCGGTGGAGAGCCTTCCCCAAGCCAGTTGGTTAGCTCGCTTATTGCCAAGGATACCAGGATGACCTGTAACCCAATGGAAAAGAACTGTTCGGTTGTTCAGTAATCAGTACCGAATGGCAATTAAAAACTTAAAAATGCGGGATTGACAACAGATGGCATAACTTTTACACATGGTTTGTGTTAATAATAACTCATATGGCATTTTGGAGGTTAAACATCCCTCATTCATTCTCGATTAATCATTGAACGAAATAGTGTAAACAACAAAGTTTTTTTTTGCTTCAAAAATGTCGAATTTCCTACCAATAAAGTCCCATTTGCGGGAAGTGTTGATTTACATCATCAATTTGAAAAAATGTGCAGCGATTGCTCACCGAAGCTTATCCTGAATATGTTCCATCGATTTCAATGTGCGAGAGATGGTTTGTGCCGTTCAGAGGTGGTGATTTTGACACGGAAGACAAAGAACGACCAGGTCAGCCAAAAAAGTTTGAAGATGAAGATTTGGAGGCATTACTCGACGAAGACTGTTGTCGAACTCAAGAAGAAATTGCAAAATCATTGGGAGTCACTCAAGCAGCCATTTGGAAACGTTTTGAAAGCAGCAGGATTCATCCAAAAGCAAAGAAATTGGGTCCCGTATGAATTGAACCCGAGAGACGTTGAAAGGCGATTTTGCATGTTCGAAATGCTGCTTGAACGGTAGAAAAAGAATTCGTTTTTGAATCGAATCATTACTGGCGACCGAAAATGGATTCATTACGACAACCCAAAGCGCAAAAAATCTAATGTGAAGCCCGGCCAACCAGCCAAATCAACGCCAAAGCCAAATATCCATGGCGCCAAGGTAATGGTCTGTATTTGGTGGGATCAGAAGGGTGTGATCTATTATGAGCTATTGAAATTGGGCCAGACGATCACAGGCAACCTTAACCGAACACAATTAATCCGTTTGAAGCGAGCATTGGCCGAAAAACGCCTGGAATATGCGACCAGACACGAAGCCATAATTTTCCATCATGACAACGCTCGGCCTCATGTTGCAAGACCGGTTAAAAATTATTTAGAAAACAGTGGCTGGGAAGTTTTGCCGCACTCGCCTTATAGCCCAGACCTTGCCCCGTCCGACTACCATTTGTTTAGATCCATGCAAAACGCCCTCACCGCAATACGCTTCACTTCAGAATAGGGCATCAAAAATTGGCTCGATTCATTCTCGGCCTCAAAACCGGAGCAGTTTTTTTGGCGCGGAATCCATATGTTGCCAGAAAGATGGGAAAAAGTAGTGGCTTCCGATGGACAATGCTTTAAATAAAATATGTTGTAACAATTTTTCAAAATAAACACTCAAAGTTTGCCAAAAATCCCGCATTTATAATAAAAAGTTATTAGGTTTTTTGACGAAAAGGTATGCGCATAGGTTACAGTGAGCATAAAAATGTTATTTTATCAGAAGATTCGGTTAAAAAAAAGTTAAAAAAAAAAATTTAAAATACCTTCCACAATTTTCATTTATTGTGATCTTTTTTCCATTAAAATAATTTACTTAAAACGATAATCAAAACCATTACTTTACTACATTCTAATTTGGTATATTCCTCTTTTTATGAATATTTTAACTTTAATTCAATAAGAAAATTCTAGTAATGTTTTTGAAAAATCAACTTAACTTTTTTATATGCAAATAATTAAATTTGTACACAATTATTTGTTTTGTTTGTTCGTAATTTTCTCAGATTCAATATGAATATTTATATTTGGATTTTAGTTTCTATAGAAAATAATAATAATTTTCTTAAGAAAAGTAAAGCAAAAACATATGTATACGAGTATGCATCGATCATAATAGCACTTAATATGTTTTCATTTTTATGACTCAATAAAATAATGTCTGTATTATTATTGTTATTATTATTATTATTATTATTTTTTTTTTTTTTTGAAAACAATATTTATATATAGATTTTTCTTTAGGCTTCTTAATGTTCTATATTATGTTTTCGACATATAAATAATAAAAAAAAACAATGTACACGTGTTATTTATGGAAGGTATCATCCACATTCTACACATATTCTGAATTTGGGTCGCTAAATCGCAAGGAACAAACACAGGTCATAAATGGCCTACTACTGTTCGGTATATTTTCCAAATATGTATATACTCTTATGTATCTATAGAAGATGCAAGACGATTATATTCCGCTGAAATGATGTAGTAGGCTACCAATATACTCGTATAAGAAAAATATGGATACAAAGCTATGAGATGTAATGGGGCCATTATATTGGAGTTTTTCATATACAATATATTTTTTTTCATCCATAAAATACCATCTCAAAGGTGAGTGTTTCGTAGATTTTTTCTTTTGGTAATAATATTTTTTTTTATTTAAAGGAATCTAGTCAGATATCATATTAAATGAACATGAAACATACCTTTGAGGCTTTTATGTTGAACATACAAACCTTCCAACATGCTCTCATACCTGCGCGTACCTACAATGTAATGATGTACGAGAATGAACATGAGTTTCCATAATAATCTACGATTATTTTCTTATTGGGTATACACGTATAGTGTGTACAATCAACCGGCATTTAGTTCGGTAAATGGTAAGTATACGGCAGAAATCTGTTTTATTTTTTGAAAAATTCCTTATTCTAAGAAGCGAAAAAAATTCCTACCGTAAATTTGCAGAAAGATGAACAAATGAATTTGGGTGCTTGCTTTTTTTTTGCGTGACTATCTAATAAATTGTAGAATAAGTATGACATGTGGTGAGCCGTATTAAATTGCAAAAGAAATGAACAAATGGAAAACGAAATATACCAGAATAATGTTGAACACAAATGCTAGTATTTTTTTTTTTAAATATTTCCAAAAGAACAGAAGCTTACTTGTCTTGAATTTTCACCTTAAAAATGGCTAATACAATATTTTACGTTTTATCATCAAAAAGCATATAAATTTGTCTATGGGCCAAGGGATATAGGATGGAAAATTTTTTTTTTTTTAAAAGATACGAATTACTATATTACGTTTCACTATGAAAAGTTTCCAGACAAAGCTCACTACAAATATATGCACTTTTAAAGGTTATACTAAAAAAAAAAAAAAATAAGCCAAATAAATTGCAAAACTATAAAAGTACGTATAATAGAAAAATAAAATTTCTTCCTTAAAAAAAGGTGTGTACACACACACACGTATCAAAAATAAAATAAAAAAAATTAAGTTTTAGTATGTGTTAGATTATATTTAGGAATATGTGGGATATATAGAGAAAAAAAAAACCCTTTGGCTTATTAAAAGGTGCAACAAAAAAAATCTAAACTCTTCAGTAATAGAAAAACTTTTATTTATTTAGGACTTTAATCAACACACATAAGCTTAACCAAAAGGTGGTAAATTATTCACAGTAAACGCATTTAAATTTTTTCTATTTTTGAACAAACAAAAAAAATATCCCTAAAAAAGTAGTAAACTCTTTTTTAAAATTAAATAATCTACATGAAATTAATTTGAACAAAAATATATCAACTTTGAAAAAATTTAAGCTTTAATAATGTAATTCTGTTCGTAATTAATTTTTTAAGCTTTAGGAAAATTTCAAAGAATTTTTGAATTTAGGTCAAATAAGTATTTGTAAAAATTTTAATTAGTTTAACAAAAAATTGTATATTTCCAATTTCCACTCATAATATTAAATACTATCGGTTTTGTTCGATAGAAATTTTCAATAAAATATAAATTTTTTCAGAAAAAGTTAAAATTTCCGATTTGTTTTCAACTTTCAATATAATAGAAAACAGGTTTTTTTTTATATATATGTATATGTGTACGAGGTCTGTTCAAAAAGTATTCCGCGGGTTACGTATATTCATTTTTAGATTTTTTGTGGCGTTATGTTGGTACTAATGTCTCTCACTTATGACGATAAGTTCGGCCATTTTGAATTTTCAGTTAATTTTTGACAGCTGCTTTGTTAGCACGTGTTTTTGTGGCATTATGTTGGTAATTTGGTGGCGTTATGTTGGTACTCATGTCTCTCACTTATGCCGACAAGCTAAACTATCCCAGTGGAAGCTGCCGTACGAGCCAAGACCGAAAAAAGCGCCAAGTTCGGTCTAATGTGAAGGTTTTGCTTACAGTTTTCTTCGATTGTAGGGGCGTGGTGTATCATGAGTTTCTGCCACAGGGTAGAACGGTCAATAAGGAATATTACCTGCAAGTTATGCGTAAGTTGCATGAAGCAATCCACCAGAAACGCCCGGATTTGTGGAGGAACAAAAATTGGCTTTTGTCATTTTTGGCCAAAAACAATACACTAATAGTGCCGCAGCCACCGTATTCCCAAGATCTACCCCCCTGTGACTTTTCTTGTTCTCGAAACTGAAGAGCCCCATGAAAAGATGACGCTATACTACGATTGAGAAAATAAAGACGGCATCGAAGGAGGAGCTGAACAAGATCACAAAAAATGATTTTTTGAAGTGCTTCGAGGATTGGAAAAAACGTTGGCACAAGTGTATAATATCTGATGGGGATTACTTTGAAGGGGACAAAAAAGATATTCTTAAATAAATAAATAATTTTTGAAAAAACACAAAATTCGTGATACTTTTTGAACAGACCTCGTATACGATAAATTAGAATAATTTTTTATGACCACGTGAAATATTAAAAAATAATTTGTAATTGATATTTATGCTCATTTTTTTGCTATAATAGATTAAGTAAGTGTTGCCAGGTATAAGAAATTCTACCATAAATTTTTATGATACTCGTACTATTTTGGAAATGGCTAAATATTATCTTGTATAAATAAAAGGTAAAATTTGATCAAGAAGTTGCGTTCACAGAACTATTGAACGTTTCAATTGGACTGGAAGTCAATAGAGTCTGAGAGGTCCAAAATTACTATTGTAGTTTAAAGGACAATCACTTAATTTGCATAACTAGAAAAAGCCACCTAAAATTCAGGTTGGTCCGAAATAAATAAAAGCTGTACCAAACCAGTGTCTTACCATTAGTGCGCTTTTAAAATAAAAAAAGGCCTTTATTCTATCAAAACTGAATGGCTGAGAACTTAAAAAAAGTTTCCTGGAAGGATGAGTATAAGTTTCATATATGACAGTGCTGGGAAAAAATGTTACTTGGAACTGTTTTGTTTTTATTATCATTTAAAGTAACATTTGCACTGAAATATATTTTTTAGGCGCCACGAAAATAAAGGCCATTTCAAAGTAGAAATCAAAGTAGAAATGGGAAGGAAGGAATTGAAAGTAGAAATGGAAAGGAAAATTGTTTTTTTTTTTGGGAATCAGCGTCGGACCATGCCTCGGTGGGATTCGAATCCACGACTCCTTAGATGGTAATTGTTTTCTTTAAGGATAAAAAAAAAATCTATTTAAAAAAAAATGTGAGGGATTTAAAAAAAAACAGTATGTAAATATTTTAGAGACGAAAGATTTTTTATAAGGATTTTCTTTAATTGGTAAAGAGTTCGTTATATAGAAATTTTTTGGGATACGTTTGGGGGATTCTCACATAATGCTGAAACTGTATTTCAGAGGATACGGAAAAAAAACTGATTAAACGAATACCTAAAACCAAAGTATTGTATAATTTTGACCTGCAGTGTACATTTGTTAAAAATGTATCCTTTTTCTTCAATTACATTAAAAACTAGTGAAAACTTGAACAGATTCACAAAGAAAACACACTCAAAACATAGAAGTTTGTATGTATGTATATATTCGAATATTTTTTACATATAGACATTATTTAATTATAATTTATTTAGTTTTTTTTTTTTTTTTTGGTTCTTCAAAAAATTATTAAATTTATTATTGTTTTTTTTCTTTCTTCTTCTAAATTAACATTATTAAAAATTATTTCAAATATTTATATATATTTTATCAATATTAATTTTATCACAAAAGAAAATAATATCTCTATAGTCATATAGTCCGTATTTTGATATTTTTAAGACCTATGATCGTAATGATGGTGGATTTTGATGACGATGGCTTATGGATTCGGTTTCATCAATTTTAAACGGCAATTGTGTATGATTGTTTGGTGCAAGAGGTGGTGGTCCCCAAGATACTTGACGTTGTCGTTGTTGCTTTAATGCTCCACCAGATGGCGTCGCTGTTGCGGACACAGATGGCATACTGAATTTAACTTTGCCTTTTTCCTGAATTTTAAGAATGAGTTGGGTATTTTTTTTTTTTTTCGTTAAGTTTATCTACTTTAAATAATAATGTTGAACATTATCTTTAAATAGTCCGATAAGAATAGCATGCATACTTAGTGTGCCATTTAATATAATAAATGTCCTTTCAACAAGATGCTACATTATATTTTTAATATTATTTTCGATTAAATATAAAGTACGGTCATTTACTTGAGATTATTTGGTCATGCAGATAGAAAAAATTCATTAGAAGAAGAATAGATAGTAAGAAGAATGCTAATCAACTTCTCTAATCATCAATTAGATTGTAGATAATTGTATCCATATTCATTCATATATATCAGAAATTTACATTTAAAAATTTCAACGTAAAATAAATTTATTTTTACTTACCAACAATTCGGAGGAAAATTTTTCCTTCAAATATTTAACATTATAACCAGTTTATTTTCATTTTTATATAAAATTTAATAATTTTAAATATTAAATAATTAATTAAAGAAATTTTCTCATAAATTTAATAAGACCAAAAACCAAAATAATAATAGAAAATTAGAGTAACTTTGTTTTTAAGGTGACACCTTTTTTTTCCCCATACAATTTTTCTTTTTCGCATAGTATGCATAAGTTTGCTGTTTTTATGGGGGGGCGAGGGTATGTGAAAATGAAATGTTTGCTATAGAAAAATATCTGTTTGGTATTTGCTAAGCAATATATATAAAGAAAAGGAAAAAAAAACAAATAAAAGAAAATAGAAACGAAAAAAATGAACTCTATTTATACGTTGTGTACAACTACAATAAATATCCGGCAATTCCAGAACTACAGGCACAAGTCCTGAAATAGCCAACCTCTATCAGCCACTAGAATGGAAAATTCATGTTCTATTTCGTTTTTAAGTTGATGGATGGTATGAATTGTTTCCAGGCGTAACTTTATTTAGAGGACTATTCCTCATCGCTTTAATATTTTACCCAATTTTAAACGATTTCTAGCACAATAGGAAAACTACAAAAATAGCTAACGAATTTTCAAAACTACAATCAAAATTACAATAACTAATTTTTTTTTAAAGATAGAAATTTAAATTTAATGTAAATGTTTCGGTTTTAGTTTTTTTTACTGAATAAATAGGTTTATATATTATTAAAAAATGATTAGAATAGAAAATTAAATAAATAAATGTAATAAAATGAAAAAAACTACATGAAGACCTATGCATTTTGTAGTTTTAAAAGTGCAGCACTGTTATTTTTTAACAATTGCTAAATATATATAATATTTGTTTAGCTTAAAATAGATCAATTAACTACCAAACAATGCACCTTATTTTGAGGGTGTAATTGGTTTGTAAAAAAAGACCCCGTCATCCTCAATTCTGAGCGCTATGGCCATATGAAAATAGATTTTTTTTTATCTAAACTTAAGGATTTTAATCTAAACTATATATGGTTTTAACAAAACAGTGTCATATTTTAAAAAATATAACAAATTTTATCTTTTTCGTGCGAAAAAGCTCGCAGGATGCATAATTTCGAGAACTTATTCGCATCGAAAATCGTGTGATTTGATGTCGTTTATCTTTTTTTTTTTGTAAAACTACACACATTTTTTTTTAACTTTAAAATATAATATTTTAAAAATCAACATCCGATAAGTACAATATTTACCGAATTATATCCCGAAATGTGCAAAAAAGTTTTCAAAAATTACCTCAAAAGGATCAAAACTTTCAAGAAATGTTACGGAAATTATTTTTTTTTAAGCAAAATTGCAAAATTTAATATTAAATAAAATTAAAACAAAAAAAAGTTATCAAAAATTACCTCAAAAAGATAAAAACCTTTAAGAATTGTTACGGAAATTATTTTTTTTTTAAAGCAAAATTACAAAATTTAATATTAAATAATTTTTAAAAAAAAAAAAGTTATCAAAAATTACCCCTCAAAAGGATCAAAACCAAGTCCTTCAAGAAGTGTAATGGAAACTATTTTTTTTAAAGAAAAATTGCAAAATTTAATATTAAATAATATTTAAAAAAAAAAAATTATTAAAAATTACCTCAAAAGGATCAAGACCTTCAATAAGTGTTACGGAAATTAATTTTTTTTAAGCAAAATTTCAAAATTTAATATTAAATAATATTAAAAAAAATAAGTTATTAAAAATTGCCTCAAAAGGATCAAGACCAAGACCATCAAGAAGTGTAATGGAAACTATTTTTTTCAAGCAAAATTGCAAAATTTAATATTAAATAATATTTAAAAAAAAAAAAAGTTATTAAAAATTACCTCAAAAGAATTAAGGTTTTCAAGAAGTGTTACGGAAAAATTTTTTTTAAGCAATATTGAAAAATTTAATATTAAATAATATTTAAAAAAAAAAAAGTTATTAAAAATTACCTCAAAAGGATCAAGACCTTCAAGAAGTGTTACGGAAATTATTATTTTTTAAGCAAAATTGCAATATTTAATATAAAATAATATTTTTTTTTTTAAAAAAGTTATCAAAAATTACCCCTTAAAAGGATCAAGACCTTCAAGAAGTGTTACGGAAATTATTTTTTTTTTAAAGCAAAATTACAGAATTTAATATTAAATAATATTTAAAAAAAAACAGTTATTAAAAATTGCCTCAAAAGGATCAAGATCTTCAAGAAGTGTTACGGAAATTATTTTTTTTAAAGAAAAATTGCAAAATTTAATATTAAATAAAATTTTTTTTTTAAAAAGTTATTAAAAATTACCTCAAAAGGATCAAGACCTTCAAGAAGTGTTACGGAAATTATTATTTTTTAAGCAAAATTGCAAAATTTAATATTAAATAAAATTTTTTTTTTAAAAAGTTATTAAAAATTACCTCAAAAGGATCAAAACCTTCAAGAAGTGTTACGGAAATTATTATTTTTTAAGCAAAATTGCAATATTTAATATAAAATAATATTTTTTTTTAAAAAAAAGTTATCAAAAATTACCCCTTAAAAGGATCAAGACCTTCAAGAAGTGTTACGGAAATTATTATTTTTTAAGCAAAATTGCAATATTTAATATAAAATAATATTTTTTTTTAAAAAAAAGTTATCAAAAATTACCCCTTAAAAGGATCAAGACCTTCAAGAAGTGTTACGGAAATTATTTTTTTTAAAGAAAAATTGCAAAATTTAATATTAAATTAAAATTTTTTTTTAAAAAATTTATTAAAAATTACCTCAAAAGGATCAAGACCTTCAAGAAGTGTTGCGGAAATTATTTTTTTTAAAGAAAAATTGCAATATTTAATATAAAATAATATTTTTTTTTAAAAAAGTTATCAAAAATTACCCCTTAAAAGGATCAAGACCTTCAAGAAGTGTTACGGAAATTATTTTTTTTTAAAGCAAAATTACAGAATTTAATATTAAATAATATTTAAAAAAAAAAAGTTATCAAAAATTACCTCAAAAGGATCAAGTCCTTCAAGAAGTATTACGGATTTTTTTATATTAGTTTTTTTTAAGCAAAATTGCAAAATTTAATATTAAATAATATTTTTTTTTTAAAAAGTTATCAGAAAATTCCTCAAAAGGATCAAGACTTTCAAGAAGTGTTACGGAAATTTTTTATATTTAACTTTGTTTTATAAAATACAAATTGGACAATCCTATTTTGGTGTACTTCAAAATAGTTCCAAAGAAGAGAAATTTGCAAATTTTGATCACTTTAAAGTATGTTAAATTTTGTTTGGGCAGAAATTTCTTTAATTCTTATAAATTTTTAATGAGACTTTTTTGCATTAAGAGTAAATTTTTTAGAGTCAACCACTAAATTCTATAAATTATTTATGGGCTAAAAATTATATTTAATGAAAAATTGGAATATAATTAAATATATATATTTTTTTTTATATAATTATAAAAATATAATAATGGGAATCCGAATAAAATGATAGGTACAATAATATTTTACAATAAAAATTTCATGCAAAATTAGCGCATAAACAACAAATAAATATAAAAATAATGCACACATTTTTATGTAACAATAACAATTTATTAACATAATAAATAAATAATAATTATTATTAATTAATTTCATTTTTACTATATATGTATATTTATAACTGTAACTAGGAAATTTTTTTTTTTTTTGAATTTTGAATTTTTGTTTTTTGTTTTTTGTATTTTTTTTTCTATTTGACAATTAAAATTAAAAATACCAAAGCGAACAACAAATAACATATACATAATATACATACATACATATATACATACATATATACATACATGCAAATTAATTAATTAATTATCATTAATATAAATATTTATAAAACACTCCTGAATAGGTATACTGGTTTGTTTTTAAAAGTATATCAGTTTTTTTATTGAAGTAATATAATTTTGGTGAGTATCCTTTACTTTTTATTTAAATCTAAATTAATTTTTTTATTTAAATTTAGTTGTAGTATTTTTTCCAAAAAATAATTTTCTTAAATTAAGTTTGTATTTCGAAAAGTTCTACTTGCCCTTTTACCTTCTTAAAAATTATAGCACGGATATATGTACATATGTATTATTATTATTATTATTATTATTTTTTTTATTTATTATTCTATCCAATTGATTTTCATTTTTATTTTATAAATAAACCCATAAAACAAATTTTAACAATATTTTGTGGGCTATTAACAAAGCACATAAAATTGCATTTCAAGCAGTCAGACATTTCCCAAAGCTATTTTTTAACTCAGCGCTTATAGCATTTTGAACGCTTTTTTATGCGCTTTTCATCATAGGTGGTATCAGTGTTTATGGCAAAAAACAAAAGCAGATAAATAATTTATACCAAGTTATGACCTTATGAGGTTTATGTTTATTGATGAATTATAGCAATTGTTACGAGTATAAAACTAGTAGTGTCTGTCTTCTATATTTTACAATATCCTTTTCTTGTTTTTATTTTTTTATTTTTTATTTTTATTTTATTATTTCATTGCTATTCATATATTAAATGTCCTTAAATAATTTACTTGTCTTTATGATTTTATGCATTATATTTTTCTGCCAATATATTTCGTTTATTATCCTTTTATATAATGTGCGTTTTTTTTTATTTGGGATTTTTTTCTTTCTTTAATATTGTTATTATTAATGGCTTATTTGATATTTTCATAGGTAATTGATGATATGAATTTTTTTAATGATATTTATTTTTAATATTATAATTTTTTTCTCCTGATACTAAATGTTAATAATCTATATTTGATAAGTACGTTTATGATTTTTATTATATAATTTGTAATAAATTTATGTTCAGTTCTAAATATATAAATTGATTTTTGTATTTTTTTTTTGTACATTAGAAATTTATTACTTTTTCTAAATGTATATATAAATAAATTTGAAAATACTATCTTAATTAAATTTTATTAGATTATATGAAAATGTGGTTTTTATCTTCTTTAAAATACATATTTTATAAAAAATATTTGAAATGTTTTAATGGGGTTTGAAGAGAAAAAAATTCAGAAATGGTAAATAATATTAAATTAATTTTAAATAATTCATAAAAATTATCAATAAATAAAATACTTTTTATTGAAAGGATGTACTTCCAAATTTTTATTTATACAATTGATTTTGAAACATTTTTTTTATATAAATTTATATTAAATTTTTGATAAAAAATTGATTTGATTCGGTTATGAAGCTTTTTTTTTAAAATAATGGACTATCAATTTTGTGACTTTAAAAATAAAATTCTATTATCAATTAGTTTTATTTATTAATATATAATTTATGATAATATTTTTTAATATTTTGCTTAGAGTTTGCCATTTTTTATTATGAATTATCGTTTAACTAAATATGGAAAAAAGAATGAGCCAATTTGGCACTGAAACAACAGGCTTTATTGATGTTTTAATAAACTTTTTTTATTTATTAATAAAATCAACGAGATGCTGAGGTTCTTCAGTTTTGAGGTTTATTTCTTATATGAGGCTTAAGAATCTAATGGCCTCTTTGAGAAAAAAGTTCACAAGACGCTTAATATATAGGTTTGGCGATTTCACTTGGCCCCCAAGATCATGCAATTTGACGCTGTTAGAATTTTGTTTCCTTAAAAAAAACTACGTAAACCCTTGTATTTATGGAAATAATTTTTAAACTTTAGAATATTGAAAAAAGAACACCATCTAATTAATGACCGAATAACAACCCGAAAGTCATAATTTAAATTACCTTAAAAGGATCGAGTCTTGTAAAACCTTTTATATTGTAGTAATATTTTGATTAATATTATTATATTTTGAATGCTGAAGTTTTTCAGTGTTGAGGGGTATTTCTTCCTAAGAATCCAATGAGGCTAACAAATATTGGCATCTTTGAGTAAAAAGTTCACAAAACGTTTAATGTCAATTATAGGTTTGACGATGTTACTTAGACAAGATCATGCAATTTGACGCTGTTGGAATTTAAAAAAAAAAAAAAACTACATAAACCATTGTATTTATGGAAATAGTTTTTAAACTTTATAGTATTGAAAATAGAACACTATTTAATTAATGACCGAATAATAACCCGAAAGTCATTTAAATTGCCTTAAAAGGATCCAGTCCTGTAAGAAGTCTCATGGCAGTGTTTTAATTAATATTATAAATATTTATAAAATGGAAAAATTCAAAAAATATAATTAAATTAAAGTTTTATAGAAACTTAAATTTAAAATATATAGTATTTAATTGTACTTTTTAAAGCACCAATTGGACAACCATTTATGTTTAATTAATATTTTGTTTTTATTTATTTTGTAAAATTCAAAATATTTATAGAAGTTTTCTATATACTGACTATTATGGGTTATTTATATTTTTAGAAAAATTTAATTTTACTAGAAAATATAAAAAATCTAATAATTATAATCATTTACAAGATGTATTATTAAAGAGTTACCAAGAAAATATTATGAATATTATTATTAAATGAAATTCCTTCTTAAATAGATTGTAACTAAAAAAAACTAGTTTAAAAAAAACAATTGCTTAGAAAAAAAGTTTAGCCTTAAAAATGGCAGTGTATAAAAATGTCTTTCATGAATTTAATATGACAAATTTTCCATAAAAATTGTTGCAAACTAAGTTGGTAGATTAAAATTAAGTAAGACTAACTGGTTAGAGAAAAGCTAAAATCCTAAAATGACGCGATTATATTGGGATAGTAGCCAGATCTGTTGAAAGTGGGACATTCGGCACATTCCCAGGGATTTCTTACAAAGCCACATATGTCCTTTGCAGAATTACAAATAGTATCAGACATGATAAAATTGCATTTGCAAACGTTTCTCTTGGTATCAGCTGTTAGGTTTCGTTGGCTGTTAGGTTTTGTGGGCTAATATAAGCCCGAGTATATGCTAGTATGTCCTTTGGCTGATTGCTCGTCGGGTTAGTCATTAAGTTGAATCGCTTTTAGAATGTTCGTGTGTCCTCTTATGTACTTAGAAGCCAGTTAAAAAGGACTAAGGACCAGAAATTATGTTTAAAATGTTCGACATTAATTTTTTTTATAGCAGAATTCGAGTACAACTTAATCAGTACTTAGTTTTTGGTAATGGAATAGGACAATAGTCTCTGCCAATCGCTAATATAATTGTAGTTTTCTTCTTTTATTTTGTTGTTGGAAAAAAATATATTATTAACATTTTATTAAATTTCAAATAATTTTTAATAAAAAAATACATTTCCTTGCGGCAGTTTATGTGAATTGTTATTTTAACTATGCAATTTTTTTTTTTTTTTAAACCCATAGAAATAAAGAATAAAACTGTTTTGATATAAAATTTAACATATTCTTCTCTTATTTATATGTACATGTATTTTTTTTATGAATATAATTATATATAAAAATGTATGCTATTTAGAAAAGAGGAAATAAATTTAACAAAAGGTAAAAGAACAAAAATACTTTGAAAATACTATGAAAGGATATTCTCGGGTAAATAGAATGTACCAAAAAGTAAATATAAAGCAAATCAAGACATATGATAAATAATTTAAAATAAATAACATAATTCATAGCATAATGCATTACTGGTCATGCTTACGTTTTTGTTATTCGAGCGCAGTCACATTTAGATTTTTTTTAGACGTAAAATTCTTTGGTTAATTGACTGTCGCCCACATCCATTTTATTTAAGGTAACCTCACTAATCGAGCATATTGGTGCTAAACGATACAGCGGCATGCTTACCGGATTTTCAGTAACGAATTCGTCCTCATCCTCATCGCCGTCCTCCTCTTCCACATCATCATCATCATCGTCATCATCATCATCCTCTGATACTCTATCATGGTCAGTTGCTCCATTCTGGCGTGAATTGTTCGTCTGTCGTAAAAGTGGATCCTTTGAATTTGCGAAAGGATCCCATTTCAATTCGTGATCCATTAGTTGGCTGTCTGCATATTTGTGGCAAATAGTTTTTGTTGATTTTTCCATCCAATACCAAAGCGACAAATAAACAAAGATATACGAAAAATGTCAATCCCAAAAATCGGATATAACAATCCGTCGGAAGCGTTGAACGAAAAATTGCAAAATATTTGAAGAGGGAAAAAGTTGAGAGAATTTTTTCGATTATTTCTTTTCGGATAACAAATTAATCAAAGTTTGATGGGCTCACCTCGTACTCCGGGCATTAAGTGGTACGCCGGTTTTGTGTCAGTCGATTCCACTTTACTATCAGACGCTTTCGTTATTTTGGGTTCATTATTCTGCTGTTCTTCTTCCTCATCTTCCTCCCTCAGCTCATCCAGATCCTTTGGAACAGTTCCATTGCTCGGATTTGGTTTTTTATTTTGCATCCCCGATGGGGCTGAGCCATTTTTCAAAATGCCAACCAACGGTGTTGTTACTGTGGATGTTGCTCCACCATCTCTATTGTCGTCCTGCCATATGCAAAGAGTCACAATATGAGAAAAAAATTGGTTAATTATTACTTGACTTGTAATAAATCTAAGCAGACATTTAATATTTAAAGGATTGGGAGATGCGTTTTCAGGAATTTTTCCTATTCTGCAATTGCAATGATTTTTGTTTTTCACTCTTTAACTTAAAAAATTATTATTTTCATATTTAATGATTAGATTAGTTTTGTTTGTTCAGATAAAACAGAGTGTTGATCTTTGACAGGCCGCCATTTTGAAAAAAAAATATACAACTTTGACAGGAATCCATTTTGAAAAATGTTATTGTAGAAATATCAAAATTACTATAAAAAATGTGAAAATTAACACTTCTACTGTATATTAATATTAACGTTGACTTTGATAAATAAATTTTTGAATAAGTGAAAAAGTTCCGTTTTTATTAGAATTGAGTACTATGTGGGATGCACTATTATGTCAGCAAAGATATTTTTCGAAGGTGAAAAATGGAGGTGCCGCTATTGCTACGTGACAACGATATTTTTTCACAGTTTTAACGCCTGAATTAGATGCTTTTGAAATTGCTGAATATGTGGTTTCAATAGGACCGTGCAAAGGAAACAGTGAAATTGAAAATAGTTCAAAAAATCTCTAGAACACCCTGCGTATGGGAGGATTTACTTAAAAAAAAACATTTAATAAATATTATTTTATTTAGTATATTTTTATAATAAGCTTATGGAGATGGGGTGAGGTAGAAAAAATAGTATATATTAAAATAAGAAATTGAATTCTTATTGATTTAGAGCATATTTGAAATTACCGATTTGTAATTGAAATTCTTCACTCTGGTGCCAGGCGATTCATGCAGTTTGGTGGCTTGCTCCTTTGACCAGATTATGCTCTCATCGGTTTCGCGTTCGATTCGCTTCTTATGGGCTCGATTCGTTCTGTAGACTTCGATAATGCAGCAAATGATTATGATCACAAATATTGATGTTAGTGTTATGAAAACAACTTGTGTCTTCTCCTCTTTTCTGGAAGGATCAAAGCGATGCGCTTCGTAAGGGATTCGTGTTGGAGCGTCCTCTACCCAAGGCTTATCAGAGCCCTAATTATATTAAATTCAAAATGAAATTTTGTATTTTTCATGGCATATTTTTTTTTGCGATAAAATTTATGACAAAAATTCTAACCTCACTAAAGTTTCGTGGTGGCTCTGATATTAACTGCTGAATGACATCAAATTGTGCATTGCATTGAGCGCTACGTACACCTTGAGAATTTATCACAGTTATATTTTCTGCTCCAGATTTTGTAAATAGCATATATTCTTCCAGTGGTTTCATAGAATAGTTATTCACTTGGATGAAGATATCTTAAAGAAGAAATATTAAATTTTAAATCCAACAAGCAAATAATCTATAAAAAATATTTAAATTTTTTAAACATTTTATTTTATAAATTAGAAATTATTCTACAATAATTTTATTGTAGTAGGTTGAAAAGAACATTGCAGTTTATTTGAAAATTTTATCAAAACTTACTTGACAGACATCCACTGTAACTTTTGAATACAGCAAATCGTGGATCAGTTGTATTAATACCACCAATTTGAACTTTATTAGCACCAATATCAGCCACCGGCATTAGAGCTAATACATTGATCGTTGATAATGGTACGATTTGTCGATCAATCATCAGAATAGCCTCACTTCCGTTTCGATTATAGTAGACAGAATGGCGAGCGTTATTCAAAAAACTACGTTCGATTTTTGCACCTACAGCACTTCCTTCCCGATCCTCTTCAAATTGAAGATAACCATCTGCTGTTATAGCAACCATCAAATAGTAGCTACGATCATTAACAGTTTGTAAAAGTAACATGACCCGACTTGCACGACGAAAATCACTACTGGAAAATGCCAACTGCAATTTGACTTGTTCTACTTTTCCGCTGAGCTCGAATTTTCTCTGAAGAATAGACTCTCCACTAAAATCAGCGCCCTTTTCTTCAATACAAAACTCTCCAAGGAAGCTAGTATGTTCACAATCGCAGGTACTCTCTTGTTTTGCGAAATTCTCCTTACAAATACCACCGTTCTTACATGGTTCTGCATCGCATTTAATTTGGCAATTTGGCAGGACACCTTCTGAAACTATAAAGTACAACATATAATTAAGAAATTCTATGAAGAAAATTTCAGCTAATTTTACACTGTGCAATATTGCCCTCATTAATTTCGGCCAAATCTAATAGATTATCACCAATTTTCAAACCGCGTACACATCCAATAAATCCATCTAAATCTGGATATTCTGTATTTGTGCGTAATAGATTCGTTGGATCATATCCGCCAATATTGAATTGAAAATATTCTGTTGGTGGGGCTGGTGGTCGATGTGGTGATAATACCTCTGAAAAAAAACAACAACAAAAACATGAGTGTCATTATTAATTATCATTCTGATTAGTCGTATTTGAAAAAAAACAACCATTTTCTAATGAATACGAAGGAAGTGTGTATGATACCTTTTTCAGGATTCATCCATGGTTTATTCGAATACTCCTCTAAGAGTAATATTCCACGGTCGATTGTTATATTTTTCCCATTAACATGCATTGTTGTTTCAGTTTCCGACCTAATTATGGCCACTTGAATACTTTTACCACTGCTAAGCTCATCATCAACAACAGTCAAATTGATTATTTCATCACCGTAATTGTACAAAAAGACCACCTCATTCGAGTTTGTTATGTACAAATGGACAAAGTTATTGAAGTGGTCATTTGCATACAATACCAATGAATGAGTATCATAAGTACGTAAGTTAATTAGAATACTCTCATTGAGGATACTCTTTACTATATCTCGTTCATCTTCACTCATATTTGTACTTAAATAGTCTCGTTTTAGATACGATTCACGATTGATAAATGTTAGTGCTTTTTCATTAATATCTTTTTTAAAAAAGAAAACAACAACAACAAAATAGAATATTAATAAATATTAATAATTTATTATAAAAACAAATATTTTTACTTGTTTCACAAAATTGTCCTAAATGAGCCCAGGCATTATTACAGACACACTGGAATGTACTCCACAACTCCTTACACTGAGCACCATTTTTACACGGCGATGGAACACATGATGGTCGACAATCTTTAATTATTTCAGATAGATGAACAGACATATAACTATAAATATCGAGAATCTCTCCATTTACTACCAGACCACGGAAGCAACCAATAAGACCTTGTTTAACAAAATTCTTCTTAAGAAGATCACTGGAAGAATAAGAAAAAATAACAAAACAAAAAAAAAAATATAACTGAAATTAATAGCCAGAAATTCGGTATTAATTTGTTAAGAATTCTGAGAAAAAATAATATTTAAAAAAAATAAATAGAAAATAAACAGAAATAACTAAATTATAATAGATAAAAAATTATCCAATTAATGCTAGTTTATAATTTTTTTATAATTTAAAATATTTTTTATTAATTAATTTTTGGCATTTTACCAAAATGTTCTAAAATTTATTTTGATAGTTTTCTATTAAAAAATCTGACGACGTCAAATTAAACGATCTTGGACGCCAATTGCCGTTACCAAATATGAAAATTATGTGCGCTGAGAAAAAAAAAATCGAAATATAGCTACGGAAGAATAACTAAATTTATTGATACTTTTTTTACAACTTAATCGTATTATGTTTGATAGTTGAAATAATTATTAATATTTTATGGCAAATTATATATAATAAATAATAAATCTCAAAAAAATCAATAGAAAATAAACAGAAATAACTAAATTATAATAGATAAAAAATAAAAAATAAAATTATCCAATTTATGCAAGTTTATAATTTTTTTATAATTTAAACAATATAAATTTTGGTTAATTTTATTTTATTAATTAATTTTTGGCATTTTACGAAAATGTTCTAAAATTTATTTTGATAGTTTTCTATTAAAAAATCTGACGACGTCAAATTAAACGATCTTGGGCGCCAATTGCCGTTACCAAATATGAAAATTATGTGCGCTGCGAAAAAAAAATTCGGAATATATCTACGAAAGAATAACTAAATTTATTGATACTTTTTTTACAACTTAATCGTATTATGTTTGATAGTTGAAATAATTATTAATATTTTATGGCAAATTATATATAATATATAATAAATTTCAAGTATTATACCATATTTTTATTTATTTTTTTTAATAGAATTTTATTTTCCAAACTGTAAAATGGACAACTTTTTACTTTCTATTTTAGTGTAGTTTTTTTTCAAATTTAAATACTTATGGCAAAAATTTGAAAAAAAAACTACACTAAAATAATAGAAAATTTTGTTATAGTAATTTTTTTTTTATACATTAGCTGCAACCGCAACAGTAGTCATACTTACGCAGTGGCACCACCAATATACATGCTGCCCTCGAATGGTCCAAATTCCTCTTCCGGCAGCAAATCGACCATCTGGTAATCAGTATTGATCATGAAACGGACATGATACTCATTATAGTCAATCCATATTTTATGCCATTCGCCACCGTTCAATTTGCGGTTGGAATTAATGACCAGTTCACGGGTTGTACCAGTACTCAGAGTAAAATTGAATGTCAGCTGGTAGTCACCGGTCAGGGCGACCATAAACGATGGATAATAAGGACGAATAGGCGGCTGGAATAGGAGTATGGCTTTTTCGCCAGTTGTACGAAACGAGAATGCGATATCGCCTTTTCGCCATCCGGGCACTTCGATATATGACTGGGATGTGGTAAATGTGACCACATATTTCTGTGTATCTAAAAAGAAATGGCCAATCGAACTTTATTAACGATTCTATCGAATTAATTTCGGTTTTATATTATTAGCGGTTCGCAACAAAATGCAACATTCTTTCCATCCTATCCACACTAATTTCTATCTTCCCAAAAATTTATCACTGAATTTTATAATAAAATCTTCTCCCTTTGTTGGCATTTTTATAAACCAAGACACGTATCATCACATCAAAAATACTTGTATTTCGAATGAGAATAAACCATACTGCATTTTGTATATTGAATTGTATATGAGAAAATTTTAACAAAAATAGTACCAAAACTGAAAAAAGCACAAATATTTAATATGATAAAATACCTTTGGGTAATCGCATTAACATATTTGTATCTGCCACTGAAATCTTTATTTTTTTTTTTTTTTTTTATATATATTTATTTTGGTTCATTTGTATTTTCAGAAAATCTACCTAAAAATACATTTTGGAAATTTTTATATATGAAAAGTGTCTCTGGAAAATATTAAATTGCCGCAGTCATCGAAAAACAAACATTTTAAATATAAAAACCATTCAACCATACACAAACAATCAACCACTTAAATATGTTTAACTACATTGAAATATTAAAGCTACAAATATGAGTATATATATATATATATGTGTGTGTGTGAATATAAGAAATAAACGGTTGTAATGAAGGTTTTATTTTGTCAACTAAGAATTCACAATTGTCCATTTGTATAGTATATTTGGTATTTCCGGTAAGAAGACAACAATAAATAAAATGACAACCAAGCTCATAAATATTTACATACTCGTTTCGACACATTCCAATGGGCCCAGTGTTATACGGCCTTCAGCCTCCTCTTCCAAGTCCTTTTGCTGCAGAAAGAACATGTTCGTAATACCTAAACTGCGAGGCTCTGTATAGTATCCTTCATCTGAGTACCATTTGTTTTCCTTGACATCACAATTGCATGATTGATTTGGGTCTGCACACGTTTTGTTGATGGAACAAGGACACGCTCCTCTAAAAGATACAGAAAAACATATTTAAAAAATTCTGAAAGTAAAATAAATCCCTCCAACAACAACAAAAAAAAAAAAAACCCAAAACAAAACAAAACGATAAACCTTGCATATTATTTTTGTATTGTAGATGAAAAAAAAAAAAATCCTCCGGCAGGAGTTTGTTTGTGCATATCAATAATATAATACTCATACATACAAGTATGTTGTATATTGAAATATCTATCGTATAACGAAGGATATTTTGTTAATAAAAAGACAATTTTATCGGCTAGTCAGTAAGTTCATAAGTTCAATTTGGATTTAGTTTGTTTTCGTAAATGACTAATGAACGTTAACGGAAATGATCGATGATTTATCTAAGATAGGCAAAACGAATTTATCTGTACTAGAGCTTAGTTGATTGAAGTCAAGTTGGGAATGTTTCGCATTTAATTAAATACCGTTTAGAGTCATTTGAAAAACTTTATCTATCATAGCTTACAGTTATATAATAAACGTAATAGATTTTCTATTAGATATTTTCTATACAGACCGGATGATATATTGGATGGATATAAATAATTTGTTCTTTTGCAATATTTTATCCTGAATAGCATTTTTAATGTTATATAATTTATTATGTATAAAAAACTTGAATAAAACTCTATTATGTTTAGTAATTAACTATGTGAAAGTATGTGCTGAGGATTTATAAAAACTTCAGGACATAATAAAAAGTATTTTATCGGGTTGTCAAGAAAGTAATTTCGTTATTTCCCAACAGAGGACTTAATTGTATTTTTTCACAACTAACTTCACACTTAAGCCTCTTAATCATATGTATTTTGACAGCTGACATAGCAAGGCTTGCTTGTGAAAAAATTCGATTGATTCTGCACAGTAGTTTTTGGTTGATACCTTTTTCACTTCAAGCAAGGAAAAAATTGTCCGATGTGTATGGAGAAGATGTGTTAAGTGAGCGCCAGTGCCAAAGCTACGAGGGTCATTCAACAAGTACTTAGCCTCACCGCCCGATGGAACTACTGTCACAAAAGAAATTTACCATCGTGCAGTACATTTTTTTAGTAGCCTACTGTCAAAGTTTTAGTCGATTTCCTTCATTAGTTTTGTTTTGAGAGCCTTTGAAAGCGAGCGGTCGGTCGGTTGCACAAAAATGGAAAGAGAACAATATCGTTCGGTGATTAGATTCTTGTTTTTGGAAGGGAAAACGCGCAGCGAAATCAAAGATCGCTTGGATGCTGTGTATGGTGACTCTTCTCCTTCGATGGCGACCGTCAAGAGTTGGTTCAACGAGTTTGTTCGTGGCCGCACGTCGGTTTTTGATGAGCCACGCCCAGGTGCCCCGAAAACGGCTGCTACGGAGGAAAACGTTAAAAAAGTCCACGATCTCGTGTTGGCAGACCGTCGATTGAAGGTTCACGAGATATCTGAGACTGTGGGCATCGCAGTACAAACGGTGCATCATATTCTACACGAAGAACTGGGCATGAGAAAGCTGTCGGCGCGATGGGTGCCGCGTTTGCTCACACCGGAAAATAAGCGCAACCGTGAGACCACATCGGCAACGTGTTTGGCGCTGTTTCAGCGTAATCCAGCGGAGCTCTTGCGTCGTTTCGTGACCGTCGACGAAACATGGATTCACTGGTACACACCAGAGACCAAGGAACAGTCGAAACAGTGGACTTCACCCGGCAAACGTGCTCTGAAGAAGGCGAAGACTGTTCGATCGGCCGGAAAGGTGATGGCCACCGTTTTCTGGGATTCACAAGGTGTGATCCACATCGATTACCTCGAGGAGGGTAAAACAATCACGGGGCACTACTATGCTGACTTATTGGGCCGATTTGACGTCGAATTGAAGAAAAAGCGACCCCGCTTTGCGAAGAAAAAAGTGCTGTTCGACCACGACAACGCGCCGGCTCACAACTCCGCCGTCGCCATAGGCAAATTGGTCGAATTGCGCTACGAATTGCTGCCCCATCTACCGTACTCTCCAGATTTGGCCCCCTGTGACTACTTTTTGTTTCCAAACCTGAAAAAATCACTCGCCGGGAATAGATTTGGGTCGAATGAGTAGGTCATCGTCGCCACGGAGGCCTATTTTGCTTCCCTCGAGAAAATGTATTTTTTGGACGGGTTAAAAAAGTTAGAGCATCGCTGGGCCAAGTGTATCGAGCTTGAAGGAGATTATGTGGAAAAATAAATTGCCACCTTTCCAAAATTTTCGTTTTTCTTTTGTAGGCTAAGTACTTGTTGAATGACACTCGTAGTTTGCAAAATTTTAATCCGGCCATTGTGATCTCGAAGATGCACCACGTTCTGGAAGGTCAGTTGAAGCTGATGAAGACACAATAAATGTATTAATTGATGCAAACCGGCGAAAAACAACTCGTGAGATCGCTGAGAGATTAAATTTATCGAATATGACTGTTCATGATCATTTGAAACGGTTGGATTTTATCTGAAAGCTCGACATATCGGTTCCTCATCTTCTTACGGAAAAACTTTGTGCCGTCGCATTGACGTTTGTGATTTGCTTCTCAAACTCTAAGAAAATGATCCATTTTTGAAGCGTATCATCACTGGGGACGAGAGTTGGTTTGTCTACAACAATGTTAAGTGCAAAAGATTCTGGAGTAAAAGCACTTCGATCTGTTTGACGGGATTTCAAAGGAATCGCTTATTTTGAGCTTCTACCGAGCAACACAACGATCAATTCTGAAGTGTACTGGCATCAGTTGGACAAATTGAATGATTCACTTAAAGAAAAAATGCCAATAAATAAACTATTGGGCTGTTCGGAAAGTAAGAAAATTACTTTCTTGACAACCCAATAATATCCTTGAACGAATAATTTCATTCAAATCAACAATGGATGATTCTGGTAAAGTTTATTCAGGATAATTGTTATACAACTGCGTTAAGATACTCGTAGTTGCTGAAAAAAATTATGGACAAAAAAAAAACAATTAAACTGCTGTGAATCATATTATTTGCAGAGATACAAGGTGTGGCAGAAAAGTAGCTGGTATTACTGGGAGCGATCTGGCAACAACGCAGATTTATCGTTCATACAATTTAAACATTAGTCTCCCATTGATGTACAGTATAAGTTTCAATTTCTTTCGGTAAAAGAATTTTTATTTTTATAGTGGTAATGAACGAGGTGCTATCAAATTTCAGATTAAGCTTGGTGAATTGCACGTTTGACTTTAGAAAAGTATCAATTAGCCTATGGAGAAATATTGTTTAAAGGGTATTTTTTCAAGAGCCCAAGCTTTTCAGGGGCCGCAACATGGAAAACTGATGAAAATATGAAACTATTCAAGGACTTCTTTAGAAGAAAGATTTTTTTATTTATAAAGAAGTCCTTGAAATATTCGAAAAAAGGATTATTTGTATTAGATAGGACATTACAAATACCAAAATGGCAATATTCCCTGTCTCAGGGCCATCTCTATCAACGAGTTTTCGTCGGAAAAAATGATTTTTTGTGTTTCCCCCTTTCTTTCACCTCTCTCCCTCCACTATTTTACTGATCTACTTCTGGGTAACTTTTTTTTTGTACTCCCAGATTAAAAATCTTTTGAAAGGACGTGATCTTAGTAGGGTCGGTAATACCCAATATGGCGATTCTATTTGAAGCCCTTAGGACTGCTACAAAGAGTGGAAATAACGCTTCCGGTAATGTAAAGCAACCCTACGGAAGTCCTTTAAAGAGCGTTTCGTTGGGTAGCTATGCAAGGGAACTGCTTTCGCCTGGGAGTTAGGAAAGTATTACCAGGTGTATAAGCTTAAATCCGCTGTTAGGTCATAGATGGCGCGAGTGAGCGTATTAAGTTACCATGGGTAAGCCATACTTTTTTGTTATGAGTTTGACATCTGTCAATATGAATCAGTGCACATTGTCAGCAATTTCGTACAATAACATATATTTTTCCTTTGGTAATCATGTCTAGTTTTGTACCAGAAAAAGAGCATATGCGGGAAACTTTACTTTTCTGCTTCAATTTGAAGAAATCGGTTGCCGAATCGCATGTTTATGGAGGCTGGTTTATATTCATCGCGGGACAATGTGCACTAATTAATGTTGACAGATGTCAAACTCATAAAAAAAATGTATGGCGTGCCCATGGTTCGAAGACGGCAATTTTGACTTGTGGGACCAGAAGCATAATAATCGGCCTAGGAAGGTTGAGAAACATCAATTGAGGGCTCTTTTGGACGAAGATGATACCCAATCGGAAAAAAATGCTCAACCAGCCATTTTCATGCGTCTGCGTGCCATGTGGAAGATTGAAAAGATCGAAAAATGGGTGCCGCATGAATTGAACGATAGGCAGATGGAGTGACGCCAAAACACATGCAAAATCTTGCTCGCCAGACAAAAAAGAAAGTCGTTCCTGCATCGGATTGAGATAGGCGATGAAAAGTGGATATATTTCGAGAATCCTAAACGCAAGAAATCGTGGGTTGATCACGGCCAACCATCAACATCTTCCTCAAGACCAAATCGCTTTGGACGGAAGACGATGCTGTGCGTTTGGTGGGGTCAGCAGGGTACCGTCTACTATGAGATGTTGAAACCTGGTGAAACTGTCAATGCCCACCGCTAACTCTAACAACTGATCAAATTGCACCATGCTCTGCGTGAAAAAGGGACGGAATATCAACAAAGACATAACAAGCTGATTTTCCTCCACGACAACGCACCATCGCGCACGTCAAAAATGTTCCAAAAAACTACTTGAAGACACTCAACTGCGAGGTGCTACCCCAACCCGCTTATCCACCAGACCTGGCCCCTTCCGACTATCACCTGTTTTCGTCGATGGGCCACGCGCTCGCTGAGCAGCACTTCCATTCTTACAAAGACGTCCGAAAATGCCTTGATGAGTGATTTGCCTCGAAACAGAAGGAATTTTTTTGGCGTGGTATCTACAAATTTCTGGAGGGATGGGAAAAATGTGTAGCTAGCGAGGGCAAGTACTTTCAATAAATTTGTTATTGCTTACTTTTATTAGAAAAATAATTTTATTAACTAATAATACCTTATCATTATTTCTGTTGGTTTTTCTCAATAATGAATTTAATAACTAAAATATGATTTGTTTCTCTTAAAATATGAAAATAGTTTAAAAATTTGAAATAATCAAAAAAAAAAAACAAAAAAATTTACCTTTTCACTTTGCCCAAATAGTCAACCGTATGATTGTTATTAGATGATGTGAACCATGTTGCTGAATGGAGTTCTATCGGTGCCTTATAACAGTCATATTTTATATGCTGAGTGCAATATAAGGAGTGCGATATTAATTCTTGTAGCATTTCCGGTGAGAATTCTCTATATTTGATGTTATAGCTAAAATCTTCAATCTTTGGAGAGCGTACATCTATTTGGCTAGGTAAATTATGTTCTACAATAGTTTTGGTAGCATTTTCGAGACTTTGAAAGTCACATTTAACATGTGCCGGTGGGAATACGCCATTTCCGTCAATATCGATTAAGTATACATCCGGTTTGGTATAGCCCAGTAGGGCTAATTCCTCGCAAGTTTTACGATATTTGGTGAAATGGCAATTCTTACCAATATATCCGATACCCTTACAATCGCAAGTGATACGGTCATCCTTGACGAAACATTTTCCACCATGTTCACATGTATTTGGCCTTTTACAAGGATCAATGTATTTACAATTATCGAGGGCGATTTCACCAACTACCCGTTCCGTTTTAACAACGTATCTAGGCTCAATTGGATAGCCATTTATTTCTAAATCCCTCATACAGCCCACTAATCCGGATGTGGCAGCTTTTAGACTGCTACCAATTATCACTTTGTCGCCAATTTTGAAAGTTAGTCCAAACATCTGCGTTTGGGAGTGTCGGTAATCGACAACGAACTTGATGGTGTCATTCTTATAATCCAACTCGATGGCATGCCACGAAGTTGCACTATCTATTTTAATTATAGTCGATAGAGTCACGTTGTTCGTGATGTCTGGCATTAAATCAAAACTTAATTTATCAGTGGCTAGACGAATCTGTACAAATCATTCCAAATACAAATACCACGTATAGCCAATATTTTAGGATTAGTACCAATGCCCGTACAAGTTAATAACGATCGTAATGGCCAGCATAGAATCCATAGTCATAAAGTTGTCGATTATCACATAGAAAAATACAATAAAAATAATAGAAATTTATGAAAATTTTTATTTATTTTCTCTATACTACAATATATCAAAAATATTTCCTTATACCAAAATACACACAAATATTATTAAATGTATTTATGAGTGGTGAAAATGCAATAATAATTTTATGTATTGTACAATGATGATGATGATGATGATGTTAATGGTAAAATTATGAAAAATATTTACTATTTTTTCGGGATAATAAAATTTTATTTGCATGCAATTTTGTTCAAAAGTTTATTTACGTTTATGAATTGTTTAATTTTAAACTTTTACTGCAACATAATAATTTTTGTACAAAAACCAAAAAAAAAACAAAACATAAACCATTCCTAATTTATAGAGAATATGCTCCGTTCTATGGCGGAATGTCTAGAATTTATTCAAAATGAAATTTTTCCATGAACTTTTTAATTTAATAACCTATTTTTGTGTTTTTTTTTTAGTTATTACCATAAATGGGTAATTATATAGTTTTTTTTTTGGTTATTAAAATTATGAATGTAAACTTCTTTTATAGTTTTTTTTTGTGCCAAAAAGCTTTTATATTATAAACTCGCTATAAATTGTATAAAATCTTTTTTTTTATTTGAATTTATGTTAGTTTGATTATGTAGACGGAAGAATTTCCAATATATATTTTTGATAAAGAATATATTAAAAAAAAAGTTTGACATTTTTCATAAGGATTTGGTTTATAATCCTTAATTGTCTGAAACACTTTTAATTGTGCTCTTAGTCCTCAGAATTTTTTTTTTTTGGCAAAAATTACTTAATATCTCGTTCGTGTATATTTTCTGCAGAACTCTATCAACTGTACGAATACTGATGGTAGTAGCTTATTCAATTTCATCATTTTAAGCTTAAATTCTATCAATAATATGACAAACCGTGAAAATGAAGTCATTTTTCTTGGAGATTTTTATTCAATGGGTAAGTGCTTTTACTAACAACAGCTACTCTTTTTTAGCTAAAGAATCTGAATTTTTGATGCTAGTGCCTTTTCGGTTCTTCATCATTAAATAAGTAAACTTAAAAAGCGCAATGGAAGGTTTTTGTGTCACATAATCCAGTTTTACTTTGGTCACATCAGTTTATAATAACTTTAATAATAATCAACCAATTGTCCATTATTAGCCTATACTTTTGATTGCTTTTTATCAATTTTATGATAGAATTGAGAAGTCTCATATAAAAAGTTATTTATTTGACTTTTGAAAAACAGTTTTTTTCCCACTGATTTGGTTTAGCAGAGACTAATTTTTTTAAATATATTTTTTATCACTACTTTCTAGCTAGGGTGTCGATTTTAGTCGATTTCTTTTATATTCCTTTCAATATTTATATCTCATTGAAATGCATAAGACTACCTTATTCATTTTCTTCATGGTATACTATGGAACTGCGTGGACTTGGATATAAAAAAAACAAGCTATGGAAAAGTTTCTTGCGTTTTAAGACCCAGTATTTTCATCTCTGTATAAATAATGCCTCAAAAACGTTCCTGTTAATTTGTACATTGGTCCGTGTTCTTATTTTAAGTTTGGGAATATCGCAAAGAAAATTAGTTAAGTACGAGGTCTGTTCAAAAAGTATTGCGAATTTTTGAATCTTCGATTTTTTTGTGGCGTTATGTTGTGTGTTGTTTTTGGCCAAAAATGGAAAAAGCCAATTTTTGTTCCTCCACAAATCCGGGCGTTTCTGGCGGATTGCTTCACGCAACTTGCGCATAACTTGTAGGTAATATTGCAGAAGCACTACGCTTCTGCAATCGAAGAAAACTGTAAGCAAATACTTCACATTCGACCGAACTTGGCGCACTTTTTCTGTCTTGGCTCGTGCAGCAGCATCCATTGGGATGATTGAGCTTTGGTTTCCACGTCATAACCATAAACACATGATTCGTCAGCAGTTATGACCATCTGAAGAAAATTTGGGTCGTCGCGGGCAGAGTCCAATAGCTTCTTAGCAATGTTAATGCGATGCTGTTTTTTTCTCGAAAATGGGCAAAAATCGAAGACGAGCCAAAACTCTCTTGCAAGCAGCTGTCAAAAATTAACTGAACATTCAAAATGGCCAAACTTGTCGGCATAAGGGAGAGATATGGGTACCAATTTAACGCTACAAAAAGTCTAAAATCGAATATACGTAACCCGCGAAAATTCAAAATTACCGATACTTTTTGAACAGACCTCGTATCTTCTTTTTGCTAAAGATTCAGAAATCGACCGTTCTCCATTAGTTATTAATTAAATAAGATTCTACCTAAGTGACAAAACGTATTAGATATTCTTCCAAAAGTTCATATCAACGGACATTGAAGATCTATTAAGCGTTCCACAAGGTAGTCATCTAGATCCGTTCTTGTTTACTTACTATAAAGGTCTCACTACTCGTATTTGTGACTCTTATTTTGATGGAATTTATATTAACCGTGTATAGTCAGTTAACAATTTACAGGTTAGATTATATAGAGTAAACTTCAATTTACATTCCATGCAAGCTGTTTAGGTTTTGGGAGCAGTTGCTATAGTCTAGATACCTCAACTAGAAAAAATACATACAGTTGCTGATAAAGCCTTTATTCACCATCAGCGGCTTCTCAACTAAGGCCTCATTTAGACGTATTGAGTATAACCTAAAAAGAGTGCCATCTGTTTTTTAATTTTTCTATGTCTAGCTATTGTCTATACACACCAACTAATCCGATGTGTTCATCTGCAAGGAATTCGACCTTACTACGGCAAAGGTCTCTGTTGCGGAAAATACCCGCTGACGAAAGTGTATTTGCCCTTTCATTCTGTGTTATCTCTACTGATCGTTAGATGGTGCACTGATTGGTATAGTTCTCTCAATCCCAATAACAGCTCTCTCTAAGAAAACGGCTTATAGTGTCATTTGGAATGTATAAAAAGGAGGTTCCGACAGTGGAAGGGAGTTAGTCAAGTAAAAAGAGTCCAGTAAAATTTGTTCTATATTATCTCTACTGTTCGGTAGATGGTGCAATGATCGCTATAGTTCTCTTAATCCCAATAACAGCTCTCTCTAAGAAAACGGTTTATAGTGTCGTTGGGAGGCTCCGACAGTGGAAGGGAGTTAGTCCAGTGAATAGTTACGTAAAATTAGATTTCCTGTCAGTCAATTTATTAGAATTAAATTTAAGACAAGTAATTACAGTCAATTAATTCGACTTCAAGCCATACGAGATATCAACGCAACATCCTTCATCAAGTGAAATAACTATCAATACAGCTATAAAAAATCAAACTATAAGTTAAGGCTTATGAGTCTAGAGATTTGGTAAAATAAATTTTGCGCAACAGTCTCCTTGAAGAGACATTTATTTTAAATTGCCTATGATTGAGTTGATTGCAATAGTTAATATTGTGTCATCAGCACTGTAACCTATAATCGCTTTTGCTGTAGAAATGTGACTTCTTGGTGGAGCAGCTTCAAGTCTCTTTCAAAATAGGTCAGACTATTTATGTAAATACGAAATCTGTTCAAACAGTATCGAGAATTTTGAATTTTCGCGTGTTATGTATATTCGATTTTCGATTTTTCTGTGGTGTTATGTTGGTGCTCATGTATGTCACTTATGCCGATAAGTTTGGCTATTTTTGAATGTTCAGTTAATTTTCGACAGCAGCTTTGCTTGCGCGTGTTTTGGCTCGTCTTCGATTTTTGCCCATTTTCGACCAAAAACAGCATCGAAATTAACATTGCTAAGGAGCTATTGGACTCTGTCCGAGACGACCCAAATTTGGTCCAGAGGGTCATAATTGGTGTAGAATCATAGGTTTATAGTTATGACGTGGAAACCGCATAATGAAAGCTGCCGCATGAGTCAAGACCGAAAAAAGCGCCCCAAGTTCGGTAGAATGTGAAAGTTTTGCTTACAGTTTTCTTCGATTGCAGGAGCGTGGTGCATCATGAGTTCTTGCCACAGGGTAGAACGGTCAATAAAGAATATTACCTGCAAGTTATGCGCAAGTTGCGTGAAGCAATCCGCTAGAAACGCCCGGATTTGTGAAAGAACAAAAATTGGCTTTTGCTACCATGATAACGCCCCTACTAACGCATCGTTGCTTGGCGAAAAACAATACACTAATAATGCCGCAGCCACCGTATTCCCCAGATCTGCCCTTCTGTGACTTTTTCTTATTCCCCAAACAGATTCTTTGATCCATTTTTTGGAATGGGCAAAAATCGTAGACGAGCCAAAATACGTGCAAGCAAAGCAGCTGTCAAAAATTAACTGAACATTCAAAATGGCCGAACTTGAACATTCAAAATGGCCGAAAAAAAATCGAAAATCGAACATATGAGTACGTAACCCGCGGAAATTCAAAATTCGTGATACTTTTTGAACAGACCTCATAATACGAACAATGTTTTATTGTAAATAAATAATAGAGAATTTTTTCGATATTTTATAAATGATTTATTAAGATTTAAATTTATTAAAAAATTGTTTTTGTAGATAAAACCTATAATACTGCTCATTATATTTAAGAGTCGTCGAATAACTTTATTAAGAATTATTACTTAAAATTATTGCTTTTATATTTAAATTAATTCATAATTTACTAATAGTCTATTATTATTTAAGAATATAATAATTTGTAATATTGTACAGGGGACTAATCTTAATATAAGATGGCGTAAATTTGTATTCTTATAAAAGGAAGGTTATTATATGATAGTAATTGTCAATTTTACTCAATAAATATTTCTATTAGAGGAAATTTATAATAACTACAAAATTATAATAATAAATTCTACTTGCAGATAATGGGTAAGATATTTTTTGTTATTAAAATAATTTTTAGCGTAATAATTTTCTGATTAGAATAATTGATTAATGACAAACGAACTCATAATTATTATTTTATAAAATAATTATGAATATACGATTTATTGAAAATTTTAAATTTATTTTCAAAATTTTCGTATATTATCCATTCTAAGTAGAAAATTTCCCAATTTCACAATTAAATTATCGACTAATGATTATGTACACTAAAGTGTAATTGTTAGAAAATAATCGAGAAAATTAAGTAAAATCGATTTTGGTTTATTTAAGAACAAATTAAATGGTGATTATCTATTTTAATCGATTTTTAATTCGAAGAATTTATTAAGGGATGGAAAATACGTTTAAATTTTCGATAGAACTTTTATTCTTGTATAATTGCTATTGTCTAAACGATTGTATTTTCCATCAGGCTCATTCGATTTGATATATAAAATCAAGGTCGATGTAATTGGAGATGTAAATGTAAAATTTTACATTGTTATAGATGGGGCGGTAATGGGTAGATGCTCTAATAGTAGATATGGTAGTACGGGTAAAAAGGTATTGAGGTATTGTTTTAGTTTTATATATGTGTGTGTATGTTAAAAGGGGGATAATTTTAATTCAGGATTATTTTTTGGTTTTGTTGAATGATATTTGTTGAGGTTATGTAGCTAAAAGTTAGGTATGATGATCCTTTTAGTGGTAAGACAACAAATTTAGCATAACGATGAGAAATAAAACATTGCTAATTTATGTAAATTAGCGGTCCGCTAACACGTTCATGAGATCGTTCTAGTTTGAAAATTGATAAATTATTTTGCCTGAATAAAAATTGAAAATTTATTGAGTTTAACTGTTAACTAGCGTTAAAAACCATTTTGGAAATAATTAATTGTACGAGAGTAGCAAAAGTGTCTTGATAAGGTAACCGCTCCTTGCCATGTTTTAATTATGTACACGATTTTTCATTTACGATTCAGACTAGAGATAGACAAGCCAACGCAAAAAGTTTGCGGGAAACTTGGCTGTGATGGTCGACACGACGAATCCATCGCGTGCGTTCTAAAGTGTCTTCCATGGCTTGTTGAGACAACTTTGCTGACAATAATTAATGATATCCTTCTTGAATAAAACTTTTCAACACTTAAGTATGAAAAAAAGTCCTTTCGAGTTTCTTTATGATGTTTTTATAATTTTATATACGTATAGGTATTTTGTTGTTGTTGTTGTTGTTGTTGTTGTTGCAATTATCCTAAGATAACCATATCCTTGTTATGCTATAAGTCTTAAAGGTCATATAATACTTTTTTAAGAACTTATTCACGAATATGTGCACAACATATCTACATGATAATTATTTTATAGAATGTTTATACTTAATAATCACCATAGACAAATGATAAAATTTGTGTTTATACTTTATTAAGCCCAAAGGCACTTATAAAGTTATGATATGAAATAAAATTTACGTAATCTTTCTTATTTGCACTGTTTATAATTTATTTTTATATTTTTTTTTTGAATATACAATAATTGTAGAAATTTTATGATAAAACAGAATTATCCATTTTGTAATTTTAAAAGTAAAATCTTATCATATGACAGATAATTAAAAAAATATATTGTATACCATGTGTATAAGTTTAAATCCGCTGTTTGGTCATAGATGGCGTGAGTGAGCGTATTAAGCTACCATGGGCACGCCAATACTTTTTTTTATGAGTTTGACATCTGTCAACATTAATCAGTGCACATTGTCAGCAATTTCGTAAAACAACATATATTTTTCCTTTGATAATCATGTCTAGTTTTGTGCCAGAAAAGAGCATATGCGGGAAACTCTGCTTTTCTGCTTCAATTTGAAGAAATCGTCTACCGAATCGCATCGAATGCTTATAGAGGCCTATGGTGACAGTGCTTTATCGGACAGCAATTTCGACTTGTGGGACAAGAAGCATGAAAATCGGCCTAGGAAGGTTAGGGACCATCAATTGCAAGCTCATTTGGACGAAGACGATACCCAATCGCAAAAATTGCTGGCGGAGAAATTGGGTGTTACTCAACCAGCCATTTTCATGCGTCTGCATGCCATGTGGAAGATTGGAAAGATCGGAAAATGGGTTCCGCATGAATTGAACGATAGGCAGATGTAGCGACGCTAAAACACATGCGAAATCTTGCTCGCCAGACAAAAATCTTGCTCGCCGGCCAACCATCAACATCTTCCCCAAGACCAAATCCCTTCGGACGGAAGACGATGCTGTGCGTTTTGTGGGATCAGCAGGGTATCGTATACTATGAAATGTTGAAACCAGGTAAAACTGTCAATGCCCACAGCTACCACCAACAACTGATCAAATTGCACCGTGCTCTGCGTGAAAAAAGGACGGATTATCAACAAAGACATGACATGCTAATTTTCCTCCATAAAAACGCACCATCGCACAAGTCAAAAATGGTCCAAAACTACTTGGAGACAGTGAGCTGGGAGGTGCTACCCCACCCCGCTTATTAACAGACCTGGCCCCTTCCGACTACGACTTGTTTTCGTCGATGGGCAACGTGCTCGCTGAGCAGCACTTCGATTCTTACAAAGACGTCCGAAAATGGCTTGATGAGTGGTAGGCCTCGAAAGAGAAGGAATTTTTTTGGCGTGATATCCACAAACTGCCCGAGAGATGGGAAAAATGTGTAGCTAGCGAGGGCAAGTACTTTGAATACATTTGTTTTTGCATTCTATGAAAACACGGCGGATTTAAGCTTATACACCTGGTAAATTTAAAAAAAAAATTTGTTTATCTTAAAGAAATTTCCTTTTTATATTATTTATTATTAAAAATACCAAACGATACATTTAATATAGAAACCATTTGAAAAAAAAGTGGTAAATTTGCCGTACCCAAAAAAGATGAGACTTCTTATTTTTTGCTCAGTGGATACGTCAATAAACATTTATTTCCTGGTGTGCATTTTTATATTTTTTTATATATTGCTAATATTTAAAATTGTTATATTTAAAACAATTTTAAATATTAGCAATTTTAATAAGACATGCTACCACTAAACATGTCAAATTTTAGCTGTTCATTGAGCTAAAAATTCCAAGAATGCGTAATTTGATAGTGTCAATAGATCTCAAAAATCGTGCGATTTCCAAAAAAAAGTTGGACTCTTTTTTGGTAACACTATAGAAAATATTATATTTATACAGATAATTCCCAAACTTGAGAGTATTTAAAAAATAACATAGGTCAAGTAATGGTCAAACCCAAAGATGTGCAAAAAAAACCAACATGAACCCGAAAGAAAAACTTTTTTGATAACAATTTAAATTTTTTTAATTATGGCAAATTTTATTTATTATAAATATATAAATAATTAATTAAAATCAAAATGCAAAGTTACCTTTTTTAAAGTATACTTTTCAAACCGTAAATTGGATAATATTTGATTGCATTGAATTTGTTGAGTTTTTTTATACAAATTTTTTAGATGAATATATTTAACTGGTAAATTCTTTAAATTATATTCTTTTTATTATGATTTTTCATAATGAATTCAATAGTATTTAATTTTATAAAATAATTTGGTCAAGTTTGCTCTTTCATAAAATTTTATAGTATATTTTTCCAATAAAATTCATTTAAAAGAGAGCTTATTGAATGATTATAGGTCAAAATGTTGATTAATTTATTATTAATTATATGGAAAAGTATAAAATCATGTTTGTAAATTTAATACTTTTAAAAGAAAAATGTTTGTCCCAATAAGTTGCTATTATATAAACAAAATAAATTATTTTTAGTATATAGGATTTCAATGCAATTAAATGAAAACTTGCACTTTTAATAATTCATTTATGGATTTTTAAATAAATTTTAATAATTAATAAATCAAGCCATATTGAAATTCCAGAGTTAACTCAATAAAATATTTTATTTATTTCTGAATATTTTATATCGCTTTTTCTATTAAATGGAAAATTTTGCAAATTATTCGAAAAATTCAAAAAATATCTTCTTTTTTATTGTAATTTCCAATATTTCAAAACAGGAATTTTTTTTCGTATCACCAGTTCTGTTAGTAATAATACTAAAAGTTTACGTAATTTAATTTTAGATATTTTTTCTAACCACTAAAATCCACATACCATAAAAACTACTACTTCAAATAGTCACAAAAAAAATTATCCAGATTTTAGTTATACTTAGGAATATCATCATCAAAACTATAAACTTAAAGTTTAAATTATTTAGACTCACAAATATTAAGTATTTCAGATTCAAATTCCCATAACTGTCTTCAAATATTCTTAAGTTTCAAGCTTAATTCATAACTTTATTATTATAGTAATAAAATTTATAGTTTTGTCATCAAATTGTACCTTTGTGAGAATATTTTTAAATAAGAATTTTAAGGAAGTTGCTATTGAAAGATATACCATAGTCTTATGCATGTACGTATTTTGATTTAATATCATTTATATAACCGGGAAATAATTTTTAAAAAATGCCATCCAATGGCTTTATTGTCGTGGCGCTAAAAAAATGCCCTCTAGTTCTTATAGCAATGATCTTTAAATAACAAAAAAATATGTTGTTTTTAAAATTTTTTATCGATTATTTAATCAACTGTATACAATGACAAATATATCGCTACTACCGATATTAACAAAATTATTCGAAAAACTTCTCTAAAAAACACTAAATCCTATTACAGAAAGAAAGAAATTAATTCCATTACATTAATTTGAATTAAGAGAAAAGCATTCGAAGTTAGATCAAAAGTCCATCGTATAGCAGATGTAATAGAAAAAGCATTGGAGGGAAAACCAATATGGTCAAAAATATAGCTAGATAAGGTTTGGAACGAAGGTTTAATCTACAAGCTGAAAAATGAGTATCTAAAACTGTTAACATCATACTTGTCAGATAGATTATTTAGAATATAGCAAGAGGATGATTATTCTGATTTAAGAGAAGTAGAAGCGGGAGTACCACAGGGAAGCTTTCTGTCACCTATGCTGTACGTACTGTTCACCAACGATATGCCGAAAACGGAAAATGTATCTGTTGCCACGTTTGTAGATGACACAATGTTATTAGCCAAGGGTCGAAACAGAGAAATTTTAATGGACAACTGAATTTTTTTACAATTGGACAAAGAAGTGGAAAATTAAACTAAACGAGGAGTTAGATGAATAAAGTATTAGTTTAAGAACTCGGAAAATTTTGAATTTCCGCGGGTTACGTATATTCGACTTTCGATTTTTTATGGCATTATGTTGGTACTCATATCTCTCACTTATGCCGACAAGTTCGGCCATTTTGAATGTTAAGTTAATTTTTGACAGCTGCTTTGCTTGCACGTGTTTTAACTCGTCTGCGATTTTTGCCCATTCCAAAAAATCGATCAAAGAATCTGTATCGAATTTTGTGTGAAAAACAAAATTAATTTCGCGGCAGTATTCCGAATGTTAACTGTGGCATATGGTGAAGCTACCTTGGACCGAAGCAACGTTTATCGGTGATAGAAAATTTTCTCAGAGGGCCGAGAAGATGTGAACGACGAAAAGCGTGCCGGACGCCCGTGCACATCAACAACAGACGAAAATATTTATGAAGTGAAGAAAATAGTATTGGCCAATCGTCGAATCACCGTTAGAGAAGTTGCTGAGGACTTAAACATATCGATTGACTCGCGCCATTCGATTTTTACCAATGATTTGTGCGTGAGACGGGTCGCTGCGAAATTCGTATCAAAATTGCTCAATTTCGACCAAAAACAGCATCGCATTAACATTGCTAAGGAACTGTTGGACTCTGTCCGCGATGACCCAAGATTGCTCCAGAAGGTCATAACTGGTGACGAATTATGGGTTTATGGTTATGACGTGGAAACCAAAGCTCAATCATCCCAATGGAAGATTGCTTGGCCGCACAAGCCAAGACCGAAAAAAACACGCCAAGTTTGGTCGAATGTGAAGGTTTTGCTTACAGTTTCCTTCAATTGTAGGAGCGTGGTGGATCATGAGTTCTTGCCACAGGGTAGAACGGTCAATAAAGAATATTACCTACAAATTATGTGCAAGTTGCGCCAAGCAATCCGCCAAAAAAGCCCGGATTCTTGGAAAAACAAAAATTGGCTTTTGCACCATGATAACGACCCTGCTCACGCATCGTTGCTTGTGCGCGAATTTTTGGCCAAAAACAATACACTAATAATGCCGCAGCCACCGTATTTCCCAGATCTAGTCACCTGTGACTTCTTCTAGTTCCCGAAACTGTGACTTTTTCTGGTTCCCGACGACGCTACGCTTCTTGTTCCCGAAACTTTTTTGAATGTAAAGAAGGCACCGAAGGAGGATCTGAACAAGATCACAACAAATAATTTTTTGAAGTGCTTCAAAATAGATATTCATGAATAAATAAATAATTTTTTAAAAAAATACACAAAATTCGCGATACTTTTTGACGTCATATTTGTGCCGAAAACTTAGTGTCTCTCAAGATTTTCACTCTCAAAACAAAAGAAAACAAAAATTTGGCATTTAATATTTAATTTTAATGCATTATTGGGTGCTGATTTATTGACATAGACCAATGGCTTCAAATAACCCCACAAGAAGAAGGCCAAATGTGTTAAATCACAACTTCTTGCACGTTTGAACTTTTTGAAACTATCAACTCGCTAATAAAACGATTGTGGCATGGGCTGTGTGGCACAAAGCACCACCTTGTTGAAACCACATATTTTTTAAATCAATTCAGGTTACAAACTGCTATGTAATCATCGATCTGTACCACTCACCAATGACAGTAATGGCAAGTCCTTTGAAAAAAAGGACCAATGATTGATTAGCTATCAGACCAGTCAATAATTTATGGATTGGCTATCAGACCAGTAATAACAATTTTGTTTATTCACCGATCCAGAGAAAAAAATATCAGCAAATTCACGGTATCTGCAATGATCCAACGTCTTCAATTTTTGTGTGATAAAAATTTTGTAAGGATGTTGTTGTGGTAGTCAGGCTCAAATATTTAAAACGCCTTAAAATCGATAGATTTGGGTCTTTGTCAATACCTTTTTGAACGACAGCAATATTTTCGACATTGCGTAAAAAAGAAAGACTGCGTTTAAAACTTTCCACAGTTCAACGAATAGCGAGCACACTAGTCCGATTATGACGACTATAAATTGAAAGAAGTGCACGATAAGTTGCAATAAAAGACCGATTATATTGATAAAAAGAATTGGATAAATATCCAAGCATTGTTGAGAGGCGTGTGTCTTTCCATGAATGAATTGTAAACTGACAGTAACAAAATATTGTGTCATTTTAAATATGTCCACACGATCTATTTGAAAACTTAACAGCCTTATTGAAAAACTACTTAGAAACAAAATTTTTCCTACATATCAGCCTTATTGAAAAACTAAAATAGAAACAAAATTTTCTCCTATACTTTGTAAGTTTTTTTTAACTTTAAAAGAAAATTGTTTAACTATTCTGTATTCAATATAATTTTAAATTCTAAAATATATGAGAAAAAAAATTCTTTCAAAATAATTTCAAATATTTTTATATAATTTTACTTAAAAGCAAAAATACTTTATAAATGAGATTATTTGCTGAAAATGATAAAAATAAATATGAATAATAATGAAAATATTAATTTTTATTTTATTTCTTGTAGAATATTCTGTGCAGAAAAGCAAAATTTTTCGAGTTCTTAAAATTATCGTCTCAATTGCCAACAAAATATTATTTTACTAAGCAAGACAATAACTATTAAATTTTTTTTTTAAATAATTATCAAGAATTTGTAAGATTTTTTCATAAAATATATTGAATAACTTTTTTGTTGATATACGGAACAATTCGGTGACTAAAGGAAGTTATGAAATTTTGGTATGATTATGGCAGGGGCTTACTTACCTCCCAGAATCCATTTCCGGATGATGTTGAGACATCGCTGTATGCTAAGACGGCTGTGTTCCGACTGCTCCGGAAATCGAATTTTATATTAAGCTCATCGGATTGGCTTATCGGCCACCAAATATGTGATGTTGCAAATGGATATGTTATAGGAATAACTTCCACATCAGCTTCATAGAATTCAGCCTCCAAAACTCCTAGAAAGAAAACGGAACTTGTACGCTGTGGATTTGCCCTATTGTCAGTAGGTTTTATAAGCTTATGAAAGTCAAAAAGTTTAGTATAGTTAGTGAAGGGAGGGAGGATTGCAACAAAAAAAAAAAGAAATGGAAGAGAGAAAAATAAAAGGCCAAATAAATCATAATTTTCGTTTAGTTGAAGTGAAATGTAGGCAGTTCAGGGAATTATAGCCAACGTACCGTGATAATGAACTTTCGGATTGCCCTTCTTCAGCTCGTACATAATTGAGACGTCATTGTAGTAGACGAATTTCAGTGAGCCAGCAAAATTGTTATTGGATATGAGCCCTTTCTTCTTGTTCAAGTCTGGTCCACCGCCGAAATAAATTTCCGGATCGAAGAGTAGATTCGAGCTGGTACTGCTCGGTATTTCCATGATTTTCATTTGGTCGTCGAGTACAACTTTGACCGTTTTATGATCGTGAAATATTGTTAGATTGTGCCAGTAATGCCGGGTTAATTCATCACCCAGCGTAGCGGACATCGTATTATCACCGAAATCCATTTCAACATAGACCGAGTTGTTTTTAATCGATGCGGCTATGTACTGATGCTTTAGGGACTCACCACTGGCATAGAACAGTGCCGAGTCGTCGTATCTTGTCTTGAACATGAGACTTATACGTGTCATCGAGGAATGGACTCGATCCTTCCAATCGTATATACGGTAAGAGACATAGCTGGAGCCGCGCAGAGTAAGGATGGTAGCAGCTGAAAATGAAAATGAATATGTATATAGTTTGACCAACAATTCTCAGTTGCACAAAAGGATGGATGCATGCATGTCATCAGAAAAGTTATGTATGCAAGGATATCGCCCAATATGAGCATTTCAAAAAAGGGGTTAGTCGTACTTTTCCAACTCCTTTTAATATATGAGCCACTCTACAGTCTATAGTCTATTCTCTAACATACATTTGATATTATTTTATTTTACTAAATTCTATTCTACTCGATTTTGTACCATTCCATTTTATTTTATTATAGTCCATGTCAGTTAAATGTATCCTTCTACATTTATGGGACGATGACATGAATTTCAAAAATGGAAAATTCGGCTAATGGTGAAAGGGATTTGTAATTCTCACCAGTTCTTCCTTCTTTCTTTATGCAGTTTTTTCTTCAGTCATATTCTCAACAACAATCGTACATTTTATGTTATCATCTTTCTAGATAGTGTATTATTATGCATAGTGTAATATTTGTTTTTACATATACTTCATCACATACAAAGGTACGTAAACATAGACAGGAATAGTACAATGATATAGAGAAAGAAGTGTACATAAATTTGTATACAGCTACTAATGTGCTAATATATGAACTTTATGGCAAAAAATATGATACGATATGAAGCAATGTGTTCATGCAATAAACGTAATAAATTTTGTAGCTAAGATAGAGTATCATTGCTGGACGCTATAAAAACTGAATGAAATTTCTTTATTATTGTGAGAGAAATATCATAAAAAAATTTTCACATTTTTCTACACTCTCTACCTAAGTACTTAGTAGGTCATAAATTTAATAATAATAATAATAATAATAGTGGCTGGAAGGATGAGAAAAACTGTGAAAATATTTTATTCAAATTATACAATTTAATGTGAATAAAAGTACTGCGATTTTCTATTTAGTTAAAAATGTAGAATATTTTAAGTTGTTAAATTTTTCTTTTTAAAAGTCTCTCAATTTGTGCTAATTTATTTTGTTGTTTTTTTTTCGTTTATATAGAATTTTTTATTAAATAACTATTATTCTGTACTAATAGTAAAAATAAGTTCTTTCGTATTTTATGTGTAATAATGGCATGAAAATATTTTTGAAATTTACAATGTAACTGAAATTATGCTCTTTTGGGTAAATTTTTAAAATATTTTTGGATACGGTAGATTTTTTTAAAAAATTTTTTTACAGGATATTCTAAAGAAAAGCTTATAAGTTTTTTTTTCAAATAATTTTCGATTAATTTGGAAAGGAAAAATCTTTTATATGAAATTAATGAATAATTGTGGCTTAATGACCATCTCTGGCTCTATAGAAAATGTCTCTTATTTTGATAATATTTTTTAAGACGCTTTCGAGGATATTCTAAGTACGATTTCTGTTCAATAAGTATCACGAATTTCGAATTTCCACGGGTTAGGTATGTGGCGTTATGTTGTTACTAATGTCTCTCACTTCAGTTAATTTTTGAAAGCTGCTTTGCTTGCACGTGTTTTGGCTCGTCTTCGATTTTTGCTCAATTTCGACCAAAAACAGCATAGCATTGACATTGCTCAGGAGCTGTTGGACTCTGTCCGTGACGACCCAAGGATCATAACTAGTAACGAATCATGGGTTTATGGTTATGACGTAGAAACCAAAGCTCAATCATCCCAATGGAAGCTGCCGCACGAGCCAAGACCGAAAAAAACGCCAAGTTCGGTCGAATGGGATGGTTTTGTTTACACTTTTCTTCGATTGCAGGGACGTGGGAGTTCTTGCAACAGGGTAGAACGGTCAATAAGGAATATTACCTGCAAGTTATGCGCAAGCTGCGTGAGGCAATTTACCAGAAACGCCCGGATTTGTGGAAAAACGAAAATTGGCTTTTGCCATTTTTGGCCAACAATATCACACTAATAATGCCGCATCCACCGTGTTCCCCAAATTTGGCCACCTGTGACCTTTTCTTGTTCCCGAAACTGAAGAGCCCTATGAAAGGACGATGCTACGCTACGATTGAGCAGATAAAGATGGCATCGAAGGAGGAGCTGAACAAGATCACAAAAAATGATTTTTTGAAGTGCTTCGATGATGGGAAAAAGCGTTGGCACAAGTGTATAATAAATATATCTTTATAAATAAATAAATAATTTTTGAAAAAGCACAAAATTCGTGATACTTTTTGAACAGACAGAACGAAGTTCGGAGCGATTAAATCAAAATGGCGGGGGGTGGTGGGGGGATGGTGGTTCGCAAACAACACTACCACTTTTTACGAGATAATTCGATAAGGGATCATCGGTCGTGTAAAATTTTCATTTTTAGAGCGTGCAGTGTATGACGTGGCACTTTCGGCCCAAACGAGGGTGTAAGGATCGTTTGTGAGTTGTCTTTAGATGTTTCCGAATCCAGAAGTAGTTATTTAATTTATGTGTAAAGACAGGAATTTATCAATGCAGTCCTAATACAGTCAATAGTGTTTAGTATCTTTTATATAGATGGTATTGAGTTGTTCGGAAATTTTTTCCTAATAGAGGACTAAATTGTATTTGTTCACAATCAACTTCACACTTACCAGGTGTATAAGCTTAAATCCGCTGCTTGGTCATAGATGGCGTGAGTAAGCGTATTAAGCTACCATTGGTACGCCATACTTTTTTTTATGAGTTTGACATCTATCAACATTAATCAGTGCACATTGTCAGCAATTTCGTAAAACAACATATATTTTTCCTTTGGTAATCATGTTTAGTTTTGTGCCAGAAAAAGAGCATATGTGGGAAGCTCTGCTTTTCTGCTGCAATTTGAAGAAATCGGTTGCCGAATCTCATCGAATGCTTATGGAGGCGTATGGTGACAGTGCTTTATCGGAAACAACGTGTTGAGATTGGTTTCGTCGGTTCAAAGACGGCAATTTTGGCTTGTGGGACAAGAAGCGTGAAAATCGGCCGAGGAAGGTTGAGGACCGTCAATTGCAGGCTCTCTTGGACGAAGACGATACTCAATCGCAAGAAATGCTCGCGGAGCAATTGAGAGTTACTCAACCAGCCATTTTCATGCGTCTGCGTGCCATGGGGAAGATTGAAAAAATCGGAAAATGGATGCCGCATGAATTGAACGGTAGGCAGATGGAGCGACGTCAAAACACATGCGAAATCTTGCTCGCCAGACAAAAACGAAAGTCGTTCATGCATGGGATTGTAACAGGCGATGAAAAGTGGATATATTTTGGGAATCCTCAATGCAAAAAATCATGGGTTGATCCCGGCCAACCATCAACATCTTCCCCAAGACCAAATCGCTTCGGACGGAAGACGATGCTGTGCGTTTGGTGCGATCAGCAGGGTATCGTTTACTTTGAGATTTTGAAACCTGATGAAACTGTCAATGCTCACCGCTATCACCTACAACTGATCAAATTGCACCGTGCTCTGCGTGAAAAAAGGACGGAATATCAACAAAGACATGACAATCTGATTTTCCTCCACGACAACGCACCATCGCATACGTCAAAAATGCTCCGAAACTACTTGGAGACACTCAACTGGGAGGTGCTACCCCACCCCGTTTATTCACCAGACCTGGTTCCTTCCGACTACCACCTGTTTTCAACGATAGGCCACGCGCTCCCTAGCAGCACTTCCATTCTTACGAAGACTTCCGAAAAAAGAGAACGAATTTTTTTGGCGTGGTATCCACAAATTGCCCGAAAATTGGGGAAAATATGTAGCTACCGAGGGCAAGTACTTTTAATAAATTTGTTTTTATTTTCTATAAGTTTATAACACCTGGTAAGCCGCATAATCATTTGTATTTTGACAGTTAACATAGCAAGGCTTGCTTGTGAATAATTCGATTGATTCTGCACAATACTTTTTGGTTGATACCCTCTTAAATTTGGAAAGTGAAAAACAGCATTTTCGGCATACACCGAAAATTTTAATTTTTTACTATAAAGAAGATAAAAATGCAGTTCAAGCAAGAAAAAAATTATCCGATGTGTATGGAAAAGATGTCTTAAGTGAGTGCCAGTACCAAAACTGGTTTGCAAAATTTCGATCCGGCAATTTTGATCTCGAAGATGCACTACATTTTGGAAGGTCAGTTGAAGCTGATGAAGACACAATAAAGGTATTAATTGATGCAAACCGGCGAATAACAACTCGTGAGATCGCTGAGAGATTAAATTTATCGAATATGACCATTCATGATCATTTGAAACGACAACGTTATATCTCAAACCTCATCTTCTTACGGAAAATATTTGTGCCGTCGCATTGACGTTTGTGATTTGCTTCTCAAACGCCAAGAAAATGATCGATTTTTGAAGTGTATCATCACTGGGGATAAGAAATGGGTTGTCTAGAACAATGTTAAGCATAAAAGATCCTGGAGTAGAAAAGATTAACTTGCTCAATGAACTTCGAAAACCAATATTCATCAAAAAAGTTTATGCTATTTGTTTGGTGGGATTTCAAAGGAATCGTTTATTTGGAGCTTCTACCGAGCAACACAATAATCAATTCTGAAGTGTACTATCATCAGTTGGACAAATTGAATGATTCATTTAAAGAAAAAATGCCAGAATTTGTCAATAGGAAAGGTATAGTGTTCCAACAGGATAATGCGAAACCACATATAAGTTTGACCACTCGGCAAAAGCTTTTAGATCTTGGATGGGATATACTGCCACACACACCATACTCTCCAGATCTAGCACCTTCCGATTATCATTTGTTCCGGTCTCTACAAATTTTTTTAGACGGTAAAACGTTTTTTTCTAATAAGGAGATCAAAAATTACTTAAATCACTTTTTTTCCAGCAAATAACAAAAATTTTATGAGCGTGGACTCATCCTACTGCCAGAAAGATGGCAAAAGGTATTTGATCGGACTGGACAATATTTAATTGAATAAAATATTAATTCACTAAAAGAAAATCGTCTTTCATTTTATAAAAAAAAAAACGAAATTACTTCCCGGACAATCCAATATAATAAATTTTTCATTGAATTTATATACTACGCGTATCTATTATCTCAGCAATATCAAGATTGAAAATAAGAAGAAAAGTTGAAGGAACAAAATTTAATTGATGGCAAACTACTCAAGTTTTAAAAAACAGAAAAAAAAAAACATTATCCTTTTTTAATGGAAAACCATTATCGTTTTTAAATCGTTATAGTAAAAAAAGTCTTTTCTATAAAATGCACTTCATTTAAAATGCAGAATAATAATAAGTGGTCGTCAGGTAGTTACAATATTTTCTACCTTGAAAAAGTGCATTTTTAACCAAAGTCAAGTTCATTTCCTTCATAAAAGTTTTCATCTAAAAATTTTCAAGTCAGTCCACTTATTTTGTTCTAAAATTTTCTTCTCGAACAATAAAAACGTCCTTGGACTATTTTTTTGTTTTTTTTTTGTTTTTTTTTTAACTGAAATAATTGCATTTTTGCTTTTAAACGTAAGTTGTTTGAAGAAAACTTGAGATATTTTTGCATATTTTTTTTTATATATGGAAAATGTAAATAATAAAAAAAAAACTAAATTTTATTAATTTAGTAGATATTTTTAAAAGGTTGAAAAATAATTATCAAATTCAGTTGATATTATTCGCTATAAATTTGAATTCTTATAAAAATTATTAAAATATTTAAACTGACTAGACTTTAAGTTTGATTTAATTAATAATTGTGCTTTTATGAATTTTCAAATTTTTGTTATGTTTAATTTTGTATACAAACACTTAAAATAATAACAAAAAAAAAATTTTATTATGCATGTACATAAATAATCATAAGTATTTCTTTGAGTATGCAGATAAATAGGAAACAATCTAAAACCAAGAATTTCTGTATTTTGGAATATTATTGAAATCATATGAGAATAGAAATTCCTAGTTTTGGTATTTGTTGAAAACATGATGATTTCGTGTATAATCAATTTCGAGGAGGTATCGTTAGAACTGTTTAGCTTGGAGTAAATGAAATTCTATTGAAAAGACATCTGCTGCTATAGAGTTTTGGATATTTAGTTAATGACCTGACATGGTACAATCGATTTTCAAACGATTCTCACAATAGTGACCGAACTATAAATTAATTGAAAAATCAATGAATTGAATAGAATACTTACTATAGATGTCGCACTGTTCGCCTTCATAGTGTGTACCAAAACAATCGCACGAAATATCGTAATAGTGATTAATACATCTCGAACCTACAAAGCAGAGATTCTCTCTGGTATGGCATTTGTTGAAGCAACCCTCCTTAACATTTTCATGTTTGGTAGCAATTAGTGGTGTTATCGGGAGTAGGTCGGATGCAGCCTTTCCGGAACTCAGGACTACGTTACGAATGCATCCAACAAACGATTCGATTATGTACTTTACACCATGCAATTTCTCCTCTGACGATAATCCTGTAAACATACGTAATGACAGAATCGATTAAATCTAAAGAAACATACAGCCGCACACGACAAGGACATTTAGCGAAAAAGGATAAAAATAATTTATACACACGGATTTAATCTATTGTATATGAGAGTACGGGGTAAGGCAGAATATGTGCAAGAGTCAATAGTGTAGTTGGTTGGTTGACACCGGAAATTATTATTTTTTTACTTTATTTTTAAAATTTTTTTTTTAAAAAAAAAAAACCTCTTTGATTAAATTTGCAAATTAATTTCCCGTTTACTCTATGATGATGGTTGGTGGGAATTTTGATAAGAAATCATAGATGCCAATAACACTAACCGCCAACTAAAACAACCGATGGAAGATTTATTGAGACTCCATAGTTCGTATCATGATTTAATCCTTTCAAGTATACTTCTTCCTGATTTTGATCAACTCTAGCTATTAAACGAGCTCCATGAACATCAATTCGTACCTGTAAATATATTGTGAAAAAAAAACAACAATTTTTTAATTAATAAAATGACAAAAAGAAAAAAAAAATAGTCAAGATTAAATGAAGAGTAATTAATTTCTATTTTCCTTTTGAACCACTATTATTATTGGTACGGTAAAAAGCTTACGAAAATTATAAATAATTAAGATTAGTTTTGGTTTTTTCTTCTTCTTGATGGTTCGATTTAATTAAATATCAAACAAATTCACTACAAAAAAAGTTTGTAGCTATAGTTAAACTCACCATAACACTATGCCATTCGTCACGATTTAGTCCTTCGCCAACAGTAACACTGGTAGAATGTTTACCAAAGACATGTACAACTTTTAGTTGGCCTTTCTCAACAATCACATAGAGTGCATAAGGATCCAGTTCGATACCTTCCGGATTCTTAACGTTGTGATAGACGAGCAATCCGTGAGGTAAACGCGTTCGGAACTGGAATGATATCTCCCGGCAAAGTCTGTAAATTTTCAAAATTTTATTTAAGATAATTTCAGTTTTATTGATTTTTGTGCGGGTTTTTTTTTATAGCTGGCGTACTAATTGAATTCGATTTGTAAATGAATAACAACATGTAAGTGAATCATTGCCAGGAATCACATCTGTTCACAGTAATACGCTTAATGTTGTTTAGTGTTTGATTCGAATGTTTTTACGAAATATTTGAAGTATTTCGAAGACATTCAATCGGCTATGTAAATTCCGACTTAAATCCTTCGATAGGAACGAAGAGGATACAAAGTGAACAAGCGCTTCCGTCATGGAAATACCTTCCCACTTGTTGTATTATACAATAAATTGAAGAGAGCGATTCATTCAGCGCGTTCTTTTGCCGTTTCGTTTGCCTTAAAATGCCAGCAAACGAAATAAATTGAAATACGATTGAATGAATACCTCTTCAGTTGGCTTTATTGATCAAAGGCGCATTTGCTTTTAGCTCTACATATAGATATAAATTGTATATTGTGGAAAATATGGTGAGAAGATAGATTGGGAAAACGAAAACTGAAGTTGATGTAAGAGTATTGGTGAAAATCGGTTAAGGTTTCCATTTAAACATGGTCGAAATGGGTTAAATTGATGGGAAATGCTTAGCTGTTAGTTGCGAATTGATGGCAAATAAACACACCTTAATTGAAAAGTTTGTATGATGTCGCCATCCATTTGGATAAAAGTATTATTTTTGGCAAAAAGGAATGTCTTCTCTTCGCCAGTTTCGGCAAAAGTTAACTCTGATCCACGTAAATCGAACGGAACTGCTGTAGCTGAATTACTATTGGGGATCTTTAAAATGTTTGATTGTGGCGAAACTGGAGCCATTGTTGTTGGCTCTCGTGTTGTTGACTCAAGATGTGACGGCGTTCCATCTAGAAATAATAATTAAGAATTTTTTGTTGATTTCAAATTGTTTTTTTTTTTTAGCACAAATACCACAACTTACATGGTATGCTCAAACATTGTTGAACACATTCTGCTTCCGAATTGAATCGGTTTTGATGATTACCTTCACATCCACCCCATACAAAAGTTGTGCATTCATTTGTTGTCGGCTCAAAACGCCATTTATATGAGAAATCTTTACAGGGGCCTGGATCACCGGGTCCAGTGCATTTTTCATAGATTTTTTCTTTTGCCGCTGAACTATTAGTGGCTGGCAATGATGCTGTTCGAATAACTAAATTTAATAATACTACAAGATGTATAAGCGCCAAGTAAACATGGCGCTTCATTTTTTTATTATTTATTTTCGGAAGTATATTCTATAAAGAAAAATTGAGAAAAGACAATTTTCTATTACAATCAATTTTCTATAATAAGAAAAGGGTTTTTTTGTACTAAAAAAAAAATAGGGGATAATAGTCATACGAGAGTGGATTGAAAAGTTTTTTGTACTAAAAAAAAAAAATGGAGGGTGATAGTCATACGAGGGATTAAAACACATTTTATTCAATGTCTCTCAAGTTTGTTTTTCGATCCTGTCTCGGAGGTGCTATTTTTCAAGATTCTTAAAAAGCCCGTCTGTGCATCTCTGTTGTTTAGGCAGCAATAATTTTAGTTTCGAGAATAGGTGAAAGTCCTTTTTTAGTTTTTCCATAATTATCCAATTAAAATTATCCAAAAGCTTTTAATATTATTGGTCAGTCACCAACGCTATGACAAAAAAAACCTAGTTTTTGGTAAGTCAATTAGGAGAATTCCGATTACATTCCAAAAAAAAATGATGCCATCTGCTTTCTAGTTAATGAATTGGTCTTCGTTTTTTTAAGCAACCGATTAATTAAATGGTCTTCGTTTTTTTAAGCAACCGATGTTTTAACTACCTTTTCATTTCTCGAGTATAATGGTGAACGCATGTTTCATTCCTGATAATGAAAAGTTCTGTGAAAGCTGCTGAATTTTTATTTAAAAAATCCGGACAGCTTTTTCAGACCCCCAACTTATCGTGTAACAAAGAAGAATCCGTTCATATGAAATGCCTATAGATTTTTTTTATGTCGTGCTCCTCGGTTTTGTCCGACTACTGAATATTTACAATTTCTGATTTGGTAGCCATTTTTTGTGGTTATGATAGTGGTTCAATAACTGTCAAAATAAAATTACAAGGCTGATCAATTTGATATTTACAGATGAAGGTAGTAACAGAGTTGCCAAAATAACAATATAAAAAAATTTGACAAATTTCGCCATCTAGCGGTGCAGTCCGAAACTTTTCAATCAACCCTCATACATAAGATAGTAACAGGTATAAATGAAGCAACAATTTCAATATATTTGTCACACTGAATTGAATGGTCTTCGCTTTTTAAGCAACTGACCCACTGCCTTCAACCCGCTGTTCTGGGGTATAATGGTGAACGCATGTTTCAGTTCTGATAATGAAACGTCCCTTGAAAGCTGCTGAATTTTTATTAAAAAAAATTTAAACCATCGACTAATGTTCGGACTCGAATGCAATTTTATTCTGCTTTAGGCAAATGCAGACAGCTTTTACAGACCCCCAACTTATCGTGTAACAAAGAAGAATCCGTTCATAGGAAATGCCTATAGTTTTTTTTTATTCCACGCTCCTCGGTTCTTTTCTAATAGCGAATATACACAATTTCTGATTTGGTAGCCATTTTTTGTTGTCATGATAGGGGTTTAATAACTGTCAAAATAAAATTACAAGGCTGATCAATTTGATATTTACAGGTAAAGGTAGTAACACAGTTGCCAATATAATAATATAAAATTTTTTTGAAAAACGTTGCTATCTAGCGGTGTAGTCCGAAACTTTTCAATCAACCCTCGTACATAAGATAGTAACAGTTATAAATAAAGTCAATTTTTCAATATATTCTATTTTTAATATTTTTCACACTTTATTATGATAGATTCTCTGAAAATTTGTTGATTACTTTTTGCAGAAAAAATTTGTTTTCTCTTTTTTCTTTTGAGAAATACTTTAAATTTTGGATCCTTTTTTTCCCATATAATTTTCTTATAATCAGTGAACAATTTTTTAATCGAATTATATATAAATAAAATTGAAAAACAAAAAAAATATACAGAAAATCACTATACATTTTTTACAAATACACTATTTTGAAGACTATAGTCGCGCTGTAGTGATCTTTTTCATCTCCGATTGAATAATTATTTCGTTCAATTAAATAATTCCAGTAACATCAAAAGTTTTTAAAAAAAAAAAAAAACTCTTAATTTAAAGTGGTAGCTCATTTTAATTTCACTTATACTTTTTCTTTTTATGTTCTTGTCTTCCATAACTCATATTATGCGTTGGCTTGAAATTTTGTGTAGGTGGAAGCTAATGTCAATGTGCATGTGCCACTTAATCAAAAATGAAAAATATCATCTTTTACGAGTTAGAGGAATTTTTATGAAGCCGAACGAGGGAAAAGATGTCATTTTAACTAAAGAACTAAGGAACTGACTCACCGATTAAGTTTTATTTGTGCAAAAATAACAAATCTATCATAACTTATTAAGGGATGCTGACTATTCGAATTCGAAATGACTAATACGAAATGATTAAAGGACTAATCAACTCATTCTATAAGTTGAATAAGAAAAATCGATATAATTTAATATATATTTTAAATATAATAAAAGAAAAATCTTAAAGTAAAAAGTAAACAAATTATTTTTAGAAAATTATTATAAAAAATTAATTTATTACAGCATCTTTAATATTTTCTAATTTAAGATGTTAAGGAAATCTAATTAAATAATAATCTGGTTAAAGTATAATTTTGATTCGTATTAATAGAGGTGGCTTAGAAATTAGTGAACCATTCACGTGTGAATTTCTGATAATTACGAATATATGTGTATATGTGTATGCACTTGTGTAAACTAAATTTTAACTCCAGAATCGATACATAAACTATGTTATTGTTTGGGATGCTCTAATTAATTTAACTAGCAGGTAAGTGGGTGGGTGACTTGCAATCGTCTGTTCCTAAAAATAGTTTTGATAATTTCAAATTTTTTTTTGTTATTTTCAAGAAAATTTTTATACGAGGTCTGTTTAAAAAGTATCACGAATTTTGTGTTTTTCCAAAAATTATTTATTTATTCATGAATATATATTTTGTCCCCTTCAAAGTAATCCCCACCAGAAATTATGCACTTGTGCCAACGTTTTTTCCAATCCTCGAAGTACTTCAAAAATTCATTTTTTGTGAACTTGTTCAGTTCCTCCTTCGATGCCGTCTTTATCTCCTCAATCGTAGCATAGCGTCGTCCTTTTATGGGGCTCTTGGTTTAAAAAAAGCGGTGCTTTGTGCCACATAGCCCATACCACAATCGATTTATCAGCGAGTTGATAATTTCAAAAAGCGCAAACGTGCAATGGTCTTCAAGAACTTGTGATTTAGCACCTTTGGACTTCTTCATGTAGGGTTATTTGAAGCCATTGGTCTATGTCAATAAATCAGCACCCAATGATGCATTAAAATTAAATATTTAATGCCAAATTTTTGTATTCTTTTGTTTTAAGAGTGAAAATCTTGGAAGACACTAAGTTTTCGGCACAAATACGAGGTCTGTTCAAAAAATATCGCGAATTTCGTGTTTTTTTCTTCAAAAATTATTTATTTATTCATGAATATCTATTATGTTTCTTTCAAAGTAATCCTCACCAGATATTATACACTTGTGCCAACGTTTTTCCTTACCCTCGAAGAACTTCAAAAAATCATTTGTTGTGATCTTGTTCAACTACTCCTTCGATGCCGTCTTTATCTCCTCAACCGTAGCGTAGCGTCGTCCTTTCATGGGGCTCTTCAGTTTCGGGAACAAGAAAGAGTCACAGGGGGGCCAAATCTTATGAATACGGTGGCTGCGGGATTATTAGTGTGTTGTTTTTGGCCAAAAATGGCAAAATCAAATTTTGGTTCTTCTACAAATCCGGGGGTTTCTGACGGATTGCTTCAAGCAACTTGCGCATAACTTGCAGGTAATATTTCTTATTGACCGTTCTACCCTGTGGCAAGAACTCATGATGCAATACGCCCCTACAATCGAAAAAAACTGTAAGCAAAACCTTCACATTCGACCTAACTTGACGCGCTTTTTTCGGTCTTGGCTCGTGCGGCAGCTTCCATTGGGATGATTGAGCTTTGGTTTCCACGTCATAACCATAAACCCATGATTCGTCACCAGTTTTGACCTTCTGGAGCAAATTTGGTTCGTCGCAGACAGAAGCCAACAGCTCCATAGCAATGTTAATGCGATACTGTTTTTGGTAAAAAAATGGGCAAAAATCGAAGACGATTAAAAACACGTGCAAGCAAAGCAGCTGTCAAAAATTAACTGAACATTCAAAATGGCCGAACTCTTAGGCATAAGTGAGATACATGAGTACCAACATAACGCCATAAAAAATCGAAAATCGAATTTACGTAACACGCGGAAATTCAAAATTCGCGATACTTTTTGAACAGACCTCGTAGACAAAAGTTTTTGTATTGAAAAGTATTTTCAAAATGTAAAGCAAACTACAAGAATTTAAAAGGATCCTGGGTTAATTATTATTGTACGAAATTTTTTATTAAAAATTTATTTAAAAAAAATAGAAATTTATTATTGAGTTCGAAAAGAGGAATTATTTTTTTAAGAAATCGATAGCCTTGAAAATATCCTTACGCAATTTAATGTATTCGTTTACGCTTATTTTACTTAACTAGGCGAGATGTGATGAGAGAATAATTGATACGGAAATCACTGAGAGCAATCTGGCAACACTAAGGACTTCCTCTCAAGAAAAGTTCAACGATAGTCCTTTATAGCCGTCGAGGACAAGTTTCAAATTTCCTCGTTAAATAAACGTTCCTATTGAGCGTGATAAGTGAAGAGGGGTTTTTTATTTTTTAGGGGAGACTTTTAGCATCGAAATCTGATGAAAATGTGGAACAAGTGAGGGTTTTTGTGAGGTCAGACTGTCGATGAATATTGATAGTAATAAGTAGTCCTTGAAAGGCTCAGAAACGGGCTATGTGCATCTGATTGGACATTGCAAACACTTGAATGCTATACCATGACAACATCCCCTATGGCACGGCCATCTCCACCAAGTGTGGTTGAAAAGCCCTCTTCGGTCTAAGTCCTTGTGACCATTTTTTCTGTTCCCTATGATCAAAAAATACTTGAAAGGACGTCATCGTATTACTGTCGATAATATCTAAAAGTGTGTAGCCGAACAGATGAAGGTGATTCCAGTTGAAGCCTTCCAATACTGCTACGACGAGTAGAAATAAAAGCTCTGCCAATATAAAGCAGCCCAAAAGAATTATTTTAAAGGGGATAATCTTCTCTATCATACCTCGTACAAGGGATTTTTTATATGAAAATATAGATTTCAATATTTTATTCACATCAGAAAAAAAAGCTCTATAAAATATCTTGAAGAATTTCTTTACCAACAGCGTAAGACATTTAAATTGAAAAAAAAACTAAGAAATTTAATTTTGGTCAAAACAATTTAAAAAAAAAATATTTAACTTAAATTGCACAGAACATTTTCATATTCTTGTTAATCTTAAAACGTACCATTTTCTTTGTAAATCAATTAGAATTTCTAGAAATTATAGAACCTAGAATAAATTGTATATTTTCCCTCCTTTATTTAAATCATTTCTATTTGCATTTCAATTTAAAGATCTATACCACATCTTGAAATAAGTAAATGTTCGATAATAATCCCTACAAATGGACATTAATTCCTTAGTAAAAAGCCAACTGTGTTTACTTATATTTCCATTAAATCTTTCCACTTATAACTGTGTCGCAATTTCAGCCCTCAATCTTCTTCATGTCACCCCACTTTTGTTAGTGGTATTATCAACAAGATTTTGTTGAATATCGATTCGAAAACTAGATAAAGCATAGAATCGTTTGCCTATTCAAGTTAACCATCCTTACAATTCTTCTTTTGCCTTTAACCACTTGGGAATTGAATGCTATTTTATAGAAAATTTCATTTCGATGTACTCGGTATACTTTTTGTACGACTATTATGGTATACTGTATTTTATGGTAGAATTTCGCGCTATTCAGTTTTTGAAATTTAATTTCGCGTTGAAATTTCTCAGTGGATTCGAAAAACAGACAAAGTTCTTTGAAATTCGACCCGACCTCATAGCATTCGGTACAATCAATTATTTCCTATTTTACAACATCGTTTCGAGGATCTATCGTTTCTAATATAAATTTACTTCTGTTATACCCTTTTTGCGGCAAATTAATTTCTTTTATGCTAGAAATTTTCATTTTACAAATTTATCTTTTGTACGTTTCAATAAATACAAAGAAAAAAGATACATTTATTCCGATATAATTATTATATTATCATTTAATACTAATCGTTATAGTTGGTAACATTATTTATCCAAATATGAGAAAAAAATCTGATAGAAAATTTATAACAATTTTTTTATAGCAGTATTAAAATTTATTGCAAAATTTGCAAGTCAAGTAATATGTTTTTTTAAGTAGTTTGGTGTATTTATTATGGTGTAGTTTTGAATTCGATTGTAGGGGGCAAAAAAGGTAAAGGGATCTTTAAATTTTGCCATTGACAAGATGACGCCAAAAATTTTGAACGAGAGCCAGGTCGAGAACCAGGTAATACGTATATGCCAGTTCAAATAAATCCATTTGAGCAAAAAACAGGCTCTACATGAGTCTTCATTTTTTATTTGAAACTAGGTCACATTGGTGAGACAGAACTTTTCAAGGTCACTGGGTCACTCACATAATGAGAAAATATCGAATTCAAAACTTTAAAAGTAAACAAACCCACTGGGTGACCTAGAAAAATTGTTTGAGAAGAAAATATCTCCACATGAGGCTAGGTTGAACTGAAACTAGGTCAGACTGGTGAGACGGAATTTTTTTCCGGTCACGGGTCAGTCAATCAATATAAAAATTGGTCTTCACTTTTTATTTGAAACTAGGGCACATTGTTGAGACAGAAATTTTTAAGGTTACGGGGTCACTCACACAATGAGAAAATATCGAATTCAAAACTACAAAAGTAAAAAAACCGACTGGGTGATCTAGAAAAATTGTTTGAAAAGAAAACAGCTCCGCATGGAGGCTAGGTCGGACTGAAACTAGGTCAGACTGGTGAGACGACTGTTTTTCGGTCACTGGGTCAGTCAACCAATAAAAAAATAGTCCATTTTTTATTTGAAACTAGGTCACATTGGTGAGACAGAACTTTTCAAGGTCACTGGGTCACTCACACAATAAGAAAATATCGAATTCAAAACTTTAAAAGTAAACAAACCCACTGGGTGACCTAGAAAAATTGTTTGAGAAGAAAACATCTCCACATGAGGCTAGGTTAAACTGAAACTAGGTCAGACTGGTGAGACGACATTTTTTTCCGGTCACGGGTCAGTCAATCAATAAAAAAGTAGTCTTCACTTTTTATTTGAAACTAGGGCACATTGTTGAAACAGAAATTTTTAAGGTTACGGGGTCACTCACACAATGAGAAAATATCGAATTCAAAACTTTAAAAGTAAACAAACCCACTGGGTAACCTAGAAAAATTGTTTGAGAAGAAAACATCTCCACATGAGGCTAGGTCAAACTGAAACTAGGTCAGACTGGTGAGACGACATTTTTTTCCGGTCACGGGTCAGTCAATCAATAAAAAAGTAGTCCACTTTTTATTTGAAACTAGGGCACATTGGTGAGACAGAACTTTTCAAGGTCACTGGGTCACTCACACAATGAGAAAATATCGAATTCAAAACTTCAAAAGTTAACAAACCTACTGGGTGACCTAGAAAAATTGTTTGAGAAGAAAACAGCTCCGCATGGAGAGTAGGTCAGACTGAAACTAGGTCAGACTGCTGAGACTAGATTTTTTTGGGTCACTGGGTCAGTCAGCCAATAAAAAAATAGTCTTCACTTTTTATTTGAAACTAGGTCAAACTGGTCACACATGATTTTTTTGGAGTGACCCAATAATTGAATATAAATCAAATCAATTTAATTAAAGCTATTAATTTTTTGCTTTTTTTTAAATAGAAAATATTATATTTTTGTATGTAAATTAATTTAGAGGAATTTTTTAAGATAAGATCACATTTTTTTAATAATTTCAGTATTTTTTTTATTATGAATATTTACTAAATAAAATATGTTTTTTTTATTCAAGGATATACGAGTATATATATAATAATTTTGAATGATTCTAGGATAATTGTATATATTTTTTTTTTATCGTTTCAACTCGTATTGAGTGAATTTTTTCTGTTTAGTTTTTAATGTTTTTATTTTTCTGTCAAAGTCAAAAGTGCTCAGTTAGCATTGCACATTTCATTATGGAAGGCCTTACACCCGAACAACGCTTACAAATTATTGAATTTTATTATCAAAATATATGCTCTGTGAAAAAGGTGTTTCCCGCACTTCGAGCATTTTATGGTCGTCAAAATCGACCTTCTGAGTAAGCAATTGAAGAAATAGTGACAAAATTTTGCACGATTGGACATCAAATCACCAACCCGTCTGGTTAGAGTACGTATAGAGCAAAATATTGGAATTGTGTTACTCGACTATGTGGAAGATTTTACCCAAAGATCTTCGTCTAAAAGCATATAAAATACCGCTCGTGTAAGAACTGAAGCCGAATGACTTGTCAAAGCCTTAAATTTTCGGTGAGTTGAGGAAAATCCGTTTTGTTTATGAAAAAATTGCGTCCAACGACGGTCCATTTCTGTGACTAAGTAAAATTGACGCATTTGGTCTGATAAAGAACCACATGCAAAATAATAACTGCCATTGCACCGAGAAAAATGCACTATTTTGTGGAGTCAGCGGACCGTATTTCTTTAAAGATGATGCTGACCGCAACGTTACTGTCAATGGCACCCGCTATTGCTCGATGATATCGCACATTTTTTGCCCAAAATGGAAGAACTGCATCAAGTCGACATGTGCTTTCAAAAAGACGGCTCTACATGCCACAGAACATGTGAAACCATGGACATATTGAGAGACAATTTCGGTGAGCAAATTATGTCAGGTTCAGGACCGGTGAGTTGTCCGCCAAGATCGTGCGATTTGACGTCTCGAGAGTATTTTTTATGGGGATTTATTTTTCGACCACCTTGGCTGGTATCTCGCTAATAAAATAATACGTGTAATTATAATAAATAACACGTGAGAACAATTTTTCTCTGTTTTTTTTTGAAATTATACATTTTGCTGCCTAAAAAAGTCCTAATGGAAGGCCTCAAACTGAAATCTTTTTTTTTTATGAATGTACAAATCGAATTTTTAATAAAATTTTATCTTAAATTGGTCCTCAAATTAGTAACTTTTATTATTAGCCTTTGTGGGAGATATTTCTAATTATAGGTTTTTAATGAAATTACAATTTTTAAAAGTTATTTTAAGGACATTTTTTATTAGAGTTAAATTTATAATATTGCAAAAAAAATATTTTCGATAGATCTTACACATATTTTTTACAATAAAAAAATCTTTTTTTTTATTCAAGGATATAAGTACATATATAATAATTTTGAATGCTTCTAGGATATTTGTATATATTTTGTTTTTTTAGTTTTATTTCATAAATTGAGCTAAGAAACAGAATATATAAAATTCTTTTGTACATAATAATAAAATATGTTTTTTTTTGTATAAGAGAGAATTAGTAATTATTAAAAGAGAAGTATTTTTAAAAAGGTTATTTTATTTCTTTTGAATAGAAATAAAATTTTCTATTACTGTAGAAAAGTTCAACTTTTTGTTTATTATTAATATTAATTTTATTATGTATGTATTTTGTTTTGTACATAAATTCTTTTTATATAAAAAGACTACCGCATACATTAAAATATAAGAAAAACTAACAAGGCAATACAAGGATAATAAAATAAATATAGGAAAAATAGCGGAAGGATATATTATATCTTGTTATATTTTATATGACATTTTGTGACAGATGATAAAGGCGGCAGCAGCGGGTTAAAACCGAGAGAAAAACAACTTTTTCCGACTGTGATTGACAATTTATGACGAGGGTAGAAAAGTGAAAGAATAAGAAACGATAAACAATTTTCTTTCATTTTATTAAAAGTTTTATGAGAAATATGGCTGGATCTGCACCATTCTATTTCGAACATTTCTTGGTTATGATATGAAACGAAAATCTAAGGAATATATCTTTTTATTATTTACTTAATCCTCATAAAATTCTCTTCATGGGCCCATAAATGGCTTAAATAAATATCCATGCTTGATGAGGATTTGTATGGGTTTGAAAGCGAATGAAAAACAATAATTTGTTTTATTTTTTTTTGAATTCTGATTATAAGAAATTATTTTCAATATATCCCTTTTCTTAAATATAATATAAAATATTTACAGAAAATTTGGCTATTAGTATTGAAAATATGAAAAATACTGAATAAAATTTTGTTAAAGAAAATTAGTTTTTTTTCAATGAATAATTCCTAATTTTAAAGTGAAACGAAATTACTGCAAACTGTGTTTGCCTTAAACAAATATAATAATAGTAAAATGGGTAAAAAGTCCTTATTATTTTTAATGAATATTTATGAATATTTTGCACGTTACTTTATCAAATTATTGAAGTTTTTCCAAAAGGGTGAAAATTTTTCTCTAATTTAGAGATGTTGTATTCTGACTATGTTCTTGGTAAAAAAAACAACTAATTCAATTTTTAACAAAATTTACATACTGGACACAACAAAATAGCGAGTCTATATTTTTTCCATCATTCAGTATTTGGCATTCGTTATATTTTTTTTCTCTCTTCCGTTCTTCCTGAATTATTACAATTTTATGCTTTAGTGCAGTTGTGAAATTGAAAATGCATGTTGCACTTGCATTGTCTACTAGTCTACTCTTTGCACCAGAGTTATAGAGATAATTCATCCATTAAATTATATTTTACCTAATTTAGTTTTCCTGTTATTAAAATACTTTTCCATAAGTTTTTGTTTATTACAATTTTTTCCGCTTTCATTTTTTTTCTTCGTTTTTATTTAAACTTAAAAGTGTGCTTTTAATAGAAAAAGTATAATAAAATTGTTGCGATGTAATATAATATTTTTAATAGTATTTAAATTAAAATAATGTTGGTAGTTTTTTTTGTAGAAATAATTTATTTTAAATAAATACTTTGTTAGACGTTTTAAAAAAAATTTCTGAAACGGATTATTCATTTTATAGTTTGGAAAATAAAATTCTATCATCAAAAATTTTTTAATTTTTGATACAAGTAAATATAAAATTTATTTAGATTAAAGTCTGCCATTTGATATTATGTATTAATTTAATTTAAGTACATGAACTTATAAAATAAGCTTATTTAAAAAAAGTTTCCAGGACACGTGACTTTAAGCTTTGATAATGCCAATTTGCTTCCAAGATTATGCAATTTGACTCCATCAGACTTTTTCTTATAAAAATATTAAACAAATTTTTTATTTAATAAAATCAATTTTGAAAATTTAAAGCATTTAAAAACCAATAACCCCCCATAAAATAATTGCCGAATTCCAGTTCGATATTTATAAAAATTACCAGAAGTCACTAGTATATTAATTACTTAATGACAATATTTAAGAAATATAATAAATGCAAAAATTAATAAAAATCTAAATTTATTTTATAGTTTATTTATTTTTATTTTGCAAAAGACAAATTGGATAATACAACGTAATAGAATATAGAAAATTGTTACAGAGTGGCTTGATAATTTCTTATACTATTTTTAGACTTGAATTTGATAAATAAATAAAATTCCACATCTATAATAGTATATAAGATATTAATTAAATAATTTTTGCATTTATATTTAGCTATGATAAAAATTATCTGCAAACAGATTCAGTATTTTATTGAATCTATTTTAGTTTAATAATTTAATGATTATGTGCAAATATATACCATGTAAAGTAAATATGTGTAATTACAAAAATATCTTTGTTATCATTTTATCTTTGTTATCATGAGTTTGATGATAGTCATGTAAATACATGAAATGATTTTAATTAAGAAAATGCAAATAAATAAGATATTATATTTAATTATCCTAATTAAAATATTAATGAGCTTGATTTTTTGGATATTAAGTCTGCCGCCGACTCGGCTAACTTTAAATTTTCTTATTAAAGATAACAAAATTATTTTTGATTTTATATAGCAATGGTTAAATGAAATAATCGTAGAACATTTCAATTTGTAATTGAATTTAAAAATATTTTATGTAGTTGCTAAAACAGTGGAGAATCATAATGTAGATTTTTTTTTGTTGTTGAATTATTTATGAGAAAATTAAATTCAAATAAAAATAAAATAAACTCTCTTTTAAAAAAATACTCTTTTATTATGTATAATAATTTATTGATTTGACATAATTTAATTTATCTTGAATGCATTTTATTATGTTGATCCATTTCTTTTAAATAATTTTATTTATTAAATGAAAACAAGAAAATAAGAGAAACTCCATATCGGCCCTTTTATAAATTACAATTTTATATGATAACCTCAGGATATCATTGAATAAATATAAAATGCAAATTAAGACAATATTTTTATAGTCTATTTATTTTTATAAAATGCATACCATATACAAAATTGAACAGAAACAAAATAAAATTCATTCAATTGTGAGAAAGTTAAATAAATATGATATACTTTTTGAACAGTAGAATTTCTAGTTGAAGTCATGTGATTGCAAATATAATATATAAAATTTCCTGGTAAATTGTTAAAAAATTTTATTTATTTCTTTTAAAAGTTTATTTTTTTAAATAATATATATAAAATATAAAGTAAATATGAATGCTAATAATAAAATAATTTCATTTGTTGCAGTAACTAAAGTGAGCTTTCATGGGAAATTTTGTAACTTATTTTTTGCTTTTCAAAAACACATATAAGATTATTCATTTTATGGTTTGGAAAAAACAACTCTGTTATTTGACTATCGTTTATATGAAAATATCAATAAAGATAATATTTATTTAAATTAAATATATTATGCATAGTTTTAATAAAAAATATATACTAATTAAATGCTAAAAAAAAAATATAGGCTTTTTAGGTTGACTTTTTGAATGAAATTTTCTTTAGCGATGATGTTCTATGAATACGGTCAGTCAGTAAAAATACCATAAATGAGGATCTCTAAAAAGCCTAATTATCTATAGAAAATAGCCACAAATGAGGCTTTTGTAAACAACTCTAAAAAGCCTTATTATCTATAGAAAATATCTACGAAAAGTGACTGATTGGTATGCATTTTGGTTTAGGATGTCATTAGGCCGTTTTTTAATATCTCTAATTTTAGCCAAAAAAAAAATTTTTTTTGGTTTAAGCTTAGAGGTACCACGTATGGTTTTAAAAAAATAATACTATTGGGTTTGCCAACAGATTTAATTGTATTTTTTCACAACCAAATTCACACTTAAGCCGCATAATCAGATGTATTTTGACAGCTGACATAGCAAGGCTTGCTTGATTTATTATAAATTTCGATTGATTTATGCACAGTTGTTTTTGGTTATATTTTACACTTTTGCTACAAAAAAAGATAAAAATGCTGTTCAAGCAAGAAAAAAATTATCCAATGTGTATGGAGAAGATGTGTTAAGTGAGCGACAGTGCCAAAACTGGTTTGCAAAATTTCAATCCGGCAATTTTGATCTCGAAGGTGCACCACTTTTTGGAAGGTTAGTTGATGAAGACACAATAAAGACATTAACTGATGCCAACCGGCGAATAACAATTCGTAGGATCGCTGAGAGATTGAAACGATTAGGTTTAATCTCAAAGCTCGACATATGGGTTTCTCATCTTCTTATGGGAAAAAATTTGTGCCATTAAATTGACGTTTGTGATTTGCTTCTCAAACGTTAAGAAAATGATCCATTTTTGAAGCGTATCATCACTGGGGTGGAGAAATGGGTTGTCTACAATAATGTTAAGTGCAAAAGATTCTGGAGTAGAAAAAATGAGCCTGCTCAAAGCACTTCGAAAGCCAATATTCATCAAAGAAAGGTTATGCTATCAAAGGAATCGCTTATTGTATTTTGAGCTTCTACCGAGAAACACAACGATCAATTCTTGAGTGTACTGACATCAGTTGGACAAATTAAATGATTCACTTAAAGAAAAAAGGACAGAATTGGTCAATAGGAAAGGTAGAGTGTTCCAACAGGATCATGCGAAACCATATACGAGATCTGTTCAAAAATTTTGAATTTCCGCGGGTTACGTATATTTTGTGGCATTATGTTGGTACTTATGCCGACGAGTTTGGCCATTTTGAATGTTCAGTTAATTTTTGACAGCTGCTTTGCTTTCACGTGTTTTGACTCGTCTTCGATTTTGGCCCATTTTCGACCAAAAACAGCATTTCATTAACATAACTAAGGAGCTGTTAGAGTGTCATAACTGGTGACGAATCATGGGTTTATGGTTATGACGTAGAAACCTTAGCTCAATCATCCCAACGGAAGCTGCCGCACGAGCCAAGACCGAAAAAAGCGCTCCAAGTTCGGTCGAATGTGAAGGTTTTGCTTACAGTTTTCTTCGATTGCAGGGGCGTTGCGCATCATAAGTTCTTACCACAAGGTAGAACGGTCAATAAGGAATATTATCTGCAAGTTATGCCCAAGTTACGCGAAGCAATCTGCCAGAAACGCCCGGATTTGTGGAAGAACAAAAATTGGCTTTTGCACCATGATAACGCCCCTGCTCACGCATCGTTGCTTGTGCGCGAATTTTTGGCCAAAAATAACACACTTATAATGCCGCAGCCACCCTATTTCCTATATCTGGCCCCGTGTGACTTTTTCTTGCTACCGAAACAGATTCTTTGATCCATTTTTTGGAATGGGCAAAAATCGGACGCGAGCCAAAACAAGTGCAAGCAAAGCAGCTGTCAAAAATTAACTGAACATTCAAAATGGCCGAACTTTTTGAATGTTCAGTTAATTCGTGATACTTTTTGAACAGACCTCGTACAAATTCGACCACTCGGCAAAAGATTTTATATTGCAGCTTGGATGGGATATGCTCTCCAGACCGATTGTCATTTATTGCGATCTCTACCCACCATACTCTCCAGACCGATTATCATTTATTGCGGTCTCTAAAAAATTTTTTAGACGGTAAAACGTTTATTTCAAATGGGGAGGTCAAAAATCACTAGAGTCACTTTTTTTCTAACAAAGAACAAAAATTTTATGAGCGTGGAATCATGCTACTGCCAGAAAGATGGCAAAGAGTATTGGATCAGACCGGACAATATTTAATTGAATAAAATATTAATTCACTATAAGAAAATCGTTTTTCATTTTTAGAAAAAAAAAAAAAGAAATTACTTCCCAGACAACCCAATATATACCATACAATATGGCAAATTTTACTTAATTTGCTCAAAAAATATCAAGAGATTTGATGCCTCTGTGATTTTTCATAAAAAATTACATTGAAAAGATCGAAATACTTTATATATTGTTATAGAAACTATTTAAATAAAATATTTTATATAAAATGGCAAAATTTATTTAAAATAATGCAATAATTTTTTTTAATCAAATTTAAAATTTTAAATGTTTATTTTTTTTTAACTTTTCTAACTGAAAATTGGATAATTCTTTATGTGCATCCCTTAATCATAAATATATTTAATAACACATAATACGTAGTATATTTTAAAAATAAAATTTTATTAAATCAAATACCAAATTTTATAAAAAACAATTTTTTTTCATATTTGTTAGTTAAAAAACATCCCCAAATTCTTTTAGAGGGATAATTTTAATTACACAAAATTGTATTTACTTTGTCCAGTTAGCTTTTGTGTGGCAAACAAATAATTGTTCAATTCGACTAACATTGTATAATATTGATTTTTATATTGAGAATTGAACTGAAATCATGATGAAGGGAATAAATATGTAAAATTTAAAGTAAACGTTTTTTTTATGAGAATTTAAGAGAAAACCAATTGAGCATTCTATGTAAATATTTAGTCTACAAAGTTTTTGGTACCAATCTTAAAAATGCCCATAAATTAATGAATTATACGGAATTTTTGATGGAATATATATAAAAGATAAAGAAAGAATTTATACAATTAGGGAGAAAACGTTGAGGAAAAGTTATATATTATAAATACAAGTGCTAACAATAAATTCATTTTCATTTCGGTAAGGATAACAAGTCGAATTCAAGTTACTATTCTTAAACGTTTTCAAGTTGTGAAGATATTGTTTTCATGACTTTTTCAACTTGATAAGGAAATTAACATAAAATTGTACATTCCATCCCTCAAGGGTATAAAATTTAACTTTGTAATTAATTAACTAACAATTATTATTATTATTATTATTATTTTCTTTTTGTTTCCGGATAAATTGTGAGGGTTGTTTCGTTCGGTCAGGGGACGATCTGTCATATTATCTTTTGGGGAATTATTTCAATATGTTCTATCGTGGGAAATCGGAATTGAGAGCAAATATTATCTTTTATATCTGTTTCTGATAAAAATATTTTTAATAAAAGCTTTGGTAAGAGATATTTGTTTTATTTACGAATAGTAATATTTATCAAAATTTATGTTTTTCTTTATAAATGTTCGTTTTCTTTAAGTTATTTAAAAAAAAAATAAGTCGCGAACATTATTAAGGTTTGTGTCCAAACTAGTACATGATTCTATTGGTGGTTCACTTTGCTATTGTGCGTATGCATATTATTTTTATTAATTTAAAATCACAATTGGTAAGGCTAAAATAACTTAATTGTAAATCAATCAGGAAAATAATTTTTTTAATACAAAGAAAAATCAATTGTTTTTGTACAGTCACTGAAATTTTTTTGGAGTAAATAAAATTTATGTATTTTTTTGCTTCATTAAATTTGCTACACGAACGACAATATTCAACAATATTTTATTTTAATATTATGGTTTTTCTTGTTAACTTTTAATTTAATTAACAACATAACAACTAGTAACTGTGATATTTGTGTAAAAGTTTTAAATGAAAATACATTTTTCGGTGCCTTCTTTACGAAACATTTTCTACAGAAAATTCCCTATGGAAGCAAAATATTTATTTTGTCAATATTCAAACAAAATGTCGTATAAAGTTAACAAAATTGATATTATCCCATTCAATACTAAAATAACGTCCTTTTGAGTAGTTTTTGATTTTGGTGGACAAAAAAATCGCATGGAATTTTGTTACTTACTATTAAGTAAGGGAGCATAGCGAGGGCTGCGTAACCACACAGATCTTTTTTTCTGACAAAATCTCGTTAATGAAGTTGACGGCATGACAGAGCATGTCAAGGCGAAGCATCCAAGTTTCTGCAATGTGCAATGTAACAGGAAAAACTGTTTTTTTTTAACATTTCAACTTATTTTCTATAGAAAACTTAGTTATCAGTTTAGTTTTGGTGGCCTGACTGACCTCATAAAAGTCCTTATTCGTTCCACATTGTTATTATTTCTTGATAATGAAGGTCATTTTAGGTGAAGGTTGCTTCTTGGCTGTCCAAATATGCTTTATATTATCAAAAAGCACGTTCTACTTATAAGGACCACATGTTTTTCGATAGCGTTAAGTATTTTCCTAGATTGCGCTGTTGCCAGATTGCTCTCAGTAATGTGATTCACAGTTCTTTGCCACACCTCGTTTTTTCTGTTTAGTTTTTTAATGTTTTATTTTTCTGACATTTCATCATGGAAGGACTTACATCCGAACAACGCTTACAAATTATTGAATTTTATTATCAAATTTTGTGCTCTGTAAGAAATGTGTTTCACGCACTTCGACTATTTCATGGAATCTACGTTCTGAGTAAGCTATAGTTACAAAATTTTGCAGTAATTTGACGTTATTTGATATCATAACAAACCAACCCGTGTGCTTAGAGTATGTATAGAGTAAAATATTGCTGACCTAGCGTTCAGTATTGGTGAAGACCGCGATTTGTCTATCCGTCACCGTTTACAGCAATTGGGATTGTGTTACTCTACTATGTGGAAGATTTTACCCAAAGATCTTGGTCTAAAAGCATATAAAATACAGGTCGTGTAAGAACTGAAGCCGAATGACCTGTCAAAGCGTCCAATTTTCGGTTAGTTGAGGAAAATCCGTTTTGTTTATGAAAAAATTGCGTTAAAATTGCGCCCATTTCTGTGTATAAGCAAAATTGTCGCATTTGGTCTGATGAAGAACCACAGGTAAAATAAGAACTGCCATTGCGCCAAAAAAAAATACACTATTTGGTGCAGTTTATGGGCTCGTGGTGGTATCATCCTTAAAGGATGACGCTGGCCAGAACATTACTGTCAATGCTCGAAAAAGTAGTTCGATGATCTCGAATTATTTTTTTCCCAAAATGGGAGAACTTCATCTGATCGACATGTGGTTTCAACAGAACGGTGCTACATGCCACAGAGCACGTGAAACGATGATGATATTGAGAGATTATTTCGGTGAGCAATTTATCTCACATTTTGGCACGGTGAGTTACCCGCCTAGATCGTACAATTTGACGCCTCTAGACTATTTTTTATGGGGATTTTTTTGCTGGTATCTCGCTAATAAAATAACACGTGAGAACAATTTTTCTATGTTTTGTTTTTGAAAATTTAAAAACAAAACACTTAAAAAAATCACCCGTTATATATTTTACTCTCTAAAAAAGTCCTAATTGAGGATTTTAAAGAAAATTTTATCTCAAATTGGTTCTCAAATTAGTAACTTTTATTATCAATTTTTATGGTAGAAATTTCTCCTTCAAGGTTTTTAATGACAGTAAAATTTTTAAAATCATTTTAAGAATATTTTTTGTTAGAGTTTAACTTATAATATTTAAAAAAAACTATTTTCGATAGCTCTAAAATTTTTTTTTTAAATTGAAAAATACACTCCCTAGAAATTGCTAGTTAATCTTTGGTCATTAAAAATATTGAAATTTTTATAATTTTTAATATTAATCAAAATCTTTGTATATTTGTAAGCTAATATTTTTATTTAATTCCATAGACAACAGGGCTAACTAATGATATCATTTTATAATAAAAAAAAAAACTCAACTTTAATTCTACATGATGTGAAACAAAATCTTCCCAGAGACAGAATAAATAATTTGCAGTTTTGAATATCATTAAGTGGGTGTGCGATATCCGTTGTTATTTTGCAAGTTTGTAATGAGCTGCTAGTAATTACTTAAAATGTGTGCTGGATGTAACGTTTGTTACCTTAACTAATCTCGGAAATATCCCTTTAAACCGAAAACTAGAAGCAAAGTCACGAAAGTAAATTAGAATAAATCGATTAGCCTGGGCAAACAACATAGGTAGGTATGGGTAAGGAATGCCCATGGTCGTGGAGTGAACATAGCTAAGTGTACGTTGGCTGCTGGGTTAGAACTTAGTACGTACAGTACATTATTTGCTTATATATTAATTCTTTCAAATACTTTACGCAAGTGTTGAGCTAATATATGTATACGAGAATAATTTAAGGGTGGAATATATGCTAATATATGTGAAATTCGTTTGAGCTTTCTGCTTTAGTGTATATACAAAAATCGGTTAAAATTGGTGTAAACGTCCGACCGTGAACTTTTTGAATAATTCATAAATCAATGAAGTACTGGAGTTCACAGAGCAAGGTGACAGCAGCTCAAATATTCTTTGAAGCACGTTTTGACATTAATTAATTTTATTAGATAGTGTGGGCGGGGCAAGATGGAGAGACAAATAAGTATCGTGTCTGACACTTTCTGTCACCGGTCGAATTTGGAGGTTAGATTCATGTTGATGTCAATGTTTTGTGGTGTCCTTGACGTAATACCAAAATTATTTCAGTTTTCATAATTTTAACAATTCTTTTCTCCATTTTTCTTATCATAAATTTTATTTATAAATAATAAATATATTGACAAAAAAATTTATTGAACTTGTAGAAAATATTGATTAATATGCCAGTCGAATTTATAAAAATTTATTTGATTTTTAATATTTGGAAGGAGTTGAGTTAAAATGATTTTTTTGTTAATAAGTATTTTATTGAATCCTTTACAAAATATAATACGTTCTTTTAATTTCAAAAAGAATTAATAGTTTTTTTTTTACGTAGTTTTTAATATAAATTTCTAAATAACAAAAAATATTACCAAATTTTTATTATATTAAGGTAATAATTTTTTAGTGAATAACTTAAAGACATATTCAAAAGAAAAGTGCTTATATATAAATCTTGTATTTTACTCATTCATATATACGTGTACGAGGGTCATTCAACAAGTACTTAGCCTACAAAAGAAAAACGAAAATTTTGGAAAGGTGGCAATTTATTTATCCACATAATCTCCTTCAGGCTCGATACACTTAGCCCAGCGATGCTCTAACTTTTTTAACCCGTCTAAAAAATACATTTTCTCGAGGGAAGCAAAATAGGCCTCCGTGGCGACGATAACCTCCTCATTCGACCCAAATCTATTCCCGGCGAGTGATTTTTTCAGGTTTGGAAACAAAAAGTAGTCACAGGGGGCTAAATCTGGAGAGTACGGTCGATGGGGCAGCAATTCGTAGCGCAATTCGACCAATTTGGCCATGGCGACGGCGGAGGTGTGAGCCGCCGCGTTGTCGTGGTGGAACAGCACTTTTTTTCTTCAATTCTACGTCAAATCGGCCCAATAAGTCAGCATAGTAGCGCCCCGTGATTGTTTTACCCTTTTCGAGGTAATCGATGTGGATCATACCTTGTGAATCCCAGAAAACGGTGGCCATCACCTTTCCGGCCGATCGAACAGTCTTCGCCTTCTTCGGAGCACGTTCGCCGGGTGAAGTCCACTGTTTCGACTGTTCCTTGGTCTCTGGTGTGTACCAGTGAATCCATGTTTCGTCGACGGTCACGAAACGACGCAAGAACTCCGCTAGATTGCGCTGAAACAGCGCCAAACACATTGCCGATATGGTCTCACGGGTGCGCTTGTTTTCCGGTGTGAGCAAACGCGGCACCCATTGCGCCGGCAGCTTTCTCATGCCCATTTCTTCGTGTAGAATATGATGCACCGTTCCTACTGCGATGCCCACAGTCTCAGCTATCTCGTGAACCTTCAATCAACGGTCTGCCAATACGAGATCGGGGACTTTTTTAACGTTTTCCTCCGTAGCAGCCGTTTTCGGGGCACCTGGATGTGGCTCATTAAAAACCGACGTGCGGCCACGAACAAACTCGTTGAACCAATTCTTGACGGTCGCCATCAAAGGAGAAGAGTCACCATACACAGCATCCAAGCGATCTTTGATTTCGCTGCGCGTTTTCCCTTCCAAAAACAAGAATCTAATCACCGAACGATATTGTTCTTTTTCCATTTTTGTGCAACCGACCGACACGCTGGCTTTCAAAGGCTCTGATGGGAATCAACTGAAACTTTGACAGTAGGCTATTAAAAGAATGTACTGCACGATGGTAAATTTCTTTTGTGACAGCAGTTCCATCGGGCGGTGAAGCTAAGTACTTATTGAATGACCGTCGTATGTAAACAAAAATTTAAAGTTTATTTTTATGAAAATATTCAAATTGAATTGAAAATTTAATTTTTTTTTATTTTTAATTTTAACTAGAATGATTGAAAAATTTCTTTATAACGAAGTATTCGTATTTCGAAGAAGTATTTTCTAATTATTTTTATAGAAATTATTTATTTAGAAAAATCATTTTTTTTATTAAATAAAGTTAACCATTTGATATTATGAATTAAATAACTAACAGACAGTATGATAAAATAATAAGCTTTGGCCGAAATAAATACTTTAATGAATTTTGGTTAAATTGCAAGAAAATATCTCAAAACGCCTAATTTCGAGATTTGGTGATGTCAATTGCCCTCCAAAATCGTTTTATTTGATAACTTTTGACTTGTTTTTATTAGATTTTATAAAAAAATTCATTTATATATATAATTTTAATCTTAACTATATTTAAAAATAAACATCTATTAAGTAATAGCTGCATTAGAGAACAAAATATGCGAAAATATCATAAAACTTATCACAAAAGGAAAGAGTCCTGTAAGAAGTTACATAGTTAATTTTTGAATCATTTTATATTTTTTAACATAATGAAATTATTTATGTAACATAATTCTTTAAAAATTAAATGAAAATATTTATTTTTAATATATTTTACAAAAGTTTACTTTTCATATTACAAATTGGATAAAGCCTAATAGCTTGTCTATTGAACAATTTTATTTAAATAATCAATTTTGTGCATTTTTATTTATATTAAATTTAACTAATTTTTTTTTGTAAGCAAAAAAAATAAATTTTTATAGCAATTAGGGTGAGTTTGAATTTATTTTTAAAAAAATTCAAACTTTTCAAAATATCGGCATATAAAAATTTTTTATTACATAAGTTTAGTCATAATGATAACTATTATTTGCTGTATATAATATCAGTAAAATAAAGTTAAAAAACTATATATTTAATAAAAATATAATAATAAAATAGAGAATATCTATTTGGTAGAAAAATATTCATTTCTATCAATGCATTTATAAAATTATATTTGAATGAATTTCACTGCATTTATTAATACTGATAGTATGGGTATAATATGGTAGTTTTCTCTAACTTAAGTACTTGAAATTTCAATGCACAAATGATGATTACTATTATTGTATAAACGAATATATATGTATTAATAATATTTTATTAAATCTATACAATATGATCTGATAGTATGTACTTGTGATTAGACAAAAGATGTACGCATAGTTCTGATGCAGAAACGTGTACAAAGCAATCTCTCTCATATTTTAGTGCATATTCATATAAGAACGCAACTACAACTGAAGGCAGGAAATGAAAAACAACAAGTCAATTTTAAATGACCATTATATGATGGTCAGTGGAGAAGCTTTTCTAATAAAACAACTCAACAAAAAATACATATCAAAAAATTAAAGTAACTAAATACAAAAAAATCAAAAAAGCAAAATGGACAAATCTGACGAAGAAAATCAAATCAAACTACTTATATCATCATATTTTGTACTTATAGTGTAATTTTATTGTATAGTACCGTGTATCTTATAAGTAATGTATACTATGTTTTTTTTCATATTGACCATGCAACTTGTAGATATTTATTATAGTAGTACGAATACTATTTGTTATTATTATACAATGTTTTTGTCTAGAAAATATGAACATCTCAGATGAAAAGAATCATTTTAGAGGGTAAAAACATTTCAAACTGATTTATTTATTATGGCTATTCGTTACTTAATTTGTTATAATAATAATATTAAATAAATAATAATAACTATAATAAAAAAAAGTTGTTATATAAATTTTTTTAAAATAAAAATACATATAATAGTAATTTTTAATAATTTTTACTACTTTATAAAAATTAGTGGTTAAATACTCTAAAATTCAAAAAATATTTGTAAAAATACAATTTTTTTGGTTGTCTTAGAAGGAAAAAATTAAACGGCGTCAAATTGGACGATCTTGAAGACCAATTAACATCACCAAAAATTATGCATCCTCAATACTTTTCGCATAAGAAAGTCAAAATTTGTCAAAGCTTTTAGCTTATTATATCATATTATTAAAATCATATATGGAAAAAATTGAACGGCGTCAAATTGGACGATCTTGAAGACCAATTGACATCACCGAAAATTATGCATCCTCAATACTTTTCGCATAAAAAAGTCAAAATTTATCAAAGCTTTTAGCTTATTATATCATATATGGAAAAAAAGAACGGCGTCAAATTGGACGATCTTGAAGACCAATTGACATCACCAAAAATTATGCATCCTCAATACTTTTCGCATAAAAAAGTCAAAATTGATCAAAGCTTTTAGCTTATTATATCATATTATTAAAATCATATATGGAAAAAATTGAACGGCGTCAAATTGGACGATCTTAAAGACCAATTAACATCACCAAAAATTATGCGTCCTCGATACTTTTCGCATAAAAAAGTCAAAATTTCTCAAAGCTTTTAGCTTATTATAACATATTATTAAAATCATATATGGAAAAAATTGAACGGCGTCAAATTGGACAATCTTGAACACCAATTAACATCAGCAAAAATTATGCATCCTCAATACTTTTCGCATAATAAAGACAAAATTTGTCAAAGCTTTTAGCTTATTATATCATTTTATTAAAACCATAAATGGAAAAAATTGAACGGCGTCAAATTGGACGATTTTGAAGATCAATTGACACCACCTAAAATTATGCGTTCTCAATACTTTTCGCATAAAAAAGTAAAAATTCGTCAAAGCTTTTAGCTTATTATATCATATTGTTAAAACCATATATGGAAAAAATTGAACGGCGTCAAATTGGATGATCTTGAAGACCAATTGACATCACCAAAAATTATGCATCCTCAATACTTTTCGTACAAAAAAGTCAAAATTTGTCAAAGCTTTTGGCTTATTATAACATATTATTAAAATCATATATGGAAAAAATTGAACGGCGTCAAATTGGACGATCTTGACGACCAATTGACATCACCAAAAATTATGCGTCCTCAATACTTTTCGCATAAGAAAGTGAAAATTTGTCAAAGCTTTTAGCTTATTATATCATATTATTAAAATCATATATGGAAAAAATTGAACGGCGTCAAATTGGACGATCTTGAAGACCAATTGACATCACCAAAAATTACGCATCCTCAATACTTTTCGCATAAAAAAGTCAAAATTTGTCAAAGCTTTTAGCTTATTATATCATTTTATTAAAACCATAAATGGAAAAAATTGAACGGCGTCAAATTGGACGATTTTGAAGATCAATTGACACCACCTAAAATTATGCGTCCTCAATACTTTTCGCATAAGAACGTCAAAATTTGTCAAAGCTTTTAGCTTATTATATCATATTATTAAAACCATATATGGAAAAAATTGAACGGCGTCAAATTGGACGATCTTGAAGACCAATTAACGTCACCGAAAATTATGCGTCCTCAATACTTTTCGCATAAAAAAGTCAAAATTTGTCAAAGCTTTTAGCTTATTATATCATATTTTTAAAACTATATATGGAAAAAATTGAACGGCGTCAAATTGGACGATCTTGACGACCAATTGACATCACCAAAAATTATGCGTCCTCAATACTTTTCGCATAAGAAAGTCAAAATTTGTCAAAGCTTTTGGCTTATTATATCATATTATTAAAACCATATATGGAAAAAATTGAACGGCGTCAAATTGGACGATCTTGAAGACCAATTAACGTCACCGAAAATTATGCGTCCTCAATTCTTTTTGCATAAAAAAGTCAAAATTTTGTCAAAGCTTTTAGCTTATTATATCATATTGTTAAAACCATATATGGAAAAAATTGAACGGCGTCAAATTGGACGATCTTGACGGACCAATTGACATCACCGAAAATTATGCGTCCTCAATACTTTTCGCATAAAAAAGTCAAAATTTGTCAAAACTTTTAGCTTATTATATCATATTATTAAAACCATATATGGAAAAAATTTAGTGACGTCGAATTGGGAGAGCTTGAAGACCAATTGATATCACCAAAAAGTATAGGTTTAGACTAAAATCTTTCCGTCTAGGTTAGAAAAAGCTGAATATCTAATAGTGACAACAATTTTAAAAGATCATCCCTTCAGATTAAAATTCATACTAGACAGTCACTTTTTGAATATAAAATAGCTTTTTTACAGTTACTTTTAATTTTTTTAAATCCCATATATGACAATTTAGCTTATTTTCATATCATTCGAGGGAGAAATGTGCCTCATTACTAACGAACAGTCTGTTTGAAATGTAACCATGGCAGAATTATAATTTTTGTAAAAAAAATTTTACAATTTTATTATATTAGTCATTAATAATATGGCATAATTTATTCTAAATTAATGTTACTTTATTTTATAAATATTTATATGAATTATGAAACAACAAAGCTACACTATCCAAACTGAAAATTGAATAATTCCTTAGAAAATATTTTTGGTTTTAAGAATGGATATTTTTAATTAAAGGTATTTCTTACTATAGGTTATAATAAATATTAATTGTAATATATAAAAATTAAAAAAAAATAAAATATTTCAAATTCACTATAAATAAATATGTTGAATTTAATAATACTGATGATAATCTATCCTATAGTGTATTTGCAAATATTTATAAAATATTTTTCAAAAAATTTTCTATATTTTGCGTAAATCCCAAAAAAATTTATATAAAAACTTTTTTGAAGCACTTTTAAGAAAAAAATTGATTATAAACTTTTAATTAAACTGCAAAAAAAATTGTTTTTTTTTTATATAGTAAAACTTAAAACAAAAATCACTTAATATACACGATTATATATATTATAAGCTAATATTAGAGTTGATTATACTCTTAGTTATAATATTTGAAATTTTTCTTTAAATGTAAAAATGCACTATATTTTGTTAATTTCTTTAAAAAATCAAAACACAATTGTTTATCATATCATATCACATCAAGGATGACTTTATGTTCACTTACTTTTTCTCTAAACTTTTCTATCACGGTTATCACTATTATCATTATTATATCGATCAGAATAAGTTAAAGAATTTTTGTTTTCATTATTTCAATTAATATTACACCTTTTATTGTTGATAGTTGGCTTTTATTTATACCCTAATTTTGAATTATATATATTTAAAATAAAAAAAAAAACTAATAATAACACTAAGTCATTGTATTTTCAATTTTTTTGCAATTGTAACACTATTAAAATTATAACACTTTTGATATTATTTCTCTAGAATTATAGAATTTTTTCCTTGTTTATTTTGTTATATAAAAATAATATTATAATTATTTAATGTATAAACGTTTTATATAAAATATCCTTTTTCAAATATGCACAAGTTTTATTTGATACAAATAAAAGAATTCCTTTCTAAATTTTTTACAAATATATTTTTCTTTCTCAAATACACTGCATAATTTAAAAATAAAATTGTTTTACACTTTTTTTGGTTAAAGAGAAACAAAAAAAAACTATATTTTATTAAAAAAAAAAATGAATTTAATATAAAATTTTGCTATACAGAAAAACAATATTAAACTTTTAAAAAGCAGCAGAAAAGAAAAAAGGATAACAACCGAAAATACATACTTCCAGTCACTTTTACCATTCGAAACGTTCACTATACCAAGTGTTAAACTACACTGAAATAATAAAGTAAACAACAAAAAATTTTTAAACACAAAATATTATTTCAGGATATTCACAATATAAGTTAATATAGGATAGCAACTCTCTATACACTATGTACTATGCAAAAAAAAAAAAACCAACAACAAAAAAATTCTAAACTATTCTTCTCTAATAAAAAATATAGTATAATATATTGTAGTAAAAATAGTTATTTTCTCCTACTCAGTAAGTTTGTCGGTGGTTGAAAAAAAAGAAATTTTTTTTTTCGCGTGACTCTAGACCACTTTAACTAAAATATAATATCAACAATTTCAATATTTTTCCATACTATATCATGATAACAAATCAAAAGAATGTTGTTTTATTAATAAAGTAACAAATCCCTCCCCTCCTCCCTCCAAAAAAAAATTAAGGTCAAATAAAAAATAAAATTGCAAAAAATCTATAAGAAAATATATCCAAAATATGAGTTACGAGTTCAAATTTTCGAATATATACAATAATACAGATTGAATAGTGAAAAAAGCTCAAAGTTAACTTTCACAAATATTATTCACAATATAAAAAAAACCTATTATAGCTTGTTAACGATAGTCAACTGAAATAATATTGGCATGTACAGGATATACGAGGATACATTTGAATAGAAGAATACATATAAACGTATGTTAAATACGAAAGGGAAAACGTTTTATTCGCTTTAATAAAATATTATACTATTTTTAGTAAACTCGTATATAACAGAGACTATTTAAATGAAAGTAAACCTTTTTTTTTTTTTTTGTATACATAGAAACACTAACACACTAACACAGGTAATAGGGGTGGTGGTATTTTTTTTAATTTTTTTTTTTTTTGGGATAAATAATAAAATATCACGAATACTTGAACACAAATAAAAATACGAAATAATAAAAAAAAAAATTCTATGCTGATGATGAAAATATTGACCGAAAATTAATTTTTGTCGTCCATTCACCTCATTAAATGAAAAGCTTACGACGAAACGAAAAAGAAAAACAAATATTAATAAATAACTCAGATACCAAATACTATTTAGCAATTAGCAGGGTTATTCTTAATTAAAAGTTTCCGAAACTTATAATTTTTCTTTGCCATAAAACTTGTGTTAATCGATAACTTTTATATTCAACCCTGAATAGTCTTGAAGCGTTCGGGCGGGGATTTGTTGGCTTTTTACATTTTCAATCTTTAAGTTATTGATTTTTTTTTACGAATTTTTATGAAACTTTATTTTTTTTTTCTTTTAAGTTTTATCACTTTTTTTAATATTTTTTTTTTCTTAAAGTATACACCGTACCGTATTTTATTATATTGTATATTATATTAATCGATAAGTTTAGAATAATATGGAAAATTTTACTTTTTTGATCGATGAAATCTTCGTTCAATAATTCGTAAATGCCGAGGGCAAGTGAAAAAAAAACAAGAATCTTTACCGGTTATGGTAGGTGGATTGTCTTGCGGCGTAACTTCGATTATAGTTTTATGAATTCAATTGTACTGCGACGACGAATGTGCTTTTCCGAACTTTATGAACCACAACTACTGGTTGTTTGCATAAAGTGATGGCGGTGATATGTTCGATTGCCTTAACAACACTGTCCCCATATCCATGGCGGAAAAACGATGACAAAACGGTCGCGGTAGCCGGTAATAATTATGGTGGTAACAAGTATGGCGACTATAATGAAATTGTAGTTGACAACGATGACCACAATATTTTTCGAAATCAGCTACAATCAGAACAACACCATTAATAGAACCACATTACACATAAACGGGGCACCAACAATGTCCACAAGTCTAACAATTTTAGTTGTATTCACTACAATCTTCACGATTCCTTATAGATATCAATAATGAATTATTTTCATATATTACAATAGATCCAAATTGTCTGTATATGAACTTGTGCACAAGTATGGGATGGCCCCACATCAAGGTTGGGCAACTGCCTGATACAAATTCCATCTTGATAATCATCTCTCTTGATTGTCATCATCTCATCCATAAATTAATGCAATAATAATATTAAAAGTAATGACATGAAATTGTCTTTATGACGAGTATGTAGTATGAGTAGACGGGTACCGGACTCGACAAAATACCAGGAATATAATGGGGAGCTGTCCGTAAATGCAACTGTTCCAATAGATTCACCCTGTTCATCATACACAAGTAAGCCTTCAAATATGGTACATACAAATAATTTTTTTTTTTTTTTTAATATTATAATAAAATTTTTGTTTGTTTGAACAGTTTTTGTCTTTTTTTTTAAATATTTTTTTACTGCTGCAACATTTTAAAAAAATAATTCAGCGAAAAGTTCAGTTTAAAAAGTTGAAATTCTTATGAAAAATATTATTTATAAAAAAATTCCAGATTATTTATTTTTTAGTTTTAAATATGAAAATCCTATCTTTTAGCAGTTATTTATTATAATATATTTAATTTTATAATATTATTTATTCAAATATGAAATATGCAAAAATTAAACGTTTTTAGTACCAGAGATTTTTACGAAAAAATTATCTTCAACGATGAGGCTTATATCTCGCTCGGTGGATACATCAATAAACAAAATATCCATTATATATGAATCTTGGAAAATCTACAAGTAATTATAAGAAAAGCCATTGTATCTACAAAAAGTGACTTTTTACTGGTGAATTTTAGCCTAAACGTGTCATTGGACCATATTTCTTTGAAAATGAAGAAGAAGAAAACATTACCGTCAATTTTATGCGCTATAACCGGATTATAATTAATTTTTTTAACTTTAAACTTAAAGATTTTAATTTGTACTAAATGTAATTTTAACAAAACAGTGACTTTTTACTGGTGAATTTTGGCCTAAAAGTGTCATTGGACCAAATTTCTTCGAAAATAAAGAAGAAGAAATCAGTACCGTCAATTTTAAGCCCTATAACCGTATTGTAATCACTTTTTTTTATTTTATTTTAAGCTTAAAGATTTTAATTTATATTATATGTAATTTTAAGAAAATTTACAGATTTTAATTTGTACTAAATGTAATTTTAATACACCAGTGACTTTTTACTGGTGAATTGTGGCCTACAAGTGTCATTTGACCATATTTTTTTGAAAATAAAGAAGAAATCAGTACTGTCAATTTTAAGCCCTATAACCGGATTATCATCAATTTTGTTTACTTTAAACTTAAAGATTTTAATTTGTACTAAATGTAATTTTAACAAAACAGTGACTTTTTACTGGTAAATTTTGGCCTAAAAGTGTCATTGGACCAAATTTCTTTAAAAATGAAGAAGAAGAAAACATTGCCGTCAATTTTAAGGCCTATAACCTGATTAAAATCAATTTTTTTTAGTTTAAACTTAAAGATTTTAATTTGTACTAAATGTAATTTTAACAAAACAGTGACTTTTTACTGGTGAATTTTGGCCTAAAAGTGTCATTGGACCAAATTTCTTCGAAAATAAAGAAGAAAAAATCAGTACCGTCAATTTTAAGCCCTATAACCGTATTGTAATCACTTTTTTTTATTTTATTTTAAACTTAAAGATTTTAATTTATATTATATGTAATTTTAAGAAAACTTAAAGATTTTAATTTGTACTTAATGCAATTTTAACAAAACAGTGACTTTTTACTGGTGAATTTTGGCCTAAAAGTGTCATTGGACCAAATTTCTTTGAAAATAAAGAAGAAAAAAATATTACCGTTAATTTTAAGCGCTATAACCGGATTATAATGAATTTTTTTTTTACTTTAAACTTAAAGATTTTAATCTACACTATATAAAAAAACTATGTCACAAGTTATACAACAGGGAAAATATCGGCTTTCTGGGACGCGTAATTTTTACAATTGGTAATGCTAATTGGCCTTAAGGATTCACGATTTGACCCCGTTAGACATTTAAAAAAATATATAAACATAAAAATCTATATTTATAATAAAAACTTTTAAGCTTTAGAGTATTTAAAAACTAACATCTCTCAAATAATTGGCGAATTACATCACCAAATAAGCAACAAAAAATTCATAAAATACTAACTCAAAAAGATTTAATTCGTTAAATATGTTTATTAATTAAAAATAATAATTTTTATTATTATTAATTGGCAAAATTTTTTAATATAAATAATAAATATTTTCTATAAAAACTTTTGTTTAGAATATATTTAATTGAATTTTATTTTCGAAACTAAAAATTGGATAATTCTTTATATTGTAATAAAATAAAGTACTTTTATTCAATAATTTAACCAATTTATTATTTACAAATTACTATTGAGTTCATTTACAAATTACTATTTAGCTTATACAAAGAACATAATTAAGAAAATAGACTTTAATTAAAAATACTTAGAATTAATGTAATTTAATTAATGAACTAATGCCATAAATATTTATACATAAAAGCTAAGTTTTTTTGTATAAAAAAATTAATTAACAAAAAAAAATATTTTGTATTATTCAATATGAATATTTGAACCAAAATTAATTGCTTCCAAGAAAATCGAAGAATTCTGAAAATGAACTAAGATCAACGTTAGTAGTTAAACAGAATCAATTACGGATTCAAACATATTTTCAAAGGAATTTCATTTAATAATAATATGGTGACTATACTATCAAAGAGAGTAAGAGTTGCATGAGTACTTTGTCATATTATTCAACTTCACAAAAAATAAAAACTATTTAATTTGAGAAAAAAAAACTAAGTTTATGAATAAATAATAAACGCATTACAGTAGTTCGAAATAATTCAGCATTGAATATTATTATTTTAAACTACCAGAGCACACAGACCAATTTTATTTTAGCAGTTGGTACGTGAAAGAATAAATAATTTACCTAAAAGAGGTCACTATGGGACAATTTCATATGTACTCTATAGAGAAAAGCACTGAATTGAAAATTATATATTGCACAAAAATAGTGTTATTTTGAGAGTAGTACTTGCCCTAAAATTTTATTTTAAGTCATTTGAACTTGTGCCAATGTCCCCAAAATACTCGAGACGATGCATGCGACCTTATGTGACAAAGTAAAATAAAATGAAATCAAAAAAATAAAATTATAGTAAAAGCATAAAAGTTAAATCAAGTCCAAATTGTTGCAAATTGATTTTAAACAGCAGCCAGAATCGTGTCAGAGTATGTTCATTATTTTACACTAAAATTCTTCTATAAAAATAGTTGAAGCTATGGAAAATTATTTCTTTTTTAAAGGAGAAATACGAGCAGACAAGAAAGCTTTAGTTAGATTGAGAAAAAAAAACAGTTATTCGGAAAAGTCACTAAATAAACTTGGACGGACACAATATGTGCTTTTTATGAACGGACACTCTTAAAGTTCATTGCAATCATTTTGAAATAAAAATATTACCAATTAAAATTTAAACTTATAATTTTTTTTAAATAAAAAACAAACGAACTTCACGTAAACGGTATAATGTTTTTGTAATTTTTTTCGGTATATTAATTTTAGTTTTAAGGGAAAACTTTTCTGGTACTCATAGCAGATGTGTTTAAGTTCATACATCATTAATTTACTGAATTAAATTGTGTAGTTTTAAATAAGTGAATTTTATAGATTTTTAATATTTTCATTTAAGTTTTAATTACCTGACTAGGTTTTATTTTTTATTAATTAATTTAATTCAAAAATTTTCATTTTTAAACTTGTACAATTTTTATTATTAGTTTTTTATTTTTTTTACTAAAAAAACTTTTAGTTTATCTTTTTTTTGTTGACAGGACGAAAACTTGAAATTCAGTTTAATATTAAAAAATGGTGAACTGTGTCCTTTTTTGGGTCATGTACCAAATGTATAAGCTTAAATCCGCTGTTCTTTAGTGGTGGGCATTGACAGTTTGACCAGGTTTCAACATCTTATAGTAGACGATACCCTGCTGATCCCACCAAACGCACAGCATCGTCTTCTGTCCAAAGCGATTTGGTCTATGGGATGATGCTGATGGTTGGCCGGGATCAACCCACGATTTCTTGCGTTTAGGATTCTCGAAATATATCTACTTTTCATCGCCTGTCATAATCCGATGCAGGAATGACTTTCTTTTTTGTCTGGCGAGCAAGATTTCGGATGTGTTTTGGCGTCGCTCTATCTGCCTATTGTTCAATTCATGCATCACCTATTTTCCGATCTCTTCAATCTTTCCCATGGCACGCAGACGCATGGAAATGACTGGTTGAGTAACAGCCAATTGCTCAGCGAGCATTTTTTGCGATTGGGTATCGTCTTCGTCCGAAAGAGCCTGCAATTGATGGTCCTCAACCTTCCTAGGCCGATTTTCACGCTTCTTGTCCCACAAGTCAAAATTACCATTTTCGAACCGACAAAACTAGACATGATTACCAAAGGAAAAATGTATGTTGTTGTACGAAATTGCTGACAATGTTCACTGATTAATGTTGACAGATGTCAAACTCATAAGAAAAAGTATGGCGTACCAATGGTAGCTTAATACGCTCACTCACGCCTTCTATGACTAGACAGCGGATTTAAACTTATACACTTGGTATTTTATTTATGGTGGGACCTGAGTCGACAATCATGTCCCCCTAAGCCGTTAAAGTCGGGACAGTGCCGCACGTCTTCCTATCCTGAATGGCATTTATTTCCCTCTAAGTGTCCCTCGGGAAAGAGTTTATATCAGTGGAAGCAGTGAATTCTGGTATATCTGGTTTATCTTCGACGCAGAATTTCTGTTTTCTTCAGGATTAAAATAGAGTGACTAAACCACACCGACTGACGCATATTTATTGCAGAATATGCGTGTATGGAGGTTCTAGCAGCATACCTAAATATATGCGTTCAAGCAACCGCCTTCCGACTGAGATGCTCGATAGACAGCCGTTCCAGAGGAGCTTGCCGATATGAATTTTTTCCAATCTACTGTCTCCTCCAGAAATCGCAACATACTACCCTCTAGAAATTTGTGTACCATCCATATATACTGTCCAAAGTAATGTGTTGAAATAATGGTCATATCCAAGGCTAACAAGTTACCCCTGGTCGACTTGAAATAATAGGAATTCAGCCAATCTGCAAAGATTTGCCAGGCGTTGGCATTCCCTACATCTTATTGGAAGAGGGTAATAAAGCCTAACGCTATATTTTTGGAAGAGGAAATTTCACTGGAGCTGTAACTTTTACAAAATTTTAAAATTTGAAAACCTTTTAAGAACAAAAAACAGAAACCGCTAAGAAAAACTAGTGAAGTAAAAGATACTTTATTGAACTTATCAAAGATTAATAGATCAATAGAGTGCGGCAAAAGCTTTAAACTCTGGTTTAGGGACGCAGATCTCTGATGGGGCCAGTAATAGCTAGAATACGTTTAGTTAGTTCATGAAATAAGAAATAGCAAAATATCACTTTACATAGTGAAAACAGGTCCTTAGAAGTACGTAGGGTCTCATACCCTCATGTTCGAAAGGATGCTAGAGAGTTGCGTAGTTACCAGCTGAAGACTTGGTAACTATTTTGTGAGGACACTTTGAAAGACTTTGAAATCAGGATCCTTCCAAAAAAGGGCTATAATAGAAAACCTAATAGAAAACCTTCCAAAAAAGGGCTACAAGGACTTATTGGAAATGCCACACTCTTCCTTTGAGAATAAGGATTTAAGAAAATGAATTTTTTCTGCCAAAGTTTATTATTCCTATTAGAGTAGGATTCATAAGGATATCTAAAGAGTCACATGAACTTTCTTCCATCGAATATTTATGGATCGTGTTGAATCGAAAACCTAAGGTAAAAAATCTAAAAAGTCAATAGGACCTCTGAGCAATACTTTTTGAAAGGATACCAAGAAATTACTCCATTAACTTCGAAAAAATTAATTGATATGGTAAAGGGAACTCTCAAGTTTGAGAATATTACGGAGGAGTTTTTAAAGAAGATCTTATAAGAATGACTGGAAAACTTAAAAAGAAAGTCTACAAGGACATATTAGACATGCAAACTATTCTTTCGGGTTTAAAGATTTCGAAAAGCTGTAAGAATCTCCTAAAATATTGATATGGCCCACACCGTATCCCCAGATTTTTGTCCAATCGTATAATAATTATAGCCAACAAATTATGTAAAAACTTCCAGTAAGCCAACAAGATCTTTGGATAAGACTTATTGATCATTTAAAATTAAAATTATTCTGGAAATCCTGCAAAAATTATCTGACAGAATTTGAACGGTTTGTAAAATAATTATTCGGACTAAAATTGTAATTAAAAAAATAATAAACAATATTTGAAAAGAAAATTTCAAAATTACTAACTTAAATAATTATTGTATTAAAATTCGATTATAAGTAAAAGTTAAAGATTTTTTTCATACTAGAAATTATCAACAAATAAGATAATATGAAAATTTCGATTGCAAATAGAATGAATATTTGAAAGTTGGAAGAAAAAGGATTGCTAGAAAGGATATTTTTTTTTTGTTATCAACTAAAAATTGTATAAGGAAATGTTAAATCTTTTATTGGATACATAAAAGAATAGGAAGGAAAGAAAAGATGTTGAAAGTTTTAGCTGTTTGACCAAAAATTCAGATTCATTAATTAAATTTCCTGCTGTAATATGGTCTTAGATGAGGTTGTGGGGAGGGTGTATTTCGGAGAGGGTTTATTAGCTTTTGTAAAAATCATTCACAAAGCAGATGTAGAAAATTCCCAAATAATAAAAGTCAAATTAAGTTAAGTTGGTAGAAATTGAACAAGAAACCAGACTGTGAAAGTTTTGTTTTATAAAGATTCGAATTCGAATGGTTGAGAATTCCGAATACTCGTAGAATGGAAATAATCGAAATCCGAAAGGCAAGAGAAGACAATTTTTGTCTGAGAAAATAAACAAATTCAAATCGATTTGGGGTAGAAAATACGAGCGCTTCGACCCTTTTTATTTCGGGCAAATTCCAGCGCAATCACTTGATTATATCGGTTCGATATCTTAGCATATCGTATCGTATCGTAAACTTTCATTTACCTTGATCTGATTTTGTGTTTTTGAAGGGAAAGCCCAATTTAAGGATAAAGCAGAAACCGAATGGCGGACAATCGGCAACAAAACAGACGATTTTATTGCGTTGGGATTCGAAAATTAGAGTGCGCTTTTTATATGAGCACTAACTGGAAACTATGCCCCTGACCAATGTCAGAATATTGTTTCGGTATTGCGGTGTACTTTGTGATAAGACAGGGTAAATATTCTGGTAGAGAATCGTTATCAATTGTATACTACTTACGGCACCATCATTTATTGTATTTCGTTTTTGTTTATATTTATTTTTGGCCGTTCGTATTTTATTTGTGGAAAAATAAAACGGCCGCTACTGTTTTTGTTACACTGAAATTGATGAGGAAAAAATATTCAAAAAAAATATGTATGTGCGTATAACACAGCCAAGCCGTACAGCACAATTCAATTTGGTCTATTTGATAGGAAAAATGTGATGGGCGAGAAATGGATTGTGTGGGTGGTGAGTGGTATTTTAGGATAAGTGGGTGGCGGTAGGCAGAGATCTGCTATTCTACTCATTAAGCGGTGGAAGGGTTGTATTGGTGTTAGCAAAGCTGGGGCCGGGGCCGGTGCTGGTGTCAGTGGTGGTGTCGGTGTTGGTACCAGTGCTGACACCGGTGTTGATATCGGTGGCGGCTGTGGTTTCTTTGTACTCGCAGATAGTTTTCCATTTGAAGTGGATTAAGCGTGCTATGTTTGTCCAGTGCAAATAAATTGCTTCTCGAGTTAAGACAATAGCTTTGAGGTATTTGCAAATATTCAGAGATGTGAATATCTAAACTACACAATATTATCTAGATTTGTGTATAGGCACATAATAATACTGTGTATTTTGCAGCTCGAATGAACCACATCAACCCTACGTTGGCAGCAGTTAAATGGTATTGCCATCTCTTGTGTACACACGGTTGACCTTATTGTATGAGAATGTCGATCACTATTACCGCATTGGATGAGCAATACTATAGAAGATGGCATATATTCTAGCAGGAGTAGAATGTGTTGATTTCTCATTAGATTAAATTGTACATATATATACGTATCTCAATCTATTATAAATGATGACCGTTGAAAGGGTGCAATTGGCAATTAAATTGGAAAGCTTTTGAACAATACCGATTTTGTCCATGAACTCGGCCTTTAACTCCTACATACTTGTAATATTACATAAATAAAAATAAATCTAATTTCGTTTAAATCAAACTATTTAAGTATTTGTACTTTTTCTTTTGTTTTTAAATAGCCTTTAAGTTAACTTCTCCATAGTATTTGAAATTAGAAAATTATTCTTTTATTTTTTATGGCATTTTAAAACATAAAAACTATCTTTAGAGAAATATATAGAATAAATATATTATTTGGCATATATCAGATATGTAATTGAAAAATATTAACTATAATTTATTATGACTAGACTTTATTTATATAGAGAGAAAAAAAAACTAAAAACTCCCACAGTACTTTTCTTATCAAGAATTAATATTGATAAATCAACACATCATCCTTTTTATTATCATCGTATTTTCTAATTATGCAATAATAATCATGTTGAATATTCTTAACAAATAGCCAGATAATTGCAAATGTGATAATTATAGCTTATCAAATATAGTTACAATAATATTATCAGTTTGTCTATGAAATATTTTTTGAACAAATCAAGCATAAAATATTTTGCTAATATTTCTAATAATTTTATTTGTTTCTTTAGCACAATTTAAAATAAAAAAATTTATAGCGAAATATTTTGTATCAAAAAATATTTATTATTATGATTATGAGCGTTTAATTATGAATATTTTCAAAATATTATAAATTATGACAATTTAGGTGTTATTATTTCAAAAAATTTTTATTTAAAATGTTATTAATAGCCCACATATGGATTTTCAGATATTGTTTCTGGTTTTTTTTTTTTAAATTAAAAATATTGTTTATTTTTAAGTTGCTTAATTATTTAGCCTATAAATGGCAGTTTTATATGAGTTTTTATTAATAAAAAATTGATTTCCTTTTAAGAACAGCTCATTACAATTTAATATAATTTTTTTTTTGAGTTTGTAAACAATATCTGAGATAATAGGACAATTTTTCAATTATGCTATAAATTTTACTATAAAAAAATTGAAAACAAAATTATTTTAAAATTTATAGTAAAATAAGTGTAAGTTTTTCAGTTCAAAGAATTTAGTCCGATTTTTAATATTTTCGTAAAAAAAGTCCACATGAAGAAATTTTGCAATTAAAAACTGTAATTTTTCCTATAAAATAATCGAAAAGAATTTATTTTATAATTTATAACAAAATCACTGTTAGTTGTCAAATTAAAAAAAATTTATTAAGTTCTTAAAAATTTTTTATTGACAGCAGTGCACTAAAATGTGAATTTCCGGAAAAATATTTGAGATTTTATAGAAAAATTACTATAAGTTTTCGAATTCAGCAATATTATTTAAATACTAAAATACTTTTAATTTAAAACCGTTTTTATTTAAAAAAAAATAAATAAATATTTTTTATTAATTCATATTTAATTTTTTTTGCATTTAATGCTATAATATTTAGTCAAACGGCGTCAAATCACACAATTTTGAAGGCAAATTGACATCACCAAATATTAAAAATTAGGCGTCTTGAGAACTTCTCGCGCAATAATGAAAATATTGTTAATTTTTTGGTTGCCTAATTATTCAACCTATAAAATTCACTTCCGTATGAATTTTTATTTATAACAAATTGATTTTCCTTGAGGAACAGCAATATTATTACACAAAAATAATACAATTTTCTTTTTGAGTTTATAAACAATATCTAAGATAATAGGAAAATTTTGCAATTATGCTATAACTTTTTCTATAAAATAATTGAGAAAAGAAATTATGTTAAAATTTTTAGTACAATAAGTGTAAGTTTTTAAATTCAAAGAATTTAGTCAGATCTTTAATATTTTCATGAAAAAAGTTTACTTTTAATGTTTTATTTGAAAAAATGCTATAATTTTTACTATAAAATAAACGAAAAGAATTTATTTTAGAATTTATAAAAAAATGACTGTTAGTTTTCAAATTCAAAAAAATTTATTAAGTGCTTAAACATTTTTTTTTGCAGTTGTGCACTAAAATTTTAATTTTTGTTAATTTCTTGAAAAAAATTTTTCATTGCAAAAATGTTCTAATATTTACTATAAAAATATTTGAGAATTTATAGCAAAATTACTGCATGTTTTCAAATTCACCAAATTTATTTAAATCCGAAAACACTTTTCATTAAAAACCGTTTTTATTTTTTAAAAAATACATGAAGAAATTTTTTAAAAATGCTATAATTTTTCCTATAAAATAATCGAAGAGAATTTATTTTAGAATTTATAACAAAATGAGTGTTAGTTTTCAAATTCAAAAAAAATTATTGAGACCTTAAAATTGAAAAATTTCAATTTTTGTTAATTGAAATTGATTTCCTCAACAAACAAAAATTTTCTAATTTTTACTATAAAATTGTATAAAAAAAAATATGTGTATCTTAGAATTTATAGCAAAATTAATGCAAATTTTCAAATTCAATAAATTTATTTAAATCCTAAAACACTTAATTCAGAACACTTTTTATTAAAAGAAAAAATAATAAACATTTTGTATTAATTCAAATTTATTTTCTATAAATTTTTTTTTAAAATATTTTCAATATTTTTCATATTCGTAAGGCTTCTGGTACTAAAAATGCTATAATTTTTAGTACCAGAAGCCTTACGAATATGAAAAATATTGGCATTTGAATAAGAAAAATGTCGCACAAATACGAAAAAAGTTGAATTTTTACGTTGTTTTACAAGGAGTCCAATTGACATATTCGAATTTGAAAATATGGTGATGTCAATTGGACTCCTGGTAAAACAACGTAAAAATCGTTTGTACGAAAAAAATAGACTATTTTTAAATTTTAGACTATTTTTAAATTTTTGAAAAGAATTTATTTTAGAATTTATAGCAAAATGACTGTCTGTTTTCCAATTTAAACAAATTTATTAAGTGCTTAACATTATTTTTTTGCAGTAGTGCACTAAAACTTTAGTGTTTGTTAATTTCTTGAAATTTTCTAATTTTTACTATAAAAATATTTGAGAATTTATAGCAAAATTACTGCATGTTTTCAAATTTACCAAATTTATTTAAATCCGAAAACACTTTTCATTAAAAACCGTTTTTATTTTTAAAAAAAATGCATAAAGAAATTTTTCAAAAATGCTATAATTTTTCCTATAAAATAATCGAAGAGAATTTTTTTTAGAATTTATAACAAAATGAGTGGTCGTTTTCAAATTCAAAAAAAATTATTGAGACCCTAAAATTGAAAAATTTTAATTTTTGTTAATTGAAATTGATTTCCTCAACAAACAATAATTTTCTAATTTTTACTATAAAATTGTATAAAAGAAAATATTTTAGGATTTATAGCAAAATTACTGCAAGTTTTCAAATTCATCAAATTTGTCTAAATCTAAAAAACTTTTAATTAAAAACCGTTTTTTTGATTTATTAAACTTTTATAAAGTTTAATAATTCAAAATCGAAATTTGAAGTTTTTATTTCATTAGACTTAACTTTTCAAAATAAAATTTGGATAATTTCTTATGTTCTAAATTTTTAATTTTATATGTTCAGAATCTAGAAGAGTTTTAAGCTAATATACCATAATTTTTATCATTATCTTTTTCTTAACTCAACTTTTATTTGTTCTGAAACTTTCTTCCGATGGTATGAAAAATGTTCACAATTGGAATTTTCAATTAATTTTTCCTCTTTGAGATTATGAGTATATTAGATATGAAAATTAACATTATTTATCATAATGAGAAAAAATTGCCTGAGAAAACTACTACTAAAAGTATATGCATATACAGTGATTAAATTTATATGTACTTAATTTTCATTTATTTATTAACGTATCCATCTTCAGAACATGTGTCTATTTATTTAAGAGTAAATACAAATTTTGTATGTGGAAGAATATTCTTTATGGTATCTACCATATATTACTGTAGATACTTGATATATTTTTCTTCAAGTAAAAATGAAATCAGTGTCGGTGGACTGTCGTTAGCATTTTAGTTACAACAATACTGCCGACGACAACACAGACACTATCAACAACAGCAACAGAGATCGAAATAAATTAGCACTTCCTCTATTAGCATTTTAGTTCAACAACGATCGTTTTCGATTCAGTTGCTACTACTAATATTATATATGACAAATATTTTTTATTTTTTATTTCTTCTCTGAGATTTTTCTAAGTAAGCAGCATATACTAAAAATTTAAGTAAATAATATTTGGCAAATCAAAAATAAATCATAAAAGTTTTTTCCTATTTATTAAAGAAGTTTTTACATTACGTTTGTATGATATTTAGATGTTGAATAAAACTTGTATATTAACCAAAGGAGAACCAATTGGAATAGTAAGAAATCAATCAGAATCTATGTGGAAAAATAAATTGTCATATATATTGTATATAATAAAAAAAATATCTTAGACTACCGCCAATTAGATAGAACGAGGAAACAGTATCAATGATTTTCTCGCTTCATTGCAAACTATTGTAAGTTGACTAAATAAATATTAATTACAGAAAAATGCAATACTAATAATCACATGATGATTATTTTTAACTATTTTTAAAAAAAAATATCTTTTCATTTATAGTAACGAATAATTGAACAAATACGAACTCGTTTTTAGATGAATTATGAAAAGATACTTTTGTATTTTGAGCTCACCACCCCACAACTCACTATCACAACATTTATTCGGTGCAATTTTCTATTGCAATTTTGTAATTATGCACTTTTTATGAAAATAAAACCAATTATTTTTTTTCTTTTTTCACAAAAATTTTGCGGTTATCTTTTTGAGGGAAAAATCTTTTAATGTACATTCGCCATAAGTCGATTACTGCACTAATAACTTTTTTGGTATAAGAATTACTATTATTATTATTATTATTTTTTTTTAATGAAAAACTAAAAAATAAAAATAAAAACTATAATTTTCCAAAGTTATTTTTGGGTAACTTTTTTTTAAAATTTTTTTTTCGCAAATGATAAATTTCGATAAAGACCGTGTTTATTGTAGGAACCGAACAAGTCGACTGATAAGCATTCAACTGTGCCCAATCGTAACTAATTTTATTATTACTGAGAGTGGAAGTGCTATTGAGATTTCCAAGCTTCTCTGTTTGACTATCTAAATGGATCTCTTGTCAAACAGAATACCTAAAAAATGATGACGTCATTGTTTTTTAATCAGTACTACTACGATGAGGTTCTAACTGACGACTACAGGTAGGAGGAGATCGTTTTGGAGAAAATTAGCTTTTCTTTGAAATTACTTGCGAACATTTCTAGATTTATAAGCGTGTTTAACTTTTAGATCTTAGCACTAAAATTTTCAATAAATTTTAATGGAAAAAAACAACATAAGAATTTCATATTAATTATTAGAATTTAAAATGAATATTTTTATATTAATTATTCTTAGTATAGTATTGGGATTTTGTATTGGTAATTTTCAGAGAATTTTATATAAATTCAATAGTTTTGCACTTCATTTTATAGTGGTTTTCTTTTAAATAATTTTTAAACTTGTTTAAATATTCTTAGGAGTGTGCTGAGAAAAGTATTATTTTAAATTATTAAAGCATAAATAGTATGGTTTTCCCTCGAAATTATACATAATAAATTTTAAAATATATTTCAGTCATTGCAAGGTTAACATATTTTCTTAAAAATAGATTATGTTTGGGTATTTTGTTTAAGAAAGATTCGATAGAACTTTCAATCAAGTTTACTATCAAGGTATTAAATAAATTATCTAAATTTATACAGAAAACTACGTGAATTTTAAAGTTGGAATTATAGTCTTTGCGAGCTTTCTATTCGTTATATTGTCGATAAATTAAAAAAAATAATTAAAAAAAATTGTTAAAAGTATGCAGTTGAACTGTTGGAAGTCATAATTGAGTGAGTTATAGCAGCGAAGATTGAGCATAATTTATTCGGAAAAGCGTTTTCAGATTCGGCTACTCACATTAGATTCGTTAAAAATATTTTAGGTGGTAACTCATAATCCGACCCCCCCTTCCCTTTCCCCCCCCAAAAAATAACTTAGTAATGGCAAAACGTTTTTTTTTTTAAATTTAAATTTTTGTTGTAAAGAAAATTTTTAATAAAGAACTATCCAAATTAGGCTTTAGAAAGTAAAGTTAAATAAAAAATTGTTTTAATAAAAATTTTGATTAAATATTTATTTAATTATATTATTTTACTTTTGCCATTATATAAAATATATAATATTAATAGGATAAAGATTTCTTATAGGACTCGATCCTTTCGAGGTTATTTTTGATAACTTTTTTGTACATTTGTGACTGTGATGCTATTGTTTTTTAAAAGCTCTAAAACATAAAACTAGTCTGTGCAAATAAAATTTTTCTATTTTTTTATAAGAACAAGTCCAACGCCATCAAATAACACGATTTTGGAGGCCAAATTTCAAAATTAGGCGTCTTGGGAACTTTTCGCGCAATAATGAAAATATCGTTAATTTTTTGATTGCTTAATTATTTAACCTATAAAATCCACTTTCCTATGAGGTTTTCTTTTATAATAAATTGATTTTTATTGAGGAACGGCAACATTATTACAGAAAAATAATACAATTTTTTTTTTGATTTTATAAACAATATATAAGATAATAGGAACATTTTGCAATTATGCCATAATTTTTACTATAAAATATTTGAAAAAAGTTATATAAAAATTTATAGTAAAATAAGTGTAAGTAATGTTTTAATTTATGAAGAAATTTTACAGAAATGCTATAATTTTTCCTATAAAATAATCGAAAAGAATTTATTTGAGAATTTATAACCAAATGACTGTTAGTTTTCATAGTCAGAAAAAAATTATTGAGCCCTAAAATTTTTTTTTCTGGCAGCTAAAATTTTAATTTTTGTTAAGTTCTTTAAAAAAAAATTTGTTTGCAAAAATTTACTAATTTTTACTATAAAAATATTTTAGAATTTATAGCAAAATTACTGCACATTTTTCAAATTCAACAAATATGTTTAAATCCTAAAACACTTTTAATTAAAAACTGTTTTTATTAAAAAATTCATATTTAATTTTTATGAAATTTTTTTTTGCATTTAATGCTACAATTTTTAGTCCAACGGCGTCCAATCATACGATTTTGGAGGCAAACTGACATCAGCAAATCTCAAAATGAGGCGTCTTGAGAACTTCTCACGCAATAATACCAACATTTTTTGTGGTACCATTTTTTCGAAACCACATTTAGTCCAAATTAAAATCTTTGATGCCAAAAAAAGCTCAGAAATGATGATAATGGTCTCTTGCTCTTCAGTCTCAAAAAAAATTCGGATCAATACACACCAGTCAGTTAATTTTCATAAATACAACACCTTTTTCACATTACTTGTGGGTTTTCAAAATTTCATATGTGGCAATATTGATGAGCCTCAACGCTAGAGTAAAATTTAGTTTATCGAATAAATAAAATAATTAAAAAAAATGGTAAACTTATAATTAAGTTAATTATACCTCAATAAACACTTATTAAATGACAAGATTGTACTTTTCTCTTATAAAATATAAAATTTTATAGCAATAATTTTAAAAAAAAAATTGATCATTTGCATTTTCAAAAAATAAATATAAAAACTGACATTTTATATAAAAATAATATTTTACTCTAAAAAATCGTGTGTTAAGATGTATTTTGGAAAAAAGAAGATGTTATCTACGTCCACCCCCCATAAATTGTAATATTTTAATAGATAATATTTATATGACAGGATATGTGTGGACATTGTTTATGGTTATGTGAAATCTTCGCAGAGATGGGGACAAAGATTAGTACTTTTTGTAAATTGATCAAATATCGTATTAAATATTATTTTATGTGTAAAAATTTTATTGGAGAGTAAAAAAAATGTTTTTTTTTTTAATTTTGGGGTAATATTAATAAAAAGGAATGTTAAAAATTCGCCTGCGTTTCTATCTTAGAGTCTATTAGAGTCATAAAGAATATAAAGTTCGATTTTTAATTAAAATTTATAATTTATTTGGGTGAGAAATAATAACAAAGATAATTTGATATTTGAACAAAAAAAATAATGACAAGATAGTCGTTGATCATAAAAACTAATCTTTTAAATACAAATCCTATCACTATGTCTATAGATGGAAAGCTATCGAAGCGAGTAGGAGAAAAGAGTCTTATCACCTTATCAAAACAAAATTTGATCGTAACATGTTTATAACTAAGAGTGCCTTTTGGGCTTTTATTGATAAGATTATCGTATTTATTGAGTTAAATGATAACTATTGTATACTAAGTAAGACTGTCTATTTTATCACATAACCGATAGTCGTGATTTTCTATTAATATTAATCATAAATAAGTGCTTACAAACTATTATTGACTAACTGATGATGAGTAGTGGATAATTTTTTTTTTTTTATAAAATTTAAAAGTAAATATTTGGAATTTAAGAAAGAAAGTTGTAAATTTCAGTAAAGAAAATGTATATGTTAAAAATATTGAAAAGAAATCTCATATAAGCGTTTTTTGGGGGTAAATAATATCTTTGCCATATTTTGAAGCAATAAAATTCATGTTCAAATGTTTGACTGACTCTAACTGCAATGAACGGATTTCAAGGATTTGTATTTTCCCAAAGATATTTTGCAGTTATTCTTTTAAAAAAATATGTTCTTAGAGCATAAATCATATTGTTTCCCTTCTTTATTGCGCAGAAATGCTGAAGCAAATAGTAAGGTTATGATCGTAAAAATAATGTTGAACAATTTCTATATTTTAGAGTAGCATAATTCTTGTAGTATTGATCTATGTTTGGAGGAAGGGTGGCGGAAACTTTTTTTTAAAAAAAGTATTCCAAACCGGAGAAAAAAAAATTATTTAAGCTTCTGTGTTATATATTATTGTGAATTATGTTTAGATATGTTGTTATTATTTTGTTTTGGGGTTTTTTTTTTTAAATATTATTATTATTACCATTGTTGTTACTGTTGTTGATGGTGAAAATTTATTAATAAATCGTCTAAAGGTGTTATTTGAGACAGTTACACTTTTTATTTATGTGTTACAAAAGAAATAAATATAATCTAGGGGATGAATATCTATGCAAAAAAAAAAGAATAATACTTTTTTTTAATAGACTTGCTAGGACTTTAAAAAAAAGGATTATATTTTGATATATCGAAAATAATATTATGAACGGTTACTTTTCTAAGAAAGTTGTATGTTTTTTTTCTAAAGGTTATTTACTATTATTATCTTTTTTTCTTCTAAAGTTACTGAGAATGCGCTAGTTTGACTTACAAAAAGTTGCAACAAACCTATGGGGAACATTCTGTATCAAGAGCATAAGTTTTTCGTTGATATAGAGCATTTTTGGTGGTGTAAGAAGGAGGGGGAAGCGTAAGAAAATATGAAAATGTATAACGAGTGAGGTCAGACCCTTCATCATAAACTGTTAACAAATTTTTTCTATAAAGAAGTTCTCAGAAAAAAGGGATTCTTCACATCAAATCGAGTTTTTGTCGGAAAAGCGGACTTCTATGATTCTACAGTCAATGTGATATTTGTTTTTCCCAATATCGAAAAATACTTCAAATGACGTCGCCTTGGTACTATCGACAACATCCAAAGGAGTGTTACCGAGGAGCTAAAGGCGATATTATTTGAATCATTCCAGCACTGGTAAGAAGAGTGGAAACAACACATTATCCGATGCATAAGTACTCGAGAGAACAAGTTAAAAGATTTATAAAAATTAAGTAAAATTATTGGAAAAAGAAAAATCAGGCTCTTTACTTTTCTGCCCCACCAAGCGGAAGATTTATTTCTGCACCTACAAGTAGAAGAGATAATAAATTAACAGTTCAATAGAATTTGGGCAAAATTCAGATAGTCTTAGAATACTTAAACTTCAGTTGGAATGATTAAAAGATTACTTACCAACATAGGTCATTTGTACAATGTATACAGGTCGTTAAGTATATATGAAATTTTGGGTCTCATAACCTGAAGTTTGTTTCTCGGCATATTAGCGAAAGGATGTTAGAGAGCTGCATATTTGGTACCTTAAGACTTGGTAAAGGATATGTTTTTTTGAAGATGCTTTGCAGGACTTTTAAAACGGTATCTTAGAAGAAAAACGGAAAATTTTTCAAGGACCTGTGCAAACTATTTTTTTGAGAGTAAAGATTTCGGAAAACAGATTTAGCTCTCTACGCAAAGGCCGGATAATGGTCCTTAGCACACTTTTCGTCTATGTTTATCACTCCCTTAGAAGCAGAATCTGCAAGAATATTTGCAGAGTGAAATAATTATGGGATTAATTGTATCGATAAGCTTAGGCAAAAAATCCGATATGCCAAAAGGAAATCTGAAAAATCCTACTTCAAAGTTGAAATGAAATTAATCCACAAACTCGAGAGAATGCCAAGGTAGTCATTCGGATAGATTTAAAAAAAAATAATTAAAAGAATACCAAGGCAGTCATTCGGCCACAAGACGGTTATATGGAAGAATATTAAAAATTATTTTAAAAAAATATTTAAAAAATATCATAAAACATATTTGCTAAAAATATATCTTGTATAAAAAATCTTTCTTACTTGTAAGTCTAGGAGGGAATCCTTCCCTCCTGGATATACAAGTAGGAAACTTGAATCCTTCCCTCTTCATACAAAACCCAATCACTGATGCTAACATAACTCATAACAAACCAAACAAACGAGACAATTCTTGGCTTGATAAACGTCGAGCCAGAGCCCAGTGGAAAAAAAACTGAACCAACTGCAACAAGAACTAAAACAAGAAATTATCACTTACAACAACTAATACGTGACTCTGGACAGCTACCAGATAATTACTTAAATACAAAACAGCTACACATCCGCTACGTAATACCAACGGAACCTAGGCAAAAACGTACAAACAGGAAGCCGACGGAAAATTTTTAGCAAATACCTTTAAATAACACTAAGTCTTCCAAGATATTCGACATGACAAAAAAATTCACAGAAAAATATCAACTCAGTTGCCTATTATTCCAGTTACAAAGTTTTTCACTCCTTCCGAAGTTAAATCCATAGTACAACACCGACTCAACAAAAAAGCCCCATAATATGACCTCATAACTTCGGAAATACTTAAGCAAATATCCAACAAAAAACCCTCGTCCTCATAACCTATATTTATAATAATATCCCCAATATGAAGTTTCCCATAATCAAAATGATCCCAAAACCCAACCAACCCAAGAACCTTCCTACTTCATGTAAGCCTACTTCCTATTTTCTGAAAAATCCTAGAAAAATATTAATCCTAAAATGCCTTTATCCCATTTTTAACACCGAGGGTGTGATTCCTCAACATCAGTTTGAACCCTTCGCACGCTTTCGACCGTGTATGCCATGCTGGATTGCTTTGAATGTTGCAGCGAGTTCTATCCTCTCAGACCGGTATTTTCAAGTTCTTTGAAATTTATCGTATTTCTGCTGGTGTCCCTCAGGGAAGTTTCTTAGGTCCAATCTTTTACAATATTTAAACCCACAATATTTCTTTTCACAGTGATTTCCTTACCGCAACATATGCTGATAATATTGCCTTCCTTACCCATCAATAATATCCTTCGATAGCCATCAATATCCTACATATCCACATCCACACCTTAGAAACCAGGTTCAAAAGGTGGAGATTGGGGGTCAATGATAAAAAGTCTGCTCATGTTACTTTCACACTCTGCCAAGAACAAATTCCGTCATAATTTGGATAAAAATTTGTGAAAAAAATTCTTTTAAAGAAAATGCAGTGAAAAAAAAAGTAAAATTCAAAGGAAAAATTTGGCTAGAAATAGCAAAAAAAAAAGAAACTTTTGCAATTGAAGACTTTTGCTCCAGCCAAAGCAAAACTAATAAAAATACAAAAATAATTAAAAACCGCATCAATTTGGATAAAACTTTGTGGAAAAAAAATTCTTTTAAAGAAAATACGGTGAAAAAAATAATATTCAAAGTATCCCCCCTTAGGAAAAAATTGGCAAAAAAACTGCAAAAAATCAAATTTTTTCAATTGAAGATTTTTGCCCCAGCCGAAGCAGACCTAGTCGATATACGAAAATTATTAAAAACCGTATTAATTTGGATAAAAATTTGTGGAAAATAAATTCTTTTAAAGAAAATGGAGTGAAAAAAAATGCAAAGGAAAAAATTGGCTAGAAATAGCAAAAAAAAAATTTTTTTCAATCGAAAATTTTTGCTCCAGTCAAAGAAAAACTAATAAAAATACGAAAATAATTAAAAACCGTATTAATGGGGATAAAAATTTGTGGAAAATAAATTCATTTAAAGAAAATGCGGTGAAAATAAATAAAATTCAAAGGAAAAAATTGGCTAGAAATGGCAAAAAAAAAATTGTTCAATCAAAAATTTTTGCCCCAGCCGAAGCAAAACTAGTCCAAATTTTGATGAAAATTTGCAGCAAAAAAAATTCTTTAAAAAACGCGGAGAAAAACATAAAATTCAGAAGGAAATGTTTACGAGTTGTAGCCCAAAATGAAATTTTTTCAATAGAAGATTTTTGCCTCAGTCGAAGCAGAACTAGTCAAAATACGAAAATTATTAAAAACTGCATCAATTTGGATAAAAATTTGTGGAAAATAAATTCTTTTAAAGAAAATGCAGTGAAAAAAAAATTCAAAGGAAAAAATGGGCTAGAAATGGCAAAAAATTAAATTTTTTCAATTAAAGACTTTTGCCCCAGCCAAAGCAAAACTAGTCAAAATACGAAAATTAATAAAAACCGCATCAATTTGGATGAAAATTTGTGAAAAAAATTCTTTTAAAGAAACTGCGGTGAAAAAAAAAAAATACCAAAGAAAAAAATGGGCTAGAAATGGCAAAAAAAGACTTTTTTTAGATCAAAAATTTTTGCTCCAGCTAAAGCAAAACTAATAAAAATACGAAAATAATTAAAAACCGTATTAATGTGGATAAAAATTTGTAGAAAATAAATTCTTTTAAAGACAATGCGGTTAAAAAAAAAATTCAAAGAAAAAAATTGGCTAGAAATGGCAAAAAAAGAAATTTTTTCAATCAAAAATTTTTGCTCCAGCCAAAGCAAAACTGATAAAAATACGAAAATTATTAAAAACTGCATCAATTTGGATAGAAATTTGTGCAAAAAAAATTCTTTTAAAGAAAATGAGGTGAAAAAAAATAAAATTCAAAGGTAAAAATGGACTAGAAATGGCAAAAAAAAAATTGTTCAATCAAAAATTTTTGCCCCAGCCGAAGCAAAACTAGTCCAAATTTTGATGAAAAATTGCAGCAAAAAAATTCTTTAAAAAACGCGGAGAAAAACATAAAATTCAAAAGGAAATGTTTACGAGTTGTAGCCCAAAATGAAATTTTTTCAATAGAAGATTTTTGCCTCAGTCAAAGCAGAACTAGTCAAAATACGAAAATTATTAAAAACTGCATTAATTTGGATAAAAATTTGTGGAAAATAACTTCTTTTAAAGAAAATGCAGTGAAAAAAAAATTCAAAGGAAAGAATGGGCTAGAAATGGCAAAAAATGAAATTTTTTCAATTGAAGATTTTTGCCTCAGCCGAAGCAGAACTAGTCAAAATACGAAAATTATTAAAAACCGTATTAATTTGGATAAAAATTTGTGGAAGATAAATTATTTTAAAGAAAATGCGGTGAAAAAAAAATTGGCTAGAAATGGCAAAAAAAGAAATTTTTTCAATCGAAAATTTTTGCTCCAACCAAAGAAAACCTAATAAAAATACGAAAAAATTAAAAACCGTATTAATGTGGATAAAAATTTTGTGGAAAATAAATTCTTTTAAAGAAAATGCGGTGAAATTAAATAAAATTCAAAGGAAAAAATTGACTAGAAATGGCAAAAAATGAAATTTTTTCAACTGAAATTTTTTGCCCCAGCCGAAGCAAAACTAGTCAAAATACGAAAATTTTTAAAAACCGCATCAATTTGGATGAAAATTTGTCGAAAAAAATTCTTTAAAAAATAACCGGACAAAAACATAAAGTTCAAAAATGTTTACGAGTTGTAGCCCAAAATGAAATTTTTTCAATTGAAGATTTTTGCCTCATCCGATGTAAAAAAAAATAATTTTGTGTAATTATATTCCATAAAAAATGAGCATGCGTTACCTTGGACTTATATTCGACAAACGGTTAATCTGGAACCCTCACTCAGTAGGTCAAAACTGACAATAAAAAACAAACTGTTATTTATAAACCAATATGGATATATGGACTCAAACTTTAAGATTCGACTGAGCCTTTTCCAATTCCTTTCTAATATACAAACCCTACAATCCCGAATTCTTTTATGTTCAAAACAGATTTTTTAAAATTTTAAAATAAAATATATTTTTTATTTTTATTTTAAAAATATTTAACTTTTTTTTTTTTAGAAATTACCCTGTTCTGGAGGTAACATCGATAGGTGTTTTCCTTTACATGTCTGCACGTTCTTGCATAAAAATCTGCTTGTTACTAGTTGTAAATATGTGTAGTTGTACTTAGTTTGAGAGTCAATTTTTTAATATTGGAATTAATTATATAAACTAAAAAAAATATATATTGTATTAACTTAAAAACTTTAGTAACTATTTTTAAAGAAGAAAATTTTCAGTTTGCATATTTGTTAATAATTTTAAGAATTTTCTAATTCCAATTTTTTTTACTCTTAAAGACTTTTTATAAAATTTCTCCTACACATTTAAATACTTTTTATATTCAAAACTATTGAATAAGAAATTCTATCAAGTTTTTTTTTAATGTAAATTCTAAAAGATCTATTATTATTTGAGTGCTCAGCGAATCATAACGAAGATAATAAAATTGTAAGAATTTTGAAGATAGAAAACATATTGAATAAGATAGAATAGAAAGAAATGTGCCTAAATGAAATATATCGAACCATTTGGTTGGAAATGAACTCTGTAAAATCACTTAGTGTCTGATCTTTTAACGAGTGCCGAAAAGAATCGGCTTGGAAAAAGAGGATAGTCCATCCATAACGGACGAAATATTTCCTTTTCACACATTAATTTGATTTGTTACTTCCTATTAATCCCTTTTCGAGGATAATCTATGCCCTCGCTAGTGTATATAAATCTTGAAAAGAGAACCGAATAGATAATATAAATGTAAGAAGATTCTCGACTAAAAATATATTGTATTTATCCTTTTTAAGTTGAGATCTTTTATACAATATTTTGTTAATATATGTTGGGGGTTCTTAATATTTATTTCAGTGCCAGACCGGGTGGAAAGAAATTATTGCCTGGAAAATAACTCTTTTACAGCCTCCAGTTAAGTATTTCATATTCAATAAACATTGTAGACAGTTGATTTTAATATTCAGATTATTAAAAAAAATATCTGAACATCAGTATTTCAATGTAAATAATTTGAATCGTTTATTTTTTAAGTAATATTGTTTGATATTTCCGTATTCAATTATTGCGACAAATAGAATTATTAATGGGAAATTTTATCATTTCAGAGAAAAATAATCTTTATAATATTTGTTATATATTTGATTTTATAAAAGTATCTATTAGGATTTTAGATGGTAAATGCGTTGAATAGAGCTACTTTTTAAATGTGTTCCCCCCCCCCTCCAGGAGAGGTGAAAATCTCTTTATAGTGTCGGACTTTAATCCTCTACGAAATAACACATCCCTGCAATGTGCCATAACCAATTTATGTAAAAATCGACTAATAACTTATCTTTCTTTAAACTTAGTCGTACAATTTCAGGACTTGTTTGGTACTCTACTAATTCATGTGGTTTGGTCCTTTTAAGAGGACGTACGTTGTTGAACTCTTTTTTTAGTAGCTCTCTTTTTTTAAATATTTTTATTAATATGCAAATCACATGGGATATCTTTATTTATTATGGTACTTTTGTATTATCGCCACCTTGGATTTGCTTCTACAACCCCATAGTTGGATACCGCACATTAAAACTGGCCCAAGTATTTGGTTGTAAATTGGGATTTTATTCATATGTTGAGAGCTCAGAAGTTCTTCCCAGCAGCCAATACAACTTTCTATATTTACTGTTCAGTTCTTCTTTTTCCTTTTTTACATGCTGCTTTTCATTAAATTTGGTATCAATGATCATACCTAGATACTTGCCTGTATTGGCATAAGGAGCAATTTGTCCAATAATGGTCAATATACCAGGTGTATAAGCTTAAATCCGCGGTTTTTTAGTCAAAAAAATACATGTTTTTTTTTCATAGAAAGCAACAGAAAAAATTTATTCAAAGTACTTGCCCTCGCTAGCTACACATTTTTCCCATCTCTCGGGCAATTTGTGAATACGAAGCCTAAAAAAATTCCTTCTTTTTCGAGACAAATCACTCATCAAGCCATTTTCGGACGTCTTCGTAAGAATCGAAGTGCTGCTCAACGAGCGCGTGGCACATCGACGAAAACAGATGGTAGTCGGAAGGGGCCAGGTCTGGTGAATAAGCGGGGTGGGGTAGCACCTCCAAGTTGAGGGTTTCCAAGTAGTTTTAGACGATTTTTGACGTATGCGATGGTGTGTTGTCGTGGAGGAAAATCAGCTTGTCATGCTTTTGTTGATAATCGGTCCTTTTTTCACGCAGAGTACGGTGCAATTTGATCAGTTGTTGTTGTTTGTAGTGATGGGCATTAACAGTTTCACCAGGTTTCAACATCTCATAGTAGATGATACCTTGTTGATCCCACCAAACGCACAGCATCGTCTTCCGTCCGAAGCGATTTGGTCTTGGGGAAGATGTTGATAGTTGGCCAGGATCAACCCACGATTTCTTGCGTTAAGGATTCTCGAAATATATCCACTTTTAATCGCTTGTCACAATCTGATGCAGGAACGACTTTCTTTTTTGTCTGGCCAGCAAGATTTCGCATGTGTTTTGGCGTTGCTCCATTTGCCTATCGTTCAATTCATGCGGCACCCATTTTCCGATCTTTTCAATCTTCCCCATCGTACGCAGACGCATGGAAATGGCTGGTTGAGTAACTCTCAATTGCTCCGCGAGCATTTTTTGCGATTGGGTATCGTCTTCGTCCAAAAGAGTCAACCTTCCTATGCCGATTTTCACGCTTCTTGTCCCACAAGTCAAAATTGCCGTTTTTGAACCGACGAAACCAATGTCGGCACATTGTTTCCGATAAAGAGCTTCCCGCATATGCTTTTTTTCTGGCACAAAACTAGACATGATGACCAAACGAAAAATTTATGTTGTTGTACGAAATTACTGACAATGTGCACTGATTAATGTTGACAGATGTCAAACTCATAAAAAAATGTATGGCATGCCCATGACAGTTTAATATGCTCACTTACGCCATCTATGACCAAACAGCGGATTGAAGAGTATACCACTGGTAATAAAAACAGGAGAAGGCCTAGTAAGCTACCTTGTGGTACTACTGCTTTTATGTCTTTTAGCCGAACTGATGAGTTGGGATGAGATCTCTTTTTTTGATGATAGATAGATAGGATCCTTCTCAGGAACACCTTTTCAACAAAACGGTCGATATTTTTTAAAAAGTAGGGTAGTACAAGGATTTGGGTGGCTTCCCTGATTTTGGTACAAGGATCACTTTATCAATTCTCCAAAGTTTGGGTATATATTTTGACTTGAAGCACAGGCAGTTAGGCTTTAGGTAGCCTACTTCTGGGTAACGTAAGTTTTGAAAATATTTTTTTAAATCAATTTGCCTTAAGCTTCTTGGTCATAATCTATTTGATGTTATTAACAGAGATGACAATCTAGGGGAATAAAAAAATGTCCCATGGGCTTAGTTGAGGTAAAAAGAAAACTCCTTAATTGAAATGGACCATGGAAGTGTCTGCTTTTTTGGTTAATAGTATATGCTAAACAATAATAAGAAGAAGAATTATTATAGGACTTTTTTGGTTGATAGTTTATCCTAAACAGTCTGACCTTACAAAAAAAAACATAATTCATTCTACATTTTTATTATTATTCGATGTTGAAAACAAAATGTTTCCTCCTCTGCTTTTCTGACATTCAAAAATCCTCTTTGCAATAGTAAAAATTGTGCTCGTGATAAGAATTGTTTCCTATAGGCTCGTCACAAACTTTTACACAACATTTGATGGCACATCGTTACTTCATTTGACACTCTCTATGGGCTTGCGCCGTTACCGGACGGGTACAAGTTGGTACGTCTAGTACTGACAAGGTTAAAGCTAAGAGGAAGAAAAATTTGCAGTGTTGCCAAATCGATCTCAATTATGCCATGTTTTACTAGTCGCGTTTGAGCGAAACTTCCGAAAAATTTTCGGACCCCTACTTGAGAGGCTAAGAGCCTGTTTAACGATGAAATCATGTTATAGGCTTTACACTCAATCCTAATGGACAAGGAAGATTATACTCAAAAAGTCAATACTGGCCTCATTTATGATCTCAAAAGACGAAGCAGATCCCTGTCTTTGATAGAACCTCAGCGTTAGTTAGGATCCTAAAGACATATTATTTCAAATAATGTCGAAATAGAAAACCGCACCACAAAATCGGGATGTTTGACATTTTTTAATTTAGCCAGTCTAGACAGGCCTTCTGCCGTTACCCAAATATTACATAATTTTTTCTGTTGCTAACAAATTTTATGAGGATATTTCGATGACCAATTAAATGCGAAAAGTCTGTCTAAAAAATGCACAATAGTCAAAATCATTGTTAAGTCTTTAACTAATCGATTTCCAAATAAATTGTTTGTTTCTACGCGACCAATTTGTGTATTTTTTGTCAAATATTCTTTTATTCTCTGATAATTTTCTATGAATATTCAATTAGAATTTGATCATAATTTTGGAAAATGTAAGCTGAAATTTTCTGTTTTGTATATATACAATAAATTCATAAATATTGTAGAACGATTTGCTTATAATTTGAGATACTCATATGATTAGTACAAGCTCCTATACCATATTATTATCGATCATGTTAGCATTTTACATGTCAATGAGAATCCATCAACAATAAACTGTCAGTTATCACAGCTAAACAATATTCAAGTGTTAATAAACATGTGAATTAAATTGAATTGTGTAAGCAGCATATTTGTGATAAGGATTGTTGATATTATTGATTAGTTCATGACAAAGAAAATTATCAAACAACCAATGCTAAATTTTAATTAACTAATTAAGATTTTATGCTTAACATAGGTAAGCATGCTACCGTTTTACATAAATTGTTAGAGGATGAAATGCTTTTCACCTTCACAGAAGTATACCAAACAAATTTAGAATTTTGATAAAATTAATTAATTTTATCAATTCAGTAGAATCAGCTAATAAGGGTTTTGTTAATTTTTAATGTATAAAAAATAGTTTTTTACAATAGTTTAAAAATTTGATAAGAATGCAATAAGTCTTTTTCTTCAAATAAATAATTATTATTATAACTTTTAAATCAAATACAATACACAAAAAAAAACGAACATAATTCAATAAACACAAAAATACCAAAATCAATAATAAATGTCCGATTTTATCGAAAATATTACAAATTATTTCATATTACAAAAAAATGATACATTAAATTGACATTAATACGAATATTTAATTATATTATTTAATACAGAGTTGATAAACACATAATTGTAAATGATTCTGATTTATGAATATTATTTTTTAATGTAATTTGAAATTGATTCTTATGCTAGTGGATGAAAAATACAAAAAAATGTTGGATTTGTTAGTATGGATAAAATGTTAAATTAAATAGTAATTATTTGATTAAAACGATAATATATTAACTGAATCGATTCAATTAATTGTAATTAAGCTTCACTATAAAATTGGTTGAGCATTTTTTATTGTAGTTAACACCAACTCCAATTACATATTATTGATGAATAGATTAAATTAATATATGGTATTGTATAAATGGAGTTGTTTTTTTAAAAATTAATTTCAAGTTCTTATTTATAAAAATAGAATTTTGCTATTTTATTTGAAAAATTTATTTGTTTTTGAAAGTCTCTCCTAAATGACCAGATTTGTATTGAGTTGGCAACTAAATGATTGTGGATTTTGTCAATAGATGGGGTATTAGCTTATTCTTTTGTTATGTCAACTTTTGAAGGTACCTTCAAAAGGTACTCGCCTGGAAAAACCTTCTAACTGTCAGACGAGTTATGCGGGATTTTAACCTCGCTAAAACCTAACCTGCACCTCTAACCTTGTTCCCGGAACGATGGTTCCCCGGCGGCACTCTTTGTAAATACTACTTCGTCGGGTTGTTCTTTTTGATGTTATTTCTGTCCTGATGTTATGACGCTTCGCGGGCCTATTCTTCGTACGTGGTGCAAAGTACCTTCATGATAGATTCCGCGAAGTCTCTAACTCTGTTCCAAGCCGATTGGCTCTTCAGCATGCACTCCACTATGTTTCCTGGACTGATGGAATGGTCCAGATTTCTCTCCAGTTTTGTCCGTGTCCCCTCGTATAAGGGGCATTGGAAGAACACGTGTTCTGTATCTTCGATCACATCGAGGCAATGATGACAGTTTGGTGTGTCAGTTCTCTTGAATCTGTGCAAGTATGCCCGAAAGCATCCGTGCCCAGTCAAGAGTTTTGTGATATAATACCCGACTTCCCCGTGCAGGCGACTGACCTATTTCGTTACATCTGGGATTAGCTGACAGGTCCACCGACCCTTCGTTGAGCTGTCCCACCTCTCTTGCCAGAGGCGAAGACTCTCGGATCTCTCCTCTTCACATGGTACCTTTCGCCGCTCTTCCTTCTTCCCACGATATTGGTGTTCCCGCTCTCTTGCCAGGATGTCGATGGATGGGCATGATGCCACGACGTTGATCGCATCATGTGATACCGTTCGGTATGCCGACGCTACTCTGATCGCTGAGAGCCGCTAGACTGATGACATTATCTTGCGGTATGTTGTTAGCTCTAGCGATTTCGCCCACACGGTGCTCCATATAGCAGGACGGAGGTAACTACAGTTGCCTTTGGATTTGTCTGGGGCCCCCGATATTGGGCATTATCCGCGAAAGCGCGCCCTGTACCGCTGATGCCTTCCTTCTGACACTGGAGATGTGCTCCTTGTAGTTGAGTCTGCCATCCAAGACCTCTCCGAGATACCGGGAGAGGTCTTGGATGCCAGACTCATCCAAGACCTCTCCCGGTAAGAGGTCTTGGATGAGCTTTCCGGGAAAGCGACGAGTTTTGTGTTCGTCGGCAATTCTAGATGGAGTATGCCGTCGTACATGACGTTCCACCCCAGGACAGAGCCCTGAGGTATTCCTCCCGTGACCTCATACTCCGCTGGTCCTTCCTTCGTCTCGTAGTGCAGTAGTCGATCACTGAAGTATGATCTGACCATCCTCCGTAGGTAGTAGGGCACCCCTATGTTCTCAAGAGCCTACAAGACTCTATCCCAGCGGGCCGAGTTAAACGCATTCTTGATGTCCAGAGTGACAATGAGGCAATACTTTTTGGAACCGCCTTTCCATATCTTTCCTGAGAGCTGCTCGTGACGAGTTCCAGCGCGTGGATGGTCGATCTCCCCTTCCTGAATCCGAATTGGAATTCGGAGAGTTGAGGATCAATTTATTCCTCCAATCTGTCGGCCACTATCCGCTCTAAGTTCTTCCCGTCCGAGTCCAACATGCAAAGTGGACGATAGGATGCTGGTTCGTCCGGTGGTATCATCCCTTTTGGGAGAAGAACCAATCTTGGTTGCTTCCATCGAGTTGGAAATACGCCTTGTCGCAGGCAGGCATCGTACATGCTTATGAACACGTCTGACCTGGCGGAAATTACACTCTTCAGTGCGATATTGGTGGGTATGCCGCCTGGTCCTGGTGACTGGTGACCCGGAGGAGGAAGAAGTGGTATGCCGCCTAGTCCTGGTGACTTGCCATTATGCAATCTAGTGCAGGTCCTCGTGAGTTCTTCCATGGTCACTCCAGGAATTACCACTTCTTCCTCCTCCGGGTGGGTAGATTTTTAATCCTATACATGACCGTTTTATACGATCTGCCCCACGGGTCCCGGACATCCCGGGTCATGTCTTCTCGCGTCCTCTGTGAGAGTGTCCAGGAAGTCCTCGAACACGTTAATCGGAGCACTCGGTGGAGCATAGAAACTATACAGGTGCACCCCTCCTATCTTGGCCTTGACAAACCATGAGATGGGGTTAGTTGGTAGCTGTTCGAAAGGCCCATATTGCTGCCTTTTTTGTACTGTCTGAAACCCATGGTTGTGTGTCAAGATCACCATACTGCTCTCACAGCATGAGTAGTGCCCCAGCCTTCTCTAATCTTACCAAGCATCGCCGCTTTCCTCGCGTGAACGGCAGGCAGGCAGACCACCGCGATCTGCGTCGAGGCCCAGCTTTTCCTCAGGGATTTCACCGCAACGGTGGTGAGGTCCTTCAGGTGTGGGATATGGCCTTTTACAAGTTTAACAACCTGTTCTGTGGTTGCCCATTCGTCCAGGTCCCTAACCTCTATTTCCGACTCCAGAATCCTAATCTCTACTGTCGCTTCTTCCTTGAGTGTCTCGCTAATGGTCGCCCGGTATGTCTCCATCTCCTTCTCTTCTGTTTTCCCAAACATAATCATCTGATTGCCTCCTGCCGTCCGTCTGATTTTTTCGACTTTCTCCCCGATGTCTTTCAAAGCGGGGTCTGCCTTCCCCTTCTGTATTATGTCGGCGTACGTTGTCTCCTCTTGCGCCTTATGGACTACTAATGCGTTCGGCGGTAGTGGTTTTCTTCGAGCTTTTCTCGAGGAGCTTTTCTTGTTTATGCTCCTCTGTGCTTGTTTCACCTTCCAAAGTTGGTTATTAGGTGGAGATGAGGCCTTCCTCTTCTTTCTGTTGGTTCCGTTCTGGCTCTCTTGCGTATTATCTGGTGTTCCGCTCACCTGCGTCCAGCTTTTCTGTACATTCGGAGTGGTTTACGTTTTGTTGGAAGCGGTTTGTAATTCCACTCCAAGTCTATCGTACACAGTTTGTATGCTAGCTATCATTTGTTTAATCTCCTTATGCACGTTGTGTTTTTGACCAACGAATTCACGAGCTTTTTTATTAGACAGCCCATCTTCATGTACTGCCGGAGTCTCGAGGTGAAGTCCCAGGTTGGGAAGATCTCCTTCACTGCTGCTCTTATGTGGGTGGACGGGTGGTGTCAACCCCTGATCCGAAACTATGAGATTCGGTGTTGTAGGCACGAAACCGTTCGTCTTGGTCGCCTGGTTGTTATTCCTTTCCGCCTCAGCAATACCCTGCATTGTATAATCGCAGGTATCCTCGTTTATTGCTTTAACGAAAATTTCATAATCTCTACTAATTCTATTTACGGTAACTGCATAAAAGTAATTTTATTTCATCAAAACTCTTTGGTTTTGTTTTTCAAATTTCCAGACATCAATTATTGGCTAATTAAGAAATACCAACTGTCAAATATGCGCCGCTCGATATTTTAACGTCTAATCTTATTTTCTTAGTGTTTCACTAAAAGATTATCAATTTTTCAATATTTATTGTTGCTTACTATTATCTTTTGAGCTCAATGCTTATTTAGAATAAAGAAAACTTATATGCTGCTAACTTCGGAGCATAACACGAAAACTTGCGCCTGTCAGTAAATATTAGATTTTCAGTAGTTAAAATTTTCTTGTTTTATTTTTATTTTTATTTATTTCTTTAATCTGCCAACTTTTTGTCCAAGTTCTTCTTTTAATTTATTTTGGTGTTGACGTTTCGTATTTACGAAAAATACATATAATTTGTATTTTTATAAAAAAATATTTTTATAATATATTTTTATATTTTGTTGAAAGCACCTAATCATCCATTGGGAGTACTTACCCAATGGAACTTACTAATAGAAGTAAAATATAACCTCAAAATACTGAGTTTATTCAGCTTTTCAGCGTGAAGTGGAGTGGATGTGTTTCGGAGAATCTTTGAATTTGACACATATAACGAGGGTGAAGCATTTATAAATGTTGTACGAAAACATTTATTAATGCTTTACTCTCATTATAGGTCCAATTATCATCAAGAAAATGATAGGGCTGAAACTCATTCTACACTTTTAAATATATTAAATAAGTTAAATTAAGATATTGATTATTTTTATTTTTGTTAGCCAAGGGGAGGCATTTATTTACAATTGAGAGTGTTATAATAAATATAAAGTTATACAAATACATCATTTAAGTTTAAATTAATTTAATAATTCATTATTATTCATATTTTTAAACATTTACTGCCTCGCACGTGCACCATTGTTGCTGTCAATTCCTTTAGATTCTGCGTAATTCTGTATGTTGTTGACTTCATTATTTAAATATTCTATGTCACAGAAATCATTTTCAGTTAAGTTTACAAAACCCTTAAACGGGGGAACTAAATATCTGCTTACACTGTACGCTGAATCTCTAAATAGCACTCCTCCTGGTATAATTATGGACTCATCCTCAGTAATACGCCGATTTTTCGTAAAAGCTGTGCATCGTGCATTGCACCAGGTTCACCACAATGCACATCTATAAACTTTTTCTCTGCGTTTACAATTTCCTGTAAAAGCAGACTATAATATTTTTTCCTATTACAGTATGCTTGTTTGTCACGTTTAGGAGGATTGATTTTAATATGAGAACCATCAATAGCCCCAACAACACGGGGAACACCTCTCATAGCTGCAAATTTCATCTGTTTATTTTGCATTTCGGATGCTGTTAGCTATTTTTTGTAATTAGTACTCACTTCAACAAACAATTTTACGACGCGGTACAAAATTCGATGGACACTGCTTTCTGTGACATCAAATCTGTCTGCAATTTGTCGGTACACTTTCAGTATTTGCTAGAAACCACAACGTGATGTATATTTCAACATCAACACCAACTGCAGTACGTCCTCCATGACTTGGACGGTGTAAAAACATACTCCAGTAATATTTAATTCCATTTCTTTTCGCTTTTGCTGCACGAATAAAGTAAACATAACAAAAATATGACACTTCAACATAACCAACGAACCCGCTAAGCTATCTATTTTCATTTTGGGAACTAAAATCCCTCTACCGTAAATTGTATGCGCAACTACACAAGCAAAGTACTCATCTGTATGGGGAAGAGTAGTTGAAGCTTTTTTGAGTAGCAAAACTTTCCCAATAGAAGGACAGCTATTGTTTTCTTGATGTTTTGACTTCCGCCTTTAATTTAGTAAAAAATTTGTATCGTTTAGCTATTTAGTTTTGTTTTCATACAAATTTAAAAATGCAAGGACAAGACGAGCACTTTAGACATATTTTATTGTATATATTAGGTATTTCCGAAAAGGCAAGAACGCATCGTAGCTATACAAAAAGTTATGTGCCGTATATAGGAATGAAGCATTGAAAGAAAGCAGTGTCAAAATTGGTTTGCTAAATTTCGTTCTGGTGATTAAGAAAATTCATTTGACGCAACGTATTAGCATCTGCGATTCGCTTCTGAAACGCAACGAAACGGATCCATTTCTGAAACGCCTGATAACTGGCGACGAAAAATGGATAGTTTACAACAACGTTAATCAAAAACGCTCATGGGTGATGCGAGATGAACCACCTCAGACGACATCAAAAGCTGAGATGCACCAAAAGAAGATTATGCTGTCAGTTGGGTGGGATGATGAAGGAATTTTGTACTTTAAACTTTTACCAAGAAACCAAACGATTAGTCAAACTGAGCAATGCAGTTCAAGAAAAGCGGCCAAAATTGGCAAATCGTAAGCGTGTTGTTTTCCAGCATGACAATTACACAATTTACAGTTGTCAGTTTTTTCGAGATATTTTTTAAAATTTGTTTGCGGTATTTAGGACAGTCTTTTTTTGGGGAATAACCGTAAAATTTGAACCGACAACCCCTTGCACCGTGTTATATTTTTTTACTAAATGGTGACTTAAGCCTTAGATTGAAGAATACCTGGATAGGCAAGTACGTCAGATTTTCGTATATTTATACACAATTTTCTTGCTTAATTATTGCAGAAGCGGCGAGAAATCGTAACACTTGCATATTTTTGTATAGATTTTTTTATTGTAGACATGACACCCACTGACATCTAATTCAATTTTATTACATTGTAATTCACTTATTGGAAACAAAAATACTAATTAAACACAACGTCAGACAATTTTTGCTTGCATAATTTTGTTGTTTTCCAAGTTGTTATTTTAGCACTTATCGGAAAGTTTAGTTTTTATGTTTTTTTAAAAGTATTTAGAAAAAAAGTAAGTATTTACAATATATAAATAGTTATACTGTTGATAAAATTTAACAGGAAGCTTTAATTTCGGAAAATGATGTTTTTTAATAAAAGGTTGATTTTAATTGAACAGATAAGGAAGTCAGGAATATGTTTCTTTCGGTAAGTTGACATCTTCATTTTTATTAGAGAAATTAACAAAATTTTAGTTTATAATATGTTTAAATGGCTTTTATTTGGTCCAAAAAGTGATTAAAAAGTGAAAAGTTTGTCAATGAACAAATTTTAACAAATGTGATGTTGACAGTTCAATGTTTACCAGAAAATGGTTCAGTGCCGGTGTAAGTAAAGTGTGTGTAAGAAAATTTAAGGGAACGCATTTTTAAGTCTGTTTTCCATTTTGCATTTTTGGAATAGATTTTTATTTGTACACATATAATTGTTGTTTTGGTATAATTGATATCTTTATATGCTCTTCCCCTTTATAAATTAATAAATAACATTTTAAAATAGAATTCTGTGTTTTATTGTATAAAATTTCCAAAACTAATTCAATCAAACAACAAAAAAAGGCGCAATATTGAAAAATCTATTTGTTTGCGCATAAATGACATCACATATCAAAATGGTTTTAAACGAACTGCCTTTAATCGCATTAGTGAAGTTTCCAAAATTGGCCCCCACTGATTTACGCCGTTTCTGTTATTTTGCATATGGGTTGCAAACAAAATTCGGCCACAAAATTTTTGTATAGAGGGCTAAGCCTAAAGCAAAATACAAACGTAAAAAAATATTAATTAAAAAAATTTGGAACCTCAAAGAAATAATAGGCTGTGAAAGATACAGCGTGCCTATTGCAAAAGCTGGGTTTACTCAAAAGTCCCTATAGTACGGCAATGCAGTTAATTAATGCACTGTTCGCTAACAGTTCGGCTATGGAATTTTCTGCATAATTTTTGCAGACAATTTTGGACTTTTTTGCAAAATCTCGAATGAAAAGTGTTTGTCTTTAATAAAACTGTAACTGAAGGTTGTTGTCTATAATAACATTAAAAGAAATTATACCAAAAAAAAAAACTATTCAACTTGAAATAAATGGACTTATATTACTATTCTATTATAAAAAAAATTATATTTATTAATTAATATCAAAGTTGATCTAATAATAAATCCGAAAAAAAATCGATTTAATAATAAATCGAAAAAATGCTGCCTACAGAATAAACATTTCGCCTAGGGCTATGCAAAAGACCGGTGTAACCTATTGACTAAAATGGAAACAGCAATAAATCCATCCTCAAATTCGTTCTCATTTCTATTAAGTTTTTTAGATTAATAAAATTATTCGTTGACTGATATTTTTTTAATAAACTAGGAAAATAATTAACGAAATCATATAGCAATTTTACAGAATATAGGAAACGAAACAGATCAGCCATCATTTGCATCGTATGAATTTTCATTAATTTTATTCCATTTTTATTATTGTTTTTACTGTATTTTATTTTAATAATCTACGTTTTTTTTTACTTTTTTTTTATTTTTCAATGGTAGCACATATAATGGGACTTTCTGGAATATCTATCTACTCGAAAGCTGTTGTATTTTTTTTATAACAAAATTTTATATTTACGTTGACTTTTCTCAGTTATACCAAAAAAAAAATTGTTATTATTTTGTTGTAGAAATTTTGATAAATTTATATCGGTCGGTATGAAAATTTAATGATAAAAATTACAAAAAAACAAATTGATGAAAATTTATTGAAATAGATATGCAAGAATTCACTTTAGTTTTTATTCAAAAAAATTTTGTAAAGGATATAATTAAAAAAACTATTCTCAAATCATAAAATACAGTGAAGAATTTTTATTTAGTTGGATTTTTTATGGCAAAAACCAAAATGACTGACTGTATTTGGTATTATTTTTTCATATATATCTGTCATAAATAAATAATAGAAATTCCACATTTAAAAATAGAAATTCTTAAATAATATTTAAATACTAATTGAATAATTGATATTTAATTACAAAAATTAATGGCGAATTTTTAGAAATTCAATGTCAGAGCTCGGTTAATGAGAATCAATTTCTCAGTTAGTTGGGATACAAACCGACCGACAATCGATGACATAAACCCAACATCGGTAGGCAACGCATAGCAACGCAAATGTACAAAGAAATTTACTAGTAGCATGGCCCCCGGTATCCATCGTAATATTTTTTTTGTTCCCCTTTTTTTCTTTTTTATAAATAAATTGTGAACACTTCGATATTGTTGCATCGCAAAAGTTGATCGTTCCATCCTTACCCCTCTCTGTGGTTTTGGTTGGTGGAAAAAAAAGCAAAAACTGTATTGGAAGAACACACCTGAATAGATAACAACAAAATCCCGGATAAGGTAAGGGGAGAGCTGAAAGCCGTTCAATTCTACTGTAACTTTACGGTGCCAAATGTTGATTAGGGGAAAACAAGAACCGAAGTTGGATATCGGAGGTATGGTCTTGCATCGTTGCGTCGTGCTCGCCGGATGCATGAATATTAAGCGAATGGTGGAGAACCACAATCAAGTCTGGGCCAGTTTAGACCACTACAAAATGCTGAAGTAAATACAGGTAAATAAGGTGAGCGATTATTGGCCTGCATTGGTATAACGATAGTCGATGGAATTGTTAAGAAAACCAAGAAGAAATTGTGTTGTTCGCGGAGGGACCTGCGGGGGAAAGAGAGGGGGAAAAAGCCAGCTTTCAAGCGGTCCAAATAATTCCAGGTGTAATGCCGTTTACCATTCGAATTCGATCAGTTGGACCGAGTGAACGGGCTGCGCAGACGCGTGTATCTATGTTATCTATCGTCCGCTAGAGGCTAGCTTTCGCGTATAAGGGAAGGGGGGGACCTTCGTCGCCTCCAACGGCACTTATACAATTGGATTTAGGTGTGTTTGTGTGGATTTGTGTATATTAAAAATTTTAAATGGAAAATATATAATTTTGAATTTTTAAATTTAATAATTTTTATTTGGTTTTTATTTTTTTTATTTTTTCGGTATTTCGGTTTATATGTGCCATCTTTTTATAATGGATTTTATTCAAATAATAAATATTGTACTTTTTTTAAAAAAAAAAAAAATATGACTTCGTTTATCAATAATGACAATTTTGGATATTCGATAATTAGTTCGTTATGAAATTCAATTTATATGAACTCTTGTTATAAGAAATACTTTTCAGTACAAAATATATAAGTTATTATAAAAAAAAGAACATAATATAATTAAATGTATATAAAAAAAAAACAACTCATAAAAATATTTGTGAGAAAAAAAATAATTATTTGGGTGTCTTAAATGGATTTGTTTTTTTTTGTCTTAAAAAAGTGATCACTTGGCTCTAAAAAAAAATGAAAATATTTAAAAATTTACTTCGTAAATAAAGAAGTTTTTCGGTTCATCAACTTAAGTGAATATTGATAAAGAATTATTGAAAAAAAGGAATTATCTTTTTAAAAACTAAAATAATAAAATAATTTTTCTTACTAATTAAATCCATAATGGATGAAAAAAATATAATTTAATTGCAAAAAAAAAATAATACGAAACTAGTCAGAACGGATACAAATTATAGAAGAACTTCCAAATAGGACGAGTTATTTTATCAAAAATTTCTACTCAATTTTAATCGTTTTAATTAAAATTTATTTATTTTCACTTTGTATTTTTCTATAATATTAATTAAGCTTATTTACATGTTTTATTTTTTTTCAAGAATAGTCATTAATTTCTTGTTTTTTTTTAAAAAAAAAGATTTTCTTTCCTTATAATTATGCTTGTGTATTTATGGTCGTTTATTACAAAAGAAAAACAAAAAAAAAACCAAAAAAAACTACTTTATTTTTATGCACATATATCCTTGAATACACATACATACTATATGTCTGTATACCGTTGCATCGCACACACATCATAATATTTAATTATATCTAAAAATCAACTCTGAAAAACACGTTTTAGTGATTAATGCTAAAAATTTTAATTTTATCCAAATTTTTTAATATTATTGTATATGGTTTTTTTCTTTTAATTATATAATTCCTGTTTTTGTTGGTTTTTTCTTTTAGTGATAAAAAAAGATTTTATTAAAAATTTTGTAGAATAAAATTTGTAGAATATGCAAAAAAGAAAAAAAAATCAATAAAAAACGAGTAATAAAAAATTAGATCATCTCGAAATAGGAGTACTTGCAAAAAAAGCTTTTTAAAAGCTTATTTTTTGCTGTTTATTTTTCAACTTCTTCCGACGAGAATTATATGTTTGCCATTTAAAAAGAAGACCCCCAACCGCCATACCTCCCCTCAACCAAAAAAAAAATAAAAGAAGTTAGCAATAAAGCAACAAAGAAAATAATAAGAAAGATAGAGAAAACGAGACCAAGAACATGGTATAAATTCGAAGAGAATAGATATAAAAGCTTATGTACGGTGAAAAAAAAGCTGAATGCCATCATCGAACATAACGGTTCCAAGTGGAATACGTATACGGGCTGCCGATGGGTAGTTTGTGGGTATTCTTTGTGATTCCGATATAAATTTACGATTCTCTTCGATTCTCTACAATTTCGAATATCAACTTTATTCCGTTTTTGTGAACGAATTTGATTTTATTATTTTTACGATTATTTTTATTATACTTTTTTTATAAATTTAAAAATAATTTTTCTAAATTTGTGAATATTTTCGTTTGCATTAATTTTGCATCATATTGAAAACATCTTTTAATATCGATCTTTTTTTTTGCATATATTACGATATATATGCAAAACCATTTGTGGTTTTTTTTTATATAACTTTTTCAACTCGTAAGATTATCACATTATTTTCAAAGAATCTATATTCATCTTAGTTTCTTTAACAGTTACTCTTATTCCTATTGGGAAAAAAATCTCCTCTTATATGGTACAGTTACTATCATTCCTATGATAATAGATATTTCCCTTTTTTTTTTGTTCTTTTGCATATATTGTCATTATTTTATATTAAAAAGCTGTGTAGATTCTTATATTAAACTCTGGAAGTTTATAAATATTCTATAAGCATAATTACGAGTTTTTATTAATTTTAACTGAATAGACAGAATTTTTTTTTATTTTACAAAAAAATTATCCAATTTAAGGTTTGGAAAATAAAATTTCTTAAAATATATTTAAAATAGAGAATTTAATAATAATTTTATTTTATTATACTACATAAATTTTGCCATTATTATTTATTTTAAAAACAATGAATTAACTTATTGCAACACTCAACTTTTTTGAGATACTACTTTTTTTTGCACATTTCAGGAAATAATTCAGCCATTATTGGCGGATGTTGATTTTTGTACAACCTCAAATTTAAAAATATGTTTGAAAAAAAAACAATTTTATTTTATATTCCTATAAAAGAAAAGTTCAACAGCGTCAAATCGAAAGATCTTGTAGGGCAATTTACATAACCAAATTTTGAAATTACGCAACCTGAGCAATAAAGATAAAAAATTGTCATCTTCCGTCACTTTTCGACTGTAAAATAGTTTTTTCATAGTCTATTGGGGTTTTTTAGAGCCCCATATTGCTGAAAAAAATTCTGATACCAACGACCAATCGGTGTATCTTCTACGAATTTCATGATCTAAAATCTTTAATTAATATAAAATGGCAAACCAATCTATCAAATTATTACCTTAGATGACAAGTCTCGAAGCCTTTATTAAAATGACACGTGGTTATAATAAATAAATTTTTAAAAATAAATATGCACTTAATTTTTTTTTTTATGTTTTAATTGATTTTAATTTTGTAGTGTCAATGATATATTTTTCAAAATAAATTAATTCATTTTCATCAATTTTATTTATTTTTTATTTTTTTTTTTGTATTTTTTTCATATAAATAAAAATTAAATTAAACATTTTTTTTTATATTTAACAGAATAATTAGAATAAAAATACTCTTAAAAATTATAATGTGATAGTGTATCGGAAAAATAAAATAATATAAAATTATAAAAAGAAAATATAAATGTATAATTAAAAAAAATGTGAATAATTTTTATTTAAAAATTTTGTTTAGTGTAAAAATTTGATAAAATTTATATTTTATTGAATTTTTTTTTTTAAAAAAAAATATAAAAACAAACAATTTTGGATTATATATAAAGAGAAAGTTTTGGAATACTTAGTCCTTTTGCTAAACGGATATACACATACTTGTTTTCCTTCTAGAATATATCAGCATTTACGTAAGGTAAGTTCGGCTTTATTTTTTGGTTAGAATTTTATCATTTACAAAAATTTTTTATTATATAAATAGATATATATGCAAACAGAAATTTCAATTTTGCAAAAGTACAAGTTTGCATAATGGTTAAAACTAAAACCACTTAAGTTAAAAATGCAATGCGAGACAATTTCGTTTGTATTCGCAAATTTATTGCGTTTTTATTCTCTATACAATATTAGTTAACATATATATTTTTTTTTTATTATTTTATTTTATATTTAAGCTTGTTTGTTTTTATATACTGAAAAATATAGAACAAGGGCATTATTGTGCACTGATATGTGTCGTTGCATTTTTTCTTGCATGCATATTTGTTACCTCTTTCGACTTTATTATATCATGTTTCCCATAAAACTGCAATGTTAAAAGGGAAATCTTTTGATTAAAAGTTTCCGGTTACATTAAAAGAAGAACTTTTTAATATCAAAAGTTGTAGGGATTTTTTCCCCCAAAGGTTACACACTGATAAATTCTATATATTTTTTTTTTTATTCTTTACTATAAAAAATTGTGAAATTGCTAAATTTTACATTAATTATTTTTATACTAACAATTAGTTAGTTTTAGTTTTAATTCTTTTTAAAGTGATTAATTTAAAAATATTAAATATGAAAAACCTTCAAATCGAACTAATCAGAATTTGCAAATTAACAAATCATCTCATTGTGTGTTGAAAAGTAGAAAAATAATTCCTAATTTATCATTTTAGTTTTGGACTCTTGAAAATATGGTACCCATATTGAACGAGTAAATAAATTTCAATGATTTTGATTAATGTGTCTATCATGAGACTGTTCTTTTTTCTCTTTAAGAAATTTGAAGATGATCTCATATGAATAATTTATAGAAGAAAAATAAACTATATATGAACAGAAACCTCTCAAAATTCATTAGTCAAAAATTTATATACTTTGACCCACAATAGAAAATCTAAAATTAAAAGTACCGATTTTTGATTCTACTGCGCATAAATATGGTTTATTTAATTTATGGTAATTCTAAAATGATATTATTTAAATTTATTTCTGTTAATTTAAATAAAATCCTAAATGATAAATATTATTTACAACAATTGTTTAATTGTTATCATTTCAAATAATACAAATTGTTTTAAAGACAAATTTACAGGTTTTTTTTTTAAATTTAAAAAAAAAATATATTTTTCAACATATTTTTATACATTTTCTTATCGCAATTACTTCAATTCACGGATAAAATAGTTTTGTAGCATTTTTCATTTTCTTTATTGCTCATCAACCCCAGTATTAGCATTGTCAGAAGCGTTCTTAAAAAAAAAACGGACCAATCACTCCTCTGAAGCCCAAAAACCGAACAACACACTCATTATACGAGGGTGTAAAGGTCTTTAATAAATAGCCTCTGAATTCCAGAAGTATGTTTTTTTTTATTATTACCGAAGCTCCTATAAGTTAAAATGCACTTCGTCACTTGTTTTAAAATTCTAATAAGGGATATCACTCCATTCCCGGAAGCGCTGAAGTTCCTATAATCCCTAAAAATTTCAATGAGTAAAAATGTAAAACTACTCTCAGAGTTCTCAAATTTCTTCTAGGCTTTGGTCTGTATAGTATTCTTGAAAATTATGCACTTTCGAGGTCTGTTATATTGGTAATCGTGTCTATCACTTATTCCGATAAGTTCGGCCATTTTGAATGTTCAGTTAATTTTTGACAGATGCTTTGTTTGCACGTGTTTTGGTTCGTCTTCGATTTTTGGCCATTACAAAAAATGGATCAAAGAATCTGTATCAAATTTTGTGTGAAAAACAAAATAAATTGCGCAGAAAAATTGTGAAGCTAACTTGGGCCGAAGCAATGTTTATCGGTGGTAGAAAATGTTCTCAGAGGGCCGAGAAAATGTGAACGACGAAAAGGGTGCCGGACGCCCGAGCACGTCAACAACAGACGAAAACATTGATTACGTGAAGAAAATAGTATGGGCCAATCGTCGAATCATCATTAGGGAAGTTGCTGAGGACTAAAACATATCGATTGGCTCGTGCCATTCGATTTTTACCAATGATTTGGCGTGAGACGGGTCGCCGCGAAATTCGTACCAAAATTGCTCAATTTCGACCAAAAACAGAATCGCATTAACATTGCTAAGGAGCTGTTGGACTCTATCCGCGACGACCCAAATTTGCTTCAGAGGGTCATAACTGATGACGAATCATGGGTTTATGGTTATGATGTGGAAACCAAAGCTCAATCATCCCAATGGAAGCTGCCGCACGAGCCAAGACCGAAAAAAGCGCGCCAAGTTCGGTCGAATGTGAAGGTTTTGCTTACAGTTTTCTTCGATTGCAGGGGCGTGATTATTGAGGGTAGAACGGTCAATAAGGAATATTACCTGCAAGTTATGCGAAAGTTGCGCAAAGCCATTCGCCAGAAACGCCTAGATTTGTGGAAGAACAAAAAGTGGTTTTTGCACCATGATAACGCTCCTGCTCACGCATCGTTGCTTGTGCGCGAACTTTTGGCCAAAAACAACACACTAATAATGCCGCAGCCACCGTATTCCCCAAATCTGGCCCCTGTGACTTTTTCTAGTTCCCGAAACTGAAGAGCCCCATGAAAGGACGACGGTACGCTACAATTGAGGAGTTAAAGACGGAATCGAAGGAGAAACTGAACAAGATCACAAAAAAATTATTTTTGGTAGTGCTTCGAGGATTGGAATTCCAAAAAAAAAAAAACATCGCATTAACATTGCTAAGGAGCAGTTAGACGTTGGAGACCAAAGCTCAATCATCCCAATGGAAGCTGCCGCACGAGCCAAGACAATGGAAGCTGCCGCACGAGCATCATGAGTTCTTGCCACAGAGTAGAACGGTCAGCTACCGTATAGCTTACCTGGAAGTTATGCGCAAGTTGCGCCAAGCAATCCGCCAGAAACGCCTGGATTTGTGGAAAAACAAAAACTGGCTTGTGCGAGAATTTTTGGCCAAAAATAACATACTAATAATACCGCAGCCACCGTATTCCCCAAATCTGGGCCCCTGTGACTTTTTCTAGTTCCTGAAAGTGAAGAGCCCCATTAAAAGGACGACGGTACGCTACAATTGAGGAGTTAAAGACGTCAATCGAAGGAGAAACTGAACAAGATCACAAAAAATTATTTTTGGTAGTGCTTCGAGGATTGGAAAAAACCTTGGCATAATATCTGGTGTGGATTACTTTGAAGGGGACAAAATAGATATTCATGAATATATAAATAATTTTGAGAAAAAACACAAAATTCGCGATACTTTTTGTATCAATTTTAGTACATAATTTTTCACGTAATTTTCTAAGCGGCACAATAATTGATGCAATTAATTTCGTAAAATGTTTGAAAATTTTATATTTTGTGATTTTCACTCTCTATGAATATTAACTACCAAAAATATAGCTAACCAAAATGACGTTAAATTAAAATTGTAAACATAACCTTAGAACGTACCATATTAGAACTAACAATCTAATTGTTAGGGTAATTTGGCAGTTGCTTCAAACGACACACAGTAAAAGTAATAGGAACACTATTTTTTCTTCTTATTTATAATCCTACCGAATTCACATGAAAAATTCGTTTTTTTTGCTGTACTTACTATCAAAAATAAACAATAAATTTACTGTCAATTATTTAGCGGTTATGCCAGTAAAGTAAAAGTAGTGCGAACAGTTTTTGTTTTAAAAATATATTTTCGTATCTGTTAAGACTTCTAGTTATATATTTTTCTGGTTGGTCTTTTACATTTTTTTTGTTCTACTAAAATATAATTAAAAATATTTTAAAGAAAAGTACCATACATAAAAAAAAAATAATAACAAATACCTAGACAGCTGCTGGTCAGGATGGAAAAAATTACATGGCTCAGAAAACTACCAACCTTCCCCCTCCCCCCTCCAAAAATTGTATAATTACAAAGATAAAAGTTTTCACAATTGTGTTTTCATAATAAAATTAATCAAACATTTTTATAAATAATTCTTTTAATTAAAGTATTTGTTTTTTAATAAAATATTCAATGTAGTAAAAAAAAAAAAAATTATTTATTAAAAGAAAAAATGTGCCAAAAAAATTGAAAGGATTTTCTTAAGTTTTCCTATATTTAACAAGACAATTAAAAATTTTTAATGTGAAAGTGTAAAAATTAATAAAAACTTCATTTTCTTTTTTAGTTTTCTCATTGACATTGGTAATTATTAAATATAAAATTTGACAATTTCTCTTTAAAAGTGTTAATTTTTTAAAAACTGAATCCTAAGATTGTATCAGCATTTAGTAAAAGTGAAATAATTTTTTGATTGTAATTAATATATAATTAAATACTTTCATTCTATTGTGAAATTCGAATATAAAAGAAGACGTTTATTTAGTAGAATTTCACTAAGAAAATATACGAATTTATGGATGGTATTAAGAAAGGAAGGAAAAACTTTTTTTGTTTTTTTTATGAAAATAATATAAAAATTCGTACAAAAAAAAAAATTTCACCCATATTTATAAGAAATAAAAATAATGAATATGAACAGTTTCGAGTGCGTGCGTAAGTTTTTAATGAACGATTTTCGTGTCTGAACATCATTAAGATATGACAAATATCCTTTCTTAAATTTTCGAAAGAATTTTTATCTATTTTGGAGTTTGGAACTTGTATGTCCGTATTGCTCGTATAATCGGATTGCGTGGGAATTGTGTGAAATTGTCTGTTGAAAGGAATGAAAAATATCCATCCTCGTAGTTTGTATGTTCATCGATTACCTGAACTGATAGGCGAATAATGAACGCTTTTGTCTAGAAACCAATAATAGGAAGACACCACCTACAACTATCGTTTGAAACTCAAGGAAGGTGTTCTTGAATCATTTTACCGGATATTATGTGCAAAATACGAGTGTCTATCTGTGCCATTATATCAGCGTTGAGTGGAAAAAAGCTACAATTTTGATAACAATATTTCATAGTTGATGATACTGTTCTCTGTTGGTGAGGTTTTTATTTGATTCGATTCGATGGGAAATGGTAGACAATGAACTATCGTTTAACCACACGGAACAGTTCTTTGCGCAAAAACGATTACGAAATTGGCTGTTAGCGGCAGCCCTCGAAGGGTGACTGACTGACTGTGTGCTCGTAAACAGTGCAAATTTCCACTATAGAGGAAGATTTAATGATGAGATACCATTTGAACGAGTGACAAAATCAATTATGAAAACCCATTTTGAACTGTGCAATATCTTTTGACAACTGTTAGAGTACAGCAACTTTACGAGTATAGTGTTAATAGACAAGAACGATTCATTTTCAAACTAATGTGACCGCAACTTCGTTTCCTGGATACGATCTAAGGTAACTGTTTCTCGATGATATCAAACCGCAAAATATTGAAAGGTAAAACTGAACTAAAACTAAATTGATTCGAATGATCGATTTCATTTTGATAAGTTAGCTTTGATGACAAATTCATATTTGCACACCTGCTAAAGAAGAAGATACCCTAAAGTAACGTATTATATTCTTCTATTTTGATCTCTATGTAGTAAAGCTCTTATCTTTTGGTTTCGATATCAAAAGATACTTGAGTTATTAATTTTCCTAATATTAATAAAAATACTAAACAATAAGTACAATAAATACGGTTTTACCTTTTTTTATTAAAAATTTTTTTTAAAAATATTTTAAAAGGATACAAATATTTTTAATAAGTAGTTATTAACGAGATGATATAGTCCTAAATAAAGCGTCATCCAAGTTGTGCTTAAGAAAATAAAATTAAATAAAACGTATTCAATAATCAGAATATAATTAAAATTTTAATTTTATCATATTTTTTATATCTTGCCATTATTTGCAAAAAAAAAACTATAGAAATAGTAACAACAAAGCTTTTCGCAGGACTCGACTCTTTTAAGGTAATTTCTTAAGATTTGAAAGCTCTAAAATAAATAGTGTATTTTTTTTGTTCAAATTTTTATAAGAAAATGTCTAACAGCGTCAAATAACATCACAAAATTTTTTATTCCAGTTTTTTTAATATATTTTAAAAGGATATAATTAGTTTTGAAATTATATTTTTAATAAATAATTATTAACAGAATGATGATGCCCTACATAAAGGGTTAACCAAAGTTGTGCTTTAGAAAATAAAATTAAATAAAACGTATTCAATATTTAGAGCATAATTAAAATTTTTATTTCTAAATATTTTTTGTATCTTGCCATTATTTGTAAAAAAATTAACTGTAGAAATAGTTAAATCAAAGCTTTTTTCAGGACTAGATTCTTTTAAGATAATTTCTTAAGATTTGAAAGCTCTAAAATAAATAGTGTATTTTTTTTGTTCAAATTTTTATAAGAAAAAGTCTACAGGCGTCAAAAAACATCACAAAATTTTTTATTCAAATTTATTAAAAATATTTTAAAAAGATATAATTAGTTTTAAAATTATATTTTTAATAAGTAGTTATTAACGAGATGATATAGTTCTAAATAAAGCGTTATCCAAGTTGTGCTTTAAAAAATAAAATTAAATAAAACGTATTCAATATTTAGAGCATAATTAAAATTTTTATTTCTTAATATTTTTTGTATCTTGCCATTATTTGTAAAAAAAATGAACTGTAGAAATAGTTAAAACAAAGCTTTTCGCAGTACTCGATCCTTTTAAGGTAATTTCTTAAGATTTGAAGGCTCTAAAATAAACAGTATATTTTTTATGAATTTTTATAACGAAAAGTCTAACGGCGTCAAATAACATCACAAAATTTTTTATTCACATTTTTTAAAAATATTTTAAAAGGCTATAATTAGTTCTAAAATTATATTTTTAATAAATAATTATTAACGGGATGATGATGCCATACATAAAAGGTCAACCAAAGTTGTGCTTAAGAAAATAAAATTAAATAAAACGTATTCAATATTTGAAGTATGAGTAAAATTTTAATTTTATCATATTTTGTATATCTTGCCATTATTTGCAAAAAAAATTATATAAATAGTTACAACCAAATTTCTGGCAGGACTCGATTCTTTTAAGATAATTTCTTAAGATTTAAAAGCTCTCAAATTTTTTTTGTAAATTTTTATAAGAAAAAGTCTAACGGTGTCAATTCGCACAATTTGGAAAGACAATTGACATCACACAATTTCTTTAATTAAATTTTTTCTTAAAATATTTTGAAAGGACAGAAATATTTTTGAAATTTAATTTTTAATAAATAGAGATTAATGTAGCTCTAAATAAAGAATTAACCAAAGTTGTGCTTAAGAAAATAAAATTAAATAAAACATATTCAATATTCAGAGTATGATTAAAATTTTTATTTTATAATATTTTTTATACCTTGTCATTATTTACAAAAAAAAATTTAACTGTAAAAATAGTTAAAACAAAGCTTTTTGCAGGACTCGATCCTTTTAAGGTAATTTCATAAGATTTAAAAGCTCTCAAATAAACAATATATTTTTTGTGAATTTTATAACAAAAAGTCTAACGGCCTCAATTTGTACGATTTGGAATGTCAATTGACATCACAAAATCTTGAAATTATGCGCCCTGGGAACTTTTTTTCGCAATAAAACTAATATTTGCTATTTGTGCAGCTTGTGGATCTATCTTGCTGAGATCACATATGGTTTTTATATCTTTTTTTCAAGCTAAAAAAAAATCCATTATCATAAGGCCAAGGCGCTAACAATTGACGGTATTCAAAACACTACCGGCCAATGACACCTTCAGTACCAAAATTCATACCAGTCAGTCACATACTAATTCCCATCTTAATATTAACCAAAAATCACTTTGAAATATTGTATGATAATATATTTTCTCAAAATCATTCTTAACTCATAATTAATTTATGTATTTATAAATAAAAAAAAAAAACTTAAAAACATTCCATTCATTTTATTTACAGAAAAATACAAAATTATTATTATGAGAATAATTTCACATTGAACTTTGTAGATTTTTTTCATAAACAATAATCAAATAAAAATTGCATTGTTTTTATACCAATTTTAAATAGATTTTTTTTTTATTTTTAAAAATTATAATTTATACATAGTCAGTTCTGAATGTTTACTATTATTAAATTCCAAGATAATGACCCAGTGTCGTGTTACTTTCTCTAATTTGAATGTTATTAATTTTTTCCTATTATATTTGATGGGAAATATTTTCGAAGAGTCTTAACAGAATGAAATGATGTAAAATGAATGTTAGAAATTTGTTGTTGTTTTTTTTTTACTCAATAACTTTTCATTTATTAAGAAGCATGTAATTTATGTTAGTTAGCAAAAATATTCAACTATCAGAAAACTGAACTGAATAGTGTAGTTTAGAAGAAATGAAAGCATGGAATTTTTCTTCAAACAATTTTGTAGTACTCGTAATTTGTATATGATTATCTATTTTATTGTAATATTTTCTATTTAATTTCTAGAACAATTCAGTTGAATAGATTAATACTCAAATAATACAGGTAAATTTTTTTAAATATTATTTTTCATCGTTCAATCAAGTTTTATGCACTAGAACATTTTTAAAGTAATCTTTTTCTAATACTTGACAAATACTAATGTAATTAAAAACAAAACAAAAAAAAATAAAACAAATGCGAAAAAATATACAAAAATCCTCATGCTGGTGTGGCTCTACAGAATGGCCTCTAGCCTGTGTCTCAGAGACCTTACTTATATACAAACAAAAAAAATTGCCAAAAATAATTTATAAAATAAAATTACAATTGAATTAGAAGAAATATTTTAAGTTTTATTAGAGAGAAAAAAAACCAAAATTAATTTCAAAAGAAAAATCCACAAAAAAAATGCCATCAACAAAAGATTTACAATCGTTCAAAAGACAAGGAAACATTTGTTGATAGGCAATGTTGCGCGGTCGACTTGTTCAACTTGTTGCCGGTAATCAGCACTTCGGAACGACTAACTCTCATTGGTGGCGATTGTTTGGAGGCTGCTACACTCCTTCATAATTTTACTTGTTTGTTTGTTTTTATATAAGGTCTGTACCAGACAAAAGTTTGAGGTTATACCTTAGCGCCAGTACCACGAGGCCATTTGGAGAATGGTAAGTTAAACGCATTGAGGACAAGAATCCTGTCTGGATTTAATGTTCTTTGTTGATCGACTTAACAACTGTCATTATTTTGTCGCCATTAATTCTTTATGTTAATTGTGAGTGATTTTCCCGTGAAATATTTTCTATTAATTATTTTGTTAATAACTTAATTAAAAGGGGAAATATTTTCATATAAAAATTATAAACGAATATTTTCCCTTATACGAGGTCAGTTCAAAAAGTATCGCGAATTTTGTGTTTTTTTTCAAAAATTATTTATTTGTGCATGAATATCTATTTTGTCTTCTTTAAAGTAATCCCCACCAGATATTATACACTTGTGCCAACGTTTTTTCCAATCCTCGAAACACTTCAAAAAATCATTTTTTGTGATCTTGTTCAGCTCCACCTTCGATGAGGTTTTAATCTCCTCAATCGTAGCGTAGCGTCGTCATTTCATGGGGCTGTTCAGTTTCGGGAACAAGAAAAAGTCATGGTGGCTGTGGCATTATTAGTGTATTGTTTTTAGCCCAAAATTCGCGCACAAGCAACGATACGGTAGCAGGAGCGTTATCATGGTGCAAAAGCCAATTTTTGTTCTTCCACAAATCCGGGCGTTTCCGGCGGATTGCTTCACGCAACTTGCGCATAACTTGCAGGTAATATTCCTTATTGACCGTTCTACCCTGTGGAAAGAACTCATGATACACTAAGCCCCTGCAATCGAAGAAAACTGTAAGCAAAACCTTCATATCCGACCGAACTTGGCGCGCTTTTCTCAGTCTTGGCTCGTGCTGTAGCTTCCATTGGGATGATTGAGCTTTGGTCTCCACGTCATAACCATCAATTCATGATTCGTCACCAGTTATAACCCCTTTGGAGCAAATTTTGGGTCATCGCGGACGGAGTCCAACAGCTCCTTAGCAATGTTAATGCGATGCTTTTTTTGTTCGAAATTGAGCAATTTTGTTACGAATTTCGCGGCGACCCGTCTGACGCCAAATTATTGGTAAAAATCAAATGAGACGAGCCAATCGATATGTTTAAGTCCTCAGCACCTTCTCTAACGGTGATTCGATGATTGGGCAATACTATTTTCTTCACTTCATCAATGTTTTCGTCTGTTGTTGACGTGCTCGGGCGTCCGGCACGCTTTTCGTCGTTCACATCTTCTCGGCCCTCTAAGAACATTTTGTACCACCGAAAAACGTTACTTCGGTCCAAGGTAGCTTCACCATATGCCACAGTCAACATTCGGAATGCGTTCGCGCAATTAATTTTGTTTTTCTCACAAAATTTGAAACAGATTCTTTGATCCATTTTTTTTGAATGGGCATAAATCGAAGACGAGCCAAAACACGTGCAAGCAAATCATCTGTCAAAAATTAATTGAACATTCAAAATGGCCGAACTTGTTGGTATAAGTGAGAGGAAATTCAAAATTCGCGATACTTTTTGAACAGACTTCGTATTATGTTTGATTTATGTTTATTTTTTTTTTACAATTATAATTTATAACTTAATGATTTATGCTGATTTTAAAAAGGTTCATTGATTTGTTCTACTAAATACGACTACACGTATATGTAAATATCTCAGTTACAAAAAAAAAATAATCAGCAAAAGGATACAAAAAGCTTTAATAATATTGTAATTTGTGAAAAAGCCCATTTATTAATGTTAAAGTTGTATTTTTCTAATAAATATCTTTTGATATTTTAGTAATTAATTACTTGATTTATTATATAGTCCATTTGATTCTAACAATATCAAATTTTTGGGGCAAATTACCGTTGTTAATCATTTATTTAAAATTTTCTAATATGGACATTTGGGAATTATATAGATGGTAAAAAGGAAAAATATTAATTTGATACATTAGACAATTGGGATTTAAATTTTAAATTGATTTACAATATAATGGGACCATAAGCAATTAACCAAATTTAATATGTAATACTACCCTTGGAATTGTTGAATATCAACTTTTTTTTTAATATCAATTTTAAAGAGTAATAATTATTATTTTATTTTAAATACTGTTAATGTTTTTTCTTCTTCTTAATAATTGCAATAAAAGGTATGCCCTTAGATATAAATATATAGATTTATAAGACTTTAATATAATACTTTAAGTTGAATAGCAGTAAGAATGGACTTAATAAGAATTTTTGTTTGTTACATTTTGATACTTTATATCTTGTTATTAGAAAATACTTACTATTCTAGTTTTATTCATTTCATTTGACCATCATCAGTAGTTTTATATTACATCACATTCCTGGCATTTCAGTTAGTTAGTAACCAGCATATTATTAAATCAGAGAATAATTCGATACTGGAATTTCTCATTTCCAATTAATAAGGTTTCCCTATGGTTACGGTGGTACAGAATATGATATGATATATTTAGAAAATCTGAAAATATTGACATAAATATCTGAACAATAATAAAATAAATATTATCTATTATAGAAGAAAAAAACCTATCTGCAGTTTAAGTTATATTAATGGGCATCCACCCACCCATCCTTTTTAACCTTATAAAATGGGCGCGTACAAATTTCAACTAATCAAATATTATATAATTTTTAATATTTTAATTAAATAATATTTGCAAAATTTTTATATAATATTCATTTAAAAATATAGTCGACTAGATAGATAGATAGTTCGGGATTTGAACGTTAACGGACAATAGTTGAATAACACTCAATACAATAGTTAAAGTGGAAAAAATAAGGGATGGGGGGAAACGTATGCGGTGGGTTAGAAAAAAGCACAAAATCACAATAGACTTCTAAAAATATCTACCCGAGTACTTATTTCAATTGATTTAACGTATTGATACTTATTTCAACGAAGGTAATTGAACGTGAGTATACCAGGTGAGGCCTACGGCATCCGCATCAGCATCATCATCATCATCATCTACCCTACCCATATCGGTATCTAGTAATCTTTAAGTTTTCCTTTGACGTAAAATGATATCAATCTATTTCAATATAAATTAATTTTTTAAATCAAATAAAAAAACAAAAAAAAAACAACACATTTTTCTTTTGTAACTCCTTTCAATTAAATAGGAATTTTCTCCTACCTTTTCTGTACTATAATTAATATACACTAACAATATTCAATTTTGGTAAATTTTACTTTGAATAAATTTTACTTATTTTATATTTATTTTTGTATAGACAATTATAAAAATAATCTATAATTATTAATGTTATAATAGAATATTTTTAGCAGTTAAAGTTTCTCTTTATTTAAGATCAAGTTTTACTCTACTTAAGATTGATTTTTGGCCTAAAAACTTTACTATAATAAATTAAAAGATTTTTACCATTAAAAAAAATATGTTTTATGGAAAGAAAATAATATTAAAAATATAAATTTCTAAAAGAAAAAAAATGTTTTCACTACCAGATGTATAAGCTTAAATCCGGTGTTTTTTAGTAAAAAAAAAACACATGTTTTTTTCGTAGAAAGCAAAAACAAATTTATTAAAAGTACTTGTCCTCGTAAGCTACACATTTTTCCCATCTCTCGGGCAATTTGTGGATACTACGCCAAAACAATTCCTTCTCTTTCGCGGCAAACCACTCACACATCAAGCCATTTTCGGACGTCTTCGTAAGAATCAAAGTGCTGCTCAGCGAGCGCGTGGCCCATTAACGAAAACAGGTGGTAGTTAGAAGGGGCCAGGTCTGGTGAATAATCTGGGTAGGGTAGCACCTCCGAGTTGAGTGTCTCCAAATAGTTTTGGACCATTTTTGACGTATGCGATGGTGCGTTGTCGTGGAGGAAAATCACCTTGTCATGTCTTTGTCGATAATCCGTCCTTTTTTCACGCAGAGTACGGTGCAATTTGAAACGATTTTCTTTTTTGTCTGGCGAGCAAGATTTCGGATGTGTTTTGGCGTCGCTCCATCTGCCTATCGTTCAATTCATGCATCACCTATTTTCCGATCTCTTCAATCTTTCCCATGGCACGCAGACGCATGGAAATGACTGGTTGAGTAACACCCAATTGCTCAGCGACCATTTTTTGCGATTGGGTATTGCCTTCGTCCAAAATAGCCTACAATTGATGGTCCTCAACCTTCCTAGGCCGATTTTCACGCTTCTTATCCCACAAGTCAAAATTGCCGTTTTTGAAACAATCTCGGTACTTTGTTTCCAAAACTAGACATAATTACCAAAGGAAAAATGTATGTTGTTGTACGAAATTGCTGACAATGTGCACCGATTAATATTGACAGATGTCAAACTCATAAAAACAAAAGTATGGCATATCCATGGTAGCTTAATACGCTAACTCACACCATCTATGACCAAACAGCGGATTTAAGCGTCTATACACCTGGTATAATACTAAATTAAAAATTATCCAATTTGTGCTTTGAAAATTGAGTTTTAACAATAAATATTTTAAATCTAATAATTCATTATTATTTTAGTTAAACACAATTTTCTATAACTTGCCATTATATAAAAAAAAATTATAAAAATATTTGAATTTTTTGCCATGTGACTTTTTGCAGGACTCGGCTCTTTTATGGTAAATTTTTGATAAGTTTTTCGCAATAAATACATTTAATTACAAATTTTTTTTTAAATAATAAAACTATACTTTCGTAATCATAAAACGGATAACCTTTTACTTTCTTATTATATTAAAATTTTATCCAAATTTATATAAAACAATATAATAAAAAAAATTAAATTTAGAAAAATTCCTTTTGAAAGAGGGGCAGATCGAAAAATAAGCTAAAAGAAAATCAGATACAAAATTAATAGCATTAAAACAGGAGGATTGATAGCAATTATCTTTGAGAATTCAATAACAACAAACAAAAAAAAATCTAAAGAACAAAAAGCATATTAAATTCGTAATAATATCTGACAAAATGTATGTTATATATTAGATACATTTCTATAAAATATATTTATTGATACAATTTTAATAGGATAAAAAAATTGATATCCTTCTTGTTAGTGATTAGTAATGGGAAATCTGTTAAAATTCAGATAACAAATTCTGATCGGATTTAGTATACTTTTGATATTCTGTTTGTATTATTATCCTTAAATGAGATATAAATCAACATTATTATAATTTTATCGACAGATTTATTTTTTATAGTCAAAGAAATTTTCCTACATATGAAAATATCTTTTTTATATCCTTAAAATGGATTAACAAAAAAAAACTTGAGAAAATTATAATTTTAATCTGCTTAAAAATGAAAAAGAAAATAAATAAAAATAATTTTTCACCCTAAGGTTAGATAATGTACACTCATCAATGGGATTTATAATTTCAATTACTATGAAGTATGGGAGAAAAGTTTTTTAATTAAATATATTATATAATAAAATTTATTTGAAGATAAAAAGTATTTGCAAATAGCAAACAACTATCAAATTAATATTTTTTCTTTTGTACATTATATGAAAGTGAATATATTTAATCAAATTAATGCAAAACTAAATATGTAATTTTCTTAAGGATAACTTTTTAAGTAATTAAATATGAAATATATTTTTATGCCCTTGAGGGAAATAACTAAAGAGCAAAATATATTAGTGGTATTAAAATAAAATAAAAGAATAAACGTCAATGCCATATAATCCCATTGGTCCATGTTGCATTTTTCTGTCAACAAGGTCATACTGGGTTAAACTATGTTAACTGATGGAAAACTACAGTCCCCAATATAATACAAGTACAGTCATCATAGCTATAATTATTGCCACTAGTATATGGACAATGGTTTTATCGTTCATATATCTGGTCTTAAAGTTAGGTTTGCATGTTCACTTCGAATGTTTACTTGTAGCCAACGATTTGGAGGTGATTTATGCTATTTGCCTTGCAAATACTAGTAGAGTTCAGCGTTCGATGAAGGTAATATTTCCGGTAAAAGACTTATAGTCTTTTACTGACTATCCAATCATTTGTTTGTGTTTTGATTAATTGAACTCTGACTATTTGTACGATTAGCTGGGCTAATAATCGAAACCGCAAGTCCACGAATAGACGGCATACCACAGGGTGGTATTATTTTCTGCTCGTATAAAATGCTTTAATTTTTCATTTATTGTCATTAATAATTATTACAATTTATTTACTATATATTTTTGTATTTATGGTTAAATGAAGGGCAATTTTTGACCTCTAAACTATTGTATTATACTCATTAAGGAAATCAATATTTGGCATTAAAAAAAATTATTTTAACCTGCGTATTTTTGTCAACAGTTCTACAAATTTCATATTTATTGAAAATATTTATCTTTGTTTCATAAAAAACCATTTAAGCTCAAAAAATGTTTTTTTTTTTTATTGATTTTTTTTTTTAAAACATGAAAGTTTATAATATCATAGAATTTTTTGATTCATTACAATAAGAAAATGATTAACTTTTAAACAAAACAAAGGCATCCTTAATCAAAAAAGAAAAATTTCTAGCTATGATCTAATCACTCTAGAGAATTTTAATTTTTTTAAAAACACTCCTGTTTATATAATACTCGTAGTATATGAGGTCTGCTCAAAAAGTATCACAAATTTTTTGTTTTTTTCAAAAATTATTTATTTATTCATGAATATCTATTTTCTCCCCTTCAAAGTAATCCCCATCAGATATTATGCACTTGTGCCAACGTTTTTTTCCAATCCTCGAAGCACTTCAAAAAATCATTTTTTGTGATCTTGTTCAACTCCTCCTACGATGCCGTCTTTATCGCCGCAATCGTAGCGTAGCGCCGTCCTTTCATGGGACTCTTCAGTTTCGGGAACAAGAAAAACTCACAGGAGGCCAGATCTGGGGAATACGGTGACTGCGGCATTATTAGTATGTTGTTTTTGACCAAAAATGGCAAAGGCCAATTTTTGTGCTTGCACAAATCCGGTCGTTTCTGGCGGATTGCTTCGCGCAACATGCGCATTACTTGCAGGTAATATTCCTTATTGACCGTTCTACACTGTGGAAAGAACTCATGATGCACCATGCCCTTGCAATCGAAGAAAACTGTCGTTCACACGCCCCGGCACGCTTGTCGTCGTTCACATCTTCTCGGCCCTCTGAGAACATTTTGTACCACCGATAAACGTTGCTTCGGTCCAAGGTAGCTTCACCATACGTCACAGTCAGCATGCGAAATGCGTCCGCACAATTAATTTTGTTATTCACACAAAATTTGATACAGATTCTTTGATCCATTTTTTGGAATGGGCAAAAATCGAAGACGAGCCAAAACACGTGCAAGCAAAGCAGCTGTCAAAAATTAACTGAACATTCAAAATGGCCGAACTTGTTAGCATAAGTGAGAAACATGAGTACCAATATAACACCACAAAAAAATGTAAAATCAAATAAACGTAAACCGCGATACTTTTTGAACAGATGTCGTATGCTCCATTTGGCCTACTTCCAATTTTACAATTATTTTGAAACCTAATAAACCTGTTAACTATACATAAAGCTTATTCTTACTTTAACGAAAACTTTTGAAAAATTAATTATTTAACGTATTTATCCTTTACTTACTCTTAAACTTACTAAAATCATTGTATTGCTTTGGAGTATTTCTTAACCTTACTTTGAAAACTAAAGACCTTCCTCACAAGTTTATTTCCAAATGGTTGAAAATTATTCTGCTTTCTAACCACACTGGTATTCATCAGAGTAGTATTCTTGGTCCCGTTTTATATAATATGTATACCTGCCATATTACTACTACCTGTACTAATACAGAAAACACTGCATTACTAACATATCATGGAAAAGTCGAATGCTCCTTTGAATAAACTACAAAAATATATTTTTTTCCTACAAAATTAGAAGGAAATCATGTCCGTCTATTTAAGTCAATTGCTTTCAAAAAAGTTCGCTTGGACGATTATACAAAAAAAAACTGTTATACAGTTTCTCATCTTTGAACCAGTGATGAAGGGTTTCAACTAAAATCACCCCCCTAGCTCTTCGATTATATTGCAAATTTTTTCTGAGGGAAGGAGACTTCTGCTACTTTTTTATTGTTCAAAAAGGATGCTTTATTTTTCGTTAGACACTTCAAAAATACAACGAAGTTACGCAATTCTATCATCATTAAACAATAAATTATTTATTTATAATCCAATTTAAAACAAATCTGGTCAAGAACTGTGTGGCTCTACTAAACCTTCCAATTCCTGACGTATTCAATCCTTTCAACCTAAAGGTCTCCGTAAAATAAATGACGTACGTCACTCCTTCCTTTTGTACGTGATTTATGTGTTGCTCGTTATAAAAAAATTTTACTCTCGCTCGACCTTCTATTATAATCTACTTGTAACGTGAATTTACTTCCTGTTTACTCATAATAAATAGATATAATTGCCAAAGGATTTATTATGAATTTAAAATCAATTCCGCGAGGGTTTTTTTTTTAATTTTAAATTTCTCATGTTCAACAATTTTAAATTGTTTTGAATAATTAACAAACAAACGAAAAATTTTGTTTATTTAATAAAATTACTTAAAATAAAATAAATTAAAAATCCTTTCCAAAAATTGTATTTTTCCTAATTACGAGGGTCGCTCAATAAGTCCTTAGAAAATCCAAGAAATTGCACTTGTAGTGTCGGTAAAGATTTTTTTTGTAAGTAGCATTATCAACTAGAAAGCTGTCAAAATTTCAGCTTGATCCATAGCGTAGGTTAATTTCTATCGTCGATTAAAGTTAACGTCATTTATTTTTGCATAACAATGGAAAAAAGCGAGTTTAGGGCTATCATCAAACATCTCCATTTGAAAGGCTTAAGCCCGAAAGAAATCAAAGCCGAGTTGGATGCAGTTCATGGCACATCTGCACCTGTGTTTGCGATGGTTTACAATTGGGTGAATGAATTTAAACGTGGCCGTTCATCCACAAAAGATGAACATCGTTCAGGACGCCCAGTTGAGGTGTCTACTCCTGAAATCACCGACAAAATCCACGATCTGATTTTGAACGATCGGCGAATTAATGTGCGCGAATTAGTTGAGGCCACGGGCATATCACAAGGTACAGTCGCTTCAATTTTGCATGAAAAATTGTCTGTGAAAAAAATTTCTGCAAAATGGGTGCCTTGTTTGCTCTCAGAGGAGAATAAGCGCAATCGTGTAGTTGACTCTGAGGCTATGTTGGCACTCTTTCATCGCAATCCTGCCGAATTCCTTCGTCGATATGTCACTGTGGACAAAACCTGGATACACTACTACACTCCAGAAACGAAGAGACAGTCATCACAGTGGATTTTCAAGGGTGAACGGGCTCCGAAGAAGGCAAAAACTGTGCCATCGGCCGGCAAGGTGATGACCACGGTCTTTTGGGATTCGCAGGGCATCATTTATATCGACTACTTGGAAAAAGGAAAAACAAAAACAGGAGCGTATTACGCGTCGTTATTGCAACGGTTGAGCGAGGAAATCAAAGAGAAACGCCCCCATCTGAAGAAGAAAAAAACCTCTTGCATCAGGACAATGCGCGTGTGCACACCTGCGTTGTTTTCATGGCCAAAATTGTGGAATTGAGAATGGAATTGTTGCAGCATCCCGCTTATTCACCAGATTTGGCCCCGAGTGACTATTTTCTTTTCCCCAATCTGAAGAAATGGCTTGGCGGACGACGGTTCACTTCCAACGAGGACGTCATTGCTCAAACGGATGAGTATTTTGCAGAACTTCCGAAATCCTATTTTTTGGACGGGATAAAAATTTTGGAAAAACGGTTGGAAAAGTGTCTAGAGCTAAAAGGAGATTATGTTGAAAAACAAAATATAACTTTAATAAATATCGAATTTCTAACCTAATTAAATATTTTCCTTTTTTATTTTCACCTGAATTCCTTTTGTTAAAAAAAAACAACTTATTTTTCTATGCTTTCCATTAATAAATATAATACTATTATAGTTATCAAATACACATTGAATAGAAACAAAATAATAATACAATAATTAATTTTCTCTTTAAAAAAGTTGTTCACAGTTATTTTTTACTTTTCTTTAAGTTAATTAAACAATATTTTTATATAAAAGTAAGAAGAAGAAAAACCAAATTATATCGATTTGAAATTAATTTTTAATCAAAGATTTATGGTGAATTAAATTGAAATCAAAATTTAGAGTGTAAAGAAATAAGAAGATAAAAAAAACCTTCCGAAAGTGAAAATTTTGCACCAACAAAATAAGTAGGAGGCATTTACCTTTACAAAATTTTTCCAAAGTATACTCTAATTTTGTGTATATTTAAGAAAATGAATAAAAAATATAAAAAAAAATAGTTTATTTTCAATTAAATTTTGATCTCGATTAATTGGGGCCAGTTTGTTTTTGATAAAATATTGTACAATTTCGATTCAAACGCACACAATTAAATTACATTCAATTTGATTCAGTCTCAATTATTTGTCTACAAATAAAAAAACAAATACTTTTATAAAAAAAAAAAAAAAAAATGGTAAAAAAAGATGAAACTAAATAAAAAACTGTACTTTTTTAAAAATATAAAATAAATTTGAAATTATAGATAAAAGTATCTTTTTGTGGTGAAATATGCAAAAAAAGTATGATAAATTTACAAAAAAAAAATAATCAAAAAATTGTGAGGCTTTGAGAAGAAAATTGTCTCGTAAATCAATAAATAGTGTTAATGTTTTTGATCAATCAACCATTTCAATGAACCAGATCAGTTATTATTAATCTATAAGCATAAGAATTTTTGTTGAGGTAACAACACGTGAATCCGATTTTCATTTGAATTTAAGAAAAATGTAAAAGTCGAAGGGACATTTTTTTCGGTGATATATTTATCTTGTTAATCAATGTTCATAGATTAAAATGAAAAAAATAGTTGACACCCATTTATGCAGAAATTGATTAAAAGTAAATTGTATTTTTGGGCAGAAGCAACTACGGAGATAGACAACCGACAAAAAAAACCAGAGTATTGGGATTTTCTTGTTTGGTACTGGGATTTTCTTAAACTACGTCCATATTGCTGTAGTTAAATGGGATTAGTTAAGGTGTGCTTTTATAATGGAATTTTTCCAGTTTTCATCGTTCAAGAAAATATTTAGTTTTCCTCTCTTGACAACATAGGGGTCAGCGAGATATTTAAGTAAGTGTTCAGATCATAAAAATAGCCTCATTTGGGTAGAATTTAAACCATAATATTGGTTCAGAAATCAAATGGGGAATTTTTTCTCATTGTTGTTGTTGTTCAGGAAAAACAATGTTTATATTGAAATATATTCCATTAGGTAAATTTTTGGGCAACAGGATCAAATGACAAATGACGGTCACCCATATTAGCTGTTCAGGTAGCTCATTTTAGTCGAACAAATTTTCTTCTATTGGCTAAGTCAGGTCTCATGTTAACCATTTTTGGTAGAATTTTTTTTTTTTTTTACTAATTATGGTCAAGTTGAAAGAAATTATGTGAAGTGCAATGATTCGTGTTAAGTAGCGGTAATCACTGGTGATTTGTAAAAATTTCCATTCTTAGAAGACATCTCCATAGTGTTTACTTGTATTTCCATTGCAGCAGATTGTCTACGGTTTACTTTTGTAATTAGCTTTTAAGGTCATTAAGCTGCTTTTTCCGATACTGTTCGAGTTTGCCATGTATTTGAATTGATGTCTTTACGTTCGCTATTCAGTTCGAGCTCATTTCATTCACATTGATTTCTTCTCTAGAAAAAACCTTTTACAACAAATTTTTTTCTCACTTACCTTGTTGTAAAAAAAAAAGATTTCTTTAGTTTTTCTTTTTTTGAATTTCTATTATAGAAAAAAATACTAATAAATATACTATTAAATACAAAATTACAAATACCATATTCAAATTATTATATTTGATAACTTTAGAATTAGGAAAAATTATAAAAAGCACACTTTACGTTTTGTTACAGGAAAAGTATATATTGCATCGTGCGATAAGCATGTAATTTTGCTTTCAGCCATAAGATGGCCCATAAACAGGAAGAAGACGGAAAAGATTTAGTCCACTTACGTCTAAGTGTACCTAGTTTTTTTTTTAACCAATGATTCTTTTATTTACACTTCCTGGTGAATTTGTAATTGTTCAGATACTCTGAATAGGTATTCATGTTTGCCGATGGTTGCGTTAATGTATATAACGTGCAGACAACATTGTCGTGTAGCCAATTTTTCATAATTCCTTCCTGTTGAAGAAAGAAAATTCCTACAAAAGAAAAATACCATCTTATATGAGTACCTCTAGTAGAGTAAAGTTTAGTAAGGCAAAATACCAGTAAATGTCATTTCTTTGAAGTTATATATACGGTCGTTCACTGGAATTCCTTTACGTCGGTTTTTTTTTTTTTTTTGCTGAACAAGGACGGACGGAAATTTGTCTAAGACGATTTTGAATTTTTCAAAGTCTTTTTCTCGTTCACCTCTCATACTATTGAGTTTATGGAAGAGTCCATATTAAAAAAAATTATATTTTCTAGAAAGTCAAGGCTAAACTCAAGTGAAAAATACCATTTGAATAAAATACTTTTTTTTTTTAGAAAAAAAATAATAGCTTTTCCATTTGATTTATTTAGATGTATACAAGCGCTTACATTATTATGTTTAAAGTCGGTTAAATTAAGTCAGTTTATTATAGAAACTTTTACGGAAATGTCAAAATTTCTGATGAATTACAATTTTTTTTTTCTTTAAATTATTTTATTCAATTCATAAAGGATTGTGGTGAACAGATGTAAATTATGTTGTAGGAAATTATTTATAAAATTAAGTATTTCATATTTTTATACTATAGATAAAAATTAACTATTCAAAGGTTCTTCGGGATAGAATGAATTTAATGATATTTATTTAAAAGGTTTTTTTTGTGAAAACGTCAGAATTTGAAAATTAAAAAAAAAAATAAAGTAAGAAAATTATCTTTAGGAATATTTTTTTAGAAACTATTTTAATAGATATAATCAGTAGTAAAAAGAAATCCATTATTTTTGCATTAAATTGAAGGTTTTATTTAGCATAGATAGAATGATACGATTTAGGTCAAATATACACCGTTTTGTTCGATAACTTATTGCCATTTTGGAGATAATTTCATAATGCCGCTCTCATAGAAACCCTCGTCCCTATTGGCAAAAAACTGGGATAGTCGATTTTCACAATCTTCTCTTGAGGCGAATTTTTCACCTGCAAAATCATTCGTCATAGACAGGAAGAGGTGGTAATCACTTGGTGCCAGGTCCGGACTATAAGGTGGATGCATAAGAATATACCAACCAAGGTTCCGGAACTTCTGGCGAGTCACTATCGATGTATGCGGCCTGGCGTTGTCCTGATGGAACACAATTCCTCTCCTATTGACCAAAGCTGGCCGCTTCTGGGCGATTGCTTCTTTCAGACGGTCCAATTGTTGACAGTATAGGTCCGAATTAAGAGTTCGTAGTAGATGATTCCCTGCCAGTCCCACCAAACACACAGCAAAACGTTCCTGGCTGTCAATCCTGGCTTGACCACCGTTTGCGCCGTGACCCACCGTAAGTGACCCACTTTTCATCACCAGTAACCATCCGCTTCAGAAATGGATCGATATTGTTGCGATTCAGCAGCGATTCGCAGATGGAAATTCGGTCCATGAGGTTTTTTTGCGATAACTCGTGTGGCACCCATACATCGAGCTTCTTTTTGTATCCAGCCTTATTTAAGTGGTTCCAAACGGTTTTTTGTGCAATGTACGATGTCCATTATTTTATCGACATTTTCGACAATTGGCCTTCCAGAGCGTGGTGCATCTTTGACATCAAAATTACCGGAACGGAATCGACGAAACCAAAATTGCGCGTGATTGGCTGTTACAGTATCAGGACCATAAACACTATTCACTTTTTTAGCTGCCTGGCTTGCGTTTTCGCCTTTATCGAAGAAAAACTCTAAAATATGGCGTATTTTCTCTTTGTTGGTGTCCATCTTTGACACGTGCTAAAAAAATACTGAGTCAAGTAATCACAAAACTGTAGGAAATACAGACTCCTAAAGCCATCTATTGGCAAAATAATGGATTACTTTTTACACAATAATTGATTACTTTTTGCAACCCGATCGCACTTTTAAAACGGGAGATACAGACTCCTAAAGCCATCTATTGTTCAAAAACTACACCTTATATAACAGATTTTTTTATTTTTTTAAATAATTTAAATACAATTTATCCTGTTAATAAAATATTTAAAATTATTAAATAAAATACAAAGTATCAGTTTATAATTGGATTTTATTTAGTTGAGTTTTAATTAGCCAATACCCACTCTTTCATAGTTCTTGTTGCAAATTCTCCTTAATGGCTTCGATCGCCTAAGGAAAACTGGATTTAGTTTGAAAAATTGGAAAGAATTCCTTACTTTTCTTTAAAAATTGTGTATACTTTTCGCCAAAAATTCTTTTTTGTAAAAAAATTGTTCTGCCACATTTCCCGTCTTTGCCAGTCAATAATTATCCTCTTAAGCATCTCATATCGGTCAGATAATATTGTTTGTTAATGATTTAATCCTTCGAAAAAAATTTTAATGTCCAAAAAAAAGTGTTTTTGAACAAGATCTCATGTCAAATTCATAAACCTACGTTTTGTCAACTGATATCAAGCTTTCATAAAAGTACAGTCCAAATTAGCTCGTTTAAAATTGTTTTCAGCCACGTGTTTTTTTAAAAAAGTTTTTTTTAATTTTTTTTTAAACTAAAAATTTCTATAAGCACACAAAATTAAAGACAAATTTTTTGTTCTATATTTTCTTTCCATATTAAAAATTCCAGAGCATATTTGACATCAACTAACAATACCAACAGCTGTTCAAAAACTGTTTGACAGATCATGCCATAATTCAACTCAAAATTACTACCAACTTAATAGAATAAAATATGAACATTTTTTTCATATCTTTGACGCGGGATTTTTTAAATTACTTAATTAATTGGCAAAGTAAAAAATTATTAAAATTTAAGAAAAAAAAACTAAAAAATATATAATTTTCTTTTTTAATTAAATACTAATAACTAAAAAGAAAAAAAAATTGTTTTTAAATATTTCTCTTTAGTGACTAAATAAATATTTGATAGATAATAAAATCTTACTAACTTTTTCTAAGCATCTTTAATGGAGAATTTAAGTTGAGAAACTTATTAAAAATATCTTTTGTGAAAAAAATATATTTATAAATGCGTCAGTGGACTTTTATAAGATATTCTTAATTAGTAGACTTTTAAAGAAGCATTATACCGTAGAGATATGCTAATTTTAACAAAAAATTTGAATAATAATATTTTAAAGTTTAATAAAATTTATTTTTTTTTATAAAAAAAGTAAATAAATAAAATTGATTATATATTTTTGGAGAAGAGTTGCGTGTATTGAATTTTATTTATTTATTTATGTTTTTTTTTTTTTGTTTAGGAAAATATACGAATTAGGACATGAAATCGAGTACAGTATAGTAAATAAAGTCAGATTAAGTTAAAATGACTTGCATTCTAGCAATGATGATCGTTTTCGAAACGATCGTGAATGAGTCAAAATGAGTATATGAATATTTATAAAATCCGATTTAAAATCCAAATCGCATCCAAGTAGAAAAGCCAATGGTCTAGACTCTAAGCATTAGGATGGGTTTACGTTCTACTTTACTGCTTCATATCGTTAGTTGACCATGTCAATGAGGTCCAAAAAATTGTCTACCTGAACGGTTGCATTCGTCCACTAATCCAGGTATTCTCTCATCGGTATATGCTTGCCTACGTAAGTATAGTATTCACAATATTTATCTCTCTCCATCTGCGCACTATGATTTTCCATCTTTATTTTTTATTATTATTTAGTTGGTTTTTTTTTTCATTTTTAGATTCTTGATAAATAGAAAAAGTTAATTTTTCATAATATTTATAAATAGAAAATTTTAAAACTGTTATTAAGGTTATTAGCCTACTTAAGAGGTATTTTTATTTTATAGGAATTTTTTTTTTTTAATTGATTTTAGTTTGTAATATTATTTTAATAATGTCTTTAAATTATTTTGAATAGAATAGTTTTCATCTGAAAAGTAAATGCAATGTCGAATGTTAAAGCATTTTATCTAAGAGGTTATAAGCCAATTTACGATTCGGAAAATAAAGTTAAAAAAATATTCCGAAAATTTAGATTTTAATAAAAATTTTATTTAATTGTATTTTTAAAAATCCTGCCATTTTACAATATAAAAATTATATTATATAATTTAATACTTTTGAGGTGATTTTTGATGAGTTTTTCGTAAATTTTCGGCTGTAATTCGGCCATTACTTGACGGTTATAGTTTGCAAACTCTACCCAAACTTTATGTGTGTTTTGTGAATTTTTGAAAACTATTTATAATCCAGATAAAAATCTATACTCGTAAAATAGGGCTAAACAAAAATACCTGTACACGTATCATACGGTTATAGCGCTTAGAATTGACGGTAACTGTCTGTCGTTCTTCAGTTTTCCTTAGATAAATAAGCGCTCGGACCAAAATGCAAACAGAAGAGTTAGTTTGCTTGTTAAATTATATAAATTTTCAAAATTTCATATATTTTTTCATAATAAAAAATGGCAATCTTTGTACACCATAAATTTTATCTTAATTAATATTCTTTTTAAATATTACTTGTAAATAATAATATTGTTTTTTCCGAATTAACATAAAAAATTGATATCCCTAAACTATGTAAAAATTAATAATTCAGTCAACAATAATTATTATTAAAGAAGTATATTATCTTAAATAATTCTAATGGCTTACAACAACAAATATTCTCGTAAGGTATGTCCAGAGTACAGAGTACCTTTTTATAATTAAAATTGTCATACTATGCTTAAAAGTTCACCATTTATATTTTGTTTTAACAACAATTCTATGAATATGTGTCCATGAGTTAATGTGATAAATTGAATGATGTGATGTTACCTTCTTGAATGGTATTAATAATTATGGGAAATTACATATTTTATACCAACCACATATATGTATGAATGTGAATTGACAAGTACTATAAACAATACAGATATAGTTGTGTCGGTAATGTTTCGATTAAATCGTATTTTATATCAGAAACCTATTTATCATGTGTCCAATAATTAGTCACGAGACTTGTTGTGATTCAATAAAATTGAACATATTCCGTCATATTACATGAACAGAGACGATGTTTTACATCGTAGAAATTGGGGACAATCTTATGCAAGTCTGTAATTCCATGTTGTTTAGAAAATTATTCAAATAAGATTTATCCGAATATGTTTTAGATTAATATAAATTCAACAATTTAATATAATTTTATTGTGTAGTAAAAAAGTTCTCTTTAATTGTTTACTAGAGAAAAAAAACTCTCTTCAAAATATATAATATTTTTTCAATAATAATTTAAGGAACTTAAAAGGAATTTAACGAAAAAAAATTTATAATAAAAATGGAGAGATTCATAAAAAATAGATTTTTTTTGGTTGAAAAAAACTTAGTAAGTATAAAAATACGAGGTCTGTTTAAAAAATATTGCTAATTTTGAATTTTTAGCAGGGTTACGTATATAAGATTTCCAAGTTTTTTGTGGCGTTATGTTGGTACTCATATCTCTCACTTATGTCGACAAGTTCGGCCATTTTGAATGTTCAGTTAATTTTTGACAGCTGCTTTGCTTGCACGTGTTTTGGTTCGTCTTCGATTTTTGCCCATACCAAAAAATGGATCAAAGAATCCGTTTCGGGAACAAGAAAAAGTCACAGGGGTCCAGATCTGTGGAATACCATAGCTGCGGCATTATTAGTGTGTTGTTTTTGGCCAAAAATTCGCGCACAAGCAACGATGCGTGATCAGGGGCGTTATCATGGTGCAAAAGCCAATTTTTGTTCTGGCGGATTGCTTCACGCAACTTGCGCATAACTTGCATGTAATATTCCTTATTGACCGTTCTACCTTGTGGCAAGAACTCATGATGCTCCACGCCCCTGCAATCGAAGAAAACGGTAAGCAAATCCAGACCAAACTTGACGCGCTTTTTTCGTTCTTGGCTCTTGTGGCAGATTCCACTGGGTTGATTGAGCTTTGGTTCCCCGCCACATCTCTATAAACCCATGATTCGTCACTAGTTATAACCCTCTGGAGCAAATTTGGGTATCCGCAGACAGAGTCCAACAGTTCCTCAACAATGTTAATGCGCTGCTGTTTTTGGTAAAAAATGGGCAAAAATCGAAGACGAGCCAATACACGTGCAAGCAAATTTGCTGTCAAAATTAACTGAACATTCAAAATGGCCGAACTTGTCGGCATAAGTGAGAGACAACATAACTCCACAAAAAATCAAAAATGCGCGGAAATTCAAAATTCGCGATACTTTTTGAACAGACCTCGTATGTGTATTAAAAAAAGGGACGATCAGGATACTCCTGCCAAATGCAATAGTATTTCTACAAGTTATATAACAATTTCACAAAAGTATCTTCATTTTAAAATGCTTGCATATCATTTTTTTTGCTTACTGATAATACAGGATGTTGTTCAGGTAGGTTTATAGCGTTAATTTAATGCCATTTCGATTAGCTGTCATTCTGTCAGTTAATATGTTCGTACACAGTGAATAATTTTGAAGAACATAGTACAGTTTTCGATAAATCAAAGTCTAACTATTTTGAAACCCGGACGCACTACCCGGAATATTGCATAATGTCTGGAAACATTTGGGGAAAAAAGTTCATTTAAGGCCGCATAAAACTCAGGTGATTATGTGTGTCACTGACAATAGAACAAAAACGGTCTAGAGCTCTACATACTAGATCCTGATTCTTACAGGAAACCGACAATAAGTGACGAAGTTAATTTTGTCATTAAATAAAATTTACCATTTCTGGGGACTGTGCAATGCTATCTTCTGGCAAAAAGAGATCCTATAGAGCTTTTTCATCTCTGAATTAGACTATTTCGGGTTTGACGATATGTGTTTCTAGCAGAACAGCGCCACGTCATACACTACAGACCCTAAAATGGAAATTCTGCGACCGATATTCCCTCATGGAATTATGTCAAAAAATTGTGTTGTTCATTGGCTCCTATTGATTTCCATATTTAAGTACTCAGAATTTCTGTAAGTTACAAAAAAATTAAAAAAAAATTTCAAATAAAATTTATTAAGTCAATAAAAAGAAGATTTTTATTTACTCATTAAAATGTCATTAACAATAAGTTGCTTAAAAATTTTATTTACTTAATAAAATTTACTTATTTAGCACATTTATCTTTAAGAAAAAAAAAAGAAAAAAAAAAACTAAATTTATTAAATTTTTTTTAAGTTTAAATGAAAATAAAAACTTTTGACAAGTTAAGAAAAAAGTTGTATTGAGAAAAGTAAGAAATTAAAATGGAATCTTTGAATTTTGTGGAATTTGTAATCCTATAGTTTTGGTATCTTAATTATGATTGTATAGAAAAAAAAGGGTCGATTTTCACTTTTGAACAAGAAAAATTAGATACACGCAACTTTCTCAAAAGGTTTCATCTTCAATCGTTTGTCTTCGTCTTTTGCTTCTTTACCGTCTTCTTCCTCGTCGTCTATTTGATGTTAAAGTATTTTTTACAAAGGTAAAGATTTAGGCTTTTTATTTAGAGTTTGGAAAAAGATTGAAGCTTTTGATGTTTTCATTATTAGTTCGTTCATGTTATCTTTTAGTGGTTAGCATCGGAGGGGTTTTTTTTAACGTAAAAACTGAATCTAGTTTTTATTTTTTTTATTTTTATAAAATCATTTAAGGAATTTAATATAAAAACAGAAGATGACCTACACATGGGTTGTATTTTCACTATAAAAACTTTAGAAAATATAATTAATTTTTTCTGAATTGCATTGTTCATATTCATCTTTGAGACCTTAATCAAATATGAAAAGATAGAAAAAATGTAGAATATTCGAAAAATTTCCAATAAAAAGTTACTACAATTTAAGGATGGGGATTAATATTTAAATTTAATTTTTTTTTGTATTAATCAATTTTTTTAAATGTAAAAAGATTTTCTTTTTGTTAAATTTTAATGTTTTTGTTGGAATTTTTTTTTTTTAATTTTGACCATTTCTGTTTAAAAAAAAATTTATTCCAAAGTCAAAATTATATTTTCGATAAGATTATGCACTTTGTACTGTTTTTTTTTTAAATCGTTCAACACATATTCATATTATTTAAGAGAATATTTTTATTAAGAAAACTTTTCCATTTTATATTTTGTGTTGATTAAATACAAAACTTACGCTATTTGGGTGGTGAAATAACAGATTTTCAATGCTGACTTTTCGAATAAAACTTTTTGCTGCGATGATGATCATTTCCCGCTTGATAGATACGTTAATACGGAAAACAGCTGTATATAAGGCCCTAAAATTCTATTAATAACAATAGAGAAGCCATTGTATCCACGAAAAGTGACTGTATGGTGTGCATTTTTGCCTAAAGCTATCATTGAGTCATAATTCTTTGGAAATGAAGAAGAAAAAAAAATTAGTTAAAAAATGAAGAAGAAGAAAAAGAATTTATATTAAAAAAAAGAAGAAGAAAAATAATTTAGATAAAAAATAAAAAAAAAAGACTAAAATTTTTAAATCTAAATTAACCGATTATAGTCGAAGCCTTTTGTGGTTTTAAAAAAATGGTGCCACAAGCCAAACAATATGACAAAATTTTTGCTTTATTGCACGAAAAGTTCCTATAACGTGTGATTCCGAGATTTAATTATGTCAATTGACATCCAAGATCGTGCAATTTGACTCCATTGGACTTTTTTTAAAAATAAATTTCCATAAAAATATGCATTTTTAAATTTTAAAGCATTTTAAAACCCACATTTGTCAAGTAATTGCGATAAAAAAAATTACGTCAAAAGGATCATGAAAATTATTGAATTAAAAATTACATCAAAAAGATTAAATTCCTAAAATTCTACACGTATTAATAACAATATAGAAGCCATTGTATCCAACAATAGTGTCTTTGTGGTATGCATTTTTGCCTAAAGTTGTCATTAAGTCATAATTCTTTGAAAATGAATAAGAAGAAAAAAAATTAGATTAAAAAAAGAAGAAAAAAAGAATTTAGATAAAAAAAAGAAGAAGAAAAATAATTTAGATAAAAAATAAAAAAAGCTGAAATTTTTAAATCTAAATTTACCGATTATAGTCGGAGCATTTTGTGGTTTTAAAAAAACGGTGCTACAAGCCACACAATAACACAACATTTTTGCCTTATTGCACGAAAAGTTACCATGACGTGTGATTTCGAGATTTAATTATGTCAATTGACATCCAAGATCATGCAATTTGACTCCATTGGCCTTTTTTTTGAAATAAATTTCCATAAAAATATGCATTTTTAAATTTTAAAGCATTTTAAAACCCACATTTGTCAAGTAATTGCGATAAAAAAAATTACGTCAAAAGGATCATGAAAATTATTGAATTAAAAATTACATCAAAAAGATTAAATTCCTAAAATTCTACACGTATTAATAACAATATAGAAGCCATTGTATCCAACAATAGTGTCTTTGTGGTATGCATTTTTCCTAAAGTTGTCACTAAGTCATAATTCTTTGAAAATGAATAAGAAGAAAAAAAATTAGATTAAAAAAAGAAGAAAAAAAGAATTTAGATAAAAAAAAGAAGAAGAAAAATAATTTAGATAAAAAAATAACAAAAGACTAAAATTTTTAAATCTTAATTAACCGATTATAGTCGGAGCATTTTGTGGTTTTAAAAAAACGGTGCCACAAGCGACACAATATGACAAAATTTTTGCCTTATATCACGAAAAGTTACCATGACGTGTAATTTCGAGATTTAATTATGTTAATTGACATCCAAGATCGTGCAATTTGACTCTATTGGACCTTTTTTTTTTAAATAAATTTCCATAAAAATATGCATTTTTAAATTTTAAAGCATTTTAAAACCCACATTTGTGAAGTAATTGCGATAAAAAAAATTACGTCAAAAGGATCATGAAAATTATTGAATTAAAAATTACATCAAAAAGATTAAATTCCTAAAATTCTATTAATAACAATATAGAAGCCATTGTATCCAACAATAGTGTCTTTGTGGTATGCATTTTTGCCTAAAGTTGTCATTAAGTCATAATTCTTTGAAAATGAATAAGAAGAAAAAAAATTAGATTAAAAAAAGAAGAAAAAAAGAATTTAGATAAAAAAAAGAAGAAGAAAAATAATTTAGATAAAAAATAAAAAAAGCTGAAATTTTTAAATCTAAATTTACCGATTATAGTCGGAGCATTTTGTGGTTTTAAAAAAACGGTGCTACAAGCCACACAATAACACAACATTTTTGCCTTATTGCACGAAAAGTTACCATGACGTGTGATTTCGAGATTTAATTATGTCAATTGACATCCAAGATCATGCAATTTGACTCCATTGGAATTTTTTTTTTTACATAAATTTCCATAAAAATATGCATTTTTAAATTTTAAAGCATTTTAAAACCCACATTTGTGAAGTAATTGCCATAAAAAAAATACGTTAAAAGGATCAAATCCTGGAAGAAGTTATATGACAATTATTTGAAAATTTTTACTCATAATATATATGATGGCAAAAATTAAGCAATATAATTAATAAAATTTTTGATAAAATCGGAATTTAAAATTTATTTAGTCAACATTTTACTTTCCAAAGCCAATATGGATAAAATTTTATTTATACCAAAGTTATCTTTTCTTGGATTTAAAATTTTTTGTTGCTATAAGATTTGAGGATTTTGTCTTGATTTTAATAAATATTTTTTAATTAAATACATTTTTTTTCGGGACAAAAATTTGTTTCTTTTTCATAATCAATCTTCTGGATAATATTTAATCAAATTCTTATTTTACAGTACAAGACATTTCAGCTTATAAATGACATTATAGAAAGAGTCAATATTAATTAAATTTTAATTAGTTCTTTTTAATAATATTATTTGTTTTTTTCCTCTTAAATGATGATATTATCAATATTTGTGAACGTAGAAAGTAAACATCTCGAAAAGGATTGCTATGATAATGCAGTATTTTTCGCAATTAACAATTTGCTTGGTATTTTTTTGTTTGTTGCCTTTCTTGATAATAATGCTATTATATCATTATATTTTCTAGCATTTATTATTTTTAATTAATGAATTTGCATTTGAATTTTTTTTTACAGTTGATAGAAATTGTAAAAAGTCCATTAAGTCATAAAGACTTAATTTTAGAATAGTGAAATTTCAACTTGATTATTTCTCATGCTATCTTGAATAGAGTTCGTTCTTCATCATTTAATAGGGAAATGGATTTAATTAAACTTCAATCAAGGCAACTGTTATAATTACGAATTTTATTAAATTTTTGGCGAAAGTATTTATGTCAAAATTTAGAAAATTTTTCCAAACAGTTCTTTGTATTGTAGTTTGTTTATAAAGTATAAACTCTCTTTCTTATGGAATCTTCTCCATCAGTTTTTCCTTACCCCTTTCACCAAACAATTTTCTATATGAGACCTTTCGAAATTTGTAATTTGACTTTGTGAAAGGTTTTTTTTTTTTTTTTTTTAATAACATTTCAAGCTTGAAAATGATTCCGAAAAATTACTTTCTTTTCATTTAGCATCATGATATGCCAAAATAATAAGTTGATTTTGTTAAAGTTCTGCTGAAATGTTAATAAAATAAATAAACAATGTGAAAATATTAAAATTTCTTGAAAAATTCACACTGGGAAATTTTTGGATAATAATATTTTTAGAAAAATATAGTTAGAAAAAAATCAATATTTATTAATCTGTAGTTAAAAATTCTGAAAAATGGCTCTCAGTGTATAGAAATAAGATTACAGAGAAAATAATGAAAAAAGTAATTCATTTTACAGTTTGGAAAGTAAAACCTATTTTTTTTTTAAATTATTAAATAATTATATTAATTAAGAATAAATTTATTTAGATTTAAATTTGCCATTATTAAATGTAAGTTGATAATTTATAAAATAATAAATTGCAGTTGATTTTACTGTAGCCACATTGAGAGCAATTGTTTTTCCGTTGATAAGGCTCATTTCTTGACTGGTGGATGCGTGAATAAGCAGAAATATCATATATATTTGGGCCTAAAGATGTCATTGGTAAGTAGTTCTTTAAAAATGAGGACTGTGTGACCGTTACAGTCTTTTCTAAGCGCCTGTAGTCGTATGATAACCATTTTTTTTGGAACTTAATTTCAAGATTTTAATCTAGACTACGAAGGTCATTCAACAAGTACTTAGCCTACAAAAGAAAAACGAAAATTTTGGAAAGGTGGCAATTTATTTTTCCACATAATCTTCTTCAAGCTCGATACACTTGGCCCAGGGATGCTCTAACTTTTTTAACCCGTCCAAAAAATACATTTTCTCGAGGGAAGCAAAATAGGCCTCCGTGGCGACGATAACCTCCACATTCGACCCAAATCTATTCCCGGCGAGTGATTTTTTCAGGTTTGGAAACAAAAGTAACCCTTGTCACAAGGGGGCAAATCTGGAGAGTGCGGTGGATGGGGCAGCAATTCGTAGCGTAATTCGACCAATTTGGCCATGGCGATGGCGGAGGTGTGAGCCGGCGCGTTATCGTGGTGGAACAGCACTTTTTTCTTCGCAAAGCGGGGCCGCTTTTTCTTCAATTCGACGTCAAATCGGCCCAATAAGTCAGCATAGTAGCGCCCTGTGATTGTTTTACCCTTCTCGAGGTAATCGATGTGGATCACACCTTGTGAATCCCAGAAAACGGTGGCCATCACCTTTTCGGCCGATCGAAGTCTTCGCCTTCTTCGGAGCACGTTCGTCGGGTGAAGTCCACTGTTTCGACTGTTCCTTGGTCTCTGGTGTGTACCAGTGAATCCATGTTTCGTCGACGGTCACGAAACGACGCAAGAACTCCGCTGGATTGCGCTGAAACAGAGCCAAACACGTCGCTGATGTGGTCTCACGGTTGCGCTTGTTTTCCGGTGTGTAGCACACATCGTGCCGACATCTTTCTCATGCCCAGTTCTTTGTGTAGAATATGATGAACCATTCCTACTGTGATGCCCACAGTTTCAGCTATCTCGTGAACCTTCAATCGACGGTCTGCCAATACGAGATCGTGGACTTTTTTAACGTTTTCCTCCGTAGCAGCCGTTTTCGGGGCACCTGGGCGTGGCTCATCAAAACCGACGTGCAACCGCGAACAAACTCGTTTTCCCATCGAAGGAGAAGAGTCACCATACACAACATCCAAGCGATCTTTGATTTCGTTGCGCGTTTTCCCTTCCAAAAACAAGAATCTAATCACCGAACGATATTGTTCTTTTTCAACTTTTGTGCAACCGACCAACACGCTCGCTTTCAAAGGCTCTCAAAACAAAACTAATAAAGGGAATCGACTGAAACTTTGACAGTAGGCTACTTAAAGAATGTACTGCATGATGGTTAATTTCTTTTGTGACAGCAGTTGCACCGGGCGGTGAGGCTAAGTGCTTGTTGAATGACCCTCGTATATGTAATATTAACAAAATAATGCCAAAAGTCACATAAAACTATAAAGTTCGGCTTTATGGAGTGAAAATTTTCCAGAATGTCTGGAATTGACATTTGATGATATCAATTGGCCTGCAAGATCGCGAGATTTGACGCCGTTTTGACTTTTTTTTTTGTAACACGTTTATTTGTATTATTATTTAATCTTTTTATAAAACGTATTGTTTTTTTGGTAAAATTTTAATTTTATACCATTAAATAATATATATATGAGGTCTGTTCAAAAAGTATCGCGAATTTTGAATTTCCGAGGGCTACGGAATTCGATTTTCGATTTTTTGTGTGGCATTATGTTGGTATTTATGTCACTCACTTATGCTGACAAGTTCGGCCATTTTGAATGTTCAGTTAATTTGTGATTCCAAAAAATGAATCAAAGAATCTGTATCAAATTTTGTTTGAAAAACAAAATTAATTACGGGGACGCATTCTGAATGTTAACTGTGACATATGGTGAAGCTTCCTTGGACCGAAGCAACGTTTATCGGTGGTACAAAATGTTATCAAAGGGGCCGAAAAAAGCGCACCATGTTCGGTCGAACGTGAAGGTTTTGCTTACAGTTTTCTTCGATTGCAGGGGCGTGGTGCATCATGAGTTCTTGCCACAGGGTAGAACGGTCAATAAGGAATATTACCTGCTAGTTATGCGCGCAGCAATCCGCAAGAAATGCCCGGTTTTGTGAAAGAACAAAAATTGGCCTTTGCACCATGTATTGTTGCTTGTGCGTGAATTTTGTGCCAAAAACAACATACTAATAATGCCGCAGTCACCGTATTCTCCAGATCTGGTCCCCTGTGACTTTTTCTTGTTCCCAAAACTGAGGAGCTCCATGAAAGGACGACGCTACGCTACGATTGAGGAGATAAATACGGCATCGAAGGAGGATTTTTTTGAAGTGCTTCGAGGATTGTAAAAAACGTTGGTACAATTGTATAATATCTGGTGGAGATTACTTTAAAGGGGACAAAATAGATATTCATGAATAAATAAATAATTTTTGAAAAAACACAAAATTCGCGATACTTTTTGAACAGAACTCGTACATCAAGTAATGACCGAATTACAGGCCGAGTCATTGAAAATTACCTTAAAAAGGATCGAGTTCTATAAGAAGTCATATTATAAATAATTTAAATTATACTATACATAATATATAATGGCAAAGTTATAGTAATATTAATAAGAAAAATTTTGATTAATATTTAAGCTTTTAAGATATTTTCTTAAATTTTACTTTCTAAAGCCTTAACTGGATATCCTTTTATATAAACTCGAAAAACCACCAGTTGATAATTTTTTTGCTATCGCTTTTGGAAAGTAATGATTTTGAGCTTTTTTAAAAATACTATGGCTTTGAATGATTTGTATATCTGAAAATAAGATAAGTTCATAGCAGGAGAGCTTGAGGAAGTGCTTTTGGGCAACAAGATGCAAGCAAACAGATAATATGCGATTCGATAGAATTTTTTCCCAATTTCAAAAGGGAACCCCAAGTTGATTCTTAGTCCTTTTTGTTGTTTAACTGTCTGCAAAGGATAATATTAGAGGAAAAGGAAGTTTTGGTCATACTGAATGGAATAAGTGGAATGGATAATGATGATGACGTTTGCTGAATTTTTAGGATGCTGATTCTAAAACATTTACGCCACTAAATTGGTACCCATTTTTATACCTTCTATTCATTATGATAATGTTGATGATATGCTGGATTATTGTGCTTGCATCTCATTAGCAACTCTAGCAATGCATAGAAATGAGAAAATTTTCTTTTTCTTCCATTGTTATTTGTAATTTTTTCATATATTTTTTTTTTTCTATCAATTTAGTCACTTTTTCACATAATATCATTGCTATTATTATTATTATTATTATTATTATTATTATATCCTTTTTTTATTCTTTGTTTTTCGTTTTCTTCTTCTTCTTCTAATAATAAGAAATTTTCTTTTAAAAATAAGAAAAGGAAATGTACACATAAGAATAAAAGAAATAAGATTAAAGGGGAGATACTTTAAGGAATTGTTAAGAATAAAAATAAACAAATATTATTCGGCTCTGTGTGGAATAAAATTAAAAACAAAATAAAATATAGAAATTGAAATTGTGAACATATGAGCAGAGTTATTGTTGAAGAAACCTCCTTCCACGTTTGTGTATGTTTCCATTTCTGACGAGGTAAAGAGTATTTGCATTTGAATAGTAGAAGTGCAATTGTGCATCTGGATAACTGTCAGTATAGTACAAAAGTATGACTGAGAGATATTCTGTGCATTTCTTAGTTCAAATAGACATTCATCGGTAAACATTGTCTCACATATGTATGGGGAGCTACTACTCATTTCTATGCATAATAATTTCCTTACGCTTTCGATAACTTTTGTTGTGCACATAAAGTTTCGGATGGTATGCGATGACGATGAAGATGCATTGTTGGGATATTTTCAAAGAAAATAAATATCAACATTGGATCTGGCAAACAATAGCCCAGATAAACAGAAAATATTTTATGAAGAACAAGAAATGAGAAGAAATTTTAGTTTCAGATTCAAGACAGAACAGTATCTACAAATAGACTAAATGTACTCACTCATAAATACAAATGCTGTGAAAATTTGAACAGAAAAATAACTTTTCCATACCGAATACGAATCTGGACGAGACAATATTATTAACGATGAGATGAAAGTTGGAATAGAATTTGGCCACTTTGATAATATATCTCACCTAGATAGCAGAGACGTTGATTAAACTTAGACATAAAGCGTATAGGTAGATGCATAGACAACAGATAGACAATTTTAGATAGAGTATGACAGACAGGGGAGCATGAGACGAGGATGCTGATAGGATCCCCTACAGACAGACAATGCGTAAAGACAAACGCTCGTTGCACTATGTCAGTACGTCTCAATGCAGTTTAGTTGAATTTCATTTGATTTATTCTTTTTTTTTTAAATGAATTTTATTTTATAAAAGTTTCAAAATTGAAGCATTCACAAATGATTGTGACCAAAAAATTTAAAATGTTTAAGTTTGATTTTTAAATATATTTTTGGAAAGGTGCAGAATCAAATATTAGATGAGGGAGATTGTATTTGCAAGAATATTAAATGAAATAACTAATAAAAATTATTTATAAGAAAAAATTATTGGAGAATTCTTCTTTAAGAGGATACGAGTACTGATCAGGTAAGTTTCTAGTGCTATCGCATCTTATCTGTCACTTTGGTTTACTCTAGAAATTGACACACTCATAATATCAGGTGTATAAGCTTAAATCCGCTGTCATAGATGGCGTGAGTGAGCGTATTAAGCTACCATGGACACGCCATACTTTTGTTTTTATGAGTTTGACATCTGTCAACATTAATCGGTGCACATTGTCAGCAATTTCCGTACAACAAAATACATTTTTCCTTCGGTAATCATGTCTAGTTTTGTGCCAGAAAAAGAGCATATGCGGGAAGCTCTGCTTTTCTGCTTCAATTTGAAGAAATCGGCTGCCGAATCACATAAAATGCTTATAAAGGCCTATGGCCGAATCACATAAAATGCTTATAAAGGCATACAACATGCCGAGATTAGTTTCGTCGGTTCAAAGAAGGCAATTTTGACTTGTGGGACAAGAAACGTGAAAATCGGCCTAGGAAGGTTCAGGACTATCAATTGCAGGCTCCTTTGGATGAAGACGATACCCAATCGCAAAAATGCTCGCGGAGCAATTGAGTGCCTCTCAACCAGCCATTTCCATGCGTCTGCGTGCCATGGGGAGGATTGAAAAGATCGGAAAATGGGTGCCGCATGAATTGAATGATAGGCAGATGGAGCGAAGCCAAAACACATGCAAAATCTTGCTCGCCAGACAAAAAAGAAAAACGTTCCTGCATCGGATTGTGACAGGCGATGAAAAGTATATATATTTCGAGTATTCTAAACGTAAGAAATCGTGGGTTCATCCCGGCCAACCATCAACATCTTCCCCAAGACCAAATCGCTTCGGACGGAAGACGATGCTGTGCGTTTGGTGGGATTAGCAGGGTCTCGTCTACTATGAGATGTTGAAACCTGGTGAAACTGTCAATGCTTACTACTACCACCAACAACTGATCAAATAGCACCGTACTCTGCGTGAAAAAAGAACGGATCATCAACAAAGACATGACAAGCCATGATAACGCACCATCGCACACGTCAAAAATGGTCCGAAAATACTTGGTGACACTCAACTGGGAGGTGCTACCCTACCCCACTTATTCACCAGATCTGGCCCCTTCTGACTACCACCTATTTTCGTCGATGGGCCACGCGCTCACTGAGCAGCACTTCGATTCTTACGAAGACGTCCGAAAATGGCTTGATGAGTGGTTTGCCTCGAAAGAGAAGGCATTTTTTGGCGTGGTATCCACAAATTGCCCGAGAGATGGGAAAAATGTGTAGCTAGCGAAGGCAAGTACTTAGAATAAATTTATTTTTACTTTCTATGAAAAAACATTGGTTTTTTTTATAAAAAAACAGCGGATTTAAGCTTATACACCTGGTAAACTTTAACGGCAAAAACAGCAAGTACATTATTTACAAAAAAACTACTTAGACTCGCGGTTAAAGCTTACAACTGACAGGCAAACAATTTATTTATAATACGTTACTTAAACCTATTTGGACTTACGGACTTAAATTCTGCAGTTCTATATTGAATATTCCCACTACCATCGTATCCAATCCATTCAGAAAAATATCTTTCGTAAGATTGTGAATGCTCCCCTTTATGTTCGTGATAGTACCGTTCATCGACATTTTAAACTTGACTTTGTACCTTCATTAAATGTTGCTCGTTATAAAAAGTTTTATGCACGTTTCTAAACTCATCGCAATTCCCTTATTAGAGAATAATATTCAATAAGTTTTCTTTCAAGACTTGAAACTGAAATGACCACAAGACTTATTAATTAAGTCCCAATATTAGATGAAGTTGTAGATATCTGACAACACTACTGACTTCCTCTTCAAAAATCTTGCACGTTCTTGTTCTTCCTAAACGTGAAGTACAAGTTTCCGATAACTGCACTACCCCATAGACCATGATAAGTTAAATTTTGTTTTTGTAATGCCGTACTAAAAATGAAATAGTAAATTTTGTAGCAACGATGTGCAATCAAAATTTGTCTTAAATTTGGTAATTTTCAATCATTTTAATAACAGAGAGTTTCATGTCGAATATTTCTTATCAAAAGGACATAATTTTTTCGCTGACATAAACGATTTTTGGATGGCCGAGAAGCAGTGAAAGACGAACTTGGCTGGGAAAAGAGTGAGCGTTTTGTAACATCAGACTATGAATTAACATTGCATCTAATGAGTATGTTGCTGAATGGCTCAAAAAAAGAGTTATTCACATCAGATCGGACATTGTAGACACGTGGTTGCTCTGACATGACAAGACCACCTGTCACATGGGCATATCCATCAGTAAGGTTTTATTGGAAAAAAGTACGCTTATGGTTCCCCAGATTTCTCTATTAGGTACATTTAACAACCCCCCCCCCCCCCTCTCAATATATAAAAACCATTTGAAATGACGTCATCTTGAAACTATTTAGAACATAGAAACGTGTGTAACCGATGAGTTAAGGATATCGATCCCTGTAGCACTGCTATAAAGAGTAAAAACACTGCCTACGCCACTGAAGTATAAAAATAAAATAAAATTGGTGCAAAAATTAAAATCAGTTTTTTTCAACCTATTTTAATATAATCAACAATTTTTTAGTGTATTTAATTTTTAAAAAAAAATCAATATAATTAAATTCCTAACTGACTACTGGAAATTTATCCAAAAAGGAAAATTTACATATTTTAAAAGGATTACAAGAACATGACAAATATTTAATAAATCCTCAAACGTAATATAAATGCATTATTCAATTAGAAAATATTCAAAATAATTATTTAACATGGATTATTATTTATTTAAATCTATTCTCTAATTCTATATAAATTCAACTTAACCTCATTGTTTTGATATTGGTTAATATAAGCAAAAAGGCAGCTGACCGGAAATGTAATTTTGTATAGACATGTATCCTATTTAAAATATACTTTTAAGAGGATTAAAAATCAAATAAAATAAATAGTAATTTATTTAAAGTGTACTTGACTAAAACCAATTTCCTGCATATTGGATTTCTGGTTTTCGGTGATAATTTGAGACCATATTGAAAATTCAAACTGATCCAATTAATTTTAAGCGGAAGTACATACACAAATCTACTCGGTCAGGGTATTATTGGCGTTTAGTCCTGACTTTTCGCCTGATTACCGGTGATTGATCTAGTACCGACGGATCTTAAGATGATGTTATCTTCAGTTTCCCAGAAGATATTACCATGTAAATTTATATGAGCAAAAATTATAATGAGTTTTTTTCATAATTTAATAAATTTTCCATAAATTGTTTGGAACTTTTTCGTCTGGGACCAGTTTTGCATTAATAATTCGGTCGCTTTCATAATATTTGTAGGAAGAATGTCATCTCTTATGTTTGATAGTCTTTCGGATATAAAATTAACTTATTGCATTTTATGTAAGACTTGTTAAAAACAAGTCCACTATTCCATGTACGCGATTATGTTCTTGTTTCGGCTTAGACTTCACGTAACATTTTATCCGTTATACGAGTATAACTTCATACCAGTTTTAGTTATTACATAGTTTACCACTTGAAGCATATAACATAGATAAGATATATCCTATTATTATTAATTTTCAAATAATTCATTTCCTATTTGTAATTTATGTAGATCACATTGAAAAAGTAATACATTAATTAAGTATCGTTAAACGTGTACACTGACTTAATTAACATTTAGTAAATTATTATTGGCAACAAGTCTAATGAAGAAAGAAAAAGCCAAGTATCACTTAATAATGGGAGACAATCTTTAACCAATATGCATACTTAGTTAAGAGATAATATAATTGAAAGTAGAGCATGTAATCGATTTGTTGTTGATAACTATTAATGAGTAAATTAATGGATAATAATTATTTTTCTTCTTCTGAAAATCCTTCCATTTAAGAGGCGAAAAATACACTTAACTGAAAGTAAATATTTTATTCATTTAACCGAAATAGCTCTAATCTAAATGAGAGCATTTGCTAACATTTATTGTATAAAGGTATAAAAATTAGAAATTTAACCCACGTACAGATATCTAATCGAATAATCAAACATTTTGGATTGTTGTTTGTTCTTGCGTACCTCTTCATATCTGAATACGTTTGAATCTCTTTTATATTTGCTGTTAACGTTCAGTTTCCAGTTCAGGTTCTATTCCATTGCTAGTACAGAGAACCACTTATTTTGGATAATAACTATAAGCACATCCATCCCCATGGCAAATGTGATTGTACAGCATTTGGCTCCTATACAAACACAACTATTCTTATGCAGGTGATATCTTCTATAATGCGTACATGCAAACCTACCTACCTGATAATCTATCAGGTAAATTGGGGCATTATTGTATAGCCTTCTCATTCTATTTAGGAGACTTTACCTTTTCGGTTATTTTATTTTTGGGTAAATTCATGACTAACAACATACTTGGATGTCGTTCTTATATTCTAGAAATAGGCAAATTTGTATGCAGATCAGGTAAAGCTCGTACTACGAGTATCATTGATATGGTCATTGTCTGTTTAAACCAAGCTACATCATTCGTCACTAGACACACTTTGAATTATCACGATTGTCATTTACACAACTACTTGTAGTAGTGTACCTTGTACTGTGCAATACGAAATTGAAGGCATTTCGAGTATTTCACGTTCGCCCTCTTTTTCGACAGGTGTGGTTATAAAAATTAAAGCACAACCAATCGTTTAGATAATTTCGCTCTCACCTCTAGGTGACCCAAATTTCAATAAAATAACACCTAAAGTTTAATGATATCATTTGGCGGGAATTCAATTTCTGTCATCAAAATCAAAATGGTAAAAAAAAAAAATACAATACAATTTAACAAAATTAAAAACCAACGATACAAATGTGAATAATTTCTTTTGTAATTCGTTTGCATTCCATTTGAATAAATTTGAAATTAATCGATCGGTACAGATTCGTTAGGAAATCATAGTAAAACGCAATATTTTCACTCTCAAATCGATCAATCGTATCGAACTGAATCGAATCTAACTAGGAGAGTGCACCAAAACAATATTGCAGACAATCGAAAAATTTGCTGGTATTGAAAAAATTCGAGTTTCTTTCTGATCAAAGCAAATTAATATCCAATTTTCGGAGATAGGAGAAAGTTCATTCGAAGAGACTTTCTTTACCATACGATCTAATATAAAATAATTTCTGGGTAATAATTTCATTAAAAAAAACTATTAATTTCATTAAAAAAAAATTTGTTATTTTGTAGTGTAACGAGAACTTATAAAAAACTTTCAATAAATTTTATCCAGTAAAAATTTTTTAGACAAAAATTTAAGGATAATTTATTTGTAAAAATTTGTTTTTCTCAGTAAAAATTTACAGCTCAAAATTGTCAGTAAAAATTGTCAGTAAAAATTTTCAGTTCAAAATTTGCAGTAAAAATTTTCCGTAAAAAAAAAATTTTAGTAAACATTTTCAATGAAAAAAAGAAAATTTATTTGTCAAAAATAGTTTTTCTGAGTAAAAATTTATTGTAAAAATGTTCAGTTCAAAATTCTCTATAAAAATTTTCAGTAAATATTTTTAGTTTAAAATTTTCAGTAAACATTTACAGTTCAAAATTGTCTGTAAAAGTTTTCATTAAAAATTTTCAGTTCAAAATTTTCAGTAAATATTTTCAATAAATATTGTCAATAAAAATTGTCAGTAAAAATTGTCAGTAAAAATGTTCAGTTCAAAATTTACAGTAAAAATTTTTTCTTCAAAATTTTCAGTAAAAATTGTCAGTAAAAATTATCAGTAAAAATTGTCTGTAAAAATTTTCAGTAAAAATTGTCTGTAAAAATTTTCAGTACAAAAAAATTTTAGTAAAAATTTTCAATAAAAAAAGGAATTTTTTTTTGTAAAAATAGTTTTTCTGAGGAAAAATTTATTGTAAAAATGTTTAGTTCAAAATTTTCAGGCAAAATGTTCAGTAAAAATTGTCAGTTAAAATTTACAATAAAAATCTTTAGTTCAAAATTTTTAATTCAAAATTTTCAGTGAAAATTGTCAGTAAAAATTATCAGTAAAAATTGTAAGTAAAAATTGTCAGTAAAATTTTCAGTTCAAAATTGTCTATAAAAATTTTCAGTAAAAATTTTTAGTTCAAAATTTTCAGCAAAAATATTTTGAACATATTTCAGTAGAAAAAAATTTCAGTAAAAATTTTTAATAAAAAAACGAAAATTTATTTGTAAAAAATAGTTTTTCTGAGTAAAAATTTATTGTAAAAATTTTTAGTTAAAAACTTTCAGACAAAATGTTCAGTAAAAATGTTCAGTAAAAATTGTCAGTAAAAATTTACAGTAAAAATTTTCAGTTCAAAATTTTCAGTGAAAATTGTCAGTTTAAAATTTTCAATAAAAATTTTCAACTCAAAATTTTCAGTAAAAGTGTTCAGTTCAAAATTGCAGGTAAAAATTGTCTGTAAAAATTTTAGTTAATAAAAATGTCAGTTCATTATTTTCAGTAAAAGCTTTTAGTAAAAAAACATTAGTCAGTTAAAAATTATCGGTAAAAATTTTTAGTTCAATATTTTCAGTAAACATTTTCAGGAAATATTTTCATTTTAAAATTTTCAATAAAAATATAGAGTTCAAAATTTTCAGTAGAAATTTTCTATTCCAAATTTTTAGTAAAAATTTACGGTTTAAAATTTTCAGTAAACATTTTTAGTTGAAAATTTTCTGCAAAATTTTTAGTTCAAAATTTTCAGTAAAAATTTTTATTTCACAATTTTCAGTAAAAAATCTCCATTTGCAAATTTTAAAATTTTCAGTAAGAATTTTCAGTTCAAAATTTTTAGTAAAAATGTCAGTTCAAAATTTTCACTAAACGTGGTTAGTAAACGAAAGTTTAGTTAAACTTATCAAAAAGTTCAAAATTTTTAGTTCCAAATTTTCAATAAAAATTTACAGTTTAAAATTTTCTTTAAAGATTTTCAGTTCAAAATTTTCTGTGAAGATTTTCGGTTCCAAATTTTCTGTAAACATTTTTAGTTCGAAATTTTTAGTAAAAATTCTCCGTTCCGAAATTCAAAAATTTTCTTAAAGAATTTCCAGTTCAAAATGTTTAGTAAAAATGTCAGTTCAAAATTTTTAATAAAAGTTTTCAGTGAAACAAAATTTCAGTAAAAATTTTCAGTTCAACATTTTCAGTAAAAATTTTTAGTTCAACATTTTCAGTAAAATTTTTACGGCAAACAAATTTCCATTAAAAACTTTGAGAAAAAACATTTATAAAATTTTTTTTTACTTTTTTAACTTTTTCTGCTGAAAATTAATATTAAAATATTAACTGAAATTAAATATTTAATATTCCAACTAAAATTAATACAAGAACACCTCAACCAATACAAAACGTTAAGTTAATTAAGTGTTGCGTAAAGTTAAATTTTTCATCATGCAATATTTTCCGAGCCAATTACTAAAATAGTCCAACCATGGAAGACGTGTTGTTGACCTTTTCTGGCACCTTTAATTGAATACCTGTTTTTTACTCAAATTTTACCAACAATCAAAACACACTTTTTTTTGTGGATCGCAAATGAAATTGAGTTAATTTATGCGCAATAAAATGCATTTACCGAAGGAAATGTTGAAATTTGTTTATAATAAAAACAATTTGATTCTAATCAATGCAAATTTTTTCTAAGATACCAAATTATCTAAGTTTTAATTGAATAAAGGAAACATGGAAAAATTAAACGAATATATAAAAATTAATGTATTTAGTAATTTTGCACTAATTAAATTATGAATGAAACCATTTTTAAAGTTGATTCATCTTTTTTAAAAAAGATGATATCAAAACAGTCAATTTTCTTAACAATATTTTGAATAGTACGTGTATGTAGATGGTTAGCAAATTTAGTAGTAGATGGTTTGTGTTTGTTATAAGTTGGACACAATATCAGGATTATCATATACAATAAATAAATAATTATAATACTCGTAGAAAAGCTCTTATAAATAATAAAGCGAAAACTATCAATAAGGTAAATTTTTTTTATTTATTCAGAAACGGAAAAATTAATAATTCTACTTCAGAAAAGTATTTGAAAACTATTTCTTCACCTTTCTGTAATTTATATAAGAACATATTACTGTCCAACTACTATGTTAACTTATTCACTTTCTAAATAACGCAACTCCTACCTATTTCTGAGACCTTTCGGTCGTTTATGGGCGCTTTTGTTTCTGACCGAATCCGATTACCGTCATTCAACAATCACTGTCCGCTTAGTTTATCGACCAAAACTATTATGGCGTAAATAAACTTCCATCTCTATTGTACTATGTAGAAAGAAAATCTCTTATACCTAAACGGTATCTAGAAACTCTAAAAAATAGGTCACAATAAAAATCCCACGCATTCCACCTCAAAACTTCTAACAAGAAAAGTTTATGTGAAATTTTTCAACAAACCAAATAAAAACAAAAACTAGCCCTGCTTAATAATATATCATCAGTTAGAAATAAAAAAAAAAACTACTTTAACTTTCCATTTAGTAACGCACTATTTCCTTTTGCCATATTGTCTGGAAAAGAAACTTGCCCGAATAATGAAAACCATCAATTAAAAATTCTAAATTGTTCTTAGTTAAGGTCTAACCGAACGTATTAATTTCGAAATATGACGAAATTTATAGTGTTTAGTTTGTAAAGTTTTCTATTTTCATTAACTTAGCTTTCATGGCCAGTTTATGAAAAACCGGAAAAGGCCAAAACACGAAGGTGTGTTCTTCTATGAGTAGCTACGAGCCCATATGGCATTTGTGAATTGTTTAGGGGATTACACAGCAGATTTGTATTATCTTTCGTAGCACGGTGTATCTGCATAGTGTGTACAAGTTTAAATAGCATCGTTAGTCAGTCAGTCAAGATGTCAAGGTGCTATCGAAAATGTCGAACGGAATCATCTGCACAAACGAGTGAAACTAGAAAGCTTTTGGACGGTGGTCGTCGTCGTTTCGGCCGTTCCTAAAACCCGTTCAAGCTGTGCCGTTACAACCGAATATATTAAGAGGTTGCCGTATCTGAATTGGTTGCCTGCCAATTGATATTCAGAACTGCTTGTCGAGATAATCAACATTTTAATATGCGTCATGGGTCTAACCATCAAGATTTTCGGACCTAGTGTCTTGTTAGATAATTTCCTCCACACGATTTTCATCTACAAATAAATTTCTTCAAGAAACGAGAAACCAAATCAGTCAAAACGTGAGACCTACCCTACACCTCATCTCTGAACTCTCTTCTACGTTCATTTAGCATGCATGGTTTCGTCATTTTTGTCTGACACGTGCTTAAATTTTTTTTAGACAAATGGGGAAAAATACCTGCACATGATGCAGGGCTCACCAACGTCAATACCACGAACTGAGACAAATTCAATATTTTTTTCTACACAAAATTCACATCTTAAAGTAGCCTATTTTTTCTGGATGGAAAACGACAATGCCCTCATGACGCGCCAACAGTTTGGGAGGCACTCCCACTACTAACCTCAATTGATTCTTTGGAATTTTTTTCATTTCAATTTATTTCTACGATATTTTTTTATTTTTTATTTTATTCTCCTATTTTAATATACAGAATGTGAACAATTTGAATTTTCCGAATGAAAATTGAATTCTCAATTTGTACGTGCAATTCGTAAATAAAATTGTAAGAACATTAAATTAATATTTAACTGAGTTTAGACAAGTAAATTTTCAAGAAATATTTTTGTTTTTATTCAAAATTGTTGCAAAAATTTTTTTTTAATATAAACAATTTTTACTGAAAATTTTTCCGAACATATTTTTTTACTAAAAACTTTTTTTTCTGAAATTTTTACTGAAATTTTTTTTTTACTGGAATTTTTTTTAATGAAATTTTTTACTGACATTTTTTTACTGACATTTTTTTTACGGGAAATTTTTAATAAAATTTTTTACTGAGAATTTTTTCTAAAATATTTTTTTACTGAAAATATTTACTAAAATTTTTGTTTACTAAAGTTATTTTGAAAGAAAATTTTGACTAAATTTTGTTTACTAAAAATTTTAACTGAACAATTTTACTAAACATTTTTCCTCAGCACTTTTACTGAAAAATTTTACTCAACATTTTTACTGAATTATTTTTAACTAAAATATTTTTGAATAATAATTTTAACAAAATTTTTTTCACTTAAAAATTTTCTGAAATTTTTTTTTACTGAAATTTAATTTTAATAACAATTTTGACAAAAGTTTTTTTACTGAAAATTTTTACTTAGTTTTTTACTGAATTTTTTTTTAATTAAATTATTTTTTTGTACTGAAATTTTTTTTACTAAAAGTTAATTATAATAAAAATTATAACTAAATTTTTTTTACTGAAAATTTTTACTGAATTTTGTTAATGAAAATTTTGACTGAATTTTTTTTTACTGAAATTTTTTTTACTGAAATTTTTTTTTACTGAGTGATTATTTTTCTGAAAATAATAATTATTATTTATTTATGAAAATAATTTTCAGTGACTATTTTTACTGAAAATTATTACTAATAATTGCACCGAAGATTAATATTAATTCCAGCAAATTAAATAAAAATTTATTAAAATGTTGTTGTCTTATATTGGACTATATCTGTAAAGGAAAGCTTATATTCATAGTAAATTATTTTATAAAAATATATTTAAAAAAAGAGCATATTTTTTAAATGTTTTATCGGGTAATAAACTTTCAAAGTAAATATTCAAATCAAAAAAATATTGTATAGAAATGGATCAAATTTTTTATTATTAACGTATAATAGACGAATTTCTCGAATAACATTTATTCGATCGAGTTTCTTGTTGATATTTCACGAAAACTGTGCCATATATTTTTTTTCTTCAAATATTGTCTATATTGTATAATTTATCAGTCTTAATGATCAAAATTGGGTTTTTAATACTGAGTGCTTTGATAGTATAATTTCTCTAATAATTGACAATTGCAATCATTTGGAAAAGTTTATTTAACACCGAACATTGTTAATTAATAAACAGTTGTGTCTGCTTTGATATTTGTATAATAATAAGACAACAGTTAAAAGCTGATTTGATGCGAATACAAATATATAAAATTTTCGAATTTAACGCAAAATAAATGGAAAATAAATAAAAATGCTCCAGTTTCATGTTCCAAGAAATAAGCTGTTGATTATAATTGAAAAATTATTACTGCTGTTGAACACAAAAGACGAAAAAATGGCAAAAAAAAAAGAAATGAATTAATAAGAAAATTTGAATCTTCTATTTAATGGTGAGATATTTTTTCCAATTTTGGGATTTTCCCCAATTTTACAATGTCACGACGATTCTAATATAGGCCATCGAAAGAAGTTCCAAACCCTCTCATCCCTTCTTGAAGAAAAAATTGAAAAGTTTTTCCGTTCATCTTAATTATAGTAACTTTGTAAATATTTTGCAAATCATTAAGTCACGATATTTATTGATTGTTGTTTGAATTTTAGCATGTCTAAATTGTTATTATCACTAAAATTTCGAACGAATCGTGACTGTAGGAAATTTATTTGTTTTGAGGTTAACCACATTTATGATATTTAAAGTTTTCTATAAATTTTTATAAAATTCGTAATTTATGTGTGCATTTTTGTTATTATGAAAAAAAAACTTGATAATAAATTATAAAAAATACAATAAAAAAATCTCTGCCAACAATCTTATGGTAAAATTTTTCGTATACACAAATAGTAAGTGAAATGCTGTAAAAATTTCTTTCGATATTCTATAAGATACGTTAAATAAAATTTGTTATAATTGCTTAATAATTTTATAATTTCAACTATACTTTGCGGTTTCATAACTATAGTTACTTTCACCCTGTGCTACTCTATGTGTAATTTTTTTTTTTTAACTGTTACCGGAATAAAAAATTACAATCAATTTTTAAGATTTGTTGAAGTGTAACATTTTGGATATCAGATAGATTCGAATGTTCATGTTTTTATGACTGATTTATGTGTCCAGTTACTAAAAGAAAAATAAATTATTGTACAATTTCAACAACAACAAAAAAATCATAATGAATTATATATAATTTATTTTCAACCAATAAATATAAAAAGAAAATGCAATTGAATAATATCGAAATTTTTTTTTTTTCATATAAGAAGTTACCAGTACTTATAAATTTATTCATTGAAAAAATACGGGAAAAAAAATATCCATTTTATTATTTAAAAAGTACAACCCTGTCATTTCACAGCCACTAATTATATAGTTAACATCCGAAAGTTTATCAATTTATAATATGGATTACTTAATAACTACGCTATTTGTGTAAATTGTAAAAATTTCTTATAAATAGTGGTGATTCGTTTGAAACTTTAAGAGGATTTGAATGATATTTGCGCCAAGTAATATTTTTAGTACACATTATAAGGTACTAACTATTATCAGTGGGCTTGAAACTTGCTGATATGGTAAAAAAACCGAAGCAGTACTATTGACCAGTGGGCCAGCAAAGGTTAAAGTTTCCTGAGATAAAATTTTGGCGAAGAACTGAAAATCGCTGCTGAAAAGGCAAGTCGCGTTGTAAATGCCTTAGCATGAGGGCAGCTCTATGTTTCGGGGATCTGTAGGCCATCAAAACAGCAATTGAAATTGAGACTAATATTCCCAGCCAAGGGAGCGTTATTATTTTTAGGAAGAGCCTTGCCACCCTGAAAGATATTTCTCGCCCATAGAGTGACCATGGGTGCTGGGACATGTGCGAATTGTGGGGAATGAAAGTGCTGACTACTAACAGAATGGCAACTTACTCCTTTGAGCATCCGCAGACATGATGACTGGACCAATAGCGATAAATTTTTGTCGACTCATTGGATAACTACCAATAAACCAGTCTACTCAACATCCATACCGAAATTCTGGACACGGAAGCTCCTCAGAATCCGGATTGGACATGCTGCTCTTACTCATGACTTCCTTTTGGTAACACCAATCATCCCTTTTGCCAATCCTGTGGCACCCATTTCACTATCATCCATATTCTACATGAATGCCAAGAATATTACTTCGCGAGCAGAATTCCTCTCATTTTGGAGCTCCTGGACCCAACAACTTCATTCCCTAATCCCCTATTAAAACTTCTATGGCATATAGGGTTTTCCAATAAGAGTGATATGATTTCTAAGTACCATTTCGGTCCTTTGTAATATGCCATTATCTGTCATGTATTTTTCGTTGTATTCAGTAATGTTTATAATTTTATCATGGAGAGATATACGCAAGAACAACTTTTACAAATTATTTAATTTTATTATCAAAATAATCGTTCTCCAATTGCAACTTTTCGTGCACTTTTGCCATTTTATGGTCGTTATAATCGTCCAACTTGTGCTCGCTATTCGCCGAATTTTCTTTACATAATGTTCAATTGCAAATAAGACAAAGAACCGCTCGAAGTAATGAAAATATTGCTGCCGTTCAGGTCAGTGTTGCTAAAGACCGCAATTTGGCGATTCCAAGACATTCTCAAAAATTGGGACTGTCTCAAACCACAACCTGGCGGATTTTGAGAAAGGTTTTAGGCTTGCATCCGTATAAAATTGTGATCACTCAAGAACTGAAGCTTTTGGACCACCGTAAAAGTCGTGAATTTGCTGATTTTGTCTTGGAACAACTTGAAAACGATAACGATTTTTTTAAGAAAATCATCTCCGATGAGGCTCACTTTCATCTGAGTGGTGCGGTAAATAAACAAAACTGTCGATTCTGGTGCGAAGAAAATCCACAAATTACTTATGAACACCCATTACATTCACCTAAATGAACAGTTTGGTGTGGTTTTTGGTCTGCTGGAATCATCGGTCCGTACTTCTTTCGAAATGAAGCTGGTAACACCGTTACTGTCAATGGAGAGCTGTATAGATCGATAATAACCAACTTTCTATGGCCGAAATTGGAAGAAGTTGATCTTGAAAACATCTGGTTCCAACAAGACGGGGCTACGTGCCACACAGCACATGCAACAACCGAATTATTGCGAGGAAAGTTTGGAGATTCGATTATTTCAAGAAATTGTGACATTGAATGGGCTCCAAGAAGTTATGATTTAACACCATTAGACTATTTCTTATGGGGTTATTTGAAGTTATTGGTCTTTAGCAATAAACCAGACTCTCTTCAAACTTAAGAAGTCAATATTGAACATGACAAACGACTTGATTTAGTGGAAAAAGTGCTCAAAAATTGGGTTCATCGAATTCGTTCCTGCAAAAGAAGTCGTGGAGGCCATTTGAATGACGTTTAATTCAGAACTTAATTGTGTCGATTGTACTTCATATTAAATAGAAAACATTTAAATTTCCTTAATAATTAATGTGTTTTTTTTTGTGATAAAAAGAAATCATACCACTCTTATTCAAAAATCCTTTACTAATCTGCTCCATAAAATATAAGAAAATGCTCAATGGTCTATACTACGAGGGTCGTTCAATAAGTCCTTAGAAAAAGATGGAAAAAAACTGTTTTTTTAATCAAATTTTTTTTATTTTGTCAACATTATCTCCTTTTAGCTCTATACACTTTCCCAACCGTTTTTCCAAAATTTTTATCCCGTCCAAAAAATACGATTTCGGAAGTTCTTCAAAATACTCATCCGTTTGAGCAATGACGTCCTCGTTGGAAGTGAACCGTCGTCCGCCATGCCATTTCTTCAGATTGGGGAAAAGAAAATAGTCACTCGAGGCCAAATCTGGTGAATAAGTGAGAAGCTGCAACAATTCCATTCTCAATTCCACAATTTTGGCCATGGAAACAGCGCAGGTGTGCACACGCGCATTGTCCTGATGCAAGAGGATTTTTTCTTCTTCAGATGGGGGCGTTTCTCTTTGATTTCCTCACTCAACCGTTGCAATAACGACGCGTAATACGCTCCTGTTATTGTTTTTCCTTTTTCCAAGTAGTCGATATAAATGATGCCCTGCGAATCCCAAAAGACCGTGGCCATCACCTTGCCGGCCGATGGCACAGTTTTTGCCTTCTTCGGAGCCCGTTTACCCTTGAAAATCTACTGTGATGACTGTCTCTTCGTTTCTGGAGTGTAGTAGTGTATCCAGGTTTTGTCCACAGTGACATATCGACGAGGGTATTCGGCAGGATTGCGATGAAAGAGTGCCAACATAGCCTCAGAGTCCACTTCACGATTGCGCTTCTTCTCCTCTGAGAGCAAACGCGGCACCCATCTTGCCGAAATTTTTTTCACAGACAATTTTTCATGCAAAATTGAAGCGACTGTACCTTGTGATATGCCCGTGGCCTCAACTAATTTGCGCACTTTAATTCGCCGATCGTTCAAAATCAGATCGTGGATTTTGTCGATGATTTCAGGAGTAGACACCTCAACTGGGCGTCCTGAACGATGTTCATCTTTTGTGGATGAACGGCCACGTTTAAATTCATTCACCCAAACCGTCGCAAACACAGGTGCAGATGTGCCATGAACTGCATCCAACTCGGCTTTGATTTCTTTCGGGCTGAAGCCTTTCAAATGGAGATGTTTGATGACAGTCCTAAACTCGCTTTTTTCCATTGTTATGCACAAATAAATGTCGTTAACTTTAATCGACGATAGAAATTGACCTACGCTATGGATCGAGCTGAAATTTTAACAGCTTTCCTGTCGATAATGTTACTTACAAAAAAAAAAATTTCTCGGATTTTCTAAGGACTTATTGAACGACCCTCGTAGTAACCACGGACCAGTCTCTTTCAAATAACTTCCTACACCAAATGACCTCACGGTCATGGTGCCATGAAGTGGCCCCTGGCACATGTCTAAGGCACCTTATAAACAACCACAATGCCTTAGCAGGCACAAAGTGCCCAGACAACCCGGACGCATGCTACTGTCGAAAATTATCAGTTTTACGCAGCCCTAATTTGGACAAAAGCTATAGTAAGTGAAACGTACAAGGGCCAGGTGATGGTGATATACCATCACCTGGCCCTTGTACGTTTCACTTACAAAACAAAACGGTGTGACGCAGTTTGTATTATCGCTAACATGTCGCGGATTATATCTTCGTCGACAGAAGGGAAATGAAATCCATCGGCTCATCATCTCGGTAAGCAAGAAAATAGATGAGACAGCGGAGAGACAGCAGCAAAAATGGGTTTTATCGATTAAAAAAAGATGGACATATTGTCACTATAGCCCAGCTTGTGACAGGATGTATGTGTTTATACGGATTTGAGCTAAAAATTGATGCCACGTGCTCCACTTGTCGGCCTACAAATTGCGGATGCGGACTTTTTCTATGTCTTCGAGATAATAATCGATAAGCAACTGTCCTAGAAGCATATCATTACACAAATAAGATTATTGCAGTTATGCTGGGATGCGATAACTGATTACGCACCCCGATTAATAAAGAAGCTGTAAGAATAATAAAATACTCCCCATGGAGTAATATTTGACGGTGGTCCCATGGCGAGTCATATATTGAAGAAAAGAATTTGTCTTATAATAATAAGGGCGGAATTTATAAATTTTCCAATAATTTTTAAATTAAAGGAAACATTTTTCTATTAAATTAATACCTGGAGTTTTATATATAAGATTCCTAAGACACGTGTCAGATGGTATTTAATAGCGTCATTATCAAAAGGGCATTTGGTGAACCATTTTTGCATTTCTTTTTTTTAGTAATATTAAGGAAAATTGCTTTTAAAAATTATTGGACTAACTATAAGACAAAGCCCGGATTTAAAGGTTAGCTCAACAAAAAAATACTTTTAAATTTGTTATTGTTCAAAAAAATTCATAAAAATTTGTTATTTTTATCATCTGGAATTTTAAAATTTTTATTGTATGTAAATTTATTTTCGTAAATTCTTTAAATCTGTAAAATTTAAAGGCTTGCATTAATTTTTTTTAATTTAATTCTTTAGCTTATTTTTACCTATACTGTAAATGTGTTTTGAATAAAGTTACAACCACAAATTGCTAATAATTATTCATACAGTTGTGTAAATTTTATTAAAAATATATTTCTACTCACAAAATATTATACAGTAAAATGTGATTAATTTGAAAACAAAACCGAAATTAATTAAATATCGATTGAATAAATTTTATCAATTAATTACTGTGACTATGGTCTTCAATTTCGGTGTAATTTTTCATATTATGGAAAATTGCATGCAAGTGTAAATATGGAAAATTTTTGTCATTCAAAATTTCTGTGGTAAATTTATTATAGCAAATTATTTATGAATGTACTTTTATTATAGTATTATTTGGTAGAAATTCATTCCATATGAGTGAGTATATTTCAATTAAATCACAAATATTTGATTGCAAAAAAGGAATTTGTAACGATTTGTAGTAATTGCATGAATAAATACACATGTTAAGTTGAAAACTATGATAAAATTGGCTAATTAAATTTAGTTTTTAATTTTATTTTTATTTTGGTATATATCTGAAAAGTTTAATATGGTAGAAGAACTTTGGTTATTTTATAAAATATTTTAATATTAAATTTATTATTAAATTGTAGTTAACAATAGGCAATTCTATAAATTCAATCAATCAAAGATTATCCAATTTACGTTTTTGAAAGTAAAATAAAGTATAAAATATAAAAACTTCAAACTTCGATTGAATTTTTCTTATTTTTATTATATACTTTTTTGCCATTATAGAAAAATATATAAAATTATTTAAAAAACTATCACAAACTTATTGTAGGACTTGATCTTTTTTGAGATCATTTTTGGAAATTTATTTTGCACACTTGGAGCTGTTATTTAGTTATTAATTAAGAGATGGAAAATTTTAAATATTCTTAAGCTTAAATACTATATGTTTTAATATTAGTTTTTTTTAAGAAACCTTATAACATAGGGTCCAACGTCGTCAAATCGCATGATCTTTAAGAACAATTGACATCTCGAAATTACCTGTTTTTGGAATTTTTTTCACAATAAAGTCAAAATTTGTTCTGTTTTTTAGCTTAAAATTACAGATAGCCCAGATTTAAATTTTTAAGTTAAGATATGAAAAAGTGGCTTACCATATTGTGTGGCATAAAAAAGTGTCAATTACACTTTCAAACAAAAATGCATACTAAACAGTCACTTTTTATAGGTAAAATGACTTTTTTTTACAATTATCTGTAAATTTTTAGAGCTCCATAAAATATATCGTAATATTTTTTATCGACGTACGAGGTCTGATCAAAAAGTATCGCGATTTTCGATTTTTTGTGGTGTTATGTTGGTACTCATATCTGTCACTTATGCTGACAAGTTCGGCCATTTTGAATGTTCAGTTAATTTTTGACAGCTGCTTTGCTTGCACGTGTTTTGGCTCGTCTTCGATTTTTGCCCATTCCAAAAAATGGATCAAAGAATCTGTTTCGGGAATAAGAAAAAGTCACAGGGGCCCAGATCTGCGGAATACGGTGGCTGCGACATTATTAGTGTGTTGTTTTTGGCCAAAAATTCGCGCGCAAGCAACGATGCGTGAGCAGGGGCGTTATCATGGTGCAAAAGCCAATTTTTGTTCTTCCACAAATCCGGGCATTTCTGGCACATAACTTGCGGGTAATATACTTTCTTGACTGTTCTACCCTGTGGCAAGAACTCATGATGCACCATGCCCCTACCGTCGAAGAAAACTGTAAGCAAAACCTTCATATTCGACCGAACTTGGCGCGCTTTTTTCGGTCTTGGCTCGTGCGGCAGCTTCCATTGGGATGATTGGGCTTTGGTTTCCACGTCATAACTATAAACCCATGATTCGTCACCAGTTATGACCCTCTGGAGCAAATTTGGGTCATCGCGGATAGAGTCCGACAGCTCATTAGAAATGTTAATGCGATGGTGTTTTTTGTCGAAAATGGGCAAAAATCGAAGACGAGACAAAACACATGCAAGCAAAGGAGCTGTCAAAAATTAACTGAACATTCAAAATGGCCGAACTTTTCGGCATAAGTGAGAGACATGAGTACCAACATAACGCCACCAAAAATCGAATATATGTAACCCACGGAAGTTTAAAAATCGCGATACTTTTTGAACAGAACTCGTATATATTTCCCAAATCCTGTTTTTCCAGTAATCTCATTACTGAAAAATATTTTATTCCAAATCCTTTTCTTCCAATACCAAATCGATGTATCTTCTGCATAATTTTCTAGAGTTTTCAATAAATAAACTATCAAAAATATAAAATGACAATTTTTAAACTAAATAAATTTTATCTAAAATAATATGAATATTTAATAGTATTAAAATATCTTTCAATTTCTGATTAATACTTTTAATAGTACATAATAAGATGCAGTTCTTTAATAAGTCATAATTTTTGGGCTTTTTAAAAAAATTTAAAAAAATTTTTTTTTATTGCAAATCTTGTAAGATTAAAAAAATATTTTTGCATTTTCTGTAAGTAAATTTTTAATAATAAAAAGAATTTAAAAAGATATTTTTATGTGCGATTTTTTTTTGCTTTTTACCTAGAGAAATGTTTAATTTTAATATTGTCTGTAGAAAACTTTCTATTATAAAAAAAATATAAAAAAGATATTCTATATTCCAGAAAAAAATCAGTTCAGTTCGTCAAAAAGTTATTCAACTGAAAGAGTGAACAATTTTTCTTCTAATCATCTCCGGAAAAAGATTTATTCCATTTATACCATTCAATCGCACAATATTGAAAAGTACTCATAATAATAATAACCAAATGGTTTTCGGTCCATTTTGTTATTTTTTTTGTAAAAGTTAAATTCATAATAAAATATTTTCTTAGAGGCGGAAATCATAAATCGGACAATCAACAACTCACGACCGTCATACCAAGGAAGTTTTTGTATTTTTTTTTTTTTTTTTTTGAAAAGAAATATTTCTTCTACTTACGGATTGAGACAAATTGATCGATCAAAACTCATGTTATTTGTTCCCATGATCAGATTAATTTGATGAAGTTCAATTGCATGTAATTGAATGTGAAGTGTTTAAAAATGTACAAAAATTCCACGTCAAAATGTTATGAAGCTTAAGAAACGTGTACGGAGAAGGTACGAGTAATTTTCATTCCTGTGATTGCTGGCATCAAAGTCGAGGAATATTTTCCCGCTATGCCAACCATTTGGAAAGATTACAATCGTTTGATTATATTGCTCTACTACACGCTTATAACAATGAAGGTATCGCACTAAGAAAGGTACAATTATGTACCAGTACTCGTGTGTGTATACTTTAAGATACAGGTAGAAGCGTCTTTCGAGTACTTGTAGTAATGGCTCCTCTTCACGACTATTTGTTCATATTTCTTTTTACATCAATTTGAATTAAAATCATACTTTTCTACCGTGATTACTTCTAGTACCAAAAAAAGCAAGAACATCAATGCCCAAAAATATAATAGCAGTACGAGTGTAATCACAATCAACTGAACCGAACTGAACTGAACCGAACCTGGGGAATACGTATAGTAGTAACTGCAAAGACACATCAAGTCTATAAAAATTTATGATGCACACAGTTTACATTGTTTTTACCTTAACTCTAATGGCTGTTAGAAATATGCCTGGCTTCTGATGTGTCTAACTGCTATTTGGGGGCTACCTTCTTGAAGATGTAAACCGACGGATGCCTCCTCGAACTAATATTACCGTATTCCGTACCAATCTCTGACTTATAGTCTTCGGATAAGTCATTGCTCTTGCGGTAGCTGACTACTGCTTTGAAATGCGATATAAATGGAAGTATCATAGAATATTACCTAAAATATACCAGTAAAATAAGACTTAAAAATAGTAATTATTGTAATAGTGTAAGTATATACAGGCAACTGAACAAGAGATAACCACGTCCCAGTGTATGCGAGTAGAAATACAACAACAAAAAAAAATGTTGAAGTAATTCATTTTGTGCGAGTTCTAAATTGAACACGTAAGAAGGCAATAATCTTAAAAATATCAAAACAATAATTATTATTCGGTAAACTGAGTATGAAGTCATCATTATACTTGTAGGTCTTAAAAGTGGAAAATATTACATGAATCAAGGTTGCATTGACGAATGGTAATTTCTTGTTTTAACAATGTTTATGCCATTTTAAATTTTGTCAGAGTGTGGATTTTTGTGAAATTACATTTCAAATTTTAAGACCGAACGAACATTCTTTGACATTAAATTTATTTCACTATTGTCATCAAAATTTATGGCAATATTCAGCATTTTATGGAATAGTTTTCTTAAACGATTTTCTTAAGAATAAAATCTCAATTCTATTGCAACAGTGAGTATTGTTTAAATTTTGTTCTAGTTAAAGAGAATTTCACTTATTTCTAAGAAATCTATGAAAAAATTATTATACCAAATTTTAATTAAGTAAAATTTAAACTTTAACGCAACTTTAATAATAAAATATTTTTTTTTTTTATACTGAAATTATATTTTATATAGAATTTATATAAACTTTTTTTTAATAAATTTGAAAAATATATTTTTTTTTGAAGCTCACATTACCTTAAAAAAGAATTTATAAATTGTTTGTGTAAATAACAATTTATTGGGTTGTCCGGAAAGTAATTTCGTTTTTTTTAAAAATAAATGAGACGATTTTTTTATAGTGAATTAATATTTTTTTCAATTAATTATTATCTAATCCGATCCAATACCTTTTGCCATCTTTCTGGTAGTAGCATGATTCCATTGTCAAAAAATTTCTGTTCTTTGCTGGCAAAAACCTGATCCAAATGATTTTTGACCACCTCATTTGAATTAAAAGTTGTACCGTTTAAAAAATTTTGTAGAGACCAAAACAAATGATAATCGGAAGGTGCTAGGTCTGGAAAGAGGGAAGCAAAATAGGCCTCCGTGGCGACGATGACCTCCTCATTCGACCCAAATCTATTCCCGGCGAGTGATTTTTTCAGGTTTGGAAACAAAAAGTAGTCACAGGGGGCCAAATCTGGAGAGTACCGTGGATGGGGCAGCAATTCGTAGCGCAATTCGACCAATTTGGCCATGGCGACATCAAATTTTTCTTCAATTCGACGTTAAATCGGCCCAATAAGTCAGCATAGTAGCGCCCCGTGATTGTTTTACCCTTCTCGAGGTAATCGATGTGGACCACACCTTGTGAATCCCAGAAAACGGTGGCCATCACCTTTCCGGCCAATCGAACAGTCTTCGCCTTCTTCGGAGCACATTCGCCGGGTGAAGTCCACTGTTTCGACTGTTCCTTGGTCTCTGGTGTGTACCAGTGAATCCATGTTTCGTCGACAGTCACGAAACGACGCAAGAACTCCGCTGGATTGCGCTGAAACAGAGCCAAACACGTCGCCGATGTGGTCTCACGGTTGCGCTTGTTTTCCGGTGTGAGCAAACGCGGCACCCATCGCGCCGACAGCTTTCTCATGCCCAGTTCTTCGTGTAGAATATGATGCACCGTTCCTACTGCGATGCCCACAGTCTCAGCTATCTTGTGAACCTTCAATCGACGGTCTGCCAACACGAGATCGTGGACTTTTTTAACGTTTTCCTCCGTAGCAGCCGTTTTCGGGGCACTTGGGCGTGGCTCATCAAAAACCGACGTGCGGCCACGAACAAACTCGTTGAACCGATTCTTGACGGTCGCCATCGAAGGAGAAGAGTCATCATACACAGCATCCAAGCGATCTTTGATTTCGCTGCGCGTTTTCTTTTCCAAAAACAAGAATCTTATCACCGAACGAAATTTCTTTTGTGACAGCAGTTCCATCGGGCGGTGAGATAAGTACTTGTTAAATGACCTTCGTATCCCATCCAAGCTCAAAAAGCTTTTGCCGAGTGGCCAAACTTGTATGTGGTTTCGCATTATCCTGTTGGAACACTAAACCTTTCCTATTGACCAATTCTGGTCTTTTTTTTTTAAGTGAATCATTCAATTTATCTAATTTATGATAGTAAACTTCAGAATTGATTGTTGTGTTGCTCAGTAGAAGCTCAAAATAAACGATTCCTTTGAAATCCCATCAAACAGATAGCATAACCTCTTTTTTTTTATGAATATTGGCTTTCAAAGTGCTTTGATCCGGTTCATCTTTTCTACTCCAGGATTTTTTGCGCTTAACATTTACCATCCCAAGTGATAATACGCTTCAAAAATGAATCATTTTCTTGGCGTTTGAGAAGCAAATCACAAACGTCAATGTGACGGCATACATTTTTGTCCGTAAGAAGATGAGGAACCCATATTTCGAGCTTTGAGATAAAACCTAGCCGTTTCAAATGATCATGAATGGTCGAATTTGATAAATTTAGTCTCTGAGCAATCTCACAAGTTGTTATTCATCGGTTTGCATCAATTAATGTCTTATCTACATCAGCTTCAACTGGCCTTCCAGAACGTGGTGTATCTTTGAGATCAAAATTGCCGGATCGAAATTTTGCAAACCAATTTTCGAAAATGCTATTTTTCACTTTCCATATTTAAAAGGGTATCAACCAAAAACTACTGTGCAGAATCAATCGATTGCTATATCAGCTGTCAAAATATATATGATTATGCGGCTTAAGTATGAAGTTGGTAGTGAAAAAATACAATTAATTCGTCTGTTGAGAAGCAACGAAATTACTTTCCGGACAACCTAATAATAAAGAAATGCGCACGCACATTGATTTACAGACAGATTTATCCAATTTTCGCTTTGGATAAGAAAAAAAAATACATTAAACAATATTATTTGAATTATATTTTAATTTTTTTATTGTTTTTAATTTGCCATTACGTATAAAATATAATATTGCTCAAATTAGCTACCATGAGACTTCTTGAAGGAGTCGATGCTTTTGAGGTCATTTTTATGATGATTTTTTTGCACAATTTGAATTGTAATTCAGCCATTTCATAAATCATAAGTTTAAGTATTATCTGCTTAAATATGACTTTTTTTTATATAGTTTTATAATAAAATGTTAAATAGCGTCAAATCACTCTATTTATGAGGCATCATGGGAATTTTTCGCACAATAAAGCCAAAATTGTGGCTATAAGGTGTAGCTTGTGGTACCATTTTATTAAAGTCAAATAAGGTTCTATTAAAATATTTAAGTTTAGGATATAAATATCAGATTTTTTTGTATTTTTTTTTTGAGTCTTATTTGGGGTAGTTTACTTACTAAGGGAATTGAGCCTCATCGCGGAAGAAAATTTTTTACAGAACGTGGCTACGAAAAGTTCACCACTTAAATTAAAATTACAATTTAAAAGCATTGTTTATTTAATAAAACAATTTACACTTAAAATGGTAAATTTTATTCTAAAGAAATGTTATTTTTAATTATACTCGTAATATCCAATAAAACTAACTTTTCAATCTGTAGCTTTAAAAAAATATCAAAATAATTTTTTTCAAGGCTTTAAATTAAATTCTTAAAAAAAATTATTAAATTTAACAAAAAAAAAAGTTTTTCAAAAAAACTTCTACTAAAAAATTACTTCAGCACTTTTGAAATATTTTTTATTGCAAAAATATTTAAAAATATAATTTTTTTCCTTCAAAAAAAAAAAACCGAATGCTTAAAATTTAATTTGCATTTGATTTGATAGCAAACTGATTTTTTTTATGTGGAACAAATTAAATTTATTGATAAGATATTCTTTGCAAAACATCGTATTTTTATTTGATATTTTTATAGTTAATATTTTTGACTTTGAACTAATATGATTATATTTTATAAAATTTTCCAATAAAAGTGCATCTTTTATTATATTATTGATATTTTTGAAATGTTTTTTTTTTAAAAAGAAATGCACAACAAAAATTGTGAAAACATAAAATTTTAGTTTAACTTTCTAATTTTTGACCTTATAAACGTTGAAATTTACAAACAAATTATGTATGTTTTTTTTTTTTTAAATTTTACAATCCTAATTACTATATAAAAATATCTTTTAAAATATAATCAAACTTTATATGCTATTGTATAAAATTAGAACAAACATTTAAATTTTTTATAGTAATTTAAAAACTACTCCAAGAGTCTTGAGGTTATATCGTATTTATTATAAAATTGTCAAATTATATTATTTCAATTTTATTATATAATAATTTTAAATTTATCTTTCTTATTATAATAATTATTAAAAATAAATATAATCTAATTTGAATCTAAATTATCGTATTAAATTAAGGTAATAATCATAAATCAATTGAAGAATTTTTGCATTTATTTGTTATATGAACAAAAATAAAAGAAAAAAAAATTGGCAAAAAAATACCAAAATCTGTGTAATACTTAGAAGAAAATATATAATATTGGTATCCTTGACATCAAGGTTGATAATTTTATTAAATAAAATAATAGAAATTTATAATAAATATCACGATTTTTCCATTAATATTAACATAAATTTCTCTACAATATAAACATTGAATATTAAAAGAGTAGAATACGAAATTTCAATAATAAATAAAATCTTTGTAAATCTCAAATATTTATATTAAATTAATATGATTTTATATAAATTTTAATTTGGAAAAAAAAATAAAAATATAATTATTAATATTAAAATCATATAAAATTTTTAAGATGATAAATTTTTTGTAAGAAAATCGATCAAAATAATCTTCTTTTTTTAAGATATTATTCTTAAAAGCATATTTTTTTTTAAAAAGGGTATGTATTTTTAAATATATTATTGTAGAATAAATGAAAGTTAATTTGATCGTATTAAAATATTGAAAACAAATGTTCAAATTGAGTCATTTTCAAGTATTATTTTGTTGAAATGAGTATCTTTGCAGAAAAATGTGTGAAATATTAGCTATTTATTTATCTAATATGAATATTGAATTGTGTTGCTTTCACTTTGTTTACTGACGATTTGTTAAAAATAGTCAAAACTTTCAAATAGTCTATTATTTGTTTTGGTATTTTTTTCTTCTATAAAAACTTCTACACTTTCTTCGACCGATATTGATTGATCGATTGATTCACAGCAACAATATACGCATAAATAAACTTGCAACATGTTGCGTATACAAGCCAATTTTAGTAAATTGAGCTCAGCAACATACTGCGCATCGTTTGCTCAGATAATTATGCACATTTTTGTGTATGGCTTTTGACATTCTTACAATAAAATCTCATAAATAATTATACTAAACCTTTTTTGATAGAGGACTGTAGCAGCTAGCTAGTATTTTATATAATCATATTAATGAAAAAAAAAAAATAACAATATTATTAAATATTTTTTAGGTTCAAATTGCATTGCATTTATTATGGTAAAATGGATTTCGTAATAAATTGCTAGACAAAGTTAATATTTATTTCTGCACTTAAGGTTAAATTACATAATCGATAAGTAAATTGTCTTTTGAATTCGTAATATTAAAATTGCCAAATGAAAAATATTGAAAAATGCACAATAATGAAATAATATCTGCAACAGTAGGACGACTACAAGCGATTATTTTCGCAAAATAGAAAACTTTATTCGGCTAGACAGACAATCTATTCATATTATAAAAAGTAAGAAAGAAAAGAAAATAATAAAAATAGGTAAATTATGAATTTTTTGAATAAATTTTTTTTTTTTTTAGCAAAAGTTCAATAGTAGTCAGGTGTAACTATGACATTTAAACTAGTGTGTTTTGATTGATTCTTTACTTGATGTGTCTCTCTTCAAATTAACATTAACAATAATCAAGCTACTGTAATAAAAAAATATTTTAGAAAATATGACTGAAAATTTATTATTGTTATGACTACGCAATCAAATTTGTCTGCAAAGTCAATCTAATGGATATTATCATTATGCACGTGCAGTATTTATTTTAATACTAAATTTTACATGCCTACTAATATATTTAGCTTGAATTTATCATAATTATTTATTAGCTTTTAATAAAATATTTGAACTATTAATGGAGAAATGGCCTTCTTCGTAATATTTACAGGAATTGTTGAGTAAATATTAAATCACAAAATCTAAATATTATTTTTTAATTTTTTATTTTTAAAAAAATTCAATACTTATTATGTAAAGATATTATTTGAATATAAACATTAAAATTGTATAGCTTATAAAAATTTTATTGCAAAATATAAATACGAATATTTATGATATAAATAAAAATCAAATTTATATTATTATTAATAGAAAAATTAGAAAAGTTTTTGTAATAAGTAGATTTACTTGGTGTAGAAGTAAACACCGAATCAGTAGTTCTCTCCAAATTAGGAGAGTTAGAAAATTCTCGACGCCACGGTCACTTTCGTCATAAACGAGCGTTTCCGAGAAGAGTAATAGCAGGGAGTACTCTGATCATAAAGAATGTGAACATTAAGGATCACGATTTATTTCATTATTAAAAACATAAAAGAGGGTATCTAAGTTCAATTCCATAAGTCCAAATAGGTTTTATAAATGCGTTGTCGGTTGTCTTGGCAGTTATCGATAACGCCTGTTAGTTTCGACTTTTGTCAGTCGAAAAAAAACATTTATTGAGAAATAATTTTTGAAATTTATTTAGATTAGAGATATAAGCTTAAATCCGCTGTTTGCTCATAGATGGCGTGAGTGAGCGTATTAAGCTACCATGAGCACGCCATACTTTTTTTTATGAGTTTAAAATCTGTCAACATTAATCAGTACACATAGTCAGAAATTTCGTACAACAACAAAACATTTTTCATGTCTAATTTTGTGCCAGAAAAAAAGCATATTCGGGAAGCTTTGCTTTTCTGCTTCAATTTGAAGAAATCGGCTGCCGAATTGCATTGAATGCTTATGTAGGCCTATAGTGATAATGCTTTATCAGAAACAATATGCCGAGATTGGTTTCGTCGGTTCAAAAACGGCAATTTTGAATTGTGGGACAAGAAGCGTGAAAATCGGCCTAGGAAGGTTGAGGATCATTAATTGCAGGCTCTTTTGGACGAAGATGATACCCAATCGCAAAAAATGCCCGCGGAGCAATTGGATGTTATTTAACCAGCCATTTTCATGCGTCTGCGTGCCATGGAGAAGATTGAAAAGATCAGAAAATGGGTGCCGCATGAATTGAACGATAGGCAGATGGAGCGACGCCAAAACACATGCGAAATCTTGCTCGCCAGACAAAAAAGAAAGTCATTCCTGCATCGGATTGTGACAAGCGATGAAAAGTGGATGTATTTCGAGAATCCTAAACGCAAGAAATCCGGCCAGCCATCAACATCTTCCCCAACACCAAATCGCTTCGGACGGAAGACGATTCTGTGCTTTAAGTGGGATCAGCAGGGTATCGTCTACTATGAGATGTTGAAACCTGGTGAAACTGTCAATGCCCACCGCTACCACCAACAACTGATCAAATTGCACCGTACTCTGCGTGAAAAAAGGACGGATCATCAACAAAGCCATGAGAAGCTGATTTTCCACCACGACAACGCACCATCGCACACGTCAAAAATGGTCCGAAACTACTTGGAGACACTCAACTGGGAGGTGCTACCCTACCCCGCTTATTCACCAGACCTGGTTCCGTACCACCTGTTTTCGTCGATGGGCCAGGCGCTCGCTGAGCAGCACTTCGATTCTTACGAAGACATCCGAAAATGGCTTGATGAGTAGTTTGCATCGAAAGCGAAGAAATTTTTTTTGGCGGGGTATCCGCAAATTCTATTAAAAAAACATGTATTTTTTTTTGTTAAAAAAACCGCGGATTTAAGCTTATACACCTGGCAGTAAGTTTGACCATATGATCTAGATAAGTGCCAATGATAGTCTTAAAATCAGAACACTGATTTTAAAATTTTTCCACTTTAATAGTGTTGCCAAAATGCAATAAACCCAAAAATTCGTTCCTGCCTCAAAAAAGACCAATATGTGTTCTTTCCATTTTATTAAAAAAAATCTTCAAAAATTAATCTTCAAACGAGTTCATTCTATTAATGAAAGTAAGGGTGTAATTCTCTAGTATCAGTTTGAATTAAAAACAGAGCATTCCTTTTTTTTAGCAGTGTAATCAAGTAGTCTACTACAAAGCCTGAAATGAATACTTCGCAGCAGTGTATGGTACCTTAGATTTAAAATTGATCTGGAAGCTGCAACAGGTCCTACCCACCACATCTTAAAAGCGCATCTCTTACACCGACATTTTTACGTAGCTGCAACTATAGAGTATTTTGACATTTAACCTTTCCTCAGGGTAGCATCCTAGCTCCAATCCTTTACACACATAATTTTTCTGCATTTACACACATGATTTTCCTGGTCAAAATGACAGCATAAAAATATTTTCACAAAAAGTGTTCATATTACTTTTACACTTTGCCGAGAACAGGCTTCTGATATAATATTCTACAAAGAACAACTGTATATTATCTAGAATAATGAACAATCGGTTAACCTGTAATTCTCATATGGAAAGTGAAAAAAAACTTAATGTCAGTTCTTACATAACAAGTTCAAACTGACAATAAAGAGCAAATTAATACCATACAACCAATATGGACATACGAACTCAAACTTTAGGGTTCGACTAAGTATTCCAATTCCCATCGAATGCACACTTAACAATACAAAAACTCTATCTTTTGATATTTAAATAATTTTTCTTCTATAAATTTTAATTAAAAAAAGGCAACTAAATAACATTATTTTATTATTAAGTGGACTTTTATATAATCAACTTGACTATAAGAAAAATTACAATTATAATTATAAAAATTGAACTAATAATTATTAAATTTAAAATTCTAATAAGCTTGAAGAAAATTAGAATATTCTTTGTAATTGTCGACGTCTCTAGTTTAAGCTTAACATAAATGCGATAACCATTTTTAGAAAGATATCAAAACTTCAATGAATGACACTTTTTTCGGTTAATTAATTCCGTTTAGTTTTTTTTTTTTTTGCTTTTATATTTTATAATTTTTTTTTCTCGCTTTTTGTTCAGGTATGTGGTACACGTTTTCAGTTATCTAACGTTCAATGACTTTTGGTTTCTTTGATTGAATTTCCTCAGGGAATATTTTTGGTTCGGAAGCTTTTGCATAACGGTGAAAGCTAATTTTGACATTTGATAAAAAGTTCTTGACTTTTATTATTAGACATTCGTTATTACCTTTATTATCTTTTACCCTTTACTAATGATTTAAAGATTAAAAAAAAAATACAACCATTTGCCTTTTTTGCTTATTATGTTGGATTTCGGTACATCTTTAAATAAGAAAGTATGATAAAAAAAAATATGTGATCTAAAGTTTCATTAAGTGAAAGAGTCTCTGACCTCTGAAAGAATTTCTTTTTCCCTTTAGAATATTGCAATTATCTTATTTTGGCTTACATTGTATTCTCAAAAAAAAGGGTTGATAAACCTGGAATTATTAGAATCTATGAGAAAGTATTCGTAACTTGTACTTAATAGATATTAATAATATTCTCAAATAAAAAGTTATACAATTTCTTCTTTGGAAAGTAAAGTTAAAAATAAAATTCTTATATTAATGTAGATTTTAATTAATTTTTATTTTATTATATTTGTATAAAATTTATCATTATATATAGAATATATTAAAAGTTAAATGGTTATCACGAGACTTCTTGGAGGATTCGATCCTTTTCAGGTAATTTTCGATGGCATTTTCGTACGTTTTGGGCTATAATTCGGCCATTACTTTTGGTCTGCAGTTAAAAAATCATCTAACATATGTTTATATAAGATTTTGCATAATTTTAACGTCAAGTCTCAGAATAGAACGTACAAGAAATAGACGATGACATAGACGACTTGACTGTTTGCATACAGAACTCAATCACTAACGCCCACATAACTCATAACAAACCAACCATACGAGAACATGACTATAATCTTGCGCAAAAAATTCGTAGCTTGATAAGCGAGAAACGTCGAGCCAGGGCCCAGTGAAACAAGAAATAATTAATTATAATAACGAACGATTTACTGAATACACAGAATCACTGACAACTAATAAGTCACTCTGGACAGCTACCAGACGAATTCTCAAATACAAAACAGCTACACACCCGCTCCGGAATACCGACGGAACCTGGGCAAAAACGGTTAAACAGAAAGCTGACATCTTCGGCAAACACTTAGAAAACAGCTTTAAACCTCATGAAGATGTCCAAGACATTCTGCATGACGAACAAATATTCCGACATATATCAACTCAGTTGCCCATAAGTCCACCTCCTAAGTTTTTCACTCCTTACGAAGTTAAATTCACAATAGAACACCTTTCCAATAAAAAAGCCCCAGGATATGACCTAATAACTTCAGAAATCCTGAAGCAAATTTCCAAAAAAAACCCTCGTCCTTATAACCTTTATTTATAATAGTATCCTCCGCACATCATTTTTTCCTTCCCTGTGGAAGTTTTCCATAATTAAGATGATCCCAAAACCGAATAACCCCAAAAAACTTCCTACCTCATATAGACCTATAAGCCTCCTTCCCATGTTATCAAAAATCCTAGAAAAATTAATCCTAAAACGCCTTTAACCCATTTTTGAAACCGAGGGTGTCATTCCTCAGCATCAGTTTGGATTTCGACCTGAGCATTACACTATCCAGCAATGTCATCGCGTAGTCGACTACATAGCGTGTTCGCTAGAGCGAAAGGAATACTGGCCAGGCGTGTTTCTTGACATTTCGAATGCGTTCGACCGTGTATGGCACCCTGGATTGCTTTGGAAGTTGCAGCAAGTCCTACCCTCGGATTATTTTCACATCCTTAAATCTTATCTCTCAGACCGATATTTTCAGGTAGCTGAAAATATTGAGTGCTCTGGCATTTATCCAATTTCCGCCGGTGTCCCTCAAGGAAGTTTCCTAGGTCCTATCCTTTATAACATTTATACCCACGATATTCCTTGCCACAACAACATCCTAACCGCAATATATGCAGACGATACAGCCATCCTGACATATCACAAAAATCCATCCACAGCCATTAGTATCCTACAGAACCATATCCACTCCTTAGAAACTTGGTTCAAAAGGTGGAGAGTGAAGGTAAATGAGCAAAAATCTGCTCATGTAACTTTCACACTCTGCCGAGAACAAATTCCAGACATAACCCTAAACAGCAGTATTATTCCACAAAAAAAAATAGCGTACGTTACCTTGGACTTATATTCGACAAACGGTTAACCTGGAACCTTTATACGAAAACTAAAAGACGTGAACTTAACGGACGATACAAACAATTATTACGTCTCCTAGACAGTAAATCAAGACTTACAACAACAAGTAAACTTTTACTATACAATACGGTTCTGAAACCAATATGGACTTATGGTCTAGAACTTTGGGGTTCGACTAAGCATTCCAACTCCCTTCCAATCCAATCTCTACAATCCCGAATCCTTCGTAAAATTGTCAATGCCCCCTTTTATGTGTGAAACACTGTTATCCACCGTAACCTAAATGTTCCATTTGTTCGTGAACTGTGCATCTCCCGATATAAAAAATTCCATTCGCATCTATCCTTCCACCCTAATCCTTTAGGAAGGGAACTTTTCACTCCCACCCTTCCAGTATACACCCATCGACGTTTAAAACGGTAACATTGATGGGTGTTTTCATCCACATGTCTTCATGTCCATGTTTATTCCCGTAGCATAAGTAGTTGTAGATACAATAACATTTAAAATGAAAAAAAAAAAATTATTTGAAATTATGCATCCTGTGAACTTATCGCTAAATAAATCCGAAATTTGTTTTGTTCTATGGTTTTTGTGGCACTGTTTTGGTTAAAACTTTATATGAGTTGGTATAAAATCTTTAAGTTTTTAAGCCAAAAAAGAATTTTTAAATAATAAGAATTTTTTTTTATTAAATTTTAACTGCTTAGAAAATAAATAGTTTTTTTCTTCTTCAATTTACTAAAGAGTACGTCATATCTTATATACTTACTAACAACAGCCATTCACAGAATGTTCTTTTTTTCCCTATTCTATAGAATAAAATACTATTAAAAGTAATTAATTTACTAATAGAATAGATGATGATTAACAGTATCTGATATAATAAATGATATTCTATATGGAAAACTAATCAATAATTATATAAGATTTATGGATAATAGTGAATAGTTTGATTTGGGAACATCAACAAGATGAAGTTGGCTATGAGTACAGATCAGAGCGGAAGCCCCATCATAAAGGAATTTGGTAATTTCTTTCGATAGAAAAGCATAAATACGCAAAACTGTACATTTAGTCTTTGTATTTATTAATTAAGAGTACATTGGATAGACTATTTTCAAATTTACAGCTATTGAAGATGACTCGAATTTTTCTTAATGAAAGAGAAAAAAGAATCTCGATAATGGCTGATACTAATTACAGTAGTTATTTAGTAAAGATAAGATACTATTACAGTTTTGATGTTAGTAGTAGATACTGAGTTCAAAACTTCAGAAAGAGACTAACAGAATTGAAAATTTGCAAAAAAAAAACGAAACTCTTTTACTATAGTCGTCATAGAGTAAAAACTGTAAAAATAGACAAATGCAAATAAAAAAATTAATTTGTAAGGTTTATTGTTGCTTGCGTATGTAAAAAGTTCAAGGAACTTTAAAATATTCACAAAGTTTTCTTTTTTTTCAAAAATATTTCTTAAGTTTGGTATTCAAGCCTTCCCCATAAGTTAAGTGCAATTTTCCTTTAAATATCATATGATCTTGTCTCGTGTCAATATTATATAAGAAAAATTGCTTAAAAAAATATCTTATAAAGAAATAATAATGGGTAATTAAGTGGATCATTTACTACTAGAGTAGATAAGACGAGAAAAATAAAAGAAAACAAAATTATAAACGCCTTAAGAAGTTTTTGTAAAAATCATGGTTGGCCGGTAGATTCATAAGAAACCATAGCTAAAAGTCTAGGTTTAAGCACCTGGAGGAATTTTTTTCCATTAATTTTGAATATTTGACTTTTATTTTGAATTTAATTTTTATTATTGTGCTATACCAACTGGAAAAAAATCACTCCTAGAGCAGTGGTTGACCCAGTTCCGATGGGGTAATGTACTGGAAACAATTTCAACTAATTAATTATGCATGCAATATAATATTTGGCGGTGTAATATATAATAATCACCACATATTCGTATATGTCGAGGGTGAAATATATTTATTTGGATTCAGAAATTACGTAATAATAATTTCTTATGAAGAAGAAAATAAATAGAAAAAATTTACTGTGATATTCATTATGTTTTTGAGATAATTATTTTGATCATGTAAAATTTCCAAGTTATTTAATATTTTTTTAATTTTTTTCTTGTTTATTTACAGATTATAGGAAAAACTAGTAAGGATATTTATAATAGTATCCTTCATGGAACGCTTTTAAGGTAAGCATTTACACCGATAAAAAATACTTACTGAAAATTTTTACTGAAAATTTTTATTGAAAATTATTACTGAAAATTTTTATTGAACATTTTTATTGAAAATTTTTATTGAACATTTTTATTGAAAATTTTTACTGAACATTTTTATTGAGAAATTTTACTGAGAAATTTTTGTGAAAATTTGTACTAATAATTTTTACATAATTTTCTTTTACTGAAAGTTTTCACTAAAATTTTTTACCTAATTTTTCTTTTACTGAAAATGTTTACTGGACATTTTGACTGAACATTTTTACTGAAAATTTTTACTGGAAATATTAACTGACAATTTTTGTTTGAAAATTTTTTTACTGAGAATGTTAACTGAAAATTTTTATCTGAACATTTTTACTGGAAATTTTTACTAATAATTTTCACTGAACATTTTTATTAATAATTTTTACTGAAAATTTTTACTGAAAGTTTGTACTGAAAATACTTTCACTGAAACTTTTTATTGAAAATTTTTACTGAAAATTTTTGCTGAAAATTTTTACTGAACATTTTTACTGAAAATTTTTACTGTACATTTTTACTGAAAATTTTTACTGAAAATTTTTACTGAAAATTGTGACCGAAAATTTTTACTGAAAATTTTTACTGAAAATTTTTACTGAAAATTTTTACTGAAAATTTTTACTGAAAATTTTTACTGAAAATTTTTACTGAAAATTTTTACTGAAAATTTTTACTGAAAATTTTTACTGAAAATTTTTACTGAAAATTTTTACTGAAAATTTTTACTGAAAATTTTTACTGAAAATTTTTACTGAAAATTTTTACTGAAAATTTTTACTGAAAATTTTTACTGAAAATTTTTACTGAAAATTTTTACTGAAAATTTTTACTGAAAATTTTTACTGAAAATTTTTACTGAAAATTTTTACTGAAAATTTTTACTGAAAATTTTTACTGAAAATTTTTACTGAAAATTTTTACTGAAAATTTTTACTAAAAATTTTTACTGAAAATTTTTACTGAAAATTTTTACTGAAAATTTTTACTGAAAATTTTTACTGAAAATTTTTACTGAAAATTTTTACTGAAAATTTTTACTGAAAATTTTTACTGAAAATTTTTACTGAAAATTTTTACTGAAAATTTTTACTGAAAATTTTTACTGAAAATTATTACTGAAAATTTTTACTGAAAATTTTTACTGAAAATTTTTACTGAAAATTTTTACTGAAAATTTTTACTGAAAATTTTTACTGAAAATTTTTACTGAAAATTTTTACTGAAAATTTTTACTGAAAATTTTTACTGAAAATTTTTACTGAAAATTTTTACTGAAAATTTTTACTGAAAATTTTTACTGAAAATTTTTACTGAAAATTTTTACTGAAAATTTTTACTGAAAATTTTTACTGAAAATTTTTACTGAAAATTTTTACTGAAAATTTTTACTGAAAATTTTTACTGAAAATTTTTACTGAAAATTTTTACTGAAAATTTTTACTGAAAATTTTTACTGAAAATTTTTACTGAAAATTTTTACTGAAAATTTTTACTGAAAATTTTTACTGAAAATTTTTACTGAAAATTTTTACTGAAAATGTTTACCTGAACTTTTTACTGCAAATTTTTACTGAATATTTGACTGAAAATTTTGACTGAAAATTTTGACTGAAAATTTTTACTAATAATTTTCACTGAACATTTTTACTGAATATTTTTACACATTTTTACAAAAAAATTTTACTGAGAATTTTTACTGAGAATTTTTACTGAAAATTTTTAATGAAAAATTTTACTGAAAATTTGTACTGAAAATTTCAACTTAAAATTTAAACTAAAAATTTTTACTGAAAATTTCTACTGGTAATTTCTACTGGAAATACCTACTAGAAATTTCTACGGGAAATTTTTACTAGCAATTTTTACTGGAAATTTTTACTAGAAATTTTTTCTGAACATTTTTACTGAAAAATTTAAATTTTTACTGAAAATTTTTAATAAAAAATTATACTGAACATTTTCGTATATTATTATTTTTACATAATTTTCTTTTACTGAAAGTTTTAACTGAATTTTTTTTACCTAATACTGAAAATTGTTACTGAAAATTTTTACTGAAAATTTCTACTGAAAATAATAACTGAATTGTTTTTTTTAATAAAAAAGGATAAATTTCATATGGCTGTAAAGTAGGCTAATGCAAGAGCCATTCAAAATAAAAGTGTTATTTTTAAAATAATTTAAATTCAATTTGTCCAAAAAAATTTACGGAAACATAAACTTTTTTGGATCAAATAAAAAACATAATAAAACTTAGGACCAAATGGTTGTACAAAAAATTATAAATTTCAGCAACAATTTTGCGCACTCAACAAGGTGCGTCACAGTTAACGATTTCTTGTTGATAAACACCTCTTTAAGTTGTTGGTCTGGACTTATGCTTATTTACACCTCTAACAAATGTCTTTCTTTTTTATATTTCATTTTTGGTAATTATATTAATTACTAATGCACATAAGATTTCTCTCTATTATGGAAGGCATATCTAGTGATTGCTCAATTGATGATATTGCCAATATTTCAAACCAATTAACAACATCTAATATTGAGTTTCTTTTTGCAAAAGTACTATTTTGTATCTTCATTTGTTAATCCATTCATTAGATACCGTTTCTAGAAAATTGTTACACTATCTTTTGTCAAATAGAATTCAGTACAAAAATAATCTATCTGAAAAAATTCGACAGTAGATTTTATTATAAGTAGTTAAAAAGATGTAGAGCAGATGATCACATGGGAACGTAATTTGCTATATTGTATCTAATAAAAAATATTGTATCTACGAGTAATAGAAAATAGGAGAACGGCTACTAAATTTTAGCACATAAAGTAGATCGAATCGATTATCTTCAAAAAGAAATTGTTAAAAAGGTGATTTGGATTTTTCGTAATTATCTATTTTCGAATCGAATAGAATTTTTTTTTACCGTTTTAATCGTTCTTCAATAAAGAACAAATTTTTCCAATATTGACAGTACATATACATTATCCAATAAGATACCTGCAAATTATAGATATTTTTACCATTTTTAATCGATTTGATATGTACTTATTCTCATTTTCTGGCTGTTGAATTATATTTAAGAGTCTTTACGTGGAAGCGAAATAAATATTCAGAGTACTCGACAGATGCTGAATGACGTGTAATATTTTTACAATATTTTTTCTGACCAACAAAGTGGAAATTAATAAACTTTTCTTAAATAGGTGCCATTATGGGAAAAAATACTGAACGGAATTGGTCGATAATTATTTTTGAACACAACAAATGGAGTATGACTTGTGGTGGAGTCGGTATTGAATATAAGATTTTCCCGTTCATGTCTTAATTTTATGAGATCACAGAATTACTGACATAATTTGTACAAACTGTTCACATTTGAATGTTAATTGTTCGACTAATTTTGATGGAATAGAAAATTATGCATTCGTGGTGAAAAGATCTGCAAATATGAGGAGAAATTTTGTCATTTGATCCAATTTATTCTACTTTGTACAATTGTTGACTTATATATGCATATATATTAAATGAAAAAATAAATTGCCTTTTTAGATTTCTTATAAAAAAGCTTTTACCATTTTTACTTTTAATTTTTTATAATTTTTCTCTTATTGCTTCTATGTTGAATTATTCCAAAATTATTAAAGAGTTTAAACTATAAATTAACAGATAGTGAGTACATGAAATCATATAAAGTCAATTCTAATAGTACTTTTTGTGAGCTTACAATTTAACAATTGTACTGGACTGATTGTACAACTTCATAACAATCTTTTATTTAAGGATTTATTAAAAGTTGTGTTTGCTGATAGAATAAAGTGAATTTAAAATAGAAAAATTTATTAGGATGATTAAAAATATTTTCAAAGAAAAACTCACTCATAAATTGATAAAACAAAATAAATATGAGCAATTTTCGAAATATTCGTAATAAATTTAATGGGAAAGTTGTAAACTGTGGTAGAGTAAATTAAAGTACAGCAAATTTTCGACTTGAAACAAAAATGGTAAAAGTTAGAGCAAGTATTAGAAAGAGTAGAAAATCTAACCAACTGAAATTGTTTGATAATAGGGAGGGGCGTCATGTTGTTAGGGCACGGGATAGGATATATGAAAACCAAAGACAGGAATTGGAACAAGGATCATGATAGTACATCGACTAATTACATTTCATGGAGGAGTTATGCTTCCATAATCAACATTTTCTGCAATTGCTTCCTCAATTGGGTCACTTTTCATTTGTAATACCTGTGCTAAGGTATAGTCGTATGTCTAACAACAAATCCCACACATGAAAGGTATGCTAGCATAATAGTCTTGTTGCCAACATCCTGACTGTATGATTACAAAATTAATATGAACAGAATTGCTAGTAAAACAGGACTCAGAATCATATACGACATTGCATGGATTAACTTATTCAAAAAATTTTACTTTTCTTTTATCTTATATGTCAGCTTGTTCACAAATTTTAAAACAAAAAAATCGTCATCACTTTCGATATTAAAACAATAAACAAACATCAAAATTATATTTAAAAAAATATAGATAGAAAAAATTAAATACGTTAAATTAAAGGTAAATTTTTAGTTTACTTATTTTATTGTTATCTTTTGCACAAAATCTCCTTTTAACTGAAATTTTGACTGACAATATTATTATAGAAAATTTTTATAGGACCATTTTATAGGACAATTTTATAAGACATTTTTATAGGAAATTTTAATAGGACAATTTTATAAGACATTTTTATAAAAAATTTGTAAAGGAAATTATTATAGGAAATTTTTATAGAAAATTATTATAGGACATTTTTATAGGAAATTTTTATTGGACAATTTTATAAGACATTTTTATATGAAATCTGTAAACGAAATTATTATAAGAAATTTTTATAGAAAATTTTTATAGAACAATATTATATGAAATTCTTATAGGACAATATTATTGAAAATGTTTGTAAGGTATTTTGATAGGAAATTTTTATAGGAAATTTTTATAAGAAATTTTTATAGAAAATTTTTATAGGACAATTTTATAGGAAATTTTTATGAGAAGTTACTATAGGAAATTATTATAGGAACTTATTACAGAACATTTTTATAATAAATTTTTATAGGACAAGTTTATAGGACAGTTTTATAAGACATTCTTACAATATAAGAAATTTTTATTGGACAATTTTATAAGACATTTTTATAAGAAATTTGTTAACGAAATTATTATAAGAAATTTTTATAGAAAATTTTTATAGGACAATCTTATATGAAATTCTTATAGGGCAGTATTATAGAAAATGTTTGTAAGGTATTTTGATAGGCAATTTTTATAGGAAATTTTTATAAGAAATTTTTATAGGACAATTTTATAGGAAATTTTTATGAGAAGTTTCTATAGGAAATTATTATAGGAACTTATTACAGAACATTTTTATAGTAAATTTTTATAGGACAAGTTTATAGGACAGTTTTATAAGACATTCTTACAATATAAGAAATTTTTATTGGACAATTTTATAAGACATTTTTATATGAAATTTGTAAACGAAATTATTATAAGAAATTTTTATAGAAAATTTTTATAGGACAATCTTATATGAAATTCTTATAGGGCAGTATTATAGAAAATGTTTGTAAGATATTTTGATGGGACATTTTTATAGGAAATTTTTATAAGAAATTTTTATAGAAAATTTTTATTGGAAACTTTTATAGGAAATTTTTATAAGAAGTTTCTATAGGAAATTATTATAGGAACTTATTACAGAATATTTTTATAGTAAGTTTTTATAGGACAAGTTTATAGGACAGTTTTATAAGACATTCTTACAATATAAGAAATTTTTATAAAAAATATTTATGGGAAATTTTTATAGGAAATTTTTATAAAAAATATTTATAGGAAAATTTTATAGGAAATTATTCTATTAAATTTTTTTAGGAAATTAAGAAATTTTGACAGAAAATGTTGACATAAAATTTTGGCAGAAATTGATAACAGAAAATGTTGACAGAAAATATTGACAGAATAACAAAATTTTGTCAATAAATTTGAAAAGAAAATTTTGACAGAAATTTTTTTACTGAGAATTTTTGATAAATATAAAAGAACGAAAATTTGTTTTCGAAAAATTAGTATTGATTTATTTTTTATTACACCAAAAGCTACATGAATATATTTTAAAAAGATTGATTTATTTAATTAAGTGTTTAGTTAATTAATTTTTTTAAATAATTTTTAAACGAAATCAAAAGTGATCCTAGTCAAATTTAACATATTTTTATACTTTCCATTTTTTTAATTTTTTTTTTACATTGGTTAGAATATTTAATAAGTAAAATAGTACTTCTGAAAAGTGATTTCATTAAATTTTTGTTTTTGCGTAATCAATTTTCATAGCATCCATTATGGGAAAGTATGGCTATTAGCAGTAACGAATTCTGCATTTCATTTCATTATTGTTCACTGAGTAGAATCGCATTCGTTCTTCTGTAGCATTTTTTCGCATAGTTTATTCACAAATTGTGCATTTTTATAAACGTTTTTTTTTTTTTGGTATGCAGGAGAATACACTGGAACTCATATTAAGCTATAATTTTTCATAGTTTGCAGAAAGAAAATATAAAATAAAACAACAAAAAGTATGAATAAAACATTAAAATGAAAATAGAATAACTTCACTTGGATTGGAAAATTCACTACTTGCTGCAGTTTTGTTGTTCAATAATATCATGACTTAATTTATATATATTGTCTTATCTATTATTAAGTTCATTGAGCTCAAATTAAAAAAAAATAACTTTTGTTTTTTAGATATTTATTGATAGGAGTACTAATTTTTTTTAGGCTATTATAATTTTTTTAAATTTTTATATTTCGATGAATTTTTACAGCAGAAGTAAATTATTCCTCTTTTTTTCTGTTGAAGATGACGAACGCCATAAAAATTATATGACTTTTTAATTTAACCTCCAGTATCTGATTAAATTTTAAATAATCCATTGTATAAGTGAGAGACAATTGTAGATGTTAAATTAAATCAAACACATTTATTGTGTTTGTTTTTTTTTTTTTGGTTTTGTTTTCATTTCTTATGAAGTGTATAATTTGAGTATACTTTTCTTACTGCTATTAATATTCATATAAAATTTTCTCAGATTTATTTCACTGTAAATGCTGTTTTATATAATTTCTATAATTTCCAAGATTTTTACAATTATAACAAATACTTTGAGAAGATATTCTTAGTGAATAGTAAAAGTAAACAATATAAATTTGCCATTAATGAAAGGAAAAATATTAGAAAGGTGGGATAAATTTTCCCTTACATTGAAAAAATGAAAATGCATTATTGACTTAAATAATTCATTGTGTCTTTGATATGAATATAATTTAAATGTTTGTTTTATTAAAGAATTATTACAATTTTTCCATTGAAAATGTTGCTACCCAATGATGAGAATAAATATTGGGTACATCATTCATCACGGGTTGATTATACCATCTTTGATTAATAATGAAACTGACACTTGTTAATGTTCGAAGGTAATTTTTTATTTGATATATCTTCGTAAGAAAAAAAATGTTTTTTTCTTCTTTCTATAAAATTATGGTTCACGATTTACTTTCTAATATTATAAATAATAACACCCACAATTCGTAGTATTCCGTTTTTAGCATATCATGTTTAAATTTAATGTGAGACAACTTTCACTTTTGCATTAATTTTTGGCTTTTTACATCTAGAAGGATTGGTATTTTTCTTTAGACTATTAAGTATATTTTAATAAAGGAAATTAAATGTTTGTGTGAAAATAAAAAAAAGGAATATATAGAATATTTTTGCAAATGGATAGCGCGATGAAAAATTGTTAGTGATTAAGGAAACTTTTATAACTTTATCATTTGCTGTCAGTAATGATCACCAGGTACAATTTTATCTGCATTTAAGACCTCAGAGCCCCACCACATAAAAAGTTTAATTTTTTGCGCTTTGCAGTAATCCTCTAGGATTATCATAATTACTATATTTTTTATCAGCAATAATGATTTGATATAGAAACTACTCTTGCTGTACAAATAAATGCATAAAAATCCATATATCCTATTTTTGAATCTTTTCCATATCCTTTAGACGATCATATACCATTGATTATCTAACAGTTCAATTGATTTGTGAGCTCATTTAGTCTTTGGGAGAATTTTTTATTAAAAAAAATCCTTCAATTCCTTATCTTGAAATTTTTTTTTTTTAATTTTTTTATAGCAAAAGCTTAATTCCTCTAAGACAATAATCGCATGTATTATAGAAATATCTGCTTTTGGTAGGATTTATCAGAATTACAGGATTTTTCGGTAAAAAACAAATAAAAAAAACACGTGTGGATAATGCAGTTTTGAATGTCCCATACAGTTTTACACCAAAAATAAAAAACTCCTACAACTAATAATTTCCAAAATTTAAACTTTTTCAAATTAAAAATTAACAACCACAACTGTTAATTTTTAATTTAAAAACTTTAAATGCCATTGCCATCTTTATATGGTATCATGCAGCACCTTAAAAATAACAGCAAAGATCTTCAGTGCAAAAAGATCCTCAAGTTTGTAATTTCTGAAAAAAACTGTTGTTCTAATCTATTGAGAGAGCTGTATTTGCTCGAACTTTTTTTTTTTGTATGTAATGTCCCTGAAATAATATCCAGACGTAATTTTATAGCGCCAGAACCATGAGGTCATTTGGCATTGTCAGCTTCCTAACTAAACTGGTCGAACATAAGATGGAGTAAGTTATTAGATTATTTGAGAAAATTAAAAAGAAGGCTAGGCAAAGGAATGGTTTGGTCTTAGGAGCTCCATAACGGAAGCAGTCCTATTAAATAAAAATCTGCATTAAATGACATTCATTTAAGAGATTGGTTATTGAAGAGGAAATCCTGTGTTACTGAACATTTTTACTGTTCAGTAAAAAATGTTTGAAGAGGAAACATTTTTACTGGAAATTTTTACTGATAATTTTTGCTGAAAATTTTTACTGAAAAGTTTTATTGTAAATTTTTACTGAAGATTTTTACTGAAAATTTTCAATTTTTATTGAAAATTTTTATTGAAAATTTTTATTGAAAATTTTTATTGAAAATTTTTACTGAAAATTTTTACTGAAAATTTTTACTGAAAATTTTTACTGAAAATTTTTACTGAAAATTTTTACTGAAAATTTTTACTGAAAATTTTTACTGAAAATTTTTACTGAAAATTTTTACTGAAAATTTTTACTGAAAATTTTTACTGAAAATTTTTACTGAAAATTTTTACTGAAAATTTTTACTGAAAATTTTTACTGAAAATTTTTACTGAAAATTTTTACTGAAAATTTTTACTGAAAATTTTTACTGAAAATTTTTACTGAAAATTTTTACTGAAAATTTTTACTGAAAATTTTTACTGAAAATTTTTACTGAAAATTTTTTCTGAAAATTTTTACTGAAAATTTTTTCTGAAAATTTTTTCTGAAAATTTTTACTGAAAATTTTTACTGAAAATTTTTACTGAAAATTTTTACTGAAAATTTTTACTGAAAATTTTTACTGAAAATTTTTACTGAAAATTTTTACTGAAAATTTTTACTGAAAATTTTTACTGACTATTTTTACTGAAAATTTTTACTGAAAATTTTTATTGGAGATTTTTATTGCAGATTTTTACTGCAAATTTTTACTGCAAATTTTTACTGAAAATTTTTACTGAAAATTTTTACTGAAAATTTTTACTGAAAATTTTTACTGAAAATTTTTACTGAAAATTTTTACTGAAAATTTTTACTGAAAATTTTTACTGAAAATTTTTACTGAAAATTTTTACTGAAAATTTTTACTGAAAATTTTTACTGAAAATTTTTACTGAAAATTTTTACTGAAAATTTTTACTGAAAATTTTTACTGAAAATTTTTACTGAAAATTTTTACTTGAAATTTTTACTGCAAATTGTGAATGGAAATTTTTACTGAACATTTTTACTGAACATTTTTACTGAAAATTTTTACTGAGAATTTTTACTGAACATTTTTACTGAACATTTTTACTGAAAATTTTTACTGAGAATTTGTACTGAGAATTTTTACTGAGAATTTTTTCTGAGAATTTTTACTGAGAATTTTTACTGAGAATTATTCCTGAACATTTTTACTGATAATTTTTACTGAACATTTTTCTGAAAATTTTTACTGTAAAATTTTATTGCAGATTTTTATTGCAGATTTTTGCTGCAGATTTTTACCGTAGATTTTTACTGCAAATTTTTACTACAGATTTTTACTGAATATATTTACTGAAAATTTTTACTGGAAATTGTGAGTGAAAATTTTTACTGAATATTTTTACTGAAAATTTTTATTGCAGATTTTAATTGGAGATTTTTATTGCGGATTTTTACTGAAAATTATCAGTTTATTAGCTCACTTTACGATGTTACCTCTTTGGTGTAGATTTCAGAAATGTTGTACTAGAATCTAGGACCTGGAACTCAGTGCAATTTAAAGTTTTGGTTGAACAGTTAACTTTTACTATCGTAATAATAGTCGATGTGTGCTTAAGTTTCTTCTAAAAAAACTATTATTTTAGTGTTAAAGTCTTCAGTCCCCAACGCAATGTGATTCACCTTTCCACATGGATCTTGGAACTTCTATCATAATATTATTATCTGAAATATTGTTAAAATCTGAAGAATTTTTACACAAATAGTTTCTTTATTGTTTGTAATTTTTATAGAAACTTAAATCAGAAATAATTCCCAACTTGAGATTGTTAACTTTACTTAGACTGTCTAATTTTACTAGGAAAATTGAAAATACCAAATTAATTAAAATAAGAAAAAAATGGTAAATATTTAAAAAAAAAACCTCTTCTTTCATAAATTTCTATACCATATTAAACATTGATTTGCACAATATTTTTATTTTATAACTTTTATAGTTATTTTTTTTTATAAAAAAAGATAAAAGCAAAAAAATATTAAATAATTAAAAATTCGATAAAGAACTTTTCAGACAGTATTTTTTGATAAAACTGATAAAAGACTAACTCTGGTGAATATACACCTTTTTTTAAATGCGTTTATAAAGAAAGAAAAAAACTTTCCCGTGATAAATTGTTTATGAAGCTTAACCTTAAAACATTTGCATAAAAGAACATTTATGTTAAAAAAAATATAAAACTTATAAGAAGATCAAAAGGAATTAATTTTTTTATTTTTTGTATTCTAAAAAAACTTTGTCTTAAATTGAATGAACTTTTCGGAGAGTATTAAAAACAAATAATTCTAAAAGAGAATAAACAAAATTAAAAGTTCGGTTTAAACTTTTACTACATTTACTATGGTATCCTCAGATAAATGTTTGAGAAAAAAAAATACCTTCCCTGAATTGTTTATATGAATTAAGGTAATTCTACTGATAAGTATGCTTTAGATTTGGTAGATTTTATTTAGTACCTTCTCGTATAGTATCTGTTTACCCTTTCATGAGTGGATATACTATAAGCATAAATATCACCTTTATCTCAGTTAATACTGATTGACATATTGTAAACAATTTATAAAAACCTTAAATCCAATTAACCGAATCCGAATTGGATGATATGCATAAGTTAAAAATCCGTTTTTAGATCTTAGGCTAAGACAAGAATTTCATAAAAGGAGTGAAAGTCATTGTTTCGTATCGTTTTGCTTCGTCTTCAGTACTTTTGCACTTTTTTTTTGCTTTTATAATTTGCAATACATTTTATTTGATTTTGTGTATTTTGCAATGTTTTTCCCCCTCCATACAACGAAGCTTAGTAGAAAATCTTAGCATGGATTCATATCTTTGTATGGTTTAGTATCGTACAATCTGTGCGTTAAGAGTACGATAAATATTCTACAGCAAATTGGAATTCATACAAGTATAATGTGGGATAAACTCTTGTCGGTATAAACGCAGAGTTTTGAAAGAATCATTTTATAATCAAACTGTACCGTGTGAATAGTAGTAGTATTCTTCTTATTTACTAAAAAGACGTCAAGAGTTCGGAAAATTTATAAATTGATCGTAAAGTTTTTCTTAAAGAACAGAAAAATGAAAGTTTTCCCAACCAGAAAACTGCCAACGAAATGAAATTACCGCAACTTGTTCAACTTTAGCTTCAGTTGATGGCACGAGATGGCGATACACGATGCGCTATTATTAACTTGAACATTTTATACATCTTCCCCTCTCTCATAGTTAGCACGCTTTAAGGCTAAAAATTATTTAACGTTTATCTGAATTAAAATCATACCCTGTACTAAAAGGTGTTTGTGTATCTTGCTTGTTGGTTGTTTCATAATTCACAATCAAATCGTATTAACCTTCCATAAAGTTAGTAAAAGTTGTGTCACCGTACATTGGGGCATCGTGTAGGATAACATCTGTTTTCGATTACATTATAATTTACCAAAAAAGCCAAAATTTTAACTGGAACCAAACAAAAAGCTACAAATAAATAAATATTATATTATATTGTGCGATAGTATATTGGTATACCCACCATTTGGTGGTAGTTATTATTTTCAAATAAGGTAAAATTATAAAATTGGAATTATTTTTAATATGAACGTATGTAGAACAAGCATAGTTAAATTCATATTAATATATGGACAAATGAGCAAAAGTTAATTCCTTTTAGATATTATTATTATTAGGGATAACATGTGGCCCTTTTATTTAAACATGTTATCATAGAGTATGTTATCAAATGAATGCAAATAATCCACAAAGGTGAACCAACATTTCACAGCAGTACAAATAAATTTACAATAAACCAGATCATATGGTTTAATATTCCATTTTGAACATAATGTAATTTTTAAACTTATTTCTGAATTTATGAAGCTTTGGTTTTTTTAATAAAACTAATCGCAAAAATCAGTAACTCTTTTAATAACAAGTATTATATGATAAATTCTTATGTAATTTAAATCATGTAAATGGAACCAACTAAACTTCAGCTTTATAAATGTTATCTTAATCCAAACTTTAATACATAATCGGTTTAAGATAATGAACTATTAAAAAAAAATTTCTAACACGAAAAAATCACATTAAACGTGATTAAAAAAATTTTTCTTAATTTTTACCGCTTTACACCTAGAGTATACTATTTTGTGTGATTATTAATTTATAAGCGCGTTCATTGTAAGCAATTTTCTTTGATTTTCTGATTTTCAATTCCTTGATTTATTATCTAAACTATTCCGATATACGAGATACTCGTATAATAAGTTTAGTTTTTGCACTGAAATTTAAAAGCTCAATAAATTTATCTACAGTTTTTAACTTACTATTTTTTCGAGGCATTGTCATAACATTACGCAAGATAATTAATTTCAATCAGTAATTGTTGCTACTGATTTGCGATTATGCCTTTTAACTAAAAGTATACGTAATGGAATTTGTTAAAAACAATTTTTTTTTTCTTACACCATTAAAAGTTGAATTTTTGTATAAACAATTTTTTTTAAACTCCGTAAAATTATATATTTTGTTGACTATTTTTGACACTCTAGAGTAATTTAAACTTTCAAAAGATTTTTGCTGGAGATTTTTTAAGCTGTGTTTTCATTGCTGAATATTTTTACTGAAGACTTTTACAGCAGATTTTTATAGCAGATTTTTACAGCAGATTTTTAGTGCAGATTTTTACAGCAGATTTTTACAGCAGATTTTTACTGCAGATTTTTACAGCAGATTTTTACTGTAGATTTTTTGTGCATATTTTTACAGCAGATTTTTACTGCAGATTTTTACAGCAGATTTTTACTGCAGATTTTTACAGCAGATTTTAACTGAAAATTTTTACTGAAAATTTTTACTGAAAAGTTTTACTGTAAATTTTTATTGCAGATTTTTACTGTAGATTTTTACTGTAGATTTTTAGTGCAGATTTTTACAGCAGATTTTTACAGCAGATTTTTACTGCAGATTTTTACAGCAGATTTTTACTGTAGATTTTTACTGCAGATTTTTACTGTAGATTTTGACTGTAGATTTTTACTGCAGATTTTTACTGCAGATTTTTACTGCACAGTTTTACTGCAGTTTTACTGCAGATTTTTACAGCAGATTTTTACAGCAGATTTTTACTGCAGATTTTTACAGCAGATTTTTACTGCAGATTTTTACAGCAGATTTTAACTGAAAATTTTTACTGGAAAAAAGAGTTTTACTGTAGATTTTTACTGCAGATTTTTACAGCAGATTTTAACTGAAAAACTGGAAAAAAGAGTTTTACTGTAAATTTTTATTGCAGATTTTTACTGCAGATTTTTACTGCAGATTTTTACTGCATCTTTTTACTGAAAAGTTCTACTGGAAATTTCTACTAAAAATTTCTACTGGAAATTTCTACTGGAAATTTCTACTGAAAATTTTTACTGAAAATTTTTACTGAACATTTTTATAGCAGATTTTTACTAAACATTTTTGTAGAAATTTTAAAAACAATATTGCTATGGTATTTTCCTCTTAATTGCTTACTACGCTAGCCTATAAAAATTATTATGGTCTGACAATTTTCTCAAAAAATACGTTTTTAATACATGATAAAATTTATATTTTATTTACTATTTGATTAAACTTGTAAACATTTTTATTTTTTCTGCCTTCAAAATCTCTAACTTTCTAATATTTAGTTTTAGGAAATTTTTCGCAACGCCTTCATTATGGCATAATCTTAACAACAAAGTTGACATTAGCTCCTACGAGAATTCCTCTTCTGATAGCAACTTCTATTTTCAGTTTCGTTTTAATGTCCCAATTAATTAGATAAAAAATCCTACAATATTGTGCAAGAAAACAATTATTAAATTGTATAGAGACGTGATAGGAATTTCAAATTACCCGTACTCTGTGAACTGTACTAAGATTGATATTGACCAGTTGGATACTAAAGTCGATAGTTTTTGCTGTAAATTTTTAAGTTCATGTAACTTTCGATTGAAAAGTAGTTGTACATTCGTACATGCGTGGGAATCTCCTTAGCAAAACTTTCAATTTATTGTCCATTTTTATGGTAGTTAAGTTTTAGTACCAGTTTTTTTTTTAATTTAAAATTAGTAAGTTTTTAATAAATAATTAAAAATCTAAAGATTTTTGTCCTAAAGTAGTTCTTTTTTGTAAATTTTCTGTGCAATTAGCTTTTTTTTTATTATATTTAAAACATTGAATATTTTTTATTATATTTAAAATAATAAAAAATATTCAATGTTTTAAATATTTTATTTTAGATTTCAATAAAATTATTATGTCATATATTATTAATTTCTGTCAAAAGCATATAGTGAACATTTTCAAATTGTAATTAAAAATAAATGCATTTAAAAAAAATCTCCACAATTTAAAATAAAGTAAAATAATTAATATATAAGAAAATATATACAATCAGTTGATTTGCATTAAACATGACAATTTTGCAAAAAATGAATAAAATATAACAACATCAGAAAAACAATTCGAAAAGGAGCCCACTCGCCATTTATTTATGTTAATAGCAAATTTTTCATTCGTTTTTAATATAATTCTTTTCCATCAATTTTTCCAACTATAGATTTTGTTTAATGGGGCTTTAAAAAATTATTGCTTGTCCATTATAAATGTGCTATAATTTAATTTATTCAGACCCAATGATGCATGTCTATAGATGATGATAATCCACCCACAATCCCCATCCCTCAGATGAAGAAATGCTCATCACGAACTGTACCATTTTTTCCTATGACTTGTAGTATTTATAAAAAACGATGAAAACATTGATTTTGTATTTATTTTATTGATTTCGTTTGATGCAATTGGAATTTTCGGAAAACCACCTAAACCAAACCACCCCCCCCCCCACCCCACAAAAAAAACGAAAGAAGTTTTTTTTTTGAATATTGTATAATAAAAATCTATTTATTGTGGATTTTTTCTGTCTGATAATAATAAGATTAAATAGATGGTCAGGATTGGATTGAACTTTGGAGAATGAATCCAAAGTTGGAATGTTCGGTAATAATTGACATTTTTATAGTCAGTCTATATTTTTTTGATACTTATTCAGATAAGAAGTTAACAATTCAAATTCAAAAATTCATAGAGCCTACAAGTTTTTAAAATTTTGAAAAGTTATCTTTTTGAACTAAATAAAGTTTTCTTATATTTATTCATAATATTTTCCAGACAAAAAATAATAAAGGGTTGAATGACATGTTGTATTGTATTATAAGTAAAATGAATATTATTTATTTTCGTAAAAGTAATGGTACGACTGTCGATTTTCAGCTTAAATTGATATTGAAACTAATCAAAATAAAAATTGTCAAATGGTCTCTGCAACTCTGGGGATTCATCACTCATCTTATCAACTTCAAGAGTCTTCTGTTCGACGCTTTGGTCTAGCCAATTACTCTCCAGAGATATTTCTTACTTGACAATAAGTACAAGTAAATATTTAGAACGTATACAAATTCAATATTTCAAGAATCAATGCCATTTATGTATTTTCCATAAACATATTGTTCAGTGTTGCGGTCTTGAAATTGTAAAATCTTCATAATGTTCAGTTTGATACTCGTTCTGTGAATTTCGTATACAAGAAAATCAACTTTCAATATTTTCAATGTCGTATAAAATATTTTGTTTTGTTTTGACAATAAAATAAAAAATGGATTGGCATGAAAATATATTTAAGTAATTCCTTTTAAAATATATTTTTATATAAAAGAAGAAAAATATTACACAGAAAACGATATTCTTTGTTGAATTATTTGAGTTCTTTTTAAAATATTCAAATACAAACATGCAAATTTTCCTCCCTTAATTAACCATAAGTACCTGATTTTGTGTGTGCTCTAACTTAGTAATACTTGGAACTATATCGGAAGAGCCTCTATGTTCAGCCATAAATCGGTCATCCTTCATAACCCTTTCCATTCCACGTGGTTATATCAGAAGAGCCTCTATGTTCTGCCATAAATCGGTCATTCCTCATAACCCTTTCCATTCCACGTGACTATATCGGAAAAGCCTCTATGTTCTGCCATAAATCAGTCATCCTTCATAACCCTTTCTATTCTACATGGTTATATCAGAAGAGCCCCTATGTTCTGTCATAAATCGGTCCTTCCTCATAACCCTTTCCATTTCACGTGGTTATATCAGAAGAGCCTCTATGTTCTGTCATAAATCGGTCATTTCTCATAACCCTTTCCATTCCACGTGGTTATATCAGAAGAGCCTCTATGTTCTGTCATAAATCGGTCCTTCCTCATAACCTTTTCCATTCCACGTGGTTATATCAGAAGAGCCTCTATGTTCTGTCATAAATCGGTCCTTCCTATATCAGAAGAGGCTCTATGTTCTGTCATAAACCGGTCATTCCTCATAACCCTTTCCATTCCACGTGGTTATATCAGAAGAGCTTCTATGTTCTGCCATAAATCGGTCATCATTCATAACCCTTTCCATTCCACGTGGTTATATCAGAAGAGCCTCTATGTTCTGCCATAAATCGGTCATCCTTCATAACCCTTTCCATTCCACGTGGTTATATCAGAAGAGCCTCTATGTTCTGTCATAAATCTGCCATTCCCCATGACCCCTTCAGATCTACGTGTCTATATCGTAAGTACCCATATCCTGTCATAAATCGGCCATTCCTCATACCCCTTTCCATTCCACGTGGTTATATCAGAAGAGCCCCCATATTCTGTCATAAATCGGTCAGCCTCCAGGACTCCTTCCATTCTACGTGAGAAGATGTTACCATATTGCTATTGTTAATACGTCTTAATGTCGTTGCCATCTCGGGTCTGTCTAATTTTATTTCCTCTTTACTTATGTTGTCCTGATGCACTACTACCCCCCCCCCCCCCCTTCCCCCCTTTCCTGTTCACGATGATATATCATGATCCTCTAATTTGGGAAAAGCTTGATTGGCGGCATATTGGATCAGAAACTATGGCGGTCTATTGTTGGAGCGCACTTTAAATTTTGAAGAAGCAATTGCGTAAAGTAGAGTCAGCTCTATCTGGGACCTTTTAAGTTAAGCATGATCATTGCTAGGGTAATCGAAACCCAACTCGATTTTTCAGCGGCAATTTTAAGATGTTCACAAAAGTTCAACCAGACATCTATCTATTTGATCACCAAGGTATAAACGCGATGCTTGTGAACTAATATTACAGTCCCCTTTGGTTTCGGGGTAGTTACATAGGTCCACTAATATTTGCGGAAGTCGCATAATTTGGATTACGCCATTTGCAATTTAAGGGATCTCATCTAGGAATTTACCGACAGTCATCCACTTTTTAGTATCGGAAAGCTTGCGTAGAACGTCGTACATGATATTCCGCTTCATTGGTGCAAGCTTTTTTGACTCTCCCATCAAAAGTAGTTGTAAGTTCTTATTCCTATTTCAATATTATATTCTAGTATTCTATCCGGAGCTCTGAGATACTGCGCCATTTTGCCAAGTTAAACGTATTATTGACATCAAGTGTAATAATGGTGCAGTATTTCTTAGTAGCCTGCTTCCAGCGTGTTCCTTCAGCGGTGTTACGGACCCTATCAACGACTATGTAGATCTTATCCATCGTTGATCTAGCCTTTCTTAAACCATATAGACTTTTGAGTACCGCTGCGTTCATCTCTAGGCGATTGTAAATTATACTTTCAAAAGTTCGATTTTAGTCTAGAATAACCCAAGCAAATGTGTATGCTAGCAAAATTAGACATTAAAAATGAGTTATTATTTTCTTAAAAAAATCACTTGACATGAAAATAATTTTCCTTTCATTAAAAAATATAATATAAAAAAAAATTGTATTTTTATAATAATTTTCTTCTCAATTAAAAAGATTTAAATCTAAAAATAATTAATTTTTTTTTTGAATTTCTTTTAAAGTGTTTACCCGAAAATTATCAGTTTTTTAGAATCTTACAATTTAATATATCGAATTTAAATCGAATAAGAAATGTATCATATCTTATAATAGATTGTAGACTTGAAGTTGACACATCTACTCTTCTTATGTTAAGACGTAATTCAAAATAAAAATTCATTTTTTTTTTTTAAAACTCTGCCAAAAACGTGATAAATCTTATATATAATCATAATTACTGACTAATAGAATGACACAATATTTTCATATTTTCAAGTACAAGTACACGCTTATTCATTAACATTTATTTTCGTAATAAATTTAAAAATAGTTTTTTTCTAACTGAAATTATTGAATAAGTTACCTTCAGAATGATTATAATTTTTATATACTTGATTGAATAATGAACAGACCATGATTTCAATAATCAATTGAATATACTTGTTGTTTATCGATTTTCAATTAGTTGATATCCTAGACGTAGGTGGTTGGTTACGTTGCAGCAACAAGTCCGGAAACAGTTGGAATATTTGTAATTCACTAATTTAAAAAAAAAGGTGATTTCATTAAAAATAGTTATGTAGTTTTAAAATATGATTTATCATATAGTTAAAATAAAAAAGAAAATATTTTTTATAAGGAAAATAAAATAGTACGTTCCATTGAGATGGGATAAAATTTCCCTTTAAATATAGATGATTATTCACTTTGTAGTTTGGAAAGAAAAATCTTATTTTTAATATAAATAATAATTATGTACAAAAAAAATAATAACTATAATTTAACTCAAAATATGCCATTTTTAATTAAAACTTTTTAAATATTAAAAAAATTCTTTAAAATTGGGTAAACTAAAAAATTTCTTAAAATTGGGCACAAACCATTACTATCAATTCTGAGTGCTACGGCTTTTTGAAGATTAATTTGTTATGGCCCAAATTTGAAGATTTTAATCTGATCATTATATGATTTCATTATAAATAAGCACCACAAGCTATACAAGAAGATAAATGTCAGTTTTTTTTGCGAAAAGTTCTAAGGTTGCCTTATTACTAGATTTATTGATGTCTATTTGCGTCAAAGATCGTGCAATTTGACGGTATTGAGCACATTTTTGTATCGCGATTTGACGCTATTAAACTTATTTATTGCATTTGATACCATTGGACTGTTTAAAAATTGTCTGGCTCAATAAAAAAAGAATAAAAAATTTTAAATTTGAAAGAAACGATCCTCGGTCGAGTGATAAACAATTATGTAGATCGAAATATAAATTTTAGTATAATTTGGATAACTCTCTTTTATAGTATTTAAAATATTTTAAATATAATTGGTTAATTCAAAATAATTATAGTTTTATTTTTCTATTATTATTGGGGGTGTTGGAATCCTAAAAGGCTTATTTTTTACTCGGTGGAAGAAACCATTACTATCAATTCTGAGTGCTACCGCTTTTTGAAGATTAATTTGTTTTGGCCCAAATTAGAAAATTTTAATCTGATCTTTATATGGTTTCATCAAATAATCTCTACAACCTATAGAAAAAGAGAAATTTTAGCTTTTTTTTTTACGAAAAGTTCTAAGGTTGCCTAATTACAAGATTTGTTGTTGTCTGTTTGCGTCAAAGATCGTGCGATTTGACGGTATTGAGCACATTTTTGTATCGCGATTTGACGCTATTAAATTTATTTATTGCATTTGATACCATTGGACTGTTTAAAAATTATCTTGCTTAATAAAAAAAGACTAAAAAAATTTTAAATTTTAAAGTAACGATCGTCGAGTAATAGACGATTATGTAGATCGAAATATAAATTTGAGTAAAATATTTTAAATATTATTGCTTAATTCCAAATAATTATAGTCTCTTGAGTTATGATAAAATATCAAATGAATGAAATCTTGTCGATAAAAAAAAAACAACTTTACTGCAAAGCTATTCGAAAGCCGATTTATTAAATTTTTCAGGTCGATTAAGGTGATTTCTTCTTACGAAAATTTGGAGTATGAACAAAGACTTAGGCGATTAAATTCGAAATTTAAAAAAAACCCACTAAGCCTATGATGGGCATATAAAATTCCACTAAGAAGAAAAAGGTAATCTTAAAAAAGAAATTTTTAGTACCATATTTATTTGTGTGTGCGTGCGTGTAAGTATTGAAAATGATACAAAAGTCGTTTTTTTTGAGAATATTTCTCGATTTTAATTCGTATTCGTCTTTTGTGGCTGAATGAATTTTTATTCAATATTCGAGCAAATGACATACTTTTACGAATTTGCTTTCAATTTTTAACATCTTCAATAAAACAAAAATAAAAATAAAAAAATTCAGATATTGTTGATTGTTTTTTTTTCTGGTAAAAACTAAAATGAATAAAGACAGAAGAAGAAAAATGATGTTTTTGGATATCAAATAGTAACAAGTAAACTATTGATTGCTTATTACTTTTAATATCGATAAAAAAAAAATAAAAATATATTTTTTTAACAAAAAACCGATATTTTTGCTCAAATAATTAATCAATCTGATTAAAAATGTATAGATTAAATGTACAACAAATTAAAAAGTTAGATGGGATGAGAGAAGGCTAAAAGTATAATATAAACTTTCAGATTTTATATTCAATATTAAATCGCAACTTTTCGACTTGAATCGCAACTTTTTTTTTTTAGATACTCGTACGTAGTGTATCGGAGAAAGTGAAATTAGCGCGCCACCATATATGCCTTAATATAAAAGTAGGTCATATTAAAGATAAAAACCTTTTACGAAAAATATCTACACACAATTTCCATTTCACTCGTACTAAAACATGATTTACAAAAATAAAAAAACAAACACATAATAAAACCAAAAAAAAAAAGACTAAAAACTATAAACTTAAACTACACTCGTACAATATACAAGATTGTCAACATTGCCACAAAGACGACTGGTTTAATATGCATTTAGTACAGATATTAAAGCATATAGTAAATATGTTAGTTAGTAAGTAGCTTTTTGGTAACGTATTTGGTTGTTTTTTTTTTATCCAATAAATTTTAATTAATATTTTTCAGCATTTTCAATTCCGTGACAAAAATAATAAATTTATTGGCACTGGTTTTTTGTTGTTGATAAAATCGAAACTTGCAGTGAAAATATTTTAAATAGTATCTTAAGTGGTAGTAGTATCTGCTATAGTTGTAGATAAAAATGAAATCAAACTATTAACAAAAAGATGTTAGAATATAGTTAATTTATGACAATAGTGAATTTTATGTGTTCAGCCTTTTTGGCTATTAGTTAATGATAAATGCTCGTATAAAATTTTAAAGTAAAAGCAATTTTTAATTAGTTGTATTATTATTAAATTTAATAATAGTTCTTTAATTGATTTTGCAAATATGTTTTATTGAATTTAGAATGAATGAAATAAAAATTAAAAAAATTGAAAATAGAGAAACAAATTATTTCTCCGATTTTTATTTTTGGTTTTTTGTTCAAGTTTTTTGTTGTTGAATTTTTGACAATAACAAAAAAACTAAATTTCCTAGAAAGTATAAATGTTTTAAATTTGTCTATTTTTAATAAATAAAATGTACTAATTTATTTTAGAAGAAAAATTGAGCTATTCACTTAAAAAACTAATAATTAAGGACCATAGAAAATATTACAGTTTTGCCTATTTACAGATGGTCAGTTGAAAAAATAAATATTCTATTAAATCCTTTGTAATTTTAGCTTTAAAAATATATTTTTCACTTAAATGGTTTTTATAAAAATAATTTTTTTTAGAGACAGATTCTTATTTTTTTGTAAAAAACATGGTTTAAATTATTTTTTTAAGTACATCCAAATTTTTTTTTTATTATTTGCATATCTAATAATATTAATTGATAAAAATTAATATATTTATAAAATCTAAGAAAAGATCTTTTTTTCGGGGGGTAAAAATAAGGAAAATTGATTTTTTTTCTAACCGTATTATTAATATTTAATATCTGATATAACCTAACTTAATGCAAAAAAAAAACTTTTGAGAAATTTTGAGTTGTTCAAACTTTTTTTTAATTATAATAATAAATTTAAAAATTGTTAGAAAATATTTTTTGGAAAAAATAATTTGCTTACCAGGGGTATAAGCTTAAATTTGAGTGAGCTTAAGTTCGAGTTATTTTTTATGGGTTTGACATCTGTCAACATTAATCAGTGCACATTGTCAGCAATTTCGTATAACAACATCCATTTTTCCTTTGGTAATCATGTCTAGTTTTGTACCAGAAAAAGAGCATATGCGGGAAGCTCTACTTTTCTGCTTCAATTTGAAGAAATCGGCTGCCAAATCGAATTGAATGCTTATGGAGGCCTATGGTGACAGTGCTTTATCGGAAACAACGTGCCGCATTGGTTTCGTTGGTTCAAAGATGGCAATTTTGACTTCTGCGACAAGAAGCATGAAAATCAGCCTAAGAAGGTCGAAGACCATCAATTCGGACGAAAACAATACCCATTCGCAAAAAATGCTCGCGGAGCAATTGGGTGTTACTCAACCAGTCATTTCCATGCGTCTGCGTGCCATGGGGAAGATTGAAAAGATCGGAAAATGGATGCCGCATGAATTTGCATCCCGGCCAACCATCAACAGGCGATGAAAAGTGGATATATTTCGAGAATCCTAAACGTAAGAATTCGTGGGTTGATCCCGGTCAACCATCAACATCTTCCCCAAGACCAAATCGCTTCAGACGGAAGACGATGCTGTGCGTTTGGTGGGATCACCTGATTTTCCTCCACGACAATACACCATCGCACACGTCAAAGATGGTCCGAAACTACTCGGAGACACTCAACTTGAAGGTGTTACCCCACCCTGCTAATTCACCAGACTTGGCCCCTTTCGACTAACACCTGTTTTCGTCGATTGGCACACGCTCGCTGAGCAGCACTCCGATTTTTACGAAGACGTCCGAAAATGGCTTGATAAGTGGTTTGCCTCGAAAGAATGTGTACTTTGAATAAATTGTTTTTTTTTTATTCCCGAAGGCAAGTACTTTGAATAAATTAGTTTCTGCTTTCACTAAAAAACAGCGGATTTAAGCTTATACACCTGGTAAATGGTAATTTATTATTCAAAAGAATTCGTTGTTTCTTTTGTTAAGATCTCTAAAATATGAGTTAGATGCTATTATGTACCGCAACGATCATGTGGCTAACTGTGGACGATCTGTAAGTGGGGGGGTGGGTGGATTATATGAAATACGCCATTTATTAGTTAAATGGACCTTTTAGGGGTGGATTAAATATTGGAGAGCATCAAAGTTTGTTTTTGGAAATTAAAGAAAACATCTTCAGGGTCTGAAATTAGTAGAGTCTCATAAGAAAAAAAATGTTTAGGTTAGGTCAGATTTTCTTAGAAAAGTATTTTGAATGGCGTTGGATGGGCAGATGGGGTAAGGGTAGATGCTGACGAGGATCCTATTTGAATTTTGAGGGGTTTCCCTTATCAAAGTTTTAGTAAAGTTGTCGAATAGACTGATTCGTTAATGATTGACGTTGCGAACAAAAACCTGACGCTACTTATCCAATTCGTACATCGACGAATGGCTAAAGGTATTTAGCAGGCTATGTTGAATATTTTTTTAAAACAGGAACACTCTTTTCAGAGCCACGTGGCTGCAACTGAAGATGATGCTATTTCGATGCTTAAAAGTGTAGACTGCAATTTTAATCGCTATCTTTATGGCCCAAAGCTTCAGATCCTTTAAAAAAAAGAGATGCCTGGAAAAATCTCTCAATATAGAGATACCTAAAAAAAATTACACTGTGAGGTTCACGGATGTGAGAGGCTTTTAATTCAATAAATAAAATGTGGTGATATTATAAAAATAATTAACAATCATTAAGTCTGTTATCAACTGCTCTAGAAAAAGTTTCTCATAAAAGGACGAATCAATTGTACGAAGTCTGTTAAAAAAGTATGGCGAATTTTAAATTTCCGCGAGTTACGTATATTCGATTTTCGATTTTTTTGTGGCGTTATGTTGGTACCCATGTCTCTCACTTATGCCGACAAGTTAATTTTTGACAGCTGCTTTGTTTGCACGTGTTTTGGCTCGTCTTCGATTTTTGCTCAATTTGTCCGCGACGACCCAAATTTGCTCCAGAGGGTCATAACTGGTAACGAATCATGGGCTTATGGTTATGACGTGGAAACCAAAGCTCAATCATCCCAATGGAAGCTGCCGCACGAGCCAAGACTGAAAAAGCGCGCCAAGTTTGGTCGAATGTGAAGGTTTTGCTTATAGTTTTCTTCGATTGCAAGGGCGTGGTGCATCATGAGTGCTTGCCACAAGGTAGAACGGTCAATAATGAATATTACCTGCAAGTAATGCGCAAGTTGCGACAAGCAATCCACCAGAAACGTCCGAATTTGTGGAAGAACAAAAATTGGCTTTTGCCATTTTCGGCCAAAAACAACACACTAATAATGCCGCAGCCACAGTATTCCCCAGATCTGTCCCCTTGTGACTTTTTCTTGTTCCCGCAACTGAAGAGCCCCATGAAAGGAAAATGCTACGATACGATTGAGGAGATAAAGACTGCATCGAAGGAGGAGTTGAACAAGATCATAAAAAATGATTTTTTGAAGTGCTTCGAGGATTGGAAAAAACGATGGCACAAATGTATAACATCTGGTGGAGATTATCTTGAAGGGGACAAAATAGATATTCATGAATAAATAAATAATTTTTGAAAAAACACAAAATTCGTGATACTTTTTGAACAGACCTCGTAACATTTTTGTTTTGTATCTATCCAGGATCTCTCGCCTTTTAAAATATCATTAATGAAAATCGGAGCAATTAAGGCAGGGTTTAAGAAGGTAATAATAGATTGGCTTTTGACCAGATTCGATAAGTTAAGAGTCCACTGGTGTAATTCGATGTGCTGTTCCATTAGCCCATTAAATAAAACGGTTAACCCATCCTTCAACTAGCTTAAGCTCTAAGTTTATTGTGGCATCCTGGCATACATAGTGAAATAATTGAGCACAAAAAAAAATTTCATAACCAAACTTTTATTTCATTATGCAATTATTATTTATATAAATTTTGTTTTTTTTTGTAAGAATTGAATTGAATCACCATCAATAAAAATTATATAAAAATTTCGCTATTGTTTTTAAAAAATAATTACACTTTAAAGTTTAAACAATTACAAAAACTTTAATTGAAATAAAAATAAAAACAAAACGAAATTTTTATTTGGTTTAAAAAAAAAATGGTTTTTTTTTTGGTTAAACTTTATTTTTATTGGTAAAGATCAGTTGAAAGTTTTAGCTGATTCTGATTGACCTGCAGTATTGAAGTTATTTTTGTACGTGTTATGCATTAACTTTAGTCGATTTGGAAAAGTGAACATTAAATCGGACTATACATACGAGTACGTTGGCGTAGATACGAGTATCTTTTGTACAAGTAGCCGTCCGTTTATATAACATTTTGCCAAAGTGCATTATCGTGAATGGCTTACTTGCGCACCTATAGTGGATATTGGATTGCATCAAATGCACTGTGCACTGAATTGCTGTATAGTGGTTTATATTTGAAATGATATCGATGGCTAGCAAACGCCTGCCAATATGAGCACGGATAGCTCAGCTTAGCTTTCCACAAAATGGCAAATCAGATATCCGAGATTACATACAGACTTGGCTCTTGATTCCGGGCTTACATGCAAATATCGAATGTAATTTCGAAAATGGTTTTCCCTTCACTTGCACTTCAGTTACAGTCATCGGTAGATGCAGCGAATAGCTTCCATCCAATCGAGGAATTTTCCACTTAGTCCGCTTACACGTAAGCAAAACTGGTGGCTTCGTTTTCATCATCCACCCTTACCCAGAGCAAAAGATGGAAAGGTAGACTTGTGGCTAAACAGATATTCTTCATGTATGCAGATGTATAGGTTTGCTAAAAATAGCAGAAAATTTTTTTTATTATAAAGTAGCTTTCGACTTTTTCAATATAAATTTTCTTTTCCTTTTTTTCCTTTATTTTTTTTTTTTTTTTTTTAATTTTTATTTTTAATAAAATAACAAGTTTTCTATTCGTTCACTTTCAATTTCGCTTAAAAGTATCGAATTTTTTTAATAGATAAATGCACGTAGTAGAAAATACATGATTGCATATCATAAAATTTCTAAATTTTGATGATGTTTATAAAAGAAGATAGAAAAATAGAACTATTTTTGATCAAAAAAAAAAAAAACTTATATTGAATATTTATAGATTGTTTGTACTACGTGGTAGAAAAAGTTATGTAAATTTTTTTCGGGAAGTTTTTCCATTATAATTGATAAAGTCTACCTTTTTCAGATGAGATAAAAGGTTTTTTTCATCAATTGGAATATTTCCTTTATTGAAAAAGAGGATGTAGTAGATTTTGTTGATATTTTCATCAGCGATAAAGAAGAACGTTTGCTTGAAATACAATTTTATGATAGTTAAAGTAAAATATTTGTTTGGAATTTTTTATTTTTTACATAAAATAGTGAGAGTATTAATATTTGTTTTATAAATTTAAATAGAACAAATTTTTATATACTTTCTGATAAAATTTTAAGCAAATTGTAAAAGTGCGATAAAAAATATATCTGCTGGCAGAGTATCTAATATAATACTTAATTACTCCTATTTAATATTAAAAATATACACATGAGAAAATCTATAATATTTCATTGGATAATAAATATTTAATGGATTGACTTTTAAATAAAATAATTAACATTGTGTAAATGCAATAATAAATATTAATAGGAGTATTTAACAAAAAATTTTTGTAGGTATTAGTTACACACGAAAAAATGTATATGAATTTTTTTCTTTAGATAAAATCAACCCTTTATGATTTTTAATCACTGATAATATAAGAATTTTAGGTAAATTTTTAATTTTTTTTGTATTATTTTGAAATTCACTTTTATTAAATTTGAAAAAAGAAAATCTAATTGTTTGAGTATTACAGAATATTTTAGATAGCATTAATTCATTTGAAAGTTAAAAACCCTTTTGGGTAAATACATATTGTATTAAATTAGATTAAAATTGAATTAAATTTGCCATTTTTTTTTTGTTTCGTTAATATATCGTTCTCAAAGGATATTCTATGATAAGTGTACATAAGTATGCCTGTAAAATTAATTCAATTATCGTCTAAGGCCATTTTAATTTCAAATGCATTCAAAGTTAAATCTTTTCTCAATTTTTTTATTGTACTACAATATATATTTTTGATACAGACTGAATAAAAATAAAAATTGAAATAAAGGATATTCAACTATGTTAATTGAGGAAATGCTTGTAAACTTATATTATATTAAATAATGAAAAGATATGAACACTATTTTCAATATTAGCAATGGAAATATTTTAATGAAATTTTTCTTAGAATTGCATTTAATGTATATATTTTTAATTATATTGCCAATTGAATTAAAATAGTTGTTTTGAATAGTTTTTTATTATTTTCAGAAAAACTAAAAATTATTTCTAATTCGTTTATGTCAATTGGCATCTAATTTGACGCCACTAGAGTTTTTCTTATAGTGCTAAGTAAAATAGCATTTAAAAACCAATATAGACTAGACTATAATTAAATTGTAACCAAAATATAGGGTTTTCCAATAAGAGTGATATGATTTCTAAGTGACATTTCGGCCATTTGTAATATGTCATGATCTGTCATTTTTTTTCCATTATATTTAGTAATGTTTACAATTTTATCATGAAGAGACATACGTAAGAATAACGTTTACAAATTATTCAATTTTATTATCAAAATAATCGTTCTCCAATTGCAACTTTTCGTGCTCGCTATTCGTCGAATTGTTAAAAATTTCGAGCGTTCATTTTGTTTACATAATGTTAAAGTGTCAATAAGACAAAGAACCGCTCGAAGTAATGAAAATATTGCTGGCGTTCAGGCAAGTGTTGCTGAAGACCGCAATTTGTCGATTCCAAGATGTTCTCAAGAATTGGGACTGTCTCAAACCACAACCTGGCGGATTTTGAGAAAGGATTTGGGCTTGCATCCATATAAAATTGTTATCACTGAAGAACTGAAGCCATTGGACCAACTTGAAAACGATAACAATTTTTTAAAGAAAACCATCTTCTCCGATGAGGCTCACTTTTATCTGAGTGGTACTGGTGCAAAGAAAATCCACAAATTATTCATGAACACCCATTACATTCACCTAAATTTACAGTTTGGTGTGGTTTTTGGTCTGGTGGAATCATCAGTCCGTACTTCTTTCGAAATGGAGCTGGTAACACCGTTACTGTAAATGGAGAGCGGTATAGATCGATGATAACTAACTTTTTATGGCCAAAATTGGAAGAAGTTGATCTTGACAACATCTGGTTCCAACAAGACGGGGCTATGTGCCACACAGCACGTGCAACAACCGAATTATTGCGAGAAAAAATTGGAGATTCGATTATTTCAAGAAATTATGACATTGAATGGCCTCCAAGAAGTTGTGATTTAACACCATTAAACTATTTCTTGTGGGGTTATTTGAAGTCGTTGGTGTTAAGCAATAAACCAGTCTCTTTTTAAGCTTTAGAAGTCAATATTGAACGTGCTATTCATTACATACGAAAATTAGCTCGAAAATTAGGTTCATCGAATTCGTGGACGTCATTTGAATGACGTTTTATTCGAAACTCAATTGTATCGATTGTACTTTACATTAAATAAAAAAAACATTTGATTTTCCTTAACAATTAGTGTGTTTTTTTTTTGAAAAGAAATCACATTACTCTTATTTGAAAACCCTTTATATAAAAGCAATAATAATTTTTAAGCCAACATCCAAATTATAGCCCAAAAATGCGAAACAGTCATTAAAAATTACATGAAAACGATTGAGTTCTGGCAGAAGTTTTGTGGCAAATATTTGAATTGTTTTATATTTTTTATATAATGGCAAAATTATCGAAATTAGAAAGAATAAAAAAATTATCCAAACCTAAATTTATTTAAATAATTTAGTAAATTTTATTTTTTAATGCACAAATTGGATAATAATTTATTATACTAAATATAATAATATTTTAACTAATACAGTTAAAGCTAACTAATTTGATTATTAATGACTCTTAGAAAAGTATTAATTTTGCATATTTAATAGATTTTTTTTACACATAAATGCAAATTTCTTAACAAATCATTAAATGCATCTGCAAAAATTTCCAATTGAACGTTGAATATGTTGCCAACAAAATGGGTTGATAAGAAATGTTGCTGTGTTATTGAATGAAACATTTTGAATGCTTTAGCGTTGCTGCTAGGCTGCATGCAAATGTGTTCTTCTAAATTGAATGTATCTTTTCCATTATTTATACTATATTATTCAACTATTATTTTTTATTATAAGATAAGAACATATATTTTTTTTACAAATTTTTACTATTATTTTTATCACAAGAAAGACTTTGCCTAAAAATGTATCTTTTATTTAAAACGATCTTTTTGAAGATTTTTGCTATTGAAATTTTCTCCGCAAATTTTATTTTAATAATAAAATTTTAAAATAGAAAATTTAACTCACTTATTTAAATAATAAATTTTATCATAATTCATTACTAGTGTAGGTAGAAAAATCTTTAAAAAAAAAACACTTTTCAGAACAATGGTTTTATTAAATATGATTTTTTTTTTCAAATTTATTTCATAAAAAATAAAATTTTTTTTACCTAAAAATAATCTGGTTTTTATAAATAATTAATTCTATATTTTTCAAATATAAATCATTATAAATGTTTTTTTTTTTTATATTTACATAAGATCAGATATGAAAATAAAGGCGAAAAAAAAAACATAATAAATAAAATATTAATTATACTAACAAGAATAGTTGCATTTTGTCATCTTAAGACTAGCTCTAGAAGGACATCAAGTTTGTTATTTGATTCAGCAAAAGTAATTTAATATTTTCTTTGCGAAAAGTAGAGAAAAAAAATTTCAAAAAAAAAAATGTAGATTTCTAGAGAAGGATTGAAAGTGGTTAAAACTTGATCTTAAGGAGAAAAAAAAATACTAGGCCAGATGGAAGTATGTAATTTAAGCTGTTTGACCAACTATTACAGTATCAGTCTAGTCGAACGGTTTCGTAAATTACGTTTTGATGGGAGCTGAAGCTTTACGAACCGATGTACAAAAGTCACAGTACACAAATTCTTCTATAAATAACCAAAGTAGATTTTGAATTGGCAGAAGAAGAAGATAATATATTGTACAATAGTCCAGGTGTATATTTGTATGTATTTGATATGATAGTAGAGAGTGTTCTTAGAGTATTAGTAAACTGGGATGTGATGTTCTACACTCTAACGTAAAAAAAATTTATTCTTTTAAATAAATTTGAGCATTTGCACCTTTGAATATATTTTCGAAAAGTACTCGGTACCAATTCCATTTATTATTTTCTTTTACCTATTTTAAAATGAAAATAAATGTCAACTGTACGAGTAAGCATGCATTTGTATGAGTGTAGTGCAAATGTTGCAATATTTTCACACAAGGTATCGAATTGCATCTGCATCGGTTAGAATTGAGATGAAACCATGGAATAGAAATATTATAGTACAAGGCCAATAGCTAGTTGTCTAGTCATACCCGTATGAATACCACATTTGGAAGCAAACACATATTGAATAATATTTAAATTTGAATTTCCAATACGGAACCGAATTGTATTATGAAGATTTATATGCATTCGCATTTACCAAGCAACATCATATTGAATAGGATTGTTGACGTTGGAATTTTCTCCTCTTTCTTACCTTTATACAATGTGGCTTTGTTTTATTTATTTAGTTGGGTTTTTTATTTGATGAAAACATGAGTATGTCTGTTCTCCTTACTGATATATAATATATATAAGAAGAGCAGAAAAGGCAAAAAAAAAAATTTCGGCTGCTTATGCATATGTAGATATAATTGAGTAGTGGGTATTTGTACGTGTAGTATTCAGAGAAGATCTTCCAAAGTGTACATTGCATTTTATCTACCTTGAATGTCAAAAGTGCATTCGATATGGTATTTTATTTAAATCTCTCTTTTGGTTGTAAGTTTTAAATACAAACGAGAGGACCCATAATGTGATGACCTCTACGGTGCTAAATATTTCACTATTCGCCGTGGGCTGTCTTAAAGGTTTCGGGAATGATCTTACAAGTCCATAAATTATTATGTAACTTTAATAATCGTGTATATAATTTTTCATTCACCATATTTGTAATTGAGGACTACCCTCCAACCAAATTGTTGTTATATTTTGTTTTTATTAACAATTTGGATTAGTTTCATATCAAGTACAAAAATCAGTTAATGAAAAAGTGGATCTTTCGAGAAAAAAACTATCCTCCGAAGAAGAATATATACACTAAGATGTGTTTAATAAATAAATTTGAAAAAAATATAAAAAGAAAACATTAAAAAATTTTAGGTCAAAAATAAGAGTATAGAATGAAAACATTTGTAATTATTTATCGTACCCAAAATAGATACTTAATAACATATAAGAAAGAACAAAATTATGAAAATTAGGTTGTATGATAAGTACCTGGCTTTTCTTGAGTTTTATATAGCAAAAATAAAAAACAGCAAATTTTAAATATAAAAACAGATGAATTTTCAAAGCAATATATAATTTACCAGTTAATATAGAGTAATCGCTTAAGAAAATATGAATTTAATGATGAAGGAAGAAAAAATTCCAATATTTACACTCAAAGGTACGAATGACTTCTTTCTCTTATATTGGGCTACCAAAAATCCTATGTATTTAAACCTGATTAACAATAGGCTGTTATGGTAGCAGAGCTATAGAATAGTATAATTTACTAATTTTATTGAAATTTTGGTAATAATAGAAAGTATGGCCTTTTAAGTGGTTTTTTATCTTGTGGATAAAAATAGTCACAGGGAAGAGAGCAAACCCTTTCATAGAAATAGCCTTTCAGATTCATATTTATAAAAAGTTCCTTGAAAGGTTCCCATTTGTATCAGTTTTCAATTTTAAAGGATTCATCACTTTTCGGTCACCTAAAAATACATTTTACCATCGAAAAACGTACTCCTGGATAAGGGATGTTCTCCATAGATTCGTTGTAAGTTTTTGGAAGATTCACCAATATTTACAAAAAATGTGATGACACATCATTGCTCCGACTTTCGTTGTTTTGGAGCATCATAATACTTATTATGCTCTATAGGGTCACCTAGATACCTGTAGAGTTTCAGTTACCTGAAACTTGCACTGCAAGTCTAGAAAGTCGGCAAAGTTTCCAAATCACCCCCAATAGAGCCATTTTTTCTTATCGAAATGTGTGTAAAAATACGAGGTATATTCAAAAAATATCGCGAATTTTGTCTTTTTTCAAAAATTATTTATTTTTTCATGAATATTTATTTTGTCCCCTTCAAAGGAATTTACACCAGATATTATACAATTGTGCCTACGTTTTTTCCAATACTCGAAGCACTTCAAAAAAAATTGTTTGTGATCTTGTTCAACTCCTCTTTCGATGCCGTCTTTATCTCCTCAATCGTAGCGTAGCGTCGATCTTTCTTCAGTTTCGGGAACAAGAAAAACTCACAGGGGACCAGATCTGGAGAATACGGTAGCTGCGGCATTATTAGTGTGTTGTTTTTGGCCCAAAATTCGCGCACAAGCAACGATGCGTTATAATGGTGCAAAAGACAATTTTTGTTCTTCCACAAATCCGGGCGTTTCTGGCAGATTGCTTGGCGTAACTTGGGTATAACTTGCACGTAATATTCCTTATTGACCGTTCCACCCTATGGCAAGAACTTATGTTGCACCACGTCCCTGGAATCGAAGAAAACTCTAAGCAAAACTTTCACATTCGAACGAACTTGGCGCGCTTTTTTAGGTCTTGGCTCGTGCGGCAGCTTCTATTGGGATGATTGAGCTTTGGTTTCCACGTCATTCGTCATCAGTTTTGACCCTTTGGAGTATATTTGGGTCATCGCGGACAGACTCCAACAGCTCCTTAGCAATGTTAATGCGATGCTATTTTTGGTCGAAATTGAGCAAAAATCGAAAACGAGCCAAAACACGTGCAAGCAAAGCAGCTGTCAAAAATTAACTGAACAATTAAAAATGGCCGAACTTCTCAGCATAAGTGAGAGATATGAGTACCTACATAACGCCACAAAAAATCAAAAAAATGAAATACTCCATTTACTTGAATTTAAAAAACTTTACACTATATAATTTTTATTTGAATTGTTATCAGAAATGGAAGCAATGGCTTTTAGTTAACCCAGCGCAAACTTTATCTTGAAATCCTTTTCGAATAATTATGGTATTTTTGTAGATTTTAAAGATTTGTTTTTTTTTTTAAATTCGAAATTTCATCGATTTTAATATATTTAATAATTTTAAAAAAAATTGCAAAGTTTAAGTCACCCCTTAGATAAATTTTCTTTTAAAGGATATAACTAGTAATCATTTTTAGTGTTTTATTCAAATAAAATAAATATCGTTAATTGTTCGTAAAAAAATAAATTTTTAAATATAAAATTTATTACAAATTTTTACAATAAATAATTTTTTTTTTGAATAAAAAAGTAATCTTGAAATTTGGGAGCAATTCTTATAGATTAATTTGTGACTATAAAAAAAAGCAGATAAAATAATTTTTTTAATATTATTTTCTGTAGACTAATTTTTTTTTTAATCTCTATAAAATTTAATGATATATAATATAATATATATAAAATAAAATTTTTTTTTATTTGAAATGACAACGCCTACTTTGTATATGAAATAAAAATGAATTTATTTGCTTGGTAAATTCGAAGGCAATTTTATAATAAGACACTTGAACTGACAATGACTCACGATCAGTGATTTTTTTGTTGTTGTTGAAATTTTGCTTTTATTTTCGCTTTTTAAAATATTTCTTTTGTCGCATAAAGTTTAGTGTAGTGGATTTTTCCTTCGGTGAGGTGAATGGAAAATCTTTAATCGATATTGTGTATAAGGTATGGTCGGTAATCGAGTTCGGAATTGTAATAATGGTTCAACAAGCACTAAATTATCTCAAGGCGTTCATATTGTACCGTAAAGATAGGTGCAGAGTGTCATGCACGTATTTTTAGTTAAGAGTTTACCTTTCGGATAAGTTGATGTTCAAAGCCGGTAAAATTGTTGAAGTTAGGTGGGTAGGTAGGACTTTAAATGCCAAGGAATAGGTGAGACTTATGAATATGAGATCACAATTGCGGAGTGTGGATTATTATAGAGCCACGAATACCCCACTGTCGACATCGTGGAGACATTGTGCTCTAGTATCATTTGTCGTCGTGGCATTCGAGACGGTTGAATGGCTGCGGTCGGTTACCACCTTCAACATGCACTATTGACTGCTGACAACTTTTACTTACTATCAGCCATGGCTCTCAATGTTTAGCGTTAAATGTTCACTGAAGATATTTTTTTTTTTTTACTAAAGGTACTTGAAAACGCAATATTTATTGTAGGGTATTTATTGTTAAGACCATGGAACCAGATTAAATCGAATAAGATATTTTCTAGGAAGTTCATTAACCCAAGTTTTAGATACTCGTAAATTCTCTACTGACACGGATACAAATTTTCTATCAACCATAAACAAGTACAACGTTAAATCAATATCACTTAAAAATTGTTCGCATCAATATTAAAATATATCGAGTACTCGTATTATGAGTCCAAAAGTAAATATTCCATTCGCAAATGGAGCGTTCTCACAATTCCAGTACAATAACACTCTTCTAATTATTAAGTATTGTTTATTGAGTAAATATTTGTGGTACGTTTTTATACATTATACGACGGCTATCAATTTCTATTCAATTCTATCTGGTAGCTCTCGTAAAATTCTACCAAAACTAAAATACAAATCGATAGGTAACTTTGCAATCATGTTGTACAATAGTCCTTTTTTTTCATATTTATTTTCATTTGTTGACTATTTTTCCACATCACAAGATGGCAAATAAATTGGAATTGAATTTGAGGTGAAGGTTTTTTTTTTCAAAATAGATTAAATAACCTAAAAAAATTATTGGTACTAAATTTTATGCTCGTGCAAGTAAAGTGAAGTGTATGAATTTTAGAAATTTAATTTCTTATCTAAATTTATTGAAAATTTTCAGGTAATTTTGGATTGTATTTTTTTTTTGTTATTGGAAATATTGCAGTTTAAATGGGGAATAAATTGACATTTTATACATTTAATAATAGTTTTCTCTAAAAGTGCCAGGATTAAGGCGTCAAGAAAATATCATAACTGTACTTTTTTTTGGGTTAAATACCAGATCATTCAAAATATAATATACTAATTATAAAAATATCTTGAATGAGAATAAGAATTTCCGAGTGATTGATTAGTTTATGGAAAAAGTATGGGACTAAGATGGCTACCCTGAGAGACATCATAATAGAGATTTTATGCCTCATGATGAAGACTAACTGAAAGTTACGAGGTCTGTTCAAAAACGGAAAATTACTAGGTGTGAATTTTTAATTTCCGCGGGTTACGGAGATTTGATTTTCGATTTATGTTGGTAATAACGTCTCTCACTTATGCCAAAAAGTTCGGCCATTTTGAATGTTCAGTTAATTTTTGACAGCTGCTTTGCTTGCACGTGTCTTGGCTCGTCTTCAGTTTTTGCGCATTTTCGACCAACAACAGCATGGCATTAACATTGCTAAGGCTCTGTTGGACTCTGTCCGCAACAACCCCAATTTGCTTGAAAGGGTCATAACTGGTGACGAATCATGGATTTATGGTTATGACGTGGAAACCAAAACTCAAGCATCCCAATGGAAGCTGCCGTACGAGCCACGATCAAAAAAAGCGCCAGGTTCGGTCGAATGTGAAAATTTTGCTTACAGTTTTCTTCGATTACAGGGACGTGGTGTATCATGAGTTCTTGCCACAGGGTAGAACGGACAATAAGGAATATTACCTGCAAGTAATGCGCAAGTTGCGTGAAGCAATCCGCCAGAAACGCCCGGATTTGTGAAAGAACAAAAATTGGCTTTTTGCTTGTGGTCGAATTTTGGGCCAAAAACAACACACTAATAATGCCGCAGCAACCGTATTCCCTAGATCTAGCCTCCTGCGAGTTTTTCTCGTTCCCGAAAATGAAGAGCCCCATGAAAGAACGAGGCTACGCTACGATTGAGGAGATAAAGACGGCATCGAAGAAGGAGCTGAACAAGATCACAAAAAATGATTTTTTGAAGTGCTTCGAGGATTGGGGAAAACATTGGCACAAGTGTATAATATCTGGTGGTGATTCATTTGAAGGGGACAAAACAGATATTCAAAAATAAATAAATAATTTTTGAAAAAACACAAAATTTGCGATACTTTTTGAACAGACCTCGTATATGGTAATTCCTGTCTGTTAAATAAGAACCAAACTAATAAGTAATGAAGGAAAGCCCAATTTCTTAATCTTTAGCAAAATGATTTGTCATATTTCTTATTATTAACAATGTCAAAATAATAAATTTGAAAAGTGGGATTTTTCTAAGACTTGATCAAAGAAATTTTGTTTAAAAAAATATTTACAAAAACTTACAATAAAACTGAAAATACTTTTGTAAAAGAAAATTGTTTTTCTTTTAAAAAGGCTTTCTGAAAAATTTTATTTTTCTCTTAAATATAAATTTTTTCCTACAATACACGTATTATCGAAAGTTTATCTGATTGTAACCAGTGAAATGTGATATATTCTGATTAGCTTGAACAATAATCGAATTTTTGATAATTGTCAAATATTTTCACAATTACTTAAGTTAAGTATTTATATTGTGTACATTATATCAGATTAGAAGACAGTAAAAATATAAAATACTGAAAGGAAAAATAAATAAAAAAACTGCAACTGATTGTACTGTCCTAAATGCAACTATTCCACAAATGGATTCCGTAATATTTAAATTTAAACTTTTCTCTGTTTTCGTGCCCCACATTATCACAATATTATTGTACTATTATTTAATGTACAATAAACAAAGGAAAGGAATCATTTAATGGAGACTTGAATAAATGGCTATCGATCTGATTTAAAAATGAACTTAAAACTAACAACACCTATACAGGTAGTGATGGTAATTGCAAAATGGATAGAAGAACTCTTTCAGTTGTTGTGGGTGTTACGAAACTCGACGAAAATTCGTTTTTATATACTCTTATTATAGAATATGTGCAATGTTTTTCATCTTTTAACAAGATAATAAGATTGTTGTTAAACAATTGCAATTGTATTCGAAATGATTTGTTTAAATCAGATTTCTTCTTGTTCCAAAGAATGGTGCAAGATTTTCTAGAGTTTGCATAATCTCCAGGAGTTTAGGATTCTGTTTGGCAGTAAAATGTATTATTTTATATTTATTTTTATATTAAAAGTTAATCAAAATATTATTTAAGTTACTGTTAATAGTATATTAAATAGATAATAATATCTATTTTAAGAAAATCGATATTTTTGAGTATCCTTTCGAAAATGATAATATTAAAAGGCTATCCAGTTTGTGCTTTGAAAAGTAAAATTTAATAAAGAATATTTTTTGTTCGGTTTATAATTGAATTTTTATTTTATTTTATTACATAAATTTTGCCATTTAGTATAAAATATAAGATTTTTTAAATGGCTACCATGAGACTTCTTACAGTTCTTGTTCCTTTTTAGATACTTTTTTTCGAATATTTCGAGCTCTAATTTCGTTGTAATTTGAAGGATGTTGATTTTTAAATATTATAAAATTTAAATATAACAAGAAAAAATTCTTAGAAGCTAATTGATATCACTAAATCTCAAAATCAGAGAATTGTTTAACCAATTTTTTGCGCCCATTTCTACTTTTTACACAATAAAGTCAAAATTTATCTTTGGTTGGGTCTTGTGGTGCCATTTTACTAAAAATAAATATGGTTTAGATTATATATTTTTAAATTTAAAATAAAATACTAAGAATTTACTGTAATAGTCTTCGGTTTTTCATTTTGCAAAAAAATATGGGCTAATGGTACCTTCAGGCCAAAATGCACACTACATTGTTACTTTTGGCGAATACAATGGCTTCCCTACCATTCATCTTCTATAAAACATAAACAAAAAAAAATATTTAAATTATTTTTAATCATAACTAATTTAAAAATAGACTTTTAATCATAACTAATTTAAAAATAGCGATATTTTTAAAAGAAATTCCAAAGCTAAATATCAGTAAAATATAAAATATTTAACAATAAATTTGATGTGTAATAAAAAATATTCCCTTGTATATAAAGGGTTTTCGAATATGAGTGATATGATTTCTTTTCAAAAAAAAGCACACTAATTGTTAAGGAAATTCAAATGTTTTTTTATTTATTGTTAAGTACAATCGATACAATTAAGTTTCGAATAAAACGTCATTCAAATGGCCTCCACGAATTCGATGAACTTAATTTTCGAGCACTTTTTCCACTAAATCAGTGTACTTTTGCAGGAACGAACTTGATGAACCCAATTTTCGAGCACTTTTTCCACTAAATCAAGTCGTATGTCATGAATAGCACGTTCAATATTGACTTCTAAAGCTTGAAGAGAGTCTGGTTTATTGCTAAAGACCAATGACTCCAAATAACCCCACAAGAAATAGTCTAATGGTGTTAAATCACAACTTCTTGGAGGCCATTCAATATCACAATTTCTTGAAATAATCGAATCTCTAAACTTTTCTCGCAATAATTCGGTTGTTGCACGTGCTGTGTGGCACGTAGCCCCATCTTGTTTGAACCAGATGTTGTCAAGATCAACTTCTTCCAATTTCTGCCATAAAAAGTTGGTTATCATCGATCTATACCGCTTTCCATTGACAGTAACGGTGTTACCAGCTCCATTTCGAAAGAAGTACGGACTGATGATTCCACCAGACCAAAAACCACACCAAACTGTCAATTTAGGTGAATGTAATGGGTTTTCATGAATAATTTGTGGATTTTCTTCGCACCAGAATCGACAGTTTTGTTTATTTACCGCACCACCCAGATGAAAGTGAGCCTCATCGGAGAAGATGGTTTTCTTAAAAAAATCGTTATCGTTTTCAAGTTGTTCCAAGACAAAATCAGCAAATTCACGACGTTTACGGTGGTCCAATGGCTTCAGTTCTTCAGTGATAACAATTTTATATGGATGCAAGCCCAAATACTTTTTCAAAATCCGCCAGGTTGTGGTTTGAGACAGTCCCAATTCTTGAGAACGTCTTGGAATCGACAGATTGCGGTCTTCAGCAAGACTTGCCTGAACGGCAGCAATATTTTCATTACTTCGAGCGGTTCTTTGTCTTATTGGCACTTGAACATTATGTAAAGAAAATGTACGCTTGAAATTTTTAACAATTCGACGAATAGCGAGCACAAGTTGGACGATTATTACGACCATAAAATGGCAAAAGCGCACGAAAAGTTGCAATTGGAGAACGATTATTTTGATAAGAAAATTGTATAGTTTGTAAATGTTGTTCTTGCGTATATCTCACCATGATGAAATTGTAAGCATTACTGAACACAATCAAAAAAATATTACTGAATACAAATTACAGATCATGACATATCACAAATGGCCGAAACGTCACTTAGAAATCATATCACTCTTATTGGAAAAATTTATTGCAAATTTCAGTTTTTATTTATACTGTTTGACGATAAAAATTTTATTTTTATTACCTAAATTTTTTTTGAAAATTTTTTATCTGATAAATATTCAATAATTTTAATGGTAATTCAATTTACTGATATTCATGAGAGTGCATAGAAACTGGCAGTTTTTTTCGGTTTAGTCCTTGAATACATTGAAAACAGGAAAATATCAAACAATTCAATTTGTAATTAAAGAAAATCTTTGTAAATTTATAATAAGACAAATAAAAATATAGCAAAATTTGTAAACATCAATTCGATATTCAATGTTTTTTTTTTCTTCTCTGTTATATTAAAAAACGATTAATAATTGTGTTAAAAAATAATTAAAAACTGATTATATGAACTAATTAGGGTGTATTTGCTATGTTGGGGAAAAAAATTCGTTACATTTTGGCGAAAATAAAAAAAAAGTTATAAGAAATCATAAAATTTTGAAGAAAATTAAGAGAAAATCATCTGTTCATCAGGTAAACGAGGTCATATCTGAACATTGAACATATTTCGACAAAACAGTTTATTCATAATAAAATTGGTTCTCTCCAACATATTCGAAATTACCTTGTAGGTCAATCATACAAGCATAGTCTATGTTTTAATTAAGCACATTTTCTGTAAAGCCTATGATTTTGTATAGTAGTTTTTGTAGATAATTTTTATAATTGGTAATGACTTTAATTATTATATTGAAGATGTACCCAACTAAAGTATAGTTATCCTTGAGATGATATTATTAAAAATTAAATTGCAAGAAATTTTTATAGGAAAAACACTCAACAGAAATACTCGGAATCTATCTTTAATGGATTGTTTAATTGGAACTTTAAATCAAGTTTTTTTCAGAAAAGGTATTATAAGACCTATCTTTTATACAATTTATTAATAAATTTTATTAGAAAATCGAACATATTATTAACAAGTTTTATTAGTTCTATTATGGGCAAGTGCACATAATTTTTTTCATCCATTTGTAGGTCAGATAGTTTTTAGTTAAGAGCTTGAATAAAAGCTTTTCTTTTTTAAATTTTATTAATTATTTACAATTACAGAAATATTCTGACAAGCAGATATTATGACAAAGAAATTTCGATAATAGGAAATTTCAATTTCGAGGAATGAAAAAAAAACATACGGAATAACATCAGATGTGCAGGGGGACTGGACAATCACATATAACCCCCTTTTTAATAAAACTTGTTAATAGAGATGGCCGTGCGTCTGGGGGTCTTTTCATGTTAGAGCATCTAAGTAATTTCGATATTGTATCTACGACGAAGAACCTTTTTTTTGAGCTTTTATAGTAGCTTCAATATCTAAACTAACTTTATCACCTCACAAGGGCCCTCCGTCGTTTCATTCCAAATTTTCCCAAGAGTCTATTTGCAAACTAAGCATACAAGGTCCTCTTAAAGTGCTTTATGCTACCGTCAACTTATGTCCTTGATAGGTAATATTCTCAGAGGTCTTGTTGCAACTTTTCGCCGAATTTTTATACAAAATTTGATAGTGAATCCTTGCACCAAATATCGATATTTTAAAGTATCGCAAAGTTACCAAACGAGATTGAAACTAGTACTGCATGTCTTGGAGGGACTTTTAAATCATCGATGGTATTAAAAGAGAAGGAATTATAGGCTACCGCTCAAACAGGGGGATTGGTGTGATAAGAATTACAAGAATACAACTTTTTATAACGAGACATCATCACATCATAAACAAAGAAACTTTATGGTTACGATAAATTAGACTATTACGATTATCAAATAGAGAATTAACAATTTTACGATTTTTTTTACACTAAAAAAATTGATTTTGAAGAGAATTAGAAGAATTCTGTTCATCCTAACAACACATTTTGGGGTTTCAAGTGATCTGTAGGACAATTTCTTTTTAAACTCTGATAAGTGCTTGTAACGAAGGTGGCAGAGAAGCGTTTTTCAATAAGAGAACTTGTGTGTAAGCATAATTGGAAATAAAATTTTTTATAACGAGCAGCACATTAATTATGTGTTACTCGTTATAAAAAAGTTTTATTCGCCTAACAGAAACTACCGTGGAGTGTAAGTCCAAAGTGGTATCCAATTGCTCTCAGTTTCATTACATTCCGGGTCAAACCCAATCATTGTTTTAACAAATAGAGAATAAATTATAGGCTAGCGGTCAAACTACTGAATTAGTGTTATAAGAATGATGAGAATGAAACTTTTTATAACGAGACATCGTCACATCACAAACAAAGAAACTTTTTGAATACGATAAATTAGACTATTACGAATATAAAATAGAGAATTAACAATTTTACGGTTTTTTTTTACACGAAAAGAAATTTAATTTGATGAGAATTTCAAGATGTCGGCTCATCGTAATAACACATTTTAGGATTTCAAGTGATCTGTAGGACAATTTCTTTTTAAACTCTGATAAGTGCTTGTAACGAAGGTGGCAGAGAAGCGTTTTTCAATAAGAGAACTTGTGTGTAAGCATAATTGGAAATAAAATTTTTTATAACGAGCAGCACATTAATAATGTGTTACTCGTTATAAAAAAGTTTTATTCGCCTAACAGAAACTACCGTGGAGTGTAAGTCCAAAGTGGTATCCAATTGCTCTCAGTTTCATTACATTCCGGGTCAAACCTAATCATTGTTTTAACAAATAGAGAATAAATTATAGGCTAGCGGTCAAACTACTGAATTAGTGTTATAAGAATGATGAGAATGAAACTTTTTATAACGAGACATCGTCACATCACAAACAAAGAAACTTGTTGAATACGATAAATTAGACTATTACGAATATAAAATAGAGAATTAACAATTTTACGGTTTTTTCTACACTAAAAAAATTGAATTTGATGAGAATTTGAAGATGTCGGCTCATCCTTATAAGAAATTTTAAGGTTTCAAGTGATCTGTAGACTTATATATTTTTAAACTCAGATGAATGCTTGTGGAGAAAGTAGCAAAGAAGAGTTTTTCAACAAGAAAACTTGTATATAAGAATAATTGGAAACAAAACTTTTTATAATGAGCAGCATATAAATTATGTGTTGCTCGTTATAAGAAATTTTTATCTGCCTATCAGTAACTTCCGTACAAGTTGTGTGGATTAGAAGTCTAAAGTTTTAGCACATTATTTTTAGTTTCATTACATTTCGGCCACACCTCGTATGTGAATATAAAATAAAAACTTAATTTTCAAACGAATCTTAGAACCTGTGGCACTTAAGTATTTGATGTCTGTTTATTAAAAATAGATAATAGTTATTGAACAAGAGGAGTAGTGTGATTGGAAAGACAAGAATGAAACTTTTTATAACAAGCCACAGTCATATCATGAGCATAATAGACTTCATGATCGTTATTGCGAACAAAACTTTTTATAACGAGCAACGCATAAATCATGAGCAAAAGGGATCCTATTGCTTATCAACTTATCTAAATAGTTGACTATAACATTTTTTAACCGAACAATTATTTATTTATATTTAAATTCAATAAAAATAAATACTCTTTTCTTCTGTAAACAATTTTTTTACTAAAAAATTAAACTTAAATTGTAATCATAATTAGAAAGTAATTATTATTATTAATCGTAATTGTTTTCCCTTTCGGATCAAGTGCGAGGAAAATGATTCTTTAACTTAAAAAAGTTTTATAAACTCCAGAAATTGAAATTATTGCGATGGAGTTCAACTAAAATTTTACTATAAATCTAAATTGTTGGAAATTCTTTAAAAATATTTTACTCGTATGAGGGTATTAAATCAACAAGTTACTTACTATTGAAAACTTTCGAAATTAGTAAGATTTAAGTGAAAAACTTTTCATTTCAATCCATTTCGTAAATACATTTTTCTAGTTTCATAGGTAAAAGTTCAATCGTCAGGAGTTGTTCCTTTTGCATTTTGTTTGGTTCCAAGAAGAAAAACGACAATATATTCATAGTTATATAAGTAGATAGTATAATTATATAGGAAAGTTTGGAAATTCATTTCAAATAGAATTTTTTAGTTGCATTCTAAAAAAACCACAACTATTTGTAATTATCTGCATGCACTCATTTATTAGAAATACTTGTAGGTAGGGTCATTATCTATAAAATTTTCATAAATTTAACTACCACCTTTGAGGTTTATCAAAAATTAATTGAAATACGTTAGTCCAAGAACTTTTACATATAATTCCTAATAGAAAGTTAGGTTTTCGGTTTGAAAAAAAAAATTCTTTTAAGACTTATTGTTTATTAACTATGATGATGATGAAAATTTTCTAATTTGATTGGAAAAACTTTTACTAAAAACGAAAAAGTTGCTTTCGATTTGTGGGTGAGAAATTTAAAAAGTTTTATTATTTTTTTTTTAATAAAGAAATAAAAAGTTTTTAACATTTAACATAAAATGCATTGTTTTAAATGTTAACTAATATTTTAAGGTCAGTTATTTAACCATATAATAATTTTTATATATTTTTATTTTTGGAATTAATCCGCCAGGTTACACTGTCTTTTTAATGTTTGTGGGGAGCGTAATAGAAGAAAGTTTTTTTACAAGTGGACTTTGACTATAGAATGAACTGGAATTTAATTTTTAATTCTACAATTTTGCAGAAGATCTTAAATTGCAGAAAGTAGAAATTTTTTTTGTTAAACTCCACAGATAAATTTTATAAGTTCAAATTGGTTTTATTATTGCGTTGTACATGTATATTAAAAGTTTGCCATTAATCCAATAGCGAATTTTGTGTTTTATCAAAAATTATTTATTTATTCATGAATATCTATTTTGTCTCCTTCAAAGTAATCCCCACCTGATATTATACACTTGTGCCAACGTTTCCTCCAATCCTCGAAGCATTTCAAAAAATAATTTTTTGTGATCTTGTTCAGCTCATACTTCGATGCCGTCTTTATCTCTTTAATCATAGCGTAGCGTCGTCCTTTCATGGGGCTCTTTAGTTTTGGGAACAAGAAAAAGTCACAGGAGGCCAGATCTGGGGAATACGGTGGCTGCGGCATTATTAGTGTGTTGTTTTCGGGCAAATGTTCGTGCACAAGCAACGATGCGTGAGCAGGGGCGTTATCATGGTGTAAAAGCCAATTTTTGTTCTTCCACAAATCTGGGCGTTTCTGGCGGATTGCTTCCCGCAACTTCCGCATAACTTGCAGGTAATATTCCTTTTTGACCGTTCTACCCTGTGGCAAGAACCCATGATTTCGTCTGTTTTTGACGTGCTCAGGCGTCCAGCACGCTTTCCGTCGTTCACATCTTCTCGGCCCTCTGACAACATTTTGTACCACCGATAAACATTTCTTCGGTCCAAGGTAGCTTCACCATATGCTACAGTCAAGTTTCGAAATGCGTCCGCGCAATTAATTTTATTTTTCACACAAAATTTTATAAAGGTTCTTTGATCCATTTTTTGGAATGGGCAAAAATCGAAGATGAGCCAATACACGTGCAAGCAAACCAGCTGTCAAAAATTAACTGAACATTCAAAATGGCCGAACTTTTTGGCATAAGTGGGAGATATTAGTACCAACATAACGACATAAAAAAATCGTGATTCAAAATTCGCGATATTTTTTGAACAGACCTCGTAATGTGGAATAATGTTGCCATTAGTGTGTAAAAGAGTAGGTAGGTTTTGGTAAAGAGTAAAACTAATGTGAGCACTTTTTTGTTAATTCACCTTAACCCTCTATCTCGTATGCTAAGTTTGTGGGTATTTAATTGTTAGTTATGTGAAGCTATGTTAGGTTTTGTATATACTGTAAGTATGGTTGTATCATCTGTACAGGTAGCTGTCATAGTTTTGGGATTAGTTGGGATGTCGTAGGTAGGGATGAACTGCATATAGAAGTGGGCCAAAAATACTACCTTTAGTTACATCAGCTGTGATACGAATTTGTAGTAATAACTGGTTTTAATAATTAAATAGTATGTAAAGGAACTCTAGATTTTCCGGAGCAATTAAGGGTGCCATACACGCTTAAAGTCTTTAAGAAATACTCAACAGTAGATGCAATATAATCAACTACACGATCATATTCTTGAATTGTGGAGTGTGCAGATCTCAGGGATTACTCATAATACGAATATATTTCTAAATAAGTTTTACAAGAATTTTTCTATTAAAAAAAAGAATGAGAAAAGATGGTAAAAAAATATAAATATTTTATAAACGGGATCAAGCATGCTGTCTTAATCAATTGAAATTGAGTGCAATGAAAAGTAAAGTTTATTTTTTTAAATTATTTTTAGGATAGGAGCTGTTATCATATCGTAACTAGGATATTTATTATTTGAAAAGGTAAAAAATTATAGATATACTATAAATCAGTTCTTTAGTTGAATATTATATCATTTATCTTCTATATTTTCATGTGAAATACTATATTTTGTATGAAAGTATTTATAAAAGTAAAGTTTTTTAATATTCATCCCGTTCGCTGTCGTACTTTTTACCTTTTCATATTCATTTCTTCTTGGTGAGTCAGTTAAGTCATTGTTTCGAACGAAAATAATTAAAATTGAAACCTTTCAAAATTATTTACAAAAATTATAGATTTAATTTTTTTTTTTAAATATTTTAAAAATTGCAGGTTAAGAGTTTAATCATCGAATATAAACAATCAAAAAGTAGTGAATATTTTTACAGATATGAGCAGAGAAAAAAATATTGTTAGAGCTTTAAAGTATGCTATTCGGAAAATTTATTTTCCATGTACATTAACTTATTTAAATATCTTATACCAACAATATTGAACAGAAAATAATTCTATTTATTGAACAATCTAGTTATAGTCAAAAAATGAATATTGATACTAAGTAGAGTAAGTAAATTTTCAACATCTGTTCATAAAAATGAGTGAAAAATTAGCAAAGGAAAAAAATTTCAGCAAAAAACAATTTCGATGTCGATCATATTATACAATATTAAAATATTATAAATGGAAAAATAATATTACTCTGACAAATACCACCTGTTGCCAAACGTCTGTGAATTTTTGTCAAATATAATATAATATATTGTAAATTGAAAAAAATTGTTGTTACAATTTGGATTTTTACAAAATTTATGCAAATATAATATTGGTAATATAAAAAAAGAAAATATGTTTGTAAATTTTGAAAAAAGAAGATATTCTTGAGAGAGATAAGAGTATGGAATTAATGTATTAGCTTCCGATAAAAGTCTAAGAATAAGAAAAGTTATTTCTTGGTTGGGATTGTGAAAAATGAGCGAAGACTACCATGATGAAGGGTAATTAGGAATGAATTAAGGAGTCTTCGGGGCAACGACAAGAGTAATGAGCTGTGGTAAAGTTGTTTGAACATACACCTGACATGGTTTGTATAGTTGTTTTCTTATGATAAAAATAAAACAAATAATATCTAATGATAAAGTAGAGAGAAGAAGAATCAAGAATGAATGCCTAGAATAATCAGTATTACTTGACTTGATTGACTTCAGAAAGACTGAACCCTGATCGATTCATATCCGATTATTTTAGTCTGACAAATCGGAACAAAGATTCTGGTCACGTACTCAACAGTCTTCACTATTTTCCGCATACAACGTTACTGAGTTTTGATTTTCAGTAAGACCCAGTCACTATTTAGGTCTTGATCTCCTCCAACCGTTCGTGATGATGTTTCACCTGTAACGGTGTACTCGTACTATGCAAAGAATAACTTTTGTTTTGTTGTAAATATGAATCGTATGCCCTGACTTCCTGCTTTTGCCCATGTCTATGCTGTTTGATCTAAATTTAGATGCGTTCCGGAAAACACGATTCTAGGAAATATTTAAATTTTCTAGGAAAATAGATAATTTTCTATTTGTGTTTGAATCGTGTATGAATCAAGAGCGGAACTTATTTTCATATTGCTCCAAATACCGTTCAATTCTTATTCAAAGGTTAAGTGAAATGGAAGAAGAAATTTTTATCGAAAAAATATTGAGAAGAAGAGCTTATGAAATCAATAATGTTAATTCAACAGTTATTATTTAAGTTCTTATATAAGGTATCGATAAAAATATTATTCAAAGTTTTTACATCATTCAACTTTTACGGAAGAATTCCAAATAGTATTTGGAATAGTTGATTGTGGATATGAATAATATTTAAATAATTTTCATATTGATTAGTACTTCTAAAAAAGGAGAAAACTTTGGCTGAATTTCCAAATGCTGTGAGAAGGTTTATCCAGCTTGAAATGTAGAAAGTAAAGTTATTTAAAATATATTCTTCATTTACATCATATAAACTTTGCCATTTTACAAAAAAGTCTATAACTTTATCTTCTGTTATCTTCTCTGGCAAGATAAAGATTCTGAGACTATCAGTTATCGTACAGAAAGTAGTAAATGCCCCTCAAGATAAACGGGACAGAAAAATGAAAATAATACAGCTCAGTTTAAATCACAGCAAGGTGGCGCAAGGTCTCTTGCTGTAGAGCGTACGTGAGCTGAATGTAGATGTCGCCATTCTCAGTAAGCAGTATAAGACTATACTGAGCAGTATAAGACTATAATGTAACTACCTGAATTGTGGATGCTTCAGGGAGGGCCGCTGTTTGCTTTTGTGGCAAAAGGCCCATGCACGAAAAGATGCAAAGTCAGAGTCTGGTTTCAACTGGGTGAGAGTGGATGGCATATATATTTATGCATGCTACTGCTCATCTTATGTGGGCATTGGGGACTTTGAGCATATGCTGAACCGACTGATAACTGATGCGGGAAAGAGGCGTCCTATCATTTTTGCCGGTTATTTTAATGACTGGGTGAGGGGAGATATTGCTTGAGGCCTTCTACTTTCTGGGGGTCATGCTGCTCAATTCGGGAGGGGAAGCTTCCTTTTTCTGGGACGAAAAACAATAAATTGTAGACCTGACGTTCGCAAGTGCGTTCCTGGTGAGACCAGGGACATCATGGCCAGTATGCGGTTACTATACTTAAAGTGAACATCAGGCTATTCTGTGTGTTATTTGGAAGTCTACTAAAGAGCACGGTACAACGCCCACGGGGGCCTACACAGCCGGCTCTAAGGTAAAAGCATTCCATAGTGCAAGGCTAAAAAGCTGATGTCCCACATTGTCGATGCCTGTGATGCGGTGATGCCGAAAGGCGCTACGGGTGACGAGGTGGCTGATCTTGTTTATTGGTGGAATGACGAGGTGGCTGATTTTATGAAAAGGTGTAAATAGGCGAGAAGACTGTGCAAACGTTCAAGGGGTAAGCTCAATACCTTTTGCTTTCTCCGCAGCATAAAACGGCAAGAAGAAAGTTAAGAGGTATCATTAAGGAGAGCAAACGCCGATTCTGGTGAGAACTATGCGTCGAAGTTGACAGCAACCCACGAGGTAGACCATCACAGGAAGTTATGAAGAGACTGAGGAGTTCTTCCTTGGCAGCTTCAACCTGTCCTGGGGTACTGGACAGAATAGTCACCTAGTTGTTCCCTCAGCAACCAGTAACTATATGGAATTAAAGTTCGAGTCCTGGCAGCGTTCAGGTAGCACGAATTACCTAGAACGAACTCCTTCGGGCATGCAGAAAAATCGGTGACAAAAAGGCATCTGGGCCCGATGTCAGACCCCTGCTGCATTTAATGTGACTGCCGCGGGGCATCCGAATTTATTTTTGGAAGTGTTTAATACCTCTCTTAGTGAGGGAATTTTTCCACGACTTTAGAAGAGACACGGAGGAATTCTAAAGAGGCAGAGGAGCTTATCTGCAGTTCAATGTGGCTTCAAGAGGTCTCGCTCTCTTGCAAGAGAGTTCGTGCAGAATTACAAGGGGGGGGGGGGGTCCGGCAAGGTTCAGTTCTGCGCCCTCTGTTGTGGACTGTGATGTATGATGGTATTCTTTGGCTCCATATCCCAGAGCAGGCGACAATCATTGCATTTGCTGACGATGTTGCTGTGGTCGTAGTACCCAAACACGTGGAAGAACTAGAACAGATTTGTAATGAGTCTGTCGCTTCAGTTTGAAGCTGGCTTCTGGCAGCTGGTTTTAGCCTTGTAGACCATAAGGCATAGGCAGTCCTTATCACGGGCAGGAAGGGAAGAGAAAATGTCACCATTAGGATTAGCGTACATGAGGTGATACCGGGACCATCTCTAAAGCAACTAAGGGTAATGATTAACTCAAGGCTGCGGTTTCAGGAATACCTACATATAGTGGTGGGATGGCTGCTGGGACAATGATGACGCTTGCGCGCCTAATGCCGAACCTTGGGGGACCCAGACAGGACAGGAGGACCCTTTTGGCGACCGTGGTTGGGTATATCCTGCTGTATGCTATGCCAATATGGGCCGATGGGATGATTAGAGAGGAGCGCATTGAGAATGGCCTGCGCATTCGGAACAGTGTCTTACAAGATCATTTGTGTTGTGACCGGATAGATACCAATTGAAGTACTGGCAGATGAACGGCAGAGGCTATACCGCCGGAGAGGTCGGTATGATGCTGTGGCGCGATCCGTGGCTCGTACGGGGGAAAAAAATGAGTCCAAGAGGATTGATGATTGACGTAAGGCTGCGATTTCAGGAACACCTATTATATATTAGTTGGAAGGCTGCTGGGATAATAATTGCGCTGGCACGCCTTATGGCAAACCTTGAGGGACCCAGGCAGAGCGGGATGATCCTGTTGTCGACCGTGGTCGGATCTATCCTGCTGTATGCTTCGCTAATATGGGCGGATGGGTTCATTAGAGCAACCGTCATATGTGGAGTTACCTCAATCTACCATAAGAGTACATTGGGGGTGGTTTGCGCATTTGAAACAGTGTCTTATGAGGCCATTTGCGGTGGCCTGCGTATTCCGAACAGTCTCTTATGAGGCCATTTGTGTTGGCGCCGGAATGATACCGATTGAAATACTAGCAGATGAGCGGTAGAGGTTGTACTGCCGGAAAATCGTTGTGACACTGTGGCGTAGCGTGACACATGGCACGTGGCACGTACGGAGGAAAGAAACAAGTTCAACCGGAGGTGGCAAAATCGTGGGGATGGTGCCACCGGTGGCTGATGGATCCACCGTCTTATCTCGGCGGTGTTGTTGGTTCCTATTTATTACAATTATTAACGGAACACGGATATTTTCGGGCTTACCAATTCCGCTTTAAATTGGATTCTAGCTCAATGTGCCCTACTTGCGACGGGATAGTGGAGAGCGCGGAGCACGTGTTCTTTTACTGCACCCGATTCAATGCGGAAAGAAAACAGGTTCAAAAGTGTGTTGGCGAACCTCTGACACCGGAGAATTTAGTGGCTCTGATATTGAACTCGGGGACGGCCTGGGAGGCTATCGAAGTCCTTGTGCCAACCATCCTAAAAAAACTACGTCTGGAGGAACGTGAAAGAAAGCGATAGCGATAATTCACCAGAGTGTTGATTTTGATCAATCACTGCCGTACGTGGTTTCGTGAAAAGATATAAATATGTAACCAAGTAAGGTGGTTCTAGTGGTTTAAAGTCGCACACTTTGTCTTTCAATGATTTTCACCTTACTAAAAAAAAAAAGATTCAGTTGCTTTCGTGCAAATGTAATAGATTTTCACAGCCTTAAAATTTTGCTTATAAGCGCATCCACTGGGCAAAAAATAAGCCTCATCGCTGAAAAAATGTCTACTGAGCAAGAAATGAGCCTCATCGCTCGAAAAAATGGGCATATCCCCTGGGCATTACCATTCAAATCTAATAATTCCAAGAACCCAATCGGCATTATTTTGATAATTAAACTATTCAAAATATAAAATGGAAAATTTTAAGTTACATATTGTCAGTTCGGAGATTTTAAGAAAGAATTTGGCGTCAAAAAATGTGCATTTTTTATAATAAATAATTTTTTTTCAAGCATCCTTTGGTAACTTAAATTAAAATAAATAGAAATAAAAGGCCCCTTATCGAATTGGAAACTACAAAATCAATGGACCAGACAAAATAGATGGTTCACCTACATTTAAGATATAACAATTGAATAAAAACTGAAATCAGCTACAAAGTTTTTATCGACCGCAAAAAATACAATTGCGATGATGGGGCTTCATAATTAAAATACAAAAACCAGACTACTATCATCATCATCATCATCACAATTGTTTGCAAAAACCTTTCGTTTCTGTAGGGAATAATGAAAATATCAATCGGTTTTTTGTAGATTTTCCATTTATAATCTTTACAAACTGGGCCAAATCGAATACTATTTACGATTATATGCTTGTAGATAAAGTTTAGCTAAATTAATGTTGTGGTTTCAGCATTATACATCGTACAATGTTCCAAATAGTTTTGATTAATTGCATTTTGTTTCAATAGAATAATTTTTTTTTTTTTTTTAAAAAGTACCTTCATCTTCTTCGTCATCCAATAGATTTTTGCAAGCGGATATAATGAAGGTTAATATCATTACAATAGTCGTTTCTATTACCAATTTTAGATATCATTAATAAGGTTAGTGGCATGCATAAAATTAGGGAAAAAAAACAATTATTTTGATTGAATTTTTTTCTTTCAATTAAAGTGAATAAATTTCCGGTCATTGCATCAGGTTGTGCATTACAAATTATTACAAAAAAAAAAAACAATTTCTTACACTTTCCATTAAAAAAAAAAAAAAATTACCAAGATATTTAGATATTTTTGCTATTTGAAGTTATAATTAATTTTAATTTAAACAATTTTACATTTCAAAATTACTCTTTTATTTAGAGTAACTTAATTTGCTATAATTTATTAAAAACAAATTTTTATATTATACATAAAATTAAAAATTATATTAAAATATTTAGTTTTGATTATTATTAATTTTGAAAATTTCTTCTATTTCAGGTGAGGATTAAAAAGACAGTTTTCCGTTTACTTCAGGTAATTTGTAAAAAGCAAACATTTACTTTTAATAAAATAATAGATTTTTAATCCAAATTATTATAATTTTGATTAATTCATACATTTAGAAACCTTGAATTCTGTATAATATATATTAGCAAAAACAAAAAATTAGATATCCAAAACAAGTGTGTATAATATTTGAAATAGAATAATATATGGAAGAGTAACAAATATTGCATAATATTAATTTCTATTGTTCGCACATCCAAGAGATGTTGTGTGCAAACATAATTTCATAAAAAACTAAGCACAAATTTCATTTGATGTATTTTATAAATAAACATAATTTAAAAAAACATTAGTTGGTGCTATTCGTTTTTCCGCATTTCATATAATTATTAACACTTAAATACGATGATGGAGTCATAAGAAATTGCTCAGATGTTGCTATTAACAGGATGTTGCAGAATATAAAGCAACATTGAGAAAATTAGATATTATTTGTGAAAATTTTCAATATTAATAAAGGATAAGTTATAAATGTTAACTATTTCATTATATTTACTGTAATTTATTTAAATTCTATAGGGAAAAAGTAAAAAAAAGTTATAATATTAACGATTTTGAAAATATAGAAGTTTGTGCAAAATGTATCGCAACATTTCGACTGTGAAAAAGTGTAGCGGAAAATTGCTCAATTGAACATTCATGTTTGAAAATGATATAAAATTATTTTTTGGAGTTTTTTAAAAAAAAAAATTAAGGTGGTTTTTATAGGTAAATGTTTAATTTTCCTTAAGTCATAATTAAAAAAAAACTATGCGTAAAAATTCCCATTAAAAAAAAATTTATTTCTATTTCATAAGCCAGATTTTGCTATTGAAAATTATTAGATTTTGAAAAATTATATTAAAGAGATTTTTATATTTATTTTTGATTTATAGTAAGTTTAAAATAAAAAAAATTAGAGGTTGAATTTTTTTTTTTTTTTGAAAAAATTGGTCCGAAAGAATTTTCGCAAATCTAGTCCGTAAGCCAAAAATTGCTTACACTCATAAAAGTAATTTTTTTTCTGTTCAGGAGATTGGTATAAGTATACGTATATTTTCTTTAAACTTTTGAGGGAAAAATTTTCTATCATTGAGGCAATTTCCCTCAAATATTAATTATTTTTTTCTATTCTATAAGCCCAAAATTGCTTGGAAAAATTTTCCCCCAAAGAATAATTTTAAATCGTAAACCCAAAAATTGCTATTAACATTATGAGATATGTTTTTTTTTATTTAGAAAATTTTCAAGTGCTAAATGTGAATTATTAAAATAAAATTCAGAAAATCTATAATTTCATTAAGTATACTTTTATTTGTATCTATAGAAGTTTTCTCTATAAAAATTTCAAGGTTGAAATAATTTAATTTGAATATTTAAAAAAAAAATTATTCTATTAAAATGTCCTTTTTTGTTAGGGATAATTTGTTTTTCATTAAATTATAATTACAGAAAGTTTTTCTATTGAAATACTAATTTTAAATCTATTCCATAATCCAAGCAATTGAACTCATAAGATTTTTTTATAAAAAAGTTGCTATTAATATTATTAGATTTTTTTAAAAATAAAATGACGTTTAGAAAAGTTTTATAGATATTTTCTGTGAATTTATACCATTTAGAAAAATTTCTTGAAATAAATTTAATTTATAAGGAATTTTTTTGTAAATGAATTTAAAGTTGTTTTTTTTTTTGTATTGAAATTTTTCAGAAGAGTCAATTTTTGTTCAATAAAAATTTAAAATAGTTAAAAATTCATTTCAAATTAAACAAATTTATTTTTTTGTATCATGGTTTATTTCAACATTTTATTATACAAGATTCCAATCAAGATCATACTAAATTATTAATTTGCAATGAAAGTTATGGTATTTTCTGCATTTTCATTTCATTTTCCATTATTAGAAAACTGGATTCATTTTGATAAAAGAGTGGATGGAATTTATTATAAAATAAGAAAAAATATACAGAAATAAGAAAAAACAGAATTTTCTTTTATATTTTATTTACTTGACAATTTATGTGCATTTATTTTATAAATTTTTCAGTATATTTTTTTATATAATAATATAAAAAAATGTTAATTTAATTTAAAAAAGAAAAAATGAATAGAAAATCGAAAGGGAAAATCTGCCAATAAAACTTATTGCAGAAACCATGAATTTATATTGGTTGCAAATATCAAGTTTTGGTTGGTGACACAAAAACATACACCTGAATTGAAGTTTTTATGCATAAAAACAAGAATTGAAAACTTTAATAGTTTTGCAATAAATCGTGTTCTATTCGCACGCGATAAATTCCAAACTATGCATTTATTCAAATTAGAATTCATGAAAAACTGAACCGATACTAGATATTTAGCTACTGTTCTTTTCGCACGATTACACCATCAAATTGTAATCTAATTTCAGGGTGAACGATTCTTTTTTCTTTAATTCTTTAATATTGGCCTTAAATGTTTGAGAAAACAAATCAAGTATTTAAAATACAATATAAAAGCGCACTTTAACACTATCATTTTGTAGTGGTTGAAATTTCACCTGCATCGGTTTTTTTTTTCTCTCGATCTATTCAGATTTGCATTTTTCTATTTGTTTTTCTATTAATTGTGAAGACAAGACAAACAAGAGGTGAAACTGTAAATGAAAATGAAAATCAATTGATTCGGTCGACCTTTTGCCATTAGACTATTTACAACAAGTAATGTGAATAATTTCAATGTGGAAAATCTTAAAATCGAATCACGACAGTCATTTGTAAGAGGACCTTGCAGTCACGATTTAGCCCTCACGGATTTCTAATGTGTAGGCGATGAATTAGATTTTCCACCATCCAACCGGATCATAAAGTTCGAATGAAAGCTAACACATTTGAATAATTCAGCTCGAACTTAAACCGAAAGTCATCTGTATTAAAGGGAATTGTTTTTGTGTCTTCCTTTTGAGAATGAAACGATCAAAATAGATTTTTCTATTTATTATTAAAATTTAAATTATTTTTAAAAAAAAAGTTCACTTTTAATATTGCTATTGCTAATAAAGGCAAAGTTTTTAAACTTTTTACATGAACTGCTGTTGTAAGGTTTTGCTGCTTCTGATCGGTGATCACAATCGTTATTCGATGAAAAATCAAAACTTTTTTCTATAATTTTGTTATTATAAATCATATTTAAAAAAAAAAATCCAATGAGACTTAAAAAATCCTATAGTAAACAAAACTTTTAAAAAATATAAAAATATAAGGCTATCCAATTTATGCTTTGGAAATAGAAAAAAACAAACAATAAAACAGATTTTAAATTTAAATTTTCATAAAAATTTTATATTATTATAAAATAATGATGTAAGATTCTGGTTTTAAGTGAGTTTCTTTTATGGGTGCTATTACTCAACTAATATGGACATTGGGGACTTTGAGCATATGCTGAACCGACTGATAACTGATGCAAGAAGGTCATCATTGGCGGTGATTTTAATGCCTGGGAGTGGGGAAGTAAGGTGATAAACCGGAGAGGGTAGATATTGCTTAAGGCATTCTTTCTTCTGGGACCCATACTGCTCAATTCGGGAGGGGAAGCTATATTTTCCAGAGGTGACAAAAAATCAATTGTAGATGGAACCTTCGGAACTGAGTCCCTGGTGAGATCAGGCACCTCGTAGCGGGTTTGCGGACACTATACTTACAGAAACCGAAGGGGCCTACACATCCGGCTGGAATGTAAAGGCATTCGATAGGGAGACTTCTTGCACCGGCTTTGGTAAGTGCAAGGCTAAACAGCTGATGTCTCACAATTACCGATGTCTAAGTTGCGGTGATGCCGAAAGGCGCTACGGGTGGATATACACACCTGTTTATTGGTGGAATGATGAGGTGGCTGCTGTTAGAAAAAGGTGTAAACAGCGATAATACTACGCCAACGTTCATGGGATAAACCTCAATATCTTTCGCTATCTGCGGAGCATACAACAGCAAAAAGAGAGTGGAGACCCACCATTAAGGAGAGCAAACGCCGATGCACCGAAGGTGACAACAACCTAAAGGAGAGGCCATATCAGGTAGTTATTAAGATACTGAGGAGTTTTTCCTTGGTAACTCCAACCTGCCCTGGGCTGGTGGACAGAAAAGTCACCCAATTGTTCCCTCATTAACCAGTAATTATATGGCAGGGTAGTTTTAGATCTGATAGCGTTCAGGACTTACGAATTACCCAGGACGAACTACCTTGGGCATGCAGGAAAATCGGTAACAAAAAGTCATTTGGGTCCAATGTCATACTTAAGGCGACTGTCGTGGCGCATTCAAATTTATTTCTGGAAGTGTTTAAAACCTGTTTGGTGGGCCACTTGGTGACCCATCATCATACCGCCCAATATATCTTCTGCATACGGCTCGTAAAGTCCTCGAACGCATTCCATGCATTCGATTGGAGGAATTCTAGAGGAGCAGAGGGGCTTATCTGCAGTTTAATTTGGCTTCAGGAGGTCTCTCTCTACCTTGGATGCTATTGATTTTATCGTTGGCACAGCGCGTAAAGCTATCGAGCGCAAAAAGTGGAAAAGGAGCTCCATAAAGTACTGCGCCATAATAACTCTTAATGTGAAGAACCCCTTCAACTCGTATTCTTGACGATCTCACTTCAATGGATGTTCCTGAGTACATTATCAGGAAAATAGGGGACTACCTAAGTAGTCGAATTCTATTGTACGGGACGAATGGTGGGGAGACATTATACGGAATTACGAATGGGGTCCCTCAATGGGATGTATGATGGTATTCTCAGGCTCCATATCCCAGAGGAGGGGAGAATCACCGCATTTGCTGTAGATGTTGCTGTTTTCGTAGTGCCCAAATGCGTGAAAGAAGTAGAGCTGATCGCTTCAGTTCGAAGTTGGATTCTGGCAGCTGGTCATAGCCTTGCGGGGCGCTTAATTTTTTCCAAGTGGCAGTCCTAATCACGGGGCGCTTAATTTTTTCCAAAATTTTACAAAAACAGTCTCACGATTTTGTAGACCAATTGACTTCACTAAATCTTGAAATTATGCGTTCCAGAAATTTTTTTTTGCGCAATAAAATCCAAATTTTTTAGGTTATGTATACGGTTTAAATTAAAATCTTCAAGCTCAGAAGGCTAAAAAATATTCGGTTGTCATCGTTATTATATTTATTTTGTCCAAGAAATACACGGGCCAATTACAGCACATCAAACGGTTACTTTTGGCAAATACAATGGCTTCGACACAGTCATTTGTAAGTTTTAAAAACCTCATATAAAAATTGTGTGCCTATTGACAATTCCATCATGTGAGAAATGATTCTTATCGGTGAAGAAAATTTTGTTAAAAAAAAAACTTCAAATGTCACTACGGCCAAATTGCCTCTTTTTTTAAAATTTTTTATTACAATATTTACCAATCAAAAAGTCAAAAATATTAAATGGCAAACTTTTGATTTAAAGAAAACAATTTTTATTAATATATAATTTTTGAAATCTGTCAAATAACAGAGCTGTACTTTTCAAACTATCAAATTTATAACACTTTTCTATCCTTACTCTTATAAATAAACATTTTGTAAAACAAAACAAAAAAATTAAAAAACTTGTCATTTATTATAACCTGAAAAAAAAAGCTTTTTTCTAATAAGCAATTCTGAGTACAGGTTTTTTGTTAAATGAAAAAAATCAACAAAAAAAAAGGTTTTGGAGTTTTAAATATGGTCTGAAATGATTGAACAGAAATTGTTGGCAGAATCAATATCGACTACTTTCGATATCACCAGACCTTGGGCTGGTTTGCGTGATTGATGGTCAAAATACGAAGCCACATTTGCAGACACTTTTGAATTGCGAGTGGTCTAAAATACACCGAACATGGCATTGCAAGGTGTCACACTCAGAGGCAAGTGTACTCGTTCAATAATGTATCGAAGCTGATGGCGGTCAATGGGTTGGACATGTCATATGAAATCCGGTGGCCACTTATTGAACCTTTCAGCCAGTTTGAATTAAACAAAAGTCATAAAGAGTGAATACTCCTTTAGAAAATACGTGTACCTACCTGATCACAGTTCAGCAGAATTGAAAATTTCCAATCGAAAATGAAAATTTTGCTTGCGGCCACTTTAGTTGAATGAGATTTATTGACAAAACACTTCTTAAGTGCATATGAGAATATGTGAGATAGTTTTTGTTCATATTAACAAGTAAACAAATGAAGGTGTCGGTTAAGGTAAAGATAAAAATAAAAATAAAAAACAATACAGAAAAAGAAAGCTTCCATTTAGCGTTTCTCCTATAGACTAGAAGGTAATCATTTGGATTTTTACGGAACTGATTTTATTCATGTTTATGTTTAGTTAAGTTCCATAATTATTTAGTATATGTTTCCAGTTTTATAAATAACTCTTCCTTTCCTTGAAAAGAAATCAGAAACATACACTATCATCCGATATGAGAATTATTACTATTAGTCCAGTGTGGTGGTGTGAGCCATTATTATATACTCTGACTAAAGATACTGAAATATTTTCATTTCTATATTATTATTTAGCAAAGTAAATAGATATGAGAGCAGTTAATCTTTTTATATTATTAAGAAAAAATGTTCATAAAGGAAAAGTTGTTTTGAAAATGATAACTAACAGCCAGTAAAATCATTCAATTTTTTATCTTAAGATTCTTTTTCTTTTATTAATGTTTTGGATACGTTTTAATTGATGGAGATTGTGTGTCGCATGGCAAATGATGGGAATGTGAAATTTCCTACATCAACTGTTGATACGAGCATATGGTATTCAAGACGGAAAGACTTTGGGAAAATCTTCTTCGAGACTTTTTTCCCCATTTCAATATTTTTCTATATCAAATAAATGCTGATGTTGCCACATTTTTGCAATAAAATGTCCATCAATTTCTGTAATTGTGTAGAAAATTAATGACAAATTTCTAACTTTATCATTTGGAGAAAAATAATTACTTATATTATTAGTAAATAATAAGTTTCAAGATTGTTTATTGTGTAAAGTGGCTACGAGGTGTGACAGAAAAGTAATGAGAAAAGAAATTATTGTAACCACTTTAATAGTGGTTTCAATGGGCAGTCCTAGATTAGTGGCTACTCTTCTTAGTAGTGCTAAAAAGCTTGAATTGGATACACTCAACAGTACCAAGATGGCGTCATTTTAAGATGTTTTTGATCTTGAGGGGACAAAAAATAAGTCACATGGGCTAAGGTTAGCTGAATAGGGTGTTGGGGGGGATCCACTTATTTCTGACAACATTTTTTTTTTATATAGATGGATTTTTGACAGGGGTGTTGTCATGGTGGAGCATCCAAGTGTCCAATTTGATGTAAGAATTCCTTTTTCTGAGCCCTTCGAGGACCTTTTTATAAAAAAACTTTTTATTCTAGATGGTCTGAACTTACAAAAGCCCTCAATGGTTCCACATTTTTATGAGATTTTCTGAGCGAGATTCAGATTAAAGAATGAAAAAAAATTACTCACAGTCTTTGATCAGGTTAATAGAGGAGCTGAAGAACAAGAGGCATCGCTCTATTCCTTACTGACCTTCTTAAAGGTGATCAACAAGTGGTATGTGCTGTTGTCGTAGTAATTTTTTTTACGTGGGTAGGTGGAAATATTTTAAAGTTCCTCAAAAACTCACCTTCATTTTCTCCAAATATTACTGACTGTCCATGGGACCATTGTAAGGTATAGATTTATGGGGAGTAGACTTAGATCAAGCGTATTAAGTTGCTATTTAGGCTGCAGCCTAATAGCAACCTGTTCTCCGGTGCTTCTTTATTATTCGGGATGCGTATTAAGATACCGCAATGTTAAAATTTGTGTCTTGATACGCTTTTGGGATACCTGTTCTCCGATTATTTTCTCCACTTTTTTCCTTTCTCTACTATAGCGTGGATGGTGGAAGAAGACATGTTCCGCATCATCTATTTAGGGCCCACCATTGGGTTATGTTACATCAACTTCAACCTTAAAGCTCTAAAGCACCATCAGAACTTATAGTAACACAGTTTCTTTATAACCTCTTCCGTTCCACGTGGCTATTATCTGCAATATCCAATCTGACACGAAGAACCCTTTTTCTGAACCTCTTATAAACATTTTTCCTCAAAATCCTCGATTATTTTTTCACAATTTTTCTATTATTTTCCATTATTGCTGTTGGCAATTGGTTGTTTGTATGTATGTAAGGCTCCTAGAGCATGAGCCAGGCGCCATAATGCAGTGCCATGACCATAAGACCATTTCGTAGCCTATAAGTTTAGATGAAATGGCTCATTTTCTTTGATTAAATTGTCCAATAAAAAAACTTGTTTATTTATTTGATTAGATTTTTAAAAGCTTATTTATTTATTTCAATAAAAAAAATTTAAAAAAGGGCCGTGGAAGGAATTTCATAGGAAAAGATTTTATCTTAACAACCCCGCCCCCTCCTCCTCACGTTAGCTGATCAGCCTGTTTGTGCTGCCTAAAATTTCCATATGACCTGGAGCAATATGATCACATCCTTATATTATTGAGAAAAGGATCTTTCAATAGGCTACGTGTGCATTCCAGGATTGAAGATGGTAATATTTCGATGATTGGAAAAGGTAAACTGCAATCTCTTCCGTTCCACGTGGCTATGGTCTGCAATGTCCAATCTGCCACGAATAACCTTTTTTCTGAGCCTTTTATATAATGTTTTCCTGGAAAGTTTCGAGATTTTCATGAATCTTCGATTGAAAACATTTTAATCAATTTTTGAAATTTTCGATTTTAAAGGCCTCCCAGTGCAAGGCTTGTCTTACATAGTTTTTTTTCCCGCCAAAACAGTTTCTGCCAAAAAAGGATTTAGATAAAAAGTTATGACGGAGAAAAATATACTCTTCTGGAAATTTATAGGTTAAATTTTTTTCAATAGAAAATTTCTCCAAAAGAATAAATTTAAATTTACTTTAAAACAATTTTTTTTTTCAAAATAACATGCTCCAATTTTGCATATCTTGTAAAAATTTATTTAAGCGTAAATGTAAGATAAATTTGATGGCTAGAAAGTTTTTCCAATAAGGCCATCTTTAAGTAAATAATATTTTAACTTTTCTAAACTATTCTTACCTATTTCCATTGAAGTTTTTGAAGTGAATACGATCAACATTTCCGCTATAGCATAATCCCTAAATGGTGACAATAAATTTCTGATAGAAAAATCATTCACTTAGTTTGTAGTAGTTTTCATAGTAAATGGGCCTTGGAATACTATAAAAAGTCTTTCTCTTTTTTTTGGAGAGTTTGTTTATTGCGATTTCGAATGGTTCAGAGCTCTTCTGATACTTTAGTGTGCATAGTAGTAATGGCTGATTTCTGCTTCTACCGTTCAGGTGAACATTGTTTTCCGGCAACATTTCTGACATTTTTATTGCTGAAAACATTCCTTTCATCGTGTTGGCTTATTTATTCAATTACTACAAGTGGAGATATGTCTTACAAGATTTTCTTTTAGTTTATGGCAATTTTCTGCAATGCTCCATTTATATTCAGGAAAATGTACAATTTTTTTTTGTTTTTGGTTAAATTTAATGCAGATTTTTACAATGATTTATAAAAAAAAGTGTTTTGTATAAAAATGGAAAATTTTATAATAAAAAAAAAATAATAGTGGTGTACGAGGGTCATTCAACAAGTACTTAGCCTACAAAAGAAAACGAAAATTTTGGAAAGGTGACAATTTATTTTTCCACATAATCTCCTTCAATACACTTGGCCCAGCGATGCTCTAACTTTTTTAACCCGTCCAAAAAATACATTTTCTCGAGCGAAGCAAAAAAGCGCTCCGTGGCGACGATGACCTCCTCATTCGACCCAAATCTATTCCCGGCGAGTGATTTTTTCAGGTTTGGAAACAAAAAGTAGTCACAGGGAGCCAAATCTGGAGAGTACGGTGGATGGGGCAGCAATTCGTAACGCAATTCGACCAATTTGGCCATGGCGACGGCGGAGGTGTGAGCCGGCGCGTTGTCGTGGTGGAACAGTACTTTTTTCGCCTTCTTCGGAGCACGTTCGCCGGGTGAAGTCTACTGTTTCGACTGTTCCTTGGTCTCTGGTGTGTACCAGTGAATCCATGTTTCGTCGACGGTCACGAAACGACGCAAGAACTCCACTGGATTGCGCTGAAACAGCGCCAAACACGTCGCCGATGTGGTCTCACGGTTGCGCTTGTTTTCCGGTGTGAGCAAACGCGGCACCCATCGCGCCGACAGTTTTCTCATGCCCAGTTCTTCGTGTAGAATATGATGCACCGTTCCTACTGCGATGCCCACAGTCTCAGCTATCTCGTGAACCTTCAATCGACGGTCTGCCAACACGAGATCGTGGACTTTTTTAACGTTTTCCTCCGTAGCAGCCGTTTTTGGGGCACCTGGGCGTGGCTCATCAAAAACCGACGTGCGGCCACGAACAAACTCGTTGAACCAATTCTTGATGGTCGCCATCGAAGGAGAAGAGTCACCACACACAGCATCCAAGCGATCTTTGATTTCGCTGCGCGTTTTCTCTTCCAAAAACAAGAATTTAATCACCGAACGATATTGTTCTTTTTCCATTTTTGTGCAACCGACCGACACGCTCGCTTTCAAAGGCTCTCAAAACAAAACTAATGAAGGGAATCGACTGAAACTTTGACAGTAGGCTACTAAAAGAATGTACTCCACGATGGTGAATTTCTTTTGTGACAGCAGTTCTATCGGGCGGTGAGGCTAAGTACTTGTTTAATGACCCTAGTTATAGTAGTAATTGTACTTTTTGTTATCATTTAATCTAGACACTTTCTTTTTTAGAAATTAAATGTAAATTGACTTTTTATAATATTCATTAAAATCTTTCAAAAATATAAGAGGTGAGGTAGAAAAGTAATTAGATTGGCATGACTGAGTAAACGTTTTTTTTGCAAAAAATATACCTAATAAAGAGTTAAAGTTTTTCTGTGAAAATAGAAGTTATGAAGGGAAGAAGAGAAAAGCCTTGAATATAAAAAACTGATGAAAATGTACAACGAGTGAGGCTTTTGAAGCTTTTGAAATGGCTCTGAAATGTGACTATTCGCAAAAATCTCCACAGCAAAAAAGGATTTTCATGTGGTTCCTTACCTCCCTCTATTCACCTGATTTAAGTTCGTGCCTCAAGTTTAAAAAATACTTTAAACCATGTCATTTTGGCATGACATTCCGTGCATGAAATTTAAAAAAAAAAAATTTAATAAAAATAATTAGAAAACCTTTGTAAAAAAACATACTAATTATTTTATTTTTATATAAAAAATATTTTTTTATAGTTAAAAATGATCAATTTTGTAAAAAAAAAATTATTATCTTTCAAAAATATATGAGTTGTGGCAGAAAAGTAATGACACTGGCATTAGTGAGTAAAAGTTTTTCTGCAAAAAATAGACCTAATAAAGAGTAAAAGTTTCTCCGTAAAAATAGCAGTTTTGGAGGGACGAGGAGAAAAGTCTTGAACATAAAAAACTGCTGAAAATGTGAATGTAGTGAGGCTTTTGTGAGATTTAGGCTGACAGACGATTTAGGTTTTGAAGCTTCTGAAAAGGCTCAGAAAAGTGATTATTCACAGAAATCTCCGCAGCCAAAAAGTATTTGCTGTGGTTCACTCAGGATTTACATGATTTAAAACCGTCTCTCAAGATTCCAAAACTCTTGAAACGATGTCATCTTGATATTGTCCATAATATCCAAAGGAAGTGTACCGCTAACGACTTCGTGTATGAAATTTTTTGCAAAAAAGAAAATATTTAATAAAAATAATTGGAAAAACCTATAAAATTTTACTGGTTTTTTTTTTTTTTTTTATAAAAAAGCACACTAATTATTTTATTTTTATATAAGAAATATATTTTTATAGTTAAAAATTATCCATTATTGTAAAAAAAAAAACTAATCTTAATTAAATTTTTTTTTTATTTTTATTTTTATTTTTATAAATATTTACAACTACAACAAAGTATTAAGCAAATTTGAGCAATAGTATTAATTAGCTTGAAAGGTTGTGGTGAGTAAACATCCAATGAAGTTCCTCCTGCTAGCGTGTGTATCTGTTAAGCCTCAGTATTTTAGTAAATCACGCGACCAGTGACGCTTAAGTCTTCGATGGGTATTTCTAGGGAAGGAAGTGGAGGATAGTTCGTGAACAAGAGGATTATTATTATTGAGGACACGGGAACGGAACTTTTTATAACGAGATACTGCCACAGTATTGCGAACATAAAGGGGGGCATCGACAATTGTACGGAGTATTTTTGATTGAAGGGATTGGATTCGACGGGAATTAGAAGGCTTAGTAGATCCCCAGAGTTCTAGTCCGTATGTCCATATGGGTTTCAGTAAGGTATTGTATAACAGTACTTTGCTGTCTGTAGTAAGTTTGGAACGTTTGTCTAGAAGTCGAAGTAGTTTTAGGTAACGTCTTTTTAGTTCTTGTCTTTTAAGTCTTGTATGTGGGTTCCATGTCCTAGGTACAGAGCTTCGGTGTGTTGAGGTATGGCACTGCCATTAAGGTATTTGGGAGGGCATGTCTCACGACGGAGAGTGAAAGTTACCTGGATAGATTTACGTTCATTGACTTTTATTCTCCATCTAGTAAACCAGTTCTGGAGGGTTTGCGTTTGGATTTGGAGAGTTTCGGAAGCATCTTGGGGATTTTCGCTAGATGCAAGGCAAGCCGTATCATCGGCGTATGTAGCAAAGAAGATATTAGGGCAGCTACCCTGAGGAACCCCAGCCAATATCGGAGAGATATTGGAGAGTTCGTTGGATTCATTTACTTGGAAGTGTCGGTTGGAAAGGAATGATCTTAGGACTAGGAAATAGGTGGAAGGAAGGAAGCTCTTGAGTTTCCAGAGTAGACCCGGGTGCCAAACGCTATCAAAAGCTTGACTTATATCAAGAAACACACCGGGACAGTACTCTTTTCTTTCTAAAGAGGATGCAATGAAATCGACAACTCGATGACACTGCTGGGTAGTGGAGTGTTCGGCGCGGAAACCAAATTGGTGATTAGGAATTAAATTTGAAGATTCGAGTAGAGGATGTAAGCGGTAAAGGGGGATTTTTTCAAAGATTTTTGAGAGTAGTGGAAGGAGACTTATTGGCCTGATTTTTAGTTTATTGGACTCAGGGATTCAAATTCCATCTTGCAATTATCTCGGGCACTGTCACTGCTAATGTCAGTAGAGGTTTAGATAGTCCTCGCCACCAGCAGGTGGAGTGATTGGCTTGTAACTGACTACTAACTGCTAACTGCCTGTAATGGTAGTACGTTGATTGAGCGTATCACAATCCCTATAGTCGTAGGCGACTCGTGGTCTTGAGGTTTGGACAAACAGGTCACGTTAAATAACAATTTCTAACTGCGCTTAGGGATCATTTTAATGATGGCAAATTTCCAGAGGATTGGGAAATGTATTGTTCTAAGGACGGAGTTATATATTGTGACAAGGAAAACTTGGGGAGTTGTTGGAGTATATTGGAGGTAATCAGATCATAGCCAGGAGCTTTGTTTTTTGGGAAGGAGCTTGATTAAATTGGCAACTTCGGAAGGAGTGATATCCTTAGGGAAAAGACAATGGGTAAAGAAATGGATAGTTCCGTCTCGATTGTTGTGCAATGAGTCCTCATGTGGAGTAAATGTTTGTGCAAGGTGTTCAGCAAAAGCGTCTGCTTTATGTTTGTCCGTTTTGTTCCAGGTTCCGTCAGTTTTTCGTAAAGGGTGCTTTGTTTTTCTATAAGATAATATTTGTCTAATAGCAGTCCACAAAGTTCTGTTTTTCATTAGGGTTTAATTATATTAAAAAGAATAATTTATATCAGCAAAAAAAATTATTTCATAAAAGAGAAGAAGTTTTTTTTATATAAATAATAAATAACGAACACTTTTATTGATTTAAAATATAAAAAAGAAAATTTTAAACATTTATAAAAGCATCAACTAAGAATTTATGAATATATTCTAAAAAATTAACATAAAAATTATAATAATTTTTCAAAAGGTATACAAAAAAAATTATTGTTTATTTAAACAATCTTTTATTTTTATGATAATGAGAAAGTTGAAATTAAATTTTAGTTAAGTTCAAGTCATTCTGAGAATAAATATTATTTGGTATATTTTACTTCTTCTTAAGTAGCAAATTTTCTATCTTTATTCAGTTCATAATCGTAAATGTTTACTTGCTTAGTACTCGTTTCTTGGATAACAAACTAGCATTTTTGTTAAACGAAACATTGTTGACTTCAGACAAATAATAGTGATTTGATGATAGTACTCTGAACAGCAAAAAAAAAAAAAAAAAATAATAATAATACAAAAATACTAATAGTAATAATAATAAAACAGAAAATAATCTCATCCGTGCTAAACATGTGCTTGCTGTGAGCTTTTTTCTTCTTCTTCTTAGGAACCAAAGAAAAAGTTGATAATGTTCAGAACGAAAAAAAAAACGAAATGTTGAAAAAAGTTTTATAGAAAATATAGAAACGCTTTCTTTTTATTGACAAACACACATAATGACCGACTTATCAATATAGTAGTCAACAAAGTTAACTTCGAAATGAAAACGTGTGCGTTGGCAATCCACCATTAGTCGTAGTTTTGCTATACGAATAGTCTGCGTTTAGATAATAACAATAAAGAAACAATCTTTTTTATGGTATATTTCTTAAGAGGAAAGTGTGGAGGACAAAATCAGAAATATGAGATTAGTAAAGTTTTTGCTACCGAAGGATTGCGACTCTCAACAATCCGCCGATCAAAGAACGCACACTGTAGGTAGTGTAGTGATAGGAGGACGCACCTGAAATCTTAATTGAGAAATATCTTATTAGATTCAAGACTGGGCATTAAGTTTGTCGTCGATGAATGCTTCTCCATAAATTGTTGTGGATATTATTTTGCATGCTAAAAACAGCACTGTTAACAATTCTTATAATTTTTCCAAAATGAATATTCTCTTATCGTTTCCCAAAGGACATCTTACTTAGCATAATTATGCCAGTAAAGTTTACCGAAAGGTAAGTATAAAGTGAAGCTTTTATTAGTATAGTAAGTCAGAAATAATAGGTAAACTTTAACATAATATCAAAGAAAAAATTCTATGAAATGTAATTATTTCCAATCACAGTAAAATATTTATGTTAAGTGAACAAAATTGTTTCACATGACATCGCGCTTACACCACCTTTGATCAGGTGAGAGTTCGAAGGATAATTTGTAATTAATTGTTTATCGAAAGTAATTGTCTAAATTTACACGTTCCATTATACAAGTACCATAATAATATTATTTTCTACTCGTATTGTAGATAAACTTCTAAGTTATTTTGGTTAATTGTTTGTAAAATACAATCAAAATTTCGTTAATAATTTCTTATTTCATTGCATTTTCCACCTGAATTTAATTGTTACATTCTCTATAATTAACTGGTATTTATATAATCTTATATTATATAAATAAATATGTTTTGTTATTCAGTTAATTATTATTTTATTAACTGTATTTATTTTTATCGTTTTTAACTTGTACAAAGTTTATCTCTTATATATAATACAAGTTTTGTTAGTTTTCCTAAAAAAAAAAATAAGATTGTGTTCCTGCAGGGGTGTATATCCTTTTTATAAATTTCGATTAAATAAACATTTTCTTAATACGAGGGTCGTTTAATAAGTCCTTAAAAAATCCGAGAAATTGTGCTCGTAGTGTCGGTAAAGATTTTTTGTAAGTAGCATTATCGACAGGAAAGCTGTCAAAATTTCAGCTCGATCCATAGCGTAGGTCAATTTCTATCGTCGATTAAAGTTAACGACATTTATTTGTGCATAACAATGAAAAAAAGCGAGTTTAGGGCTGTCATCAAACATCTCCATTTGAAAGGCTTAAGCCCGAAAGAAATCAAAGCCGAGTTGGATGCAGTTCATAGCACATCTGCACCTGTGTTTGCGACGGTTTACAATTGGGTGAATGAATTTAAACGTGGCCGTTCATCCACAAAAGATGAACATCGTTCAGCACGCCCAGTTGAGTTGTCTACTCCTGAAATCATCGACAAAATCCACGATCTGATTTTAAACGATCGGCGAATTAAAGTGCGCGAATTAGTTGAGGCCACGGGCATATCACAAGGTACAGTCGCTTCAATTTTGCATGAAAAATTGTCTGTGAAAAAAATTTCGGCAAGATGGGTGCCGCGTTTGCTCTCAGAGGAGAATAAGCGCAATCGTGTAGTGCACTCTGAGGCTATGTTGGCACTCTTTCATCGCAATCCTGCAGAATTCCTTCGTCGATATGTCACTGTGGACGAAACCTGGATACACTACTACACTCCAGAAATGAAGAGACAGTCATCACAGTGGATTTTCAAGGGTGAACGGGCTCCGAAGAAGGCAGAAACTGTGCCATCGGCCGGCAAGGTGATGGCCACGGTCTTATGGGATTCGCAGGGCATCATTTTTATCGACTACTTGGAAAAAGGAAAAACAATAACAGGAGCGTGCTACGCGTCGTTATTGCAACGGTTGAGCAAGGAAATCAAAGAGAAACGCCCCCATCTGAAGAAGAAAAAAATCCTCTTGCATCAGGACAATGCGCGTGTGCACACCTGCGATGTTTCCATGGCCAAAATTGTGGAATTGAGAATGGAATTGTTGCAGCATCCCGCTTATTCACCAGATTTGGCCCCGAGTGACTATTTTCTTTCCCCAATCTGAAGAAATGGCTTGGCGGACGACGGTTCACTTCCAACGAGGACGTGATTGCTCAAACGGATGAGTATTTTGCAGAACTTCCGAAATCCTATTTTTTGGACGGGATAGAGCTAAAAGTATATTATGTTGACAAATAAAAATTTTTTTTTTTAAAAACAGTTTTTTTCCATCTTTTTCTAAGGACTTATTGAACAACCCTCCTAATATTTAATTTATCAAAATTAATTTAAAGCTGTCAGTTGGGAATTGAAGATTCTTGAAGATCAGTCGTTATAAGCATAATCCTCATTTTAAATAATCAAAATTAAAGACCATCTAAATTTTTTAATATTGTAGATAAAATACTCAGAATTTTTTCGGAATTTATTTTCTTCCTCGTTATAAACAGCAAAAAAAAACCCACCTCAAAAGGTAGGAACTTATTTTTTTGTTGTTAAAATTAAATCTTGTTTTTTTTTAAATATTGGATTTCAGATAAAAACTTTGTAAGTAACAAAAAAAAAATCAAGAAACAAATTTTAAAAACAATTAAGGGTTTGGGAAAAAAAAGGAATTATTCCGTCAAAATTTTTTCATGCGTAGAAGATCTTTTGTAGAAGTTGGAAAAAGGATGGACATTTTCGTTGCGATTGTTGAGGGTGGAAGAATTATTTTTTCATAATTTTTGTATTATTTTCTATTGACAAATTGTAAAAAAATAATTCTCCTAAAATAAATAATGAAGTTGGTATTTGGTTGTTTGTTCCTAGAGTATGAGATAGGCGCCATGAACATAGGACCATTTTGTAGCCAGTAAGTTTATAGTTCAGATGAAATGTCTAATTTTAGTTGATTGAATTGCCCAATAAAAGGTAACTAAATTTTTAAAAGCATGTATATTTATTTAAATAAATAAGAAAATTAAAGTTATTTTCATAGAAAAAGATTGCCCTCCTCCTCCCGACAGTTGATCAATTCGTTTGTGTTGCCTAAAATTTACATATGACCTGGAGTAACATGATCACATCCCTAATATTATTGAGAACATGATCATTTAATAGGCCACGTGTGATTGCCAGGACTAAAGATGATAATATTTTGATGATTAGAAAAGGTAAACTGCAATCTCTTCCGTTCCATATGGCTATGGTATGCAATGTAACCATCTGACATGAATAACCTTTTTCAACAATATTTAAAAATTTTATTAATTTGCAATTTTTAAGGCCTTCTCCCAGAGCAAAGCTTGTCTTACATAGTTTTTTGTTCCTCGAAAGCAGTTTCTGCTACCGAAAATCACCAAAAAAAATTAATTCATCAAGAATATTTTCTAATGACTTCCAAAAAGGATTTAGATATAAAATTTGGACAGAGAAACATGTCCCCACAAGAGGGGTTGAAATTTTTCCTAGAAATATTTTCTCTAAAAGAATAAATTTGAATTTATTTGAAAACAATTTTTTTTTTCAAAATAAAAATCTCCAATTTTGCCAAAATTTATTTGATGGCTAGAAAGTTTTTCCAATAAGGCCATCTTTAAGTAAAAAATATTTCAACTTTTCTAAACTATTCTTACCTATTTCCATTGAAGTTTTCGAAGTGAATACGATCAACATTTCCGCTATAGTATAATCCTTAAATGGTGGCAATAAACTTCTGATGGAAAAACCATTCGCTTAGTTTGCAGGTAAACTGAAATCTCTGTTGCAATCCTGATACACTCAGCTCAATATATGGTATTATGGAAGTCACTTAAAAGGGAAAAATCCATAATGACATTCATAAATGTGTTAATAAGTTATCGACAACGGGGAGATTTGTTAACGACAAACAAGCCAAAAGAAAATGTTGCCTGTGTTAAGGACGAATCAGTATTTGCGTTTTTGTACCTGTCCAGAAATAAAGCCATTCTCAACTTCCCCTTTTAAAAATTCAAGGTAATAAAGATATCATCATTTTTATTTTCAAAGATAAAAAAAATATATTTTCTTTTTCTTTTCAAAAAAATTTTAATTTTTATAATTTTCTTTAAAATTATATAAATTTTTTAAATTGTGTGTGTTTTTTTAAAAAAAAAAAAGCTTATTTGTAAAAATTAAAAGTATTCTCTTATAAGAATTATTTTTTTTTGATAAAATGAATTTTACCTTTAAATATTTTCTAGTATTATTAGTGATGAATTTATTTTTTTTTGTTTGCTACTAAAAATATTCAATAACGAAAGCCATTCAATAAATTTGATTACAAAATAATTAAAAAAAAAAACCCAGCCGCAATCATATTTTAAAATTTATCATTTAAATAAAATAAATTGTATCTTAGAGCTGATTTTGGAAAGAGATTAAAAAATTAAAAATTATAATTTTTCGTTTAAAAATGATGGAAAAATCCTATAAATTTTCAACCACTTTAATTTTACCTTGAAATAAAAATATAAAAATTCAAAAAGTTTCTTTTTTCGATTATGATTATTGCACTTTGATAAATGAATGAAAGCTTTTTGTATTATGTATTAAAAACTATTTTAAGTTTTAAATGGTTTCTTAGCGAATTTAATAATTGTAGTTTTTTTTAGAGTTTCTGTTTCAAGAGAAAGGAAATTATTTGCAATTGGTTGATTATAGTATAAAATTGAGAGTGAATATTTTCCTTTGATAAATCGACAAGTTATCGGTAAGAGTCCTGTGGTGATTTTTATTTTAATGTTTATCATAAATCTACCAGTTAATTGTAGGTAATCATTTTCAGTACTAATTAAAATGATAAAAACTAATCACTTAAAGAAAAATTATAGCTTGTTATATTCGAAATGCTAAAAACAAGATCACAACCAGTTAAAGGTAGAAAAATCTGTTCACCTACATTTCGTATTTTTCTCTTTAGTTTTTAATTAACCATTTAATATAAAAGTTGTTTATTTTCTTAATTTCATTTTGGTTAATTTTGTTGTTGTTTTTTTTTTTTAACACTACATTTTGATTCCTTTTTAAAGCGCGCTTATTGCACTTAAAAGTATTGAAGAAAAGAAAAATACCAATTATGCTTTGTGCTTTTGGTATAATGTAAAAAAGATGATTTTATGAAATATGTACGAGTATTTTGAAAGTTTTTCCGAGCATATTTAAGATGATATGTTGTATCTGATTATTCAGAAACTTGCGTGCATGTATGTATTTATAATCATGAATCGAGTATTTAATATTAATGTAATCCGCTTAAACAAATCAAAAAAATGTTGCAATTTCTTTTGCAATTTGTGCCAATTTTTATTCAACTTTTCAAATTTTTTCTTGTTGCCGATGTTGAATGAGCTTTTTTCTCTTCTTCTTCATCTTAAATTAACATTTGATCATCACAACAAACTATGATGTATGATGGTTGGTTGGTTTTTTGTTTTTGTTTTGTTCGTTGTAAGTTTCAACTAGTATCTGTAAAGTAGTTTTCATATGTAAATAAATTTTTTTTCTTCATGTTTTGATAGTTAAAGTTATTTGTAGAAAATTCATTTTTATATAGATAAATGGATAAGTTTCATTGTGAACTGGATAGATTTACAATAAGTGAAATTTTTTTCATAAGTGATTAAGGTCAGAGTTGATTTATTATATTTGTAAACAAGCTATCAACCTTGGATAAGGGATATACAATAAACTTTATTCTAATAAACTCTTTTAAATATAAATATTATTTAAATTTAAAAATTTTACCTAATAGGGGAACTTCTTAACTTATCAAATTGGTATACAGACACTACCAATTAGAATTATTTTTTTTTTAAAATTTAGTATGAAAATTCTGTCATTCTTTATTGAAATATATTATAGAGACTTGAGCATGTATGAATAAAAAATTATATTTGGTAGAGATCGGATCCTTTTTATAAAATGTTTGCATTTTTACATAATTCGGGCTCTAATTTACTGGTTTTGAGTTATTAAATTGTTAGCGGACTATTCTCAAAAGCCTAATTTTTTTACATTTGTCCACAAAAATAAGTCAAATGGCGTTAAACCACATAACCTTGATGGGCAATTGACATCACCTCTTTGAGAAAATGGATGTAATTTGAATTTGGTTTTCAATAAATCGATTGTTTCTTGGGTACTGTGGTACGTAATACCATCTTCTTAAAACCACAATTCGTCAAAATCGATATCATCAAGAATACGAGGTCTGTTCAAAAAGTATCGCGAATTTTGTGTTTTTTCAAAAATTATTTATTTATTTATGAATATCTATTTTGTCTCCTTCAAAATAATTCCCACCAGATATTAAACACTTGTGGCAACGTTCTTTTTAATCCTCGAAGCACTTTAAAAAATCAATCCCCACCAGCATAAGCCAATTTTTGTTCTTCCACAAATTCGGGCGTTTCTGACGGATTGCTTGGCGCAACTTACGCATAACTTGCAGGTAATATTCCTTATTGACCGTTCTACCCTGTGCTAAGAACTCATGATGCACCTCGTCCCTGTAATCGAAGAAAACTGTAAGCAAAACCTTCACATTCGACCGAACTTGGTGCGATTTTTTCGGTCTTGGCTCGTGCGGCCGTTTCCATTGGGATGATTGAGCTTTGGCTTCCATGTCATAACAATAAACCTATGAATCTGGGCCAAATTTGGGTCGTTGCGGACAGAGTCCAACAGCTCCTTAGCAATGTTAATGCGATGCTGTTTTTGGTCGAAATTGAGCAAAAATTGAAGACGAGCCAAAATACGTGCAAACAAAGCAGCTGTCAAAAATTAACTGAACATTAAAAATGGCCGAACTTGTCGGTATAAGTGAGAGACATGATTACCAATATAACGCAATAAAAAATCGAAAATCGAATATACTTACGAGGGTCATTCAACAAGTACTTAGCCTCACCGCCCGATGGAACTGCTGTCACAAAAGAAATTTACCATCATGCAGTACATTTTTTAAGTAGCCTTCTGTCAAAGTTTCAGTCGATTACCTTCATTAGTTTTGTTTTGAGAGCCTTTGAAAGCGAGCGTGTCAATCGGTTGCACAAAAATGGAAAAAGAAGAATATCGTTCGGTGATTAGATTCTGGTTTTTGGAAGGGAAAACGCGCAGCAAAATCAAAGATCGCTTGGATGCTATGTATGGTGACTCTTCTCCTTCGATGGTTTTTGATGAGCCACGCCCAGGTGCCCAGAAAACGGCTGCTACAGAGGAAAACGCTAAAAAAGTCCACGATCTCGTGTTGGCAGACCGTCGATTGAAGGTTCACGAGATAACCGTGGGCATCGCAGTAGGAACGGTGCATCATATTCTACACGAAGAATTGGGCATGAGAAAGCTGTCATGAGAAAGGAAAACAAGCGCAACCGTGAGACCATATCGGCGACGTGTCTGGCGCTGTTTCAGCGCAATCCAGCGGAGTTCTTGCGTCGTTTCGTGACCGTCGACGAAACATGGATTCACTGGTACACACCAGAGACCAAGGAACAGTCGAAACAGTGGACTTCACCCGGCGAACGTGCTCCGAAGAAGGCGAAAAAAGTGCTGTTCCACCACGACAACGCGCCGACTCACACCTCCGCCGTCGCCATGGCCAAATTGGTCGAATTGCGCCACGAATTGCTGCCCCATCCACCGTACTCTCCAGATTTGGCCCCCTGTGACTACTTTTTGTTTCCAAACCTGAAAAAATCACTCGCCGGGAATAGATTTGGGTCGAATGAGGAGGCTATTGTCGCCACGGAGGCCTATTTTGCTTCCCTCGAGAAAATGTATTTTTTGGACGGGTTAAAAAAGTTAGCGCATCCCTGGGCCATGTGTATCGAGCTTGAAGGTGATTATGTGTTATAATAAATTGCCAACTTTCCAAAATTTTCGTTTTTCTTTGTAGGCTAAGTACTTGTTGAATGACCCTCGTAAGCCGCGGAATTTCAAAATTCGCGATACTTTTTGAACAGACCTCGTAGGCCATAAAAAATTGGTAGCTCGCAGCAAAAGGAAAAATGATGCCTATAGTGACACGTGTGAATGAAATGATTATTCATAAACTGCTTTTGGATTTTTAGGCACCCAAATGGGGCATTTATCCGAGAAAGTGAGTTCAGTGAAAACTGAGCTTCGTTAAAGAAAATTATTTTTTCAGAAAATATCAGCTTCATTATCAATGATGCCATCAGCAAAATTCTGAAGTTGAAAATAATCTGATGTTTCACCAAAGCAATACTTTCAATTGAAGGTTCTTAAGTGTTATTGGTTTATTTTATAGCAAACGAGTAGGATTTAAATTTACCCGCCAAATTCTTCATAGCAGATTCAGCTAGACGATCATAATATCTCTGGCAATACCTTTTCTGTCAATATGTTAAAAAATTTAATAACAGAACTGTGAACCTAGCCATTTTCAATCCTACAAAAAAATATATTTTAATTAATAGATACATTACCTCAAATCACTTTAAAAAAAAAAAATTATTATTAAAATCTTCACTTACTAATCTTCAACTGCTAATAAAATAACACATAAAAATGATAAATAAATTTAAAAAATTTAATTATCCTTAATATAAAAATATCATTTTAATTTAAATATTATATTATTTTGCTATTAAGTATATAATAAATTATTACTAAATATATTTTTTCATATAATTATTTTAAAAATATCTTTATTTATAGGAAATATTACTAAATTGAAATCTAGAAAATTATTTCCGAAATCAGTAAAAATCCTATTCTAATAATCATAAATACTATCTAAATGGTTCTAGGAAGTTATAAACAATTTCCACTGTAAGGATTTATGAATAATTCAAAAAAAAGGGAACAAATTTTATTACAATTTATGGTTATGCTAGGAAAATATATCCTTTAAAAAATTTATGCTATTTAATTCATTGAAAATGTTTAGAATGTTTTTTTTTTCGTCCTTTTATTTTACAAGAAAAAGGATTATTGGGAAATTCTTTTTATTATTTTAAAATAATAATAATGTTAAAAGTATAAAGTTTTCACAGCAGATTTATAACTTTTATTTTTGGTTTTTTTTTTTCAAATTCACTTAAGATGAAATATAACAAAAAAGAAAAAAAAACTGATGACAAGATTGACCTCATCATATAAGAATCCATGAACTTTTGTACAATTCAAAACTATTACTCTATAGCACAAAAAAAAGGTTAATCACTATCCATGGACTCATAAATGGTAATTGTATCCTGAAGGGATACAAAATTCTGTAATAAAATGCGGTCTATAAAGTTCAAATTTAAGATTATTTTGTAATGTATGCCATCATCGTGATAATGTTTTTAGAGCAGATGTTTTTACAGACTCATATAGGCATGGATAGATGGATCATCAATAGTTGGAGCACAGATATTATATTGAATGCAATCGTTTGGTATAGCAGTTAAATTTATCTCTGTACTAGTGTACTTTGATCACGATAAGTGCGTATTTGTACGGACATGCTTGTCCATCAATAGGTTAGCTGGGCACTGAACGATCATCCTCTAGCCATCCTACGCAAGATGTTAATTATTGTCAGTCATGTAATACCACTTCGAGCATACCAAATAACACGCTATCGTATCGTTTATCTAATATTTATCTAACACCGACAATCGTCTCGACATATTTTCCATAATCTATCATAGTCTATCTACAATATATTTGTTGTGTTATTATTGTGAGAAAATGTTTTAATTGGGTTGCGCGATTGATTTCCGCCTATTGACCTGTCCCTGTAATCATCGAGCCAAGACAATATGAAATCGAAAATGACGGAATTACTAGTGGTTGAGATCCATAGAGTATGAGAGACTATCTGACCAGAGGATAGATAGATATGAAAATGAAATTGCATTTTAGCCGACACACGTATGGATTTATAATTCGGAAAATGACGTCATTATTGCATAAATTATCCATCACAGTCGAATGAGCTTATCGCCGACATCATCATAATAAGTGGTCCGTAATTTATCATCAAAAAGTGGTATTATAAAAATTTTTTCTTCATCCAGCAAAGCATAAAAAAAATATACGCACATAGTAGATTAGTAGTAATATAGTGTTTTTTTTATCCTTTTGAAAATAATATCATTAAATATGAAATGATTTAATTATGTCACATCATTTTTGGCATTAGTTCAGGTGACAACATATTAAAATTTGTTAAAAACATTGTACTTATATCCATTAATGGAAATTATAGATGCAATAAGCTTTTATTGTTAAGTTAGATAGAGCTTTGGCCTCGTCTTGATAGTATTATACTGGGTTGTCCGGAAAGTAATTTCGTTACCAGTTGAAGCTGATGAAGACGCAATAAAGGCATTAATTGATGCAAACCGGCGAATAAAAACTCGTGAGATCACTTACAGATTAAATTTATTGAATTCGACTATTCATGATCATTTGAAACGGATAGGTTTAATCTCAAAGCTCGACATATGGTTTCCTCATCTTCTTACGGAAAAAAATTTGTGCCGTTGCATTGACGTTTTTGTGATTTGCTTCTCAAACGCCAAAAAAATGATCCATTTTTGAAGCGTTTCATCATTGGGGACGAGAAATGGATTATCCACATTAATGTTAAGCGCAAAAGATCCTGAAGGACTTCGAAAGCCAATATTCATAAAAAAAAAGTGTTATGCTATCTGTTTGGTGGGATTCCGTTTATTTTGAGCTTCTACCGAGCAACACAACGATCAATTCTGAAGTGTACTATCATCAGTTGGATAAATTGAATGATTCGCTTTAAGAAAAAAGCCCAGAATTGGTCAATAGGAAAGGTATAGTGTTCCAACAGGATAATGCGAAACCACATACAAGTTTGACCATTCAGCAAAAGCTTTCAGAGCTTGGATGGTATATACTGCCACACCCACCATACTCTCCAGACCAAGCACCTTCCGATTATCATTTGTTTCGGTTGCTACAAAATTTTTTAGGCGGCAAAACGTTTAATTCAAATGGGAAGGTCAAAAATCACTTGAATCAGTTTTTTGCCAGTAAAGATCAATAATTTTATGAGCGTGGAATCATGCTACTACCAGAAAGATGGCAAAGGGTATTGGATTAGACTAAACATTATTTAATTGAATAAAATATTAATTTACTATAAGAAAATCGTCTTTCATTTTTATGATAAAAAAAAACGAAATTACTTTCCGAACAACCCATTACGAGCTCTGTTCAAAAAGTATCGCGAATTTAGAATTTCCGCGGGTTACGTATATTTGATTTTCGATTTTTTTATGGCCTTATATTGGTACTTGCGTCTCTCACTTATACCGACAAGTTCGTTTATTTTGAATGTTCAGTTAATTTGTGACAACTGCTTTGCTTGCACGTGTTTTGCCTCGTCTTCGATTTTTGCTTAATTTTGACCAAAAACATCATCGCATTAACATTACTAAGGAGCTGTTGGACTCTGTCCGGGATGACCCAAATTTACTCCAGAGGGTGATAATTGGTGACGAATTATGGGTTTATAGTTATGACGTGGAAACCAAAGCTCAATCATCCCAATGGTAGCTGCCGCACGAGCCAATACCGAAGAATGTGCGCCAACTTCGGCCGTATGTGAAGGTTTTGCTTACAGTTTTCTTCGATTACAGGGACGTCAAGTATCATAAGTTCTTAGCACAGGGTAGAACGGTCAATAAGGAATATCACCTGGAAGTTATGCGCAAGTTGCGCCAAGCAATCCGCCAGAAACGCCCGAATTCGTGGAAAAACAAAAATTGGCTTTTTCACTATAATAACGCCGCTGCTTACACATCGTTGCTTGTGAGCAAATTTTGGGCCAAAACCAATACACTAATAATCCCGCAGCCACCGTATTCCCCAGATCTGGCCTCCTGTGACTGTTCTTTGTTCCCGAAACAGATTCTTTTATCCAATTTTTTGGAATGGGCAAAAATCGGAGACGAGCCAAAACACGTGCAAGCAAAGCAGCTGTCAAAAATTAACTGAACATTCAAAATGGCCGAATTTGTCGGCATAACTGAGGGACATGAGTACTAACATAACGCCTCAAAGATATCGAAAATCGAATATTCGTAACCCGCGGAAATTCTCGATACTTTTTGAACAGACCTCGTACATAAAATAGGGTAAAATTTTATTCAATTTACGCTTCGGAAAGTAAAAATTATTTATAATAAACTTTTTATAAGAAATTTGTAAATTTTGTTCTTTTTTTTATTTACCGAAATTATGTAAAAAATATAATATATATTTTAATGAACTATCATAAACCTTTTTTCAAGGAACGATCCTTTTGAGATAATTTTGTATGTGGTTTGCTCTGTAACTCTGCCTTTTACTTAACGAATGTTCTTTTTACAATGATCTAAAATTAGAGAATTTTCTGCGTTAACATAATTATTTATGTAGCTTTATAAAAAAAATGCCAACTGTATCAAATCGCACAATTTTTGAGGTTAATTAATATTACTAAATTTCGAAATTACGTGTCCTGGTAATATTTTACGCAATAAAGCAAAAATCTGTTATAATGTGCCACTTTTGATAGGATTTTCTTGAAAATATTTTTAGTTTATATTAAAATTTTTAAGGTTAGAGTAAAAAAAGTAGTTTATTATAACGCTCAGAATTGAAAAAAAAAATCCCTGCTCAATGATAACTTCAGTCCTAAATGCATAAAATATTGAGCTACTTTCACGGATGCAGTGGCTTATACATACCATACAATCACTTTTCATCGTTACAAGGCTCCTACATAATTAATTTTGGGTTTTTACAGCCCCATTTATGGTAATTTTGCTTAATTATGAATTTTGTTGAAAAAATCAGCATCCAACGTCTCGTTTCGGAATGTCCAATCGATATTTCTTTTATGCATTTATAAATAAAAATATTTTTATAAAAATGAAATGGTATAATTTATACTAAATAAATTTAAGTTTTTATAGGATTTAAATAACATAGAATTATGGTGGTTTTATTTTTTTGTAATGGAAAAGTTTCTTAACATAAAAAATAAAATTATTTCCAATCGATTTAAGAATGATTAAATGATAAATAAAATTCTATTTTCTTTTTTTTTTTTGGTTTAACTAATTATATCTAGATTATACTATCTAAACATAACTGTAGGAAGAGATCTATTTTTTAAGAGAATTTCTATAAATAAATGCAAATCCATAAAAAAAAACTGAAAATATTACCTTTATTCCAATTATTGTAGAATGTTTATAAACAAAAACTGCACCAGTGAACAAATTTCAAAGAAAACATTTCCAATAAAACGTAATATTTTTCAACATTTTAACGACTAAAATTAATACTGTTGATTGGTCAATTTGTGGAGGTGTTTACGGAAATGAATGGATAAAATAAAATTACTCCTACACTAAGAAATTATACTTTTTATACCATCAATTTGGTTTTTTTTTCTTACTCTCTCAATTATCTTTCTTCGTATTTTATAATATTTTCTCTAGAAATATTGTATTAAAAAAATTGCTTTCTTTGTTAAAATAAACAATAAAAAAAATTATTTACATATATTCAAAAATACATCATATTTTATAAATGACAGTAAAGGTTAAAAATCTTGTTCTTATCCACCTACAAAATTCTAAAAACGTTGCAATAAAACAAATGTTTTCATAGATTTATTAAGAACTTTTTTAACTAAAGTATTTATATTTTTTTCAAACAGGAATGGTGAAATTATATTAAGATGTATTGAAAATAATACTAAGATAATAAATAAAAATCTATATTCGTTTATAAGATCGAATTGGGAAAATCAATTTAAAAAAGTTTTCCCAAATAATACTTGAAAATCTCTGTTGCTCAATATTAATTGGTTTGTAAAACCATTTTAATAAAGAAAATTCTCTATGGAAATTTTTGAATAAAAATAACTTTTTAAGTTGAGATAATTTTAGGAAGATTAAATATAATATTAAAAAATATTTACATAACCTTTCAACCATTAAAATCCCACTTACTCTTAAGATTATTAAAATACTTTTTAAATATCAATAGTCCTATTAATAAAAAACTCAACTTAATAAAAACAAAACTAAATACAAAATAATAATAAACATTTAACATTTTATATCAGGTAAATAATACTAATTTACCTTTTTTACATGAACTTATAAATAAAGTGAATTGTCGTATTGCCATCACACTTTAGGCATAGTGAAATGTTGTTAAAATTAATGTTGTGAAAATTTTTGATTACTTTACACACCATCAAATTTTGAAGATTTTTTATTATTATTAACAGAAAATATAGTGTTATTACGTAAAATCGGAAAATGTTCATGTTCTTTATTCCCCTCGCTATAAATAAGTGCTTATTTTCAAGTTAGTTAGTGGCAAAATTTATCAGACCACTTTAATCAAAGATAACCAAATATTGATAATTTAATACAAAAAAAAAATTTATAATTGTTGATGATTATCCTGCGCGCACCTTCAGATAAAATTGTTTAAAAAGTGTAATTATTTTTATTTATTTTATTTTTTAGTATTTTGATTTGACTATCAGTTCACCTTGGTCAATTGAATGTGAAAAAAGTTTATCTGTGTTTTGTGGTTGTTGCCAGGATTGGTATCGTTACGAAATCGTAATAGTCCATGTTGTCGTTTATTACAAATATTTATGAACTGGAACAAAATTTACCGACTTGAAGGGATCTAAAAGATGTACGTACGAACTTGGAATTAAATTTCGCTTTTGAAGGTAAACAATACAAGGTAATGGATTTTCTTTGAATCTTTTAATACGATTTGAACAGAATTTTTTTTTTTTTTTTTTGATATAATTACAATAATATTTTCTCACCCATAATTTTTGATCATATCATAAATTTTTGTGAAGAACATAAACACATTCAAGGATATTGAATAATTTCAGTTTCATTAGTTAAAATAAGGAAATGCTATGAAAATTTTGGGTTTAATTAAATCGAATTTCCTCTTTTAGAAAGTGAACACTGAAAGTTCAGAATTCGGAATTGTTTTCACGATAATAATTATTTTTGTTTTTTTAACTTTTATTAATTAGAACATTATTAAAAACTTTTAATAGTAGTACAATAGTTTTTTTGAAAATTTATATTAAATTAGAATATTTTCTTATAAAAAAATTATGTTTGATTAGAAAGTTTGAATTTCTTGGAAAATATTTTTATGAGATTTATTTTTATTTGAATAATTTTTTAATTTTATTTTTTGAAAGGGGAGAATGCGTTATGCATTGTCGGGGCGACTCAAACAACCCTGGTGTGTGAGACTCACACTCACTAAAATCCCGATCCTGTTCCGGCACGGGTTTCGTATCATTGTTTTATACTCCCGTCTCCAGTTTTTGTAAAAAATCCGCAACACTTTCCCAATTGGTCCTATCGGTCAGCATGACTATTAATATTTTCTTGTGTAATCGGGCCCACTTCAGTTTACAGCATCTGCTTTTCCACTGTTCATCTTTTACACTGCTATCTCAATAAGGACATTCTGGGCTCCTAATTTTACTCATCCGGAATAAGTACTTATGGACGTATCCATGTCCAATCAGAAACTGTGTAAGGTAATAATCTACATCCCCATATCCTCAGTCTAGCCATTCTCTCATTTTTTGTATCAGCTTTTGGGTTCAACTTTCTCTAGTCTCGTTATCCCAACGGTATTGCCACCTATTGAATGTTTCTTCCCTAATTTTTGCTTTCGTTTCTTCAGGTCGCAGGCCTTTCTTTAGCTCATATGTCCTCTTTCGTTCTTGCGCCAACAGGTCGATGGTTATCACTGTTGCAATTACTAAAATCGTGGGTTCAGATACCGTCCTATAAGAAGAAGCCACTCTAAGGGCACTTTTTATTCTGTATTGCACACATATGGTTCCGAAACTTTTCTTTCTTCAGACCATCAACCCAAATCTTACAGCCATATAAGAGTATGGTATGGGTGGTGGATATGAGAAGCTTTCGTTTGCTAGGAGACGGTCCACACACATTGGCTATGAGCCTTCTGAGCGCTGTCATTGTCTTTGGAACTCTATCAGTAACAGCTTTAATTTGCGTCCAGTATGTCATCTTCGTGTCCAGTGGTACGCCAAGTTATTTGATTGCTGGCTGAGTTAGAATAATTTCGTCTCCTACCATAAATTCGATCACTGAAGGTATTCACCTTTTGGTGAGCAAAGGAGGCTCGGTTTTTTAAGCTGCTAGACTTAATCCACGCGTCCTTAGCCACGCGGTACTCCGTCGCATTACTTGATTGAGTTTTCTTTGGGCGATTATGACCACAGCAATATAGTCAGCGTATCCATCAAGAAAGGTATCGTCCGGTGTATCCATCAGTAGAATGACGCCGTACTATATATTCCACAGGACCGGCCCTAGTATAAAGCCCTGTGCTGCCCCCGAGGTGACACTTTTCGAAAAGTTTTATTCGCCCCTCGGTCACTTGGATAACTCCTTATTATTTGTGGCAGATACTCTGGAACCCCAAAGGATTTTTCGAGAATATCCAGCATATGGCTCCATTTGGCCCACTTAAGAAGTTTCTTTATCCAGCGTTACAAGCTCTGAAGTCATATTCCCGATCCGATAAATCACCGGCATTTTGAATAGCTGCTTGCAGTCGTGGCTTCAGCTTGCCGGCTGTATCTGACACAGACAGGGAACTCTGCTATGATTGAGATCTTTGGGGCCCTTGCTGATGAGTACTAGCAGTTGTGCCTTCCACATCGAAGGGAAATTTTCATTTTACAAGCAGCGGTTACACATGTACAGAAGAAAATCTAGGCTATTTGGCGTAATTTCTTCAAGTTATTCCGCAGGACCTCTACCTGGACCTGGTACCTTTCATAGTAATTTTGATTACTGCATCTTTTAGTTTCTCTTTAATAAAAAGAGGAACCTTTTCTAAGAGAATAGAGTACCAGAGAGACAATCTGGATGAGTAGGGAAAAGTGCCTATACTAATTAAACAGTTTTCCAACTATCATTATATTATAATTGGAAAAGTAAAATTCTTCCATTTTTTTTTTTTTTTTATAGATATAAATTGTATATTTTTTTTGTTTACCATTTGACAATATAAATTAACTTAATACTAATTTATTTATTAAATATCAGCTCAAAAGGATCAAGCCTTATAAAAAACTTATTGGTTACTAAGTTGCTATTTTTTTTCAAAATGGCATAATTTTCCTAATTCAAAAATAATAAAAATTTAAATAAAATAAATTTATTTTATTAAATTTTTTAATATTACTCTCAAAACAACAAATTGGATAATACTTTATTTATAAACTATTTTTACTGTATTTTAAATATTGTAGTAACAATTACAAAAGCGTTTGTAAAGACATTTAGGATAATATTTTTTATTATAAATAATAATGTCTTTTTACAAAAAAATAGTATTTAATTAATTCAAAAAATAAATTATTAACAAATATTTGCAAAAATTTCTATATTAATATTTTGGCAATAATTTTTTAATTTTATAAATTTTCGCAAAAAAAAAATGCTCCTGAGCTTTTGTTTATATTAAAAAAGCATAGAATTTATTTCTAGATAAGATTTTGTGAGATTTGTTAAATTATATTAATATGAAAAAATTTAATTTATCTAAGAGAGTAAAATCAGTTGAAAAAAAAAATTTTCCTATACTTTCTCTATTACTAAAAAATAAAAATTTATTACAGTTTTCCTTTTAAAAGTATCTTTTTTTTTGTTTCTCATAACATTTAGGTTCATCTACCTTTTTACTAAATACAAAAATTTTCTCAAACAGTAGTAAAAAAAAAATTAAAATCTTATAAAAATAGGCATTTTTTGTACGAAAAAAAAAATACACTCTTATAAAAATGATAAAAATCAATCAAATTATTTTGTTAGTTTTATTAGATTTATTAAGGTGTGAAATTGCCATTAACTTGCAATTCATATGGAAATGAAAAACTGTAAAAAAAAGCCGACAATTTCTACATCTTACCGCCGTTTTCCAATAATTCTTATTTGCTTTCTTCCTCCAGAAAAATCTCCATTAAAAAATACAAATTAATATTGATTATTTGAGTATATATACATATGTGTATGTATATACACATGTAGCTGAGCCCTACACTTCTATAGTAAATATCTATAAAGTAATAACGGTAAATTATTTAAATTTTAATTAGCTACCGTAAGCGTTGTCATCTTCGATTCAAGTTCGATCTTGTTGAACAAGTTCCATGACATCATCTGAACGGATGTTGATGGTCAACATTGTCCATACTCGTATTCGTATCGCATCCATACAATCTAGAGAACCAGTCTTACCATTACTGATGATGATTCACATTTCTGCCTATTAATGTCTCGAAAGAAAAAGTTGCCAGTCAATCTTGTACGATTTGTTTATTTATTTTTGAAATTTGTTTATTCACCTGATTTTTTTTTTATTTATTTATTAAAAGGTGATTTAGTAAAAGATGTATTACCCATTTTAACAAATCTCTTTAACAACAAATATTACTTTCGGTAAAATATTGAGTAGATTGAGCAAAGTTAATAATAATATGCAATTAACAGTTTTTATTTATTTTTCATGAAAAAAGATATTAAAAAAACTTCTTTTTTTTAAAAAAAAAATTGTTTTTAAAAAATACTTTAATATGGCAGCCATCAGTTTTGCTCAATGCTGATCAGTTAAAACATTTATAAGGTTTTTTAAAGATTTTTGTTCAAAAATATTGTTTGATCATTTCTAAAAAACTATTTATGCATTTTATTATCAGGAATTGAGCAAAAAAAAATACTTAATATTATCTAATATTTTGGATTTACTTTGTCATCCTTAAAATGGGTTCTGTGCGGAGCAATAGATAAAAACAAAACACTTTTTATAAGCACATGTTAGTTAGGCTTTTAGTAATGGACTTAAACCGTCTTCATACGAAGCTGTAACTTAAGTTGGGGAATATAAAAAATATCTTTAGAAATTTGCGTCAAGCACTCTTCACTCTTTCTCTCTCAGAAGCCTCATAACTTTCAGATAACATTGTCTATTGATGGTTTGAATCTTCGGAAGTATTTGAATTGACAAAACTGCAAAAATCAATTGTTTTTTTTTTTTTTTTTGGTTTTGGCTTCGAAGCTTTTTAGCTGGTTTGCATGTAACACTCATCAGTTATTATGCGTTTCATGGAAATAGACCCCAGATTGTTTCGTTAAAGACCGTGTTTGCAATGTTCTTTTTGAAGAAAATTCCGCTCCATCGAAACAAGACGTGGTCATATTCGAAATATCAACTAAAATGATGCAATTGGATCTGTGGCATATGGTCTAGATGCTGAGCTATCTTAACTTTCCTGAAGTTTTCGGCAGTTAAAGACATTGCAGATCGACCAGAACGAGGGAAGTCTTACACAATTCTCGGCCATTTTTGAATGTCTCATCCCATTTATATGCTTGTATTATTATTCCATCTATAAGGTTTCTTCAACATTAAAAATGATCATCTATAAAAAATTTAGTTAACAACACAAAATTTTTTGCAAATTCCTTAAAAAAATAGCAGATCACGAGTGCTGCGAATTTTGTATTTTTTTCAAATATTATTTATTTATTCATGAATATCTATTTTGTCCCCTTCAAAGTAATCCCCACCAGATATTATACACTGACGCCAACGTTTCTTCCAATCCTCGAAGCACTTCAAAAAATCATTTTTTGTGATCTTGTTCAGCTCCTCCTTCGATGGTGTCCTTCTTTCCTTAATCGTAGCGTAGCATCGTCATTTTATGGGGCTCTTCAGTTTCGGGAACAAGAAATAGTCACAGGGGGCCAGATCTGGAGAATACGGTGGTTGTGGCATTTTTGTCACAAAAGCCAATTTTTGTTCTTCCACAAATCCGGGCGTTTCCGGCAGATAGCTTCACGCAACTTACGCATAACTTGCAGGTAATGTTCCTTATTGACCGTTCTACCCTGTGGCAAGCACTCATGATGCATTACGACCCTGAAATCGAAAAAAAACTATAAGCAAAACCTTCACATTCGACCGAACTTGGCGTGCTTTTTCGGTCTTCGATCGTGCGGCACCTTCCATTGGGATGATTGAGCTTTGGTTTCCACGCTATGACCATAAACCCATGAATATGGAGCAAATTTTGGTCATTGCGGATAGAGTCCAACAGCTCCTTAGCAATGTTAATGCGATTCTGTTTTTGGTCGAAATTGAGCAATTTTGGTACAAATTTAACAAATCATTGGTAAAAATCGAATGGCACGAGCCAATCGATATGTTTAAGTCCTCAGCAACTTCTCTAACGGTGATTCGACGATTGGCCAATACTATTTTCTTCATTTCATCAATGTTTTCGTCTGTTGTTGACGTGCTCGGGCGTCCGGCAGGCTTTTCGTCGTTCACATCTTCTCGGCCTTCTGAGAACATTTTCTACAACCGATAAACGTTGCTTCGGTCCAAGGTAGCTTCGGAATGCGTCACACATAATATTTGATATAGATCCTTTGATCCTCGAAGACGAGCCAAAACACGTGCAAGCAAAGCAGCTGTTCGAGAAAAATCGAGGACGAGCCAAAACACGTGCAAGCAAAGCAGCTGTCAAAAATTAACTGAACATTCAAAATGGCCGAACTTGTTTTTATAAGTGAAAGACATAAGTACCAACATAACGCCTTAAAAAATCGAAAAAAACGTAACCCACGAAAATTTAAAATTAAAATATGACAGACCTTATATGTCTAGATTCTGAGATATCTTAACTTTGTCGACATTTTCGGCCGTCATTATATAAACCTTCTGCACTTAACGTCGACTAGGAAAACCTACATTTATTCACAAGTTAGTTGACAGACCGCGAACATGACGTTTAGGTGTATTGGTACCAACTTAACAGCAAAACATATTTTTATATCTTTTAAGCGGTTATTTTTAAATGAACAATTCAAAATACATATTTCACAGAATACTATTTATAAAAGCAAACAAAAAATTCATGAACTGATCTATAAAATTTTTGTACAATTAAAATATTCGAATCACGTTTGTTTCTAATTTCTGTAAAAATTATAGTAAATTTTTCAATAAAGTTTTTAGTTAAATTTTGATAAATTTAATGATAAAATAATTATAAAAATTTGCAAAATAATTTTTCCTTTTACAATAGATATAATCATTTGCTAATATTTGGCAATATTACAAATCTGATTATTATTATTAACGCGTGGTAAAAATTTTACTTTATAGTTTTTTTGTTGAGTTTTTGTTAGAGAAAATAATTGTGCAATTCTCAGTTGAAATGAAATCTTTAAGCACTTTTTTTTAGTCTATTATGAAAGCATATATGGAAAAAATATTTAAAACAAAAAAAATAATCAGAGTTTATAGTTCAAGCAGATTTGGGTTAACATACCATATTGCCGTTAAGTAATTTTACTATTTTTTTCTCTTTCCCAAAAATATTTTTAAACAAACATTTTGCCAAGAGATTTCCTCATAAGAGATAAAAAAAATATTCGTACGGAACGTTACGTATCTAATATGAATTCAACAATAAATAGAAATTAAGATAGTCACGTCATTAACTTTGAGTTATTACTATTGTACTCGTATTTGCTATAAATTTTACATGCATTGCTGATGGTAAAGTTTAGATGAATATTTATAGTTTTTAGTTTTATTTGCGGTTTTTCTTTTTGTATTTATTTTTGAGCAATAACATTTGTAAAAATATTTTTGCTTTTAATTTGCTAATGATTAAGATTATATATTATACTTTAAAAATTTCAGATTGTCATAATAATTATAATAGGGGTTTTGGTAAAGTTTTATACATTTAGAATATTATATCTTATAGGAGATCTTTCCAAAAAGTATCGCGAATTTTGAATTTCCGCGGGTTACGTATGTCTCTCACGACAACGTCGGCCATTTTGAATGCTCAGTTAATTTTTGACAGCTGGTTTGTTTGCACGTGTTTTGGCTCGTCTTCGATTTTTGCTCAATTTTGACCAAAAACATCATCGCATTAACATTGAGATTTGGACTCTGTCCGGGACGACCCAGATTTGCTCCAGAAGGTCATAACTGGTGACGAATTATAGGTTTATATTTATGACGTGGAAACCAAAGCTCAATTATCCCAATGGAAGCTGTCGCATGAGCCAAGATAAAAAAAAAGCGCCAAGTTCGTTCGAATGTGAAGGTTTTGCTTACAGTTTTCTTCGATTGCAGAGGCGTGGTGCATTATGAGTTCTTCACACAGGGTAAAACTGTTAATAAGGAATATTACCTGCAAGTTATGCGCAAATTGCGTGAAGCATTCCCCCAGAAACTCCCGGATTTGTGGAAGAACAAAAATTGGCTTTTGCACCATGATAACGCCCATGCTCACGCATTGTTGCTTGTGAGCGAATTTTTCGCTAAAAACAACACACTAATAATGCCGCAACCACCGTATTACCCAGATCTGTCCACCTGTGACTTTTTCTTGTTCCCGAAACTGAAGAGCCCAACGGCATCGAAAGAGGAGCTGAACAAGATCACAAAAAAGGATACTTTTTGATTAGACCTTGAATATGTAGAATTACTATTATTGAGACAGTCTATCTTAATAATAATTTTTCTTATTTATTTTTATAGCAATTATTATTTGACTAACATTTTAATATACTTTTATTTTTTTTTTAATAAAAAAAAAGTGAATTTTACTATGTTTAATTATAATTAATAAAAAAAAACCAACATCAATTATTATCCAATTTGTGTTTGATTAAAAAACGTAAAACTGTTCAGGAGCCAACATATTCTTATAATAAAATGGCAAATTTATTGTTAAATAAATATTATATTTAAGATAATATTATTTAGATAAATAGCCAGTGTTAGGGCAGTACTTTTGCTGTATTTAAATGGCCTGAGTTATCAATATAATAAAAATATACTTTTTCATGCAAACAATTTTTTAAACTCCGAAAAGATAGAGCCAAAAATATTTGGTTTAAAAATTAATACTTGAATGATATTTTATAACTGACTAATTAATAGAATCAGATCTGCAATAATGCTTAGTTTAAATTAAACCTTTTCCGGTATTTGTGTTTTGTAAGTAATTATACTACATGCTTAGAGAGCTCTTACAAATGGAATTTATTGGATTAAGTCCGGAAAAGTCTAACCAAAGGTACACGCATACCTTCTGTTAATATATTTACCGTCTCAGCGCAACAGTTCACCGGTAAAATAGATTACAATAAGACTTCCAACCAAGTTGAATGTAAATCACGTACTCTTAGTTACCTTTTCCGTGTTTTTATCGTACCAAAGAAGGTTTCCTAGAGACCAGCAATAACACGCAACAATAGTGCAAATTTACTTACGCATGCGCATACATAATTCTTTCCATCTAAAATAAAGACCCTTACAATATTCCGGCATTTGTATAAGTCTATATAAATATTATCCAAAAATTTCCATATAGTCTAGAAATATATTATAGAGTCTACAATTGTATTTAAGTGATCAAAGTAAGTTGAGGTTGAGCAGAGTAAGACGTATATGGCAGAATATGGTAAATTATAGTGCTCTATACAAGTATGTGAAGGTTTGATCGAATTAAGTTTGTTGTTAAGCTTTGTCGGTTTGATTACTATCGTAGTTACCGTTGATTATAGACTATTTTAAATTTACTATAGATAAATAGATACTCTATAGAAGTGCCAATTCTTTAACTCAAATAAACTTAATTGATAATTTTATACTTTAACGTAATTATAATTTTAACAAGTTTAATTACTTATGAAAAAATTATACCTTTTTTCATTTGCGATTGTAGTAAAAATTATTAAAAAAATAATGTTGAAAATAGAGTAAATTACATGATTTTTTTTTTGAGTATTTTTATAAAATTGCTCAATTTTTAATATTACGAAATCCTGATTGAGATCACAAAAATGTAGACCTAAAAACTAAATTTGTATCAATTAAGTTTTAATTTAATAAATATTAGAAGATTTTCTATTAAATTGGTTATTAAAGAAATTAAATAAGCAATTTACTGATGAAATTTTCAAAAATACCTATTTATCTATTAAAAGAAAGTAAAAAAAAGTACTAACAATAAAATTTGCTATAATTGAATTTTTCATCTTTTAATTAAATCATTTTTTTTTCTCAAACGTATCAAATTTGAGTTTGTTATTAAATGAAATTTTTTTCCCAAAATTAATTTATTCAATTTTTAATTTGAAAATTATTTTCAATTAATATATAATTAATATATTTTAATGTGTTCACTGAAAAAAAAAAATTTCAACCAAACAATTATGCTTATTTAAATGTTAGAGTATATTTTGAAATTACCCTTGAGTGCTGTTTCAAGAATTTTTCTTCTTTTTAAAAATTTATAATTAAAAATAAGAATTTAACAACAAAAAAAAATTTATTTTTAAAATTAATTAATTATGACTTTAAAAGAGTTTCACTAATAAAAAATTATCATCATTTTTTTAATTCAGTTTACTTTTTTTTTTTTAATTTTTAATAAAAAATAAAAATAATTGATTTTTTATATAAAATACAAAATAAAATTTTAAATATGCAGAAAAGGTAATAATTTTTGTATTTATCTAAAAAGTTATACTGAAAAAAAAAAAAATCTTTCCTTTTTTTTTTTAATAAGCAATCCTACAAATTTTATAATATTTAATAAAATATATTAAATAAAGGAAAATTTTAATATACAATTTTTATACACAAAGAAAATATATATTTTACTTAAAAAAAATTCCATAAAAATTGTAATTTAAAACCAAGTCTTATTAGAATATTTGTATAAATATCAAATAAATTCACTAGAACCATATTGTAAAGTATTTTATTAGTGAGGAGGGTGACATTTAAATTCTGAACTGAACAAGGTTCTAGTCAAATAAGAATTTTCATAATAATTATAGAAGATGTAATCTAGGTGTAAGTTTATTGTGCAGCGCATTATTAAATAAAATTCATAAAATATGACTTGTTTTTTTGTTGTTGAAATACTACACTCATAAAAGATATCAGATTTTTTTTTAAAAAAAACAACGAAATAATTAATAAAGTTTTAAATGAAATTTTATTTAGTATAGTTACAATAGTTACTAGAATTAATAAAATTGGAAAAAATAGTTTACAATGAAAAGCATTTAAGGATAGGTGTTTATTGAAGTGAAAATTGTTCAAATTGATTTTAAATGAATTTATAAAAGATTTTTTTTTGAAAATTTTATATTACACGGTTATTGGCTTGAAATTAAAATCATACTTTTAGAAATAATATAAAAGACCAAACTTAAACAAAATAAAATAATAGTAATAATAGTAGCAGAACTAATATTTTATAGCGCAGTTCAATATAATATTGGTTATTGTTGATGTAGTAAAAAAAAAAAATAATAATAAAACTCATATAAGGCTGAAAATTGTGAAAAACATAATATTTTAACAATTTAAATGAAAACATTCGATTTCCTATTAAATTGCATACAAAGAAAAAATATCCACATAATAAGGACCTTCTCTCTTTAGCTCTGCTACACTGACATAACGATATTTTATGATTGACTTGAAAATCATGATGAAAGAAGCCTTGAATTAGAGCGAAATTAAATTTGTAACAGGAAATCGTCTTGTAAAGCATCAAATTTTTAGATCTTATTCGATTGAGAGATGTAATCGTAGGTGTTTAACGAAAGGCGTTGGTGAATAGCGTGCAGAAAAAACTAATTCGTTGTGGGTTGCATAATTTTCATTCTATAATCGCTTTATATACGAACATTTTTGTGGAAATAATTTATTTCTCTTTATATCCAATTTCTAGCAAAATGATTTTTTTTTCTTCTGTATTATTATTTTGATTGTTTGCCTCTCTTTTGGTATTAAACAGGTGAATGTTGTAGGTGGTATTATTGTAACAGTAATGATCAGATGTATTTTTATAAGTAAATTTTTTTTTTTTTTTGATTAATTAACTATCGTTTTTTTTTTTAGAAAATTTATATTTTTGACATCTTTTATATTTATAAAAATAATTTTGTACTTTTTACACGGAAAATTGAACAGTTTTCTTCGAAAATCTATTATAAACATTCTTATTTGGTATTTTTAAATGTTAAGCAACATTTTTGAAAAATTGTTTATATACATTTTTGATTGATTTGAAATATTTTAACAAAGATATTATAATTTTTAAAAGAAATAGTCGCGGGGTGGGGGGGTAGGAGGGTGGAATTATGAGTTCAATAATTACCCTATTTGTGTGATGCAAATTTAAAAAAAATATTAGATTTTCATATAAATTTTATTTAATTATATAAATAAAATATTGTCATTATAAATTGTTATATTATAGAAGCTTTCATAAGACTTCGTGAAGGACTTGATACATTTTAAATCATTTTTAATGATAGTTTTAAGTATTTCGGACTGTTCTTTTCCCATTACTTGATGAATATTAGGTTTTAATTGCTTTTAAATTTCTGTACATATAAAATTTTACATAGTTTTATGCGTAAAAATTCATTGCCATCAAATTTCACGATCTTGACGGTCAATTGACATTACGAAATTACTCGTTTTGGGTACTTTTTACGCAATAATGGTAAAAGTTGTCTTGTTTTTCTAAGTTGTGGCGCTATCTCGTAAGAACCACATATGTTCACGATTAAAATTTTTTAATTAAAACCAAAAATATAAAAAATTATTATCATAAGATTAAGCGACCGAGAAATGACTGGAACGATCTATCCTTCTTCATTTTTAAAGAAATACGGGCACTTTAGACCCTAATGCAACAGGACGGTTACATTTTACAGATACAATGGCTTTTTTACAGTTTTCTGTAGGTTTTATAAACATCTGTATATGGTAATTTTCCTTATTGACACATCCATCTAGTAAAAACTGAACCTCATTGCAGAAGAAAATTTTTCTCCGAAACATGGCTTCAGCAAAATCACCATTTTCTGAAACGTTTTTTTTAATTTTTTTTCCATTGATTTGATAAATTAATATTTAAATATATAATGGTAGACTTAAATCTAAATTCACTGTACTTTAAATAATATGTATAGTAAACGACTCTTGAATAAGAGAGATGTATTTTCAAAAGCGTAAAATGGATAAACCGGTAGCAGCAAACTGTCGCCTTTTCTGAAAATTTTTTAGGGTATTTCGAATAAGTAAGGGAGAAAATTTTTTTTATAGGAAGGAGACTTTTTATAACGAGCAAGACACACATAAATAGTGAACAAAGGGAACCTTTAAGTTACAATGCATAATTTTGTTAATATGATTTTTTGGAGCATATTTAACTATTAAGAATTGGATAATACGAGTAATCTGCTTAGTAAAATCCAAAAGTTCAATAACGTAAGTCCAGATTGGCTTAAAAATTATTTACTATATTAAAAGTTTTTTTTTTGTATTATTTTTAATAGATTTTTATTTACCTTTTTTTTTCTAAGGACAACAATATAGCTTTAAAACTATTAATTATTAGGGTTTTTAGAAAAAGTAAAAAATTAAATATTTATAATTTGCAAACCAAAATTCCACATTTAACTAACTAAAATAAAGATAAATCCATTTAAAAATGCGATTTTTTTAAAAAAAATTATACAAATACAAATATTGTTAATAGTTGAAATCAAAATAATTTACTTTTAACACCTAATTGTTAGTGAATAATATTTTTAATTTTCATCATAAAGTAGAATTGCTTATAAATAACATCTCAACCACATGACAGCCTTCAATTAATTACCATTTTTTTTCACACTTTTCTAACCAATTAGTACAATTAGTATTCGTATCTGTCATTAACAGATTTTATCTGTTTTTTCTACTACCAACCTTTTATACAGAAATATAATATATAAAATCTTTGATTTTATGGTTTTATAAAATAAAATACTTTTTTTTTTTAAATTTTTACAATAAAATAAAAAAAAAGCTAAAATTGTTTTAGTGGCTTTTTAAAAAGTAATTTATTTATTTAATAAGATAAAAATAAATTCGATTTGTTCAATAAAATATTTATAGATTTAGCATTTTGATTATGTAGTATAATAAAATGTGGAAAATTTACAACAACAACAAAATAAAATGTAAAAAATTATAAATATTTTATGAACATTTTCACATATTAAGATGCACTTTTAGAAATTTATTATACAATTCAGTATAAGGTGTGCATATCCTTATTTATAGAGTAATTATTCAGACACACTTTTCATAGTATAATTAATTTATTTAATATAAATAATATTAAAATTTTACTGATAATAATATTAAAAATCAAAAATTATTGCATATTATTGCTCAGATGTGCATAGAAGTGAATATCTGTTCAATTAAGAGCAACACAAGGTCTACTTTAGAGCTGACCTTTAGCTTTCATTTATAAATCGTATTCAATGTTTTCATTATTTTAGTTATATTTCACTATTTAGTTTACTAAAATAACCTTAACCTCGTCAAGATATTATCGACAAGTACTTAGATAAACTACAAGTATTCAAATTGTAGACCTTTCAGATTTGTAATTGCGTTCAGAATAATCGAAATTCGCTTTTATTATTTTTATTATAGGGAAAATATTAAATTTATTTTTCTAAATCAAGAAAATTCCACCATTTGAATTTTATAATTTATTCAATTAGCTACAAACATCAGTCAATTATGCTTGAGAAACCAAAAAAATAATAAACAATAATTTAAGGACCATAAAATAGACGCTTAAATTTTTTATTGCATATTTCCACTCCCAAAGTTTTTAAGGGAGGGGGGGGGGGGAAGGATGGTTTGTAATACTTTTAAAATAAAAATTTTAGTTTTATTTATTTCTTATAGAAAAATTGCAAATAATATTCAAAACTAAAAAAATCTTTCAGAAGAAAATCGTTTAAATAAAATATTTTTAATTGATTTTGATTGATTTTAATGAACAAATTATTGTTGATTCATGATGCAAAAATATTAAGTGTAATATTGAATGAATTGTAAAAGATTTAGTAATTATAGAACATGATTGAGTATAATTTCAATCTTATTATAAATTCCAAAAATATATAATGGCAAATAATTTTTCTAAATATATCCTATTACAAATCTAAGATATTTTAGGAAATAAATCTTCTTCAATTATGAAGCTTATCTTTATTCTTATTATAAATAATATTAATTATAAATAATATGAATTATAAATAAAAAATTACTTACGAGTACATAATATTGTAATATTAGATATATATTTTTCGAAAAAGCAAGGATTTTTTAAAATATTAACCAATTGGTAGATAATTTAAATTGTAAGTGGCCCCTTAAAAAAAAGTGGATGGACAGTATTCTCAGTATATAATTTGTTTAATTGTACAATGAAAATAATTAAAGCTTCATTATTATTTGTATTAAAACGTTTAAATATTTTTAAATTTTCCATTGAGTAGGTAAAAATTCCTTTTCTGGTGTATATAATGTTTTATTTTACGTGACTTTTTCTTTTAACATAAAACTACGAGTCGCCTACGACTATATGGATTGAGTTACGCCCAATAAACGCACCACCATTACTGGCAGTTAACAGTCAATAATCAGTTACAAGCTGACTATTCCAGCTGTTGGTGGCGAGGACTAATTACCTAAACCTCTACTGTCATTAACAGTGACAGTGCCCGAAATAATTGCAAGTTATTGCCACTTATCTCCCGCCTGTGATCCAAAGATCGTACCCACGATATGAGTATTAACCACAGGTATTACTTTGCTGCCTAAGTGCCTTACCAATGTCGGGCATAGTGTGTTCCAACAATATGGGGTACCCCGACTCCCGTAGTACCAATTTTTGTTTTAAGAGTACTTTGGTTTGTACTCCGCTTATTGAGCTACGGTCAGGAATCTTGTAAATCCCTAGGCACCGCCAAACCAGCTCAGGTATGCGGGTTTGCGAAGACCCGAAAGTACAACCGGAATCGACCTTGGTCTTTCACCCGTTTTAACCACCCTGCGTGTCATTCACACACTCTCCTCTCAAAAAGTGCCCCGGCAAATCTATTAAGGCATTAATTCATCTCTCTCACACCCAACACACCACTCACATCCACACCCTCATCATTCATCACGATTCCACATGCACCTAAGTCACGCAAATCCCCGTACAGGCTACAGTCCATGAGAAGGTGCTTGGCACTCTCCTCCGTCGCCCCACAAGGGCATTTAGCCTCCGCAGCTAGATCACGCCTGTACAGGAACCTATTCATACTGCCGTATGCCGTGAGTAAATACCCAAGGTACAGACCAAATCCATACGACGAGGCAAAGCGCACATCCGAAATGAACATGTGCGTCCATCTGCCATTCCAACTCTCATCCCATCGACGTTGCCAAATTTCACACATTCTATTCAGGACCAGTACACACCGCTGGCGTTGACTAAGATCCTGGACCTCTTCATTCGTAACCGGACAACCAGCAAGCGAGATGCCCCGCCATAGATGGTTGTGGATGCTTCCACGCAGCACTTCAGATCCCATGGAATTTCTCCCATGAGAACCTGCATCGCCTCGTTTGACACGGTTGCATACAAGGTCAGACGCTGACCTAAGTTTATGCCCACCCTTTGCATACTGGTGGCACATAACGTCACCCCATACACATGACGCATACATTGTACACGGAACAAACACACTCTTGTACAGGACTTTCACCGGTCTGGATCGAAGTCCCCATTATTTGTGAAATACTCGCACCAGCATGCCAATCAAACCGGCGACGCGCCCCCTTAGATGTTACAAAAGACGCCAAAAGTTCAGCATCTCTCCAACCTTTACTCCAAGGTACCGTACTTCCCGCGCGTACCGGATCCCGACTGCCTCTAAACGAATATTGGGTGGCCTACTGGCTGCCAAAAAACCCTTCAGCAACATACACACAGTTTTCCTTTCAGAAACATTCACTTCCATTCTATTCCCCCATTCAGACACCATCTGCATATAGCGGCTACCCGCTATCTCTACTGCAGACCTACTACCCCTTCCCCCCTCAATCAAAAGTAAAGTGTCATCTGTATTTGCGATCACAGCGCAACCGGACTCCTCTAACCGCACTAGGAGATAATTCTTTATCATATTCCAGATGGCGGGTCCAGTCACAGTTCCCTGCGAGCAGCCACGCACCACCTGGCATACAACCCTCCCATTGTTAAGGGTAGGCCCAAAAAAAAGTCGGTTGTAACGCTTTCTTTATTTTCGTACAAATGCGGGCCAATAACACCGTAAGACCAAAATGCACACCAGACAGTCACTTTTCGCGGATACAATGGCTTCTCCATAGTCACTTGTGGATTTTTAGAGCCCCATATGCGAAAATTTCGCTTATAGATTTTTCTACTTATTGAAAGTAATTTTGTTTGAAAAGTTTCTACGACAGAATCAGAACTTTTCTTGAAAGTGATTTTAATGCGTAATTCGGTGGTTAAGCTAAAATTGCATATGGCATGCCATAAGCCAATCAAATATATTATGTATACGCTTACGTTTAAAGGACATTGGGGCTGTACTATTCCGACCATAAATTGAATCGTCGCGCAACCGGTCTCCTCCAACTGTACCAAGAAACCATTTATCATCATATTCCAGATGGCAGGGACGGCCACAGATCCCAGTGGGCAGCGCCTCACCATCTGGCGAACAACCCTCTCATTGTTCCCGCAGACTTTTCTACTGAATAGTAAAAATTTCCCTTAATTTTTATCTATTATTTTATAAAATCTTTTAATTTACATTTAACATTAAATAATTATTTTGTAAAAATCGCCAAAAGATAAGTATTTTTTTTTAAAAATATTCTTATAATTTTTCTAAGAATACAAATCGTTTGAAATAAATCAAAAGCTTCCTTTTGTTAATCGTACTCGTTCTGTCATCTATTTTTTTTTTTTTTTGTGTGAATAAGAACGCATTCCAGGATATTTCCTATAATGGGGTCAATATAGCCATTCAACCTTTGATACTTGGATACGTTTTGTGGATGACATTAAGCTCTCGATTTTAACTGTGTTGATTTTATGGATTACATTGTATTTGTGTTGAGTTGAAATGACCATCCGTAATCCCGAAATGAGTAGCAAGATTTGGTAATAACTTTTCGATTTGAAAAAAGCTCGCACATTTCGTCGTTTTTTGTTGTTGTTGTTGTTGTTGCTCCCCCTAACCTTAACTGAAGCTGAAAATCTTTTCAAACTAATTTCCAATAAAGACGAACTCAATGGATCGTAAAATCTCATTTTATTGTATGGCAAACCATCATGTGTGTCCGAACGGTGTACTCGAAATGATGCCATAACCATCGTTGGATGAATTTTCATTGGTTAGTTGCTGATGGCCGTTCGGTTGATGGCAACCAGCTATTTCGATAAAAATTACGGTCCTATCTGATCGATGTAAATCACTCCGAATGACATTTTGGTCGACGTTGTCATATGTACGCTGTACCATCATCGTGGGGATTTCGATCTACTTTCGCCAGGTCCTCTCTACCTCCTCGAACAAATACGATTCAACTTCAGCATTTATCACAGCTAACTACACTTTGATTCGGCTATGTTTTGTTGTTTCAGCAGACAACCGATATTAGGATGGACAAATATATCCTTACCACCACCACCACCCCCAAGTTGAATATAATTTTTAATATCCTAACAAATTGGCCTGTTATACTATATGCTGGTACCACGTTCGATTTTACTGTTTTTCCATTCTTGAATTTTTTATCTAATCATTATAAAAGTGATTGAGATATTTTTTTTCAATTTTTAAGATTCTTTGTTTTTTATAACAGATAAAATTTGATTAATTTGATATTAACCATACTAAGTAAATTTAGATATAAACTTAGTAAAATGGGTTAAAATTCAATAAAAAAAGATAAATTGAAATTTTTTTTAATTATTAGTAAATTTTAGTTAAAAAAGGCAAATTATTTTTATGTTCTTTTTGCACTAATATTGATCCTTTTGCAATTTTTTGTGCAACTGACAACAGCTTGAAACCAACCAAATTTTTGCAAATATTATTTTTGTATTGGTTCATATTTTTTTTAAGACTAACTAAAATAGTTAATCTGGTTTTAGTGATTACAGTTTTTTTCCTTAACTTTTTTTTATTGCGTCAACTGTTAGGGTCCATTAGAAAAACGTGTATATTTTATATAATCAGAATTTTAAAAATGAGAAAGTTAAAATTTTGATTAATATGGGAATAAGCACACTCGTAAATTTAAATATAAACTAAATAAAATGGGTTAAAATTAAAAAAAAAGATAAATTGAAATTTTTTTTAATTATTAGTAAATTTTTGTTAATGAAAGCAAATTATTTTTATGTTCTTTTTGCATTCAATTTGATCCTTTTGCAATTTTTTTGCTTAAAACCAACAAAATTTTTGCAAATATTATTTTTGTATTGTTAAAAATTTCTTTTTTTTAACTAAAAAAAATAGTTAATCTGGTTTTTGTGACTAAAGATTTTTTTCTTAACTTTTTTTTATTGCGTCAACTGTAAGGGTCCATTAGAAAAACGTGAATATTTTATATAATCAGAATTGTAAAAATGAGACAGTTAAAATTTTGATTAATATGGGAATAAGCACACTCGTAAATTTAAATATAAACTAAATAAAATGGGTTAAAATTAAAAAAAAAGATAAATTCAAATTTTTTTTAATTATTAGTAAATTTTTGTTAATGAAAGCAAATTATTTTTATGTTCTTTTTGCATTCAATTTGATCCTTTTGCAATTTTTTTTGCTTAAAACCAACAAAATTTTTGTAAATATTATTTTTGTATTGGTTAACAATTTTTCTTAAGACTAAATTAAATGGCTAATCTGGTTTTTGTGACTAAAGATTTTTTTCTTAACTTTTTTTTATTGCGTCAACTGTTAGGGTCCTTAAGAAAAAGTGAATATTTTATATAATCAGAATTGTAAAAATGAGACAGTTAAAATTTTGATTAATATGGGAATAAGCACATTCGTAAATTTAAATATAAACAAAATAAAATGGGTTAAAATTAAAAAAAAAAAGATAAATTCAAATTTTTTTTAATTATTAGTAAATTTTAGTTAAAAAAGGCAAATTATTTTTATGTTCTTTTTGCATTTAATTTGATCCTTTTGCAATTTTTTGTGCAACTGGTTAAAATTATTTTTTATGATTAAATAAAATGGGTAGTGTGGTTTTAGTGACTATACTTTTTTTGCATATTTTATTTCGTCAACTGCTAAAGTCCATTAGAAAAACGTGAATATACAACTCGTATTAATCCGTATTGTAAAAATGAGAAAGTTATAAAAAAAAACACAAAAAAATTATAATATTTACGTTAATTCCAATAAAAAAAAAGGTGGAATTGAATTGTTTTTGAAAATATTATTCAACATTTCTTTAATGGCATCTATTAATTAAGGCATCAATTTTCCAAGTCAGTTGACGAAAATGTGTCTGCCAGTCCAAATTGTCAATGTTTATTTGTCATCGAGCAATTATTTTACAATTCTTACGGCGTGTATTGATTTGATGTCCTGTTAATTAATTTCTTGTTTTTGTTGCATTAAAACATTTATTTGGCTAATTTGGCTTTCCAGCAACAGTTCTTCATACTTTATTGCGGCTTGTTTTTCAAATAGAACAACATGGATTAAAACACTCTAGGTAAAGAATTACTCCTTAGACCATAACTGAATCGAACCTACTATGATGATTACCTCCTTAGTGGGATCTTTTTTAAGAATTATTTTATCGCGATACTTTTTTTAAGACGACCCAAATTTGCGAATTTATCGCGATAATTTTTCTAAGACGCCCCAAATTTGCTCCAGAGGGTCATAACTGGTGACAAATCACCCCAATGGAAGCTGCCACACGAGCGAAGACCGAAAAAAGCACGCCAAGTTCGGTCGAATGTGAAGGTTTTGCTTACAATTTTCTTCGATTGCAGGCGCTTGGTGTATCATGAGTTCTTACCACAGGGTAGAACGGTCAATAAGGAATATTACCTGCAAGTTATGGGCAAGTTGCGCCAAGCAATCCGCCAGAAGCGCACGGATTTGTGGAAGAACAAAAATGGGCTTTTGCATCATGATAACGCCCCTGCTCACGCATCGTTGTTTGTGCGCGAATTTTTGGCCAAAAACAATACACTAATAATGCCGTAGCCACCGTATTCCCCAGATCTGTCCCCTTGTGACTTTTTCTTGTTCCCAAAACTGAAGAGCCCCATGAAAGGACGACGCTACGCTACGATTGAGGAGATAAAGACGGCATAGAAGGAGGAGCTGAGCAAGATCACAAAAAATTATCTTTTGAAGTGCTTCGAGGATTGTAAAAATAGTTGGCATAAGTGTATAATATCTGGTGGGGATTACTTTGAAGGGGAAAAAATAGATGTTCATGAATAAATTAATAATTTTTGAAAAAATACAAAATTCGCGATACTTTTTGAACAGACCTCGTATATATAAAATATAGCCTGAAGGAGAACCTAATTTTTCTTCACATCCCATTATTAAATTTTTCTCCTTTACTTACCATTTAAATTAAAGTAATCCTTCTAACCACAATTACGTCTAAAGAATAACTAATTCACTCAAACCATATATTTTTCAACAAATAAATTATTAAAAAAAATAGAAAATTTCACTAATACTTGATCACAATCAAGGCTTAGCCTAAAGCAATAAAAATATTTGTGAAAATATTGGTAGTTCTAATCAAATGTCCGGGAGTTTATTTGCTATGAGAAAGTAGCTATGTAGATTTTTGTTAAGGACTTTAGTAATAAGAAATTAATTTTTTTCTAATTAGTCAATTGGAAACTACTAAATAATTTTCTTAATAATTTAAATTTGTGTATCCTTTTTGTAAGACTGTTACAGTGAAAACTCTAAATTATCGCTTTGATTGTACCAAAACATGGGGCACTTAATAGTATTAAAGAAAATTGACTATAAGATTTTCTATATCGGATAAATACTTTTTTAATTTACATGCCAACAATAGAAAAGAAACTTAAAAACATGCACTCAAAATATGAGGAAACAAAAACTTGTTCTTTAAATGTTGATAGTGCAAAAAATTCATGCAATACGTTAAAAAAGTTTTGTTAATATTATTACTATTATTATTATTATTATTTTTTAAAATATTTTATAATAGATAAGCTTGTTAATTTTAATACTATTAATTCAGATAATAAAATTTTTTCTTATGTATTAAATAAACAAACGTTTACTAACATTTTTTTTTGGCAGTTTTTATTATTTTGTTTTCAAACAATATTTTGTTAAGTATTTCCTCATCTAATTTGTTAAATTGGATTAAAATTAGTTTATTGATTAAGCTATGGTGCTTTATGGAAAAATTTGTATATGAAAAGGTCATAGGAATTTGTTATAATCTGTTTTGATTAATTTATTAATTTATTTATCGGTTAGTAGACAAAAACTGGATCAATCATTTTTACTTTTCTATATCCGAAAACAATTGTTATATTGAGTTTAGGTATGAAAACATGAAGGAAAATTGACTTTATTATGTTGTCAAGTGATTTGTTAGAGAACGAATTATTATCGAGATAG